>CM037875.1:23103601-23758601 GCA_021292105.1 Anadara kagoshimensis | reverse complement strand
TTCGATGAAAAAAAAACCATCCGATCCAAAATTCTTAGTACTGGGTGGTTCGATGGAAAAAGAACCACCCGGTACAAAATTCTTAGAACTACTTCGTGGTTCCATGAAAGAAAAAAAAAACTTACGATCCAAAACCTTAGATCCACTAAGTGTGGTCCTAAAAATTACGATCCGGAAAAATCTTGAAAGCAATCCGGTCCAAAATTCTTAGGTTCCATACTCGGACCATGGTGGCTCTTACTCAACCATCCTCAACCAGGAGTTAAATGGGTCTTTACTCGCCACGTTTATTTATTCATTTATTTAGAAACAAACAAACAAACATACTAATCCAGGGGCGGATCCAGGATTTTTTGAAGGGGGGGGGGAATTATATATATGCTAGGTGTGAGCACTGAAGGTGCGAGCTTCCAGAGACGAGGGGTCTAGGGCAGAGCCCCGATAGGGTTTTAATTAACATATGGGGGGGGTCCACATCAGTCAATAGTTGTCTCTCTCTCTCTCTCTCTTTTAAATTTTTCAAAGGGGGGGGGGTACAACCCCCGCAACCCCCCCCCTTAAATCCGCCACTGTAATCCATGACCAAACCACAATTCCATAGAAATCCAAAATGAAGCTAGCAAATTAAGTTAAACACGTGAGTTTCCAACACGGAAGTGAGGCCGGGTGCTCTGGAAGGGTAAATCATATTCCAAAATGTTCAAGTTATCATTATACAACTAACCTTCGTCTTCATATACATGGCTACAATGTCCAATTACCAAAAGCAAGCTGATGAATAGAAAATACATCGTGAGAGCGCACACGGGGGAACTTAGAAAACCTTTGTTTTTTCCCATAAGTCTTTGGTTCTCCAAAAAAATATTGGTTGAAAATGCCAATTAGGACCAAGTTGTTGGTTGTTATTCGTTGATTAAAAAACGTTCGCTAAGTTGTTGACTCAAAACCTCCAGTACGCTACTGGTTCAGAAAGTTGTTGCGTTAAAACTTTGCTGGCTCAAAAAAGTGTAATAAGTTGATGGTCTTACAAAATCCTATAGGTGGCCGGTAAAAATATCCTTAGTTGGGCGTCCAAACAGTTTCATAAGTAACTGGTCAAGTTCAATAATGACCAATACAAACTGGACACCAAATGCTGTTAAAAACCAAAAGTAGATCTAAAGATGTCGAAACAATAACTCCAAAAAATCTAGTCTTATGTTATTAGTTCAAAACAGTCCATATGCTGCTTGTTCAAAATCGCCCATAAACTGCTGGTTCTAAACTGCTGGGTCAAAACTTAGCTTACTGGTTTAAAAATCTAAAAAGTCCTGTAAGTTTTTGGTCCAAAAAGTTGCTGTAAAAGTAGCCACAAAGTCACTGTAAAACTACATGTACATGTGTTCCGTGTACCATGTTTAACTTGTATTTATTGTCCCAAAGGAGATATGGCGATGAACTATCGATTGTCGTCTGCTCACATGGTGTAATTGTCATGTGAAAGAACAATCTGTTACCAGCAAAAATTATCATCCGGTGTTGTTGCCTGACAGCGCTGTATATTATATGTGCAGTGTACAGTGTATGAATAGCTATGTAAGGAAATAAACATCACTGCTCATGCGCAAAGAAAATGTCACCAAAGGGTCATCTACCGGGTTAAAGTTAAAAATAGAATGCTCTCTCTCTCTCTCTCTCTCTCTCTCTCTCTCTCTCTCTCTCTCATAAGAATGTATAGTTTAATGATCAATAAAACTAATAATTCGTAATTTCCGAAATATCGATGCAATTTAAAAGCAGACTTGGTTTTAAATTCATAAAATTGAGCAGGTTATCTTTTAAACTTCAAATTAAAATTTAGATATAGATAAATAATAAATAAATAAATAAATAAATAAATAAATAAATAAGCTATAATAATAATAATAATAATAATAATAATAATAATAATAATAATAATAATAATAAACAAAACAAAGCTCGACTGATTGGTTTGTCTCAGGATTTTTCTTTTCTTATTCTTCTTAACAAACGAAAATCCAATCTGAAAGCCTATATATCTAATGTTATTAGTTTTATCTGTTTCAAAATGATTAAAATGTGTATAATTTAGGTCCATGAATACTTTGATAAATTTATGGAATTCCAATGCATATTAATTTAAATATAATAGTATGATCATAATTAATTACAGTTTACAAATATACCAACATACAAATATTACATTTTTAACGATATTTGAACAGTATGTACATTAAACAAAACAAGTGGTTGCTCCGCCATATTGGAGGTTTTGGGTTCGAACCCCGACCGGGTCTTGAAAAAGACTTGAAAATAGGTGGTGACTGTTCTTTCGCCAAGCACATGAAAGTCACGGGTCCTTCGGAAGATACCTTTAAACAAGATGCACAGTGTTACGCCAGGCGTGGTACGTTATTTTAAAGAACCCTCCCTGCACATTGTTCTGAGCGCATTGTAAAGGAAAAACTTCTACCACTTCATTTATAATTGGTGGTATCTCGATATAAGTGAACCATTTATGACTGCGCCAGACGTAAAATCCCTTCCAATCAATCAATCTTAGATAAAACCTAAATTAAAGTAAATGGTAGCCTGTCTGTAAAGACATGCATACGAGACACCACTTCGGTATTATTGTGCTTTCTATTAAAACAATGATTTTCTAATTAATCAAACTGATTATTTTTCGACCTATTATTTTAATGGAAGTCTTTGTAGTAACAGAAGAGCATGGAGTGGAGAGGAGAAGTTTGGTAATGACGTTTAACGTCCAATCATTTATTTTTTATAGCTCTAGACGGTCAGTTCTGGGATAGTGGGAAACCCGGAGTGACAGGTGAAAACCGCTGACTTTTTGGTACATTATTGTTAGCGATTCAAACGTTTGCCAGTAATAGATGAAGGTGGTTGGAACTCTAAAATACGTTCACTGTTTAAAGAAACACATCTCTAGGCCAATTTTCTGGCATAAATCACTGTTACATTAATTCTCAATTCTGATTCCACATGTGGCCAGTAACTTGATAGGAGGTATACGTTTCCGGAATACCTGGCCTCACTTCCCTAGTGAAACGGTTCGCGTGTACGTACATGTTTTACTCAATTTACCAACTTTTCGAAAGTTTTTACTTTGCCTTCTGGACTAGTGAAATGAACATGGATCGATATGTTTGTCATGGTTTTATGATGTTATGCCATCCAGTATCCATACACAAAGTCGGGAGGTGTATTGAGTCCAAGTTTAGCTACATGCCGGTCATTAAAATTTTAGTATTACTTTTTAAAATCGATATTGCGATATTTGCATGTCTCTAAATAATGACCACGTAATTCCAAATACAAATTTAAGGTCGTTCCCATATATTTATTTATTTATTTTGGAAAAAGGTTTCAGGGCAGTTTTTCTTTTTTTTCTAATTTTTATTTTTCTTTTTTTATTTATTTATTTATTTATTTATTTATTTATTTTTTATTTTTTTTATTTTATTTTATTTTTTAGTCAGACAAAAGTTAGAACGAAAGACTAATATTAAATGACAGGCGGCTAAGGATTTTAACTCATCGTCATTTAAAACAGATGTATACATGTATTAAATGTCGCTGATAATAATAATAAAATTAATATATTAATCAAAAGAAAATATTTTACTGTATATTTATTTTTTTTACTTCGAAATTATTGACAGAAAATTACTCTGTGAGTGGTCATAATGAATAAACCCCGTCAAGGTCCTCATTTTGCACCTGGGAAAATAATATCCGGTGTGACATGCGCAAATGCGATTTACCTGAGTTCCGTAATGCAAGAAGAAGCGAACTTGTCAAACATGAGAGTTCAAGAGCAGGTCAAAGAATTAACTGTTTAGAAATAATTGATATAATTTTTACCATATTATCCCCAAAACGTTAAATCCCAACATTGTCAAATGTGATTTTAGGTGCCATATTTACAAAATCCAAGGACGATGCCTTCACTTCTATGGAAGTTCCATCCCTCTTCTGCTTCCTGGCTTCTAGAGCTCTGTGAATATTCCCTTCCGTGAAAATTTTACATACAGTGTTCATTCTAAAAGTGACCATTGATACCTTATTTTACCAAATAACCCTTTATTAAGGTCGTAGTGGGCCATATTTAACATTACATGCCATGATGTTGTAAGGTGTTTTAGACGAAAGTTGGTGAAAATTGCTCCCTTCTAAAAAATCCAAACATTTAGCACTGTGTTCTTAAACATTTGCTTTTGCACTTAGCAGTATATATATACACAATGCTAATTCATGTGACAATATAGGGGGTGTTTGATTTTATAGAGTATTGACACTGAATTTGGACACTGCACCTATAATGGGATTCGCCGCTGTACCATGTGATACCCTCTAACGTTTGTGCGGAACACTTATTTCCAATGGATATGGAATCACATGAGATGACGTTTTCCCGCTAAACCAACGTCATTCCGGGAATCTGTGATGATGACGTTTTCCAAAATGTTCCGCACAAACGTTAAGAGGTATTGATCACGTGGTACGGCGGCGAACCCCATTTGCATAGAATAATGAGCAAATAATGGAGTTTGCCGCTGTACCACATGACCAATATCTCTTAACGTTTGTGCAGAACATTTTGGAAAACATTAATGTCACAAATTCCCAGAATTATGTCATTTTTACGGGAAAACGGGCTCCGAACAAATGGTAGAGGGTATCATGTGGTACAGTGGTGAACCCCATTGTGGTGCCTTCATTGCTTTTTAAATCAAGAAATGTGTTCAAATCCTATCAATACATGCAACTTTTTTGTGTGATGCTTTTCTTTGTACAAGTTTCATAAATTAAGTGACGATAAAAACCAGTGCCTTGTGCCATGGTGTTGGTGACAAGAAAACCCCTCACGGCTCATTTTCATAAGTGTATTGTAATGGTTTATGTTACAATGTAATCAATAATTTTATGTGGGTGAAAATGTGTCCGGGGGATGTAGTTTCATAGTAAAATGTATCGGGCGATAAAAAGCACTACAGTAGCTCAGTTGGTAGAGTGCTTGCTCCGTAAGTGGGAGGTCATTGGATCAAACCTCGACCGGAGCTGACCCAAGACTTGAAATTAGGTACATGTAGTGACTGTTCTTTCTCCAAGCACACAGCATTATGAAGTGAAAGCCATGGTTCTTTCGGATTGTAACTTAAAATGGAAGAGGTCCTGTGTCATATGCCTGTGTCACAGTAGGCTTGGCATGACAAAGAACCCTTGCTGCATAATGCCATCAGTGCAACACACAGGACCTTCCCCTATAACTGGTGATGTCTCAATATAACTCCAATATTCTTAATTGGACATAAATACCACTATTAACTGAACTCAACTATCTGACGATAATATATTCCTATAAAATGTTAACCATGGAAGAAAATATTATCCTAGGAAAATATTTTATGGTGGATAACATAACATCTTCTTGAGAAATAACCTGAAATATTTCTCCTTTCAATTAATTTAATCATTAGTAATGTATCAAATTTAATTATTTTTTATGTTTGTTTACAGAAGTGAATGCCTTCCCTAATGAATACATACAGAAATAATTGAATGTTACCTGATAGTTAACATGAAAAATATTAGATAATAGCATGGGAAACCTAGCAAAGAGCAGTTTAAAGAAAGTTGTAGGTATGGAATTATTGTAGATGTGCATATATCAGTATTAGGTTTCCATGTTTACAAAAATGTAAAAATTTTCATGGATGTTTAACATCATGTTATTAAATGTGAAGCGGTCTGGGTAGCTCAGTGGTAGAGCACTTGCCTAAAGTGCGGGAGGTCCCGGGTTCGATCCCCAGTCCAACCCTGCATTTTTCTCCTTCCTCTTACAGTTTGGTGGCCAGTGTGGCCCTCTGAAGTGATGTACTAGCAAGGTGGTAGCCATATAAAGTCCATTTGAGGGAAGTTTGGTTAGATTTCCCACTTGGGATCATTGGAAACTCAAAAAGTAACAGGGGAGGACTGTAGCAGTCTGGGTAGCTTAATGGTAGAGCATTCGTCTATAGTGCTTGAGGTACCAGGATTTGATCCCTGGTCCGACCCTGCATTTTTCTCCTTCCTGTTACAAATGAAACTTATGTTTACATGAAACATTGCACAGTCTAAATACTGTAACAAACCAGTATCTCTAAAACTTAATGAAGCACCATATTCTTAAGTTCATAGAGTAAAATGTTAAGATTTGGTCATAGTAATTTTCTCTTCTAAAAAATGTGTGCCTAATTTTAAATCTTTGTACGATATCACATTAAATGTGTAAACTACCAGTACCTAAATACGATACTGCAGTGTGTTACATTAATTATGCGAGCATTTGACTTACGGTGGTACTTGACTTGATTCCATCTCTCTCTGGTGAAGAATTTGGCCAATTATCTTTCCTCTCCAGTCATCCCTATTACTTGCTAATGTGGCTGTCTCTCCCCATGTCTTCAATTCTATTATATTTCTTTCCCTTTCTATTGTCCTATGCCAGGTCTTTTTTGGCCATCCTCTTTCCCTCTTTCCTTCAGCTGGTTGCCATGTGAAAGTTACCCTTAGATGTTCAGAGTTACTCATCTGCAATACATTACCATTTACTTGTTTATAAATTTTGTAAACATTTACTGGCCTAATTATGAAAGTACATGTATTTCATTTTCACTTTGAAGGCCTGTATAGGAAGGTCTTGTCGGCATGTAATTGACATATTGCCAACGTTGCCTTTTATGTTCCGACACTGGCCACCATCATGGTACCAAAGCAGCGTCACGGCAACTAATGACGTAATAGTGTCAGTGACATCATTAATGGCACAATTCAGGCCGGGTATTCATTCTTTTTTGTATAATTCAAGCATTTCGGGCTTTTGTTGGAACATTGTGGGCGTGGCCAGCAATCCGTCAATTAAATACTGAACAACCTACAACAACTGAATAACTTATGAATACATACATGTACCATATCTTACTTTTTTATTTATTATATTTTAGGGCTTCTGTGGTTGCTGTCTGTTCTGACTTATTGTTCAGCCTTTGGTAAGTAAATAAAAACTAAAAATAAATAATCACTGCATACTCCATTTTCATAATCACTCCCAGAACTAAGAATTTTGGGTTAATGTCATTAATGGTCCATGCTATGTTTTTACTATTGTACATGTACAGTTGACTCTCGTTATCTCGAACTCGACGGGGAAATGCAAAAAGTTCGACTTATCCGGAGTTCGAGATAACCGATGTTAAAAACGGCAACAAAAGGGAAGTAACTCGTACACGCCTACCGGAAGTCGCTTTCGGTTTTATCTTGTCAAACTGTATATTGCCGGTTTCTCCTATATCGTATGTATTCAAACATGATACATAAAAACTGCATTATTTATTATTTGTATTTATAATTGAGAATGTAGTATATAAAAAATCGGGAGATTATCTGTTACTTGTTATTAGCCGACAAATAGTGGAGTCCGCTTTGGTCTCCATACCAGTTTCGCTTTGTGTACTTTAATCATCCCAAGCTTCCGGTTGTATTGAGTAATGTTCACATCACTCGTTTTCAGCTTGGCAGTAATTATAACACCTGCTAATCCCCTTGATGGTTTAATTGCTTATGCAAGGGATAATAATTAAGGGCTTAAGGAAATTAGGAGGTCAGTGCAAAGTTGTAATTTTAAAATCAACACGAGGCCCACAGTCAATTATTTTATTTGTGTCGGAATGTGTTTTTTCTACCAAAAAATCTGTAGGCGCTGACAAATGTGATTTCTCAAAATTTTTTGTTCGAGTTAACAAATTAATTTTCCTAAATTTTTTGTTCGAGTTAACAAATTAAATTTTCCTAAATTTTTTGTTCGAGTAAACGAGACTCAGTGTAATTTTCCTAAGATTTTCATTCAAGGGGACGAAAATATTGTTCGACATATCCGATAATTCGAGATATCCGAGTTCGAGATAACCGGAGTGATTTTGGTTTAATAAAGAACAACTCTGTTCGGACTTTTTAAAAAAGTTCGAGATATCCGGTAGTTCGAGATATCCGAGTTCCAGATAACGAGATTCAACTGTATGTATATATATCAGATGATACATGTATTTGTTTTATTATAAAACTGATAAATTGAAGTATCGGTACTTCTGAACTTCCGACTTCTATACTGATTTGGAATTTTCTTGATATTCCTGTTATCAAATTTGAAATTCGATTTTATTGTTACGTGTCAAAATTTATTATTTATTTCAGAATTAGTGGATATTTGTCTTATAGACAGTATTTATGTCGGCCACCAGGAGGGTGTCCTGGGAGTGGACAAACTGACCATTAATGAGATGACAGAGAGGCCATGTATTCTAAAAATAGAAACCTATTCCAATTGTCTTCTAAGCGTTGAACCTCATGGTGATGATTTTACATTTGGTAGATGTCCATTTGGTAATGACCACTCCACTGTGTCCTGTACCCCAGGGTAAGTGTCCATTTGGTAATGACCACTCCACTGTGTCCTGTACCCCAGGGTAAGTCCCAGTTATTGATATCACAGATACTGTTAGGACAGTGTTGAAAATAACAACCAAGCCACCAGAATCCTAATTTGGGGGCACGACTGCTTTTTTAAACAGCTGAATTCTGCCAGAAATACATGTACAGTTGTATATGGAAGAATTTGAAGGAAACTGGAGCTAGCTAAAACTGTAGGTCTGTGTAAAATCGTGTCCGCACCATATCTCATAGCTGCTTTGGACGACTGTCATAAAACTTCACATGAATAATCTTCATGGTCCAAAGGTGTGTCATCACCTTAAACCAAGGTCATATCAGAAAGGTCAAGGTTTTGGGAAAACATTCAATGTTGGGGGCATGGGATGGGTTATTTGGCTCTGAAGAGACAGTTCTAGTTTACAAAATTTTGGCTTTTGGACTGTTTTATGAATTACAAAAATCTTAACTTTGAGAGTTTATTTAATTACAAAAAAATATTTTCTGTAGAAGGTTTTATGAAGGACCTGTAGATATCAGTCTCCCATCTCTTTGATCAAGTTAAGAATATTTTTGTACAAAGTGCATTAAAAATAAGACATGCAGTTGCACCAGGTGAGCGACAATGCCCATAGATCTTTAATTGATGCATTATTGATAATATCAATTCATTACAGATGCAGTTACTTATTCATGTTTGACGCCTACTATCGTAACAAGACCCTGAAGTTTTACGAGGGGAGTCAGAGTAATGAATGGTTCCATCCATTTAAAACCACATCAAGTAGTCTTTATGTCGGACTCTGTCATACAGGAAAGCCACTACAGTTTCAGTTGAAATACACCACAGAAGGTAAAAAAGGAAATTATTTTCAGCTTACCTGATCCAAGTTTCACAATCAATCCTTAGTTAATCTAAATCTGGCATATCTGAAAATCTTTTTTGAAAGTACAGTTCAACCTGCCTTAAAGGCCACCTCTATATAAGGGTCACCTGCTTATAAAGGCCAGTAGAATTGTATCACGATTGTTCTTTTTTCATATTATTTGAACCTGTATGTAAAGGCCACCTGCCAATGAAGGCCACTTTTGCTGGTTCCCTTGGTTGGCCTTTATAGACAGGTTTGACTGTACAACAACATGTACTAATAAATATTTTTGGCGAAACTTAAAACAAACGCTTTCTGTTATAAAATGATCTTCAAAATCTGAAATTCCTGAATATCTTTAAAAATTAACAAAATTATGAAGATTTGAAATTTTACCAGATTTAAGTTTAGGAAAACCTTATTTAAGTAATGATGGTAAAACTGGGGTCTGGTCAAAGGCCATTTAAACTTACATGTATGTTAGATAGGGCAATTAGTCTGTGCATGTTAGCTTGCAGGAGCATTTATTTTCAACATTTCCTCTGAAACTGCTGGTTCATTTTCATTGAAACTTGAGAAATTTCAAACTAGGGAAAATTTTTATCATTGTTGATGGTCTCCGTAATTAATGTATTGACTATTTAACTTCTGTAAGAGGCATGATGCATATCTTCAGGTAAGCATTACAGCCTTTTGGCCTTATTTAGATTTGTTGATTAATGTTTTACATTGTATCATTAGATGTCAACAACAATCAACATAGCAATCAACAACACTAATAATGTCATCCAGTAATGCTTCTGATCTGAGAAACATCCCAAAAATTGAACCTAAAATTTAATTATACCCCCTGGAAACGAAGTTTATGGGGTATATAGTAATCACCCTGTCTGTCCATCTGTTTGTTTATCCAATTACCATGTGCGCTCCATATCTTCCATGTCTATGGATGGATTTTGATCAAACTTGGCAAAAATGTAAACCAACATGAGACGATGTGTGGCTAACAAAATTTATGTATAAATCAAAGGTCAATGTCAGGAGGTCAATGTTGGGGAGGGGGGTGGAGAGAGATATTTGGTTGTTAAGAGACAGTTCTAATTTGCCTTCTATTTTCATATAATAGATAAGTGGACAACAATAGAAAGCTCGTCAACTGACGTCATGAGCCGTGGAAAGATAATGTCGCCATTCTTCCCGGAAAGTTACATGCAAAACAGTGAACACTACACATATTACTTCAAGAGAAAACGTTCAGGAGACTATGTATATCTGAAGTTTGACGACTGGAATATATCTCCTACAACTGAATTTTTTGTAAGTGTTATTTTTATCTTTTGATTAACTTATGGAGAACCTTTCATACTTGCCCACCATTATGATTTTGGCATAAATTGTATAAATTTTCAAGTTAAAATTACAACCATACAATTGGCATATCGCCAGTCATGTCTCTTATGTTCCTACACTGGCTGCCATCACAGTATGAAAGCAGTGTCACTGCAACTAATGACATGCTAGTGTCAGTGATGTCATTAAATAACACAATTCAGTCCAAGTTTTTATTCTTTTTGTGTGTAATTCAAGCATGCCGTACCTTTGTCTGACCATTGTTGGCGTGGCCAGCAACCCGTCAATCGCCAGTTAAAGCTTACGATAAAAAGAATCTGGTAATTTCCAGAAGTTCGAGTTGTTGTGATATAGTGATATTGTCAGCTTTGTTTGTTAGTGATGTACAATAATAATAAAAACTATTACAGTCCAACCTGCCTTAAAGGCCACCTCTATATAAGGGCCACCTGCTTATAAAGGCCAGTAGAATTGTATCCCATTTTTCTTTATTCATATTTTTTTAACCTGTATATAAAGGGCACCTGCCTATAAAGGCCACTTTTATTGGTCCCCTTGTGTGGCCTTTATAGAAAGGGTTGATTGTATCAAATATACAGTAAAACCTCGTTATAATGCCCCTTGATAACTTTGCCACCTGGCTTACCACTACACTATTTTGAAGTCCCAAAATTCATTTTGTTTATGTTTTTCGTTATGGGCCTCTCTCGATTTATTGTCTAGCCCCTTTATAACGCCAAAATTTGACTGAACAAATGGTGGCGATGAATCAAGGTTTTACTGTACATGTATTGCTAAAATGTACTGAAAAAATTCTGATTATTAATTGATTGATTATGTTTCTACGGTTATTGATTGTTTATTTATGTCCAATTGGACATCATTATTACATACATATAATTCAATTCTCATTTGTTAAAAGCATTTTGATTGGTTAGATTTTTCTGTTACATTTGCATGAACGGATTGGCTCTCAGTGACATCATCTCATTGTAGATGACATACAGAGGCATTTGAATGCCTATGACAAACCATTGCTATTTTTTAATTGCTACGGCTATATTGTTGTTTAAATTGTTGATTTTTTGTTGAAAATTTTCTAAAAATTGAATTATAAGAAATGAAATTATTTTTTCATGTTGTTATGGAAGTATGAAAGAATTTGACAATTTGCACACATAAAAAATTCACTACACGAATTATTCAGTGCGCAAAATGTCCAATTCTTTTATACTGCCATAACAAAATGAAATAATAATGTCATTCCTATAGTGCATACTTAAGCTTGTAGATGCATTTTTAATTTGCAGTTTGAGAACAGTAACATTGCTGGTCCGGTAAGCGGAAAAGACAATCGTCCAGTTGTGGTGTCTAACAGTAATCATGATTTGAGGGTAATTTTTAACACTGGACGTGCCAGTTCTGACACCTTGTGGTATATGGGATACAAAGCTACTTATCGGTTTGTTAGCAGTAAGTAAATTAGTGATCCATCCAATAACCTCTGTGGCCAAGTGGTCTAAAGCATGTATTTATGGACCACAATGTCTCTCAACACCTAGGTTTGAATCCCACTCAGGACAGAGCTTAGTGTGAGAAAGTTTGTCCATCTGCTTGGCGATGATCTGTGGTTTTCTGTAGGCACTCTGGTTTCCTCTATAATTCCTGATCTGACTGCCTCAGCTAAGGGATCAGTCTAGGTTTGATATTGGTTCATGCTCTGGCAGAGCCTTGTGTGAGGGAGTTTATCAGTTTGACAAATCATGGTTTGCCCTGGTTTCCTCTTTGACAAATCATGGTTTGCCCTGGTTTCCTCTTTGACAAATCATGGTTTCCTCTTTTACAAATCATGGTTTCCCCTGGTTTCCTCTTTGACAAATCATGGTTTCCTCTTTTACAAATCATGGTTTCCCCTGGTTTCCTCTTTGACAAATCATGGTTTTCCCTGGTTTCCTCTTTGACAAATCATGGTTTCCTCTTTGACAAATCATGGTTTCCTCTTTGACAAATCATGGTTTCCTCTTTTACAAATCATGGTTTCCTCTTTGACAAATCATGGTTTCCTCTTTTACAAATCATGGTTTCCCCTGGTTTCCTCTTTGACAAATCATGGTTTCCCCTGGTTTCCTCTTTGACAAATCATGGTTTCCCCTGGTTTCCTCTTTGACAAATCATGGTTTTCCCTGGTTTCCTCTTTGACAAATCATGGTTTTCCCTGGTTTCCTCTTTGACAAATCATGGTTTCCTCTTTGACAAATCATGGTTTCCTCTTTGACAAATCATGGTTTCCTCTTTTACAAATCATGGTTTCCTCTTTGACAAATCATGGTTTCCTCTTTTACAAATCATGGTTTCCCCTGGTTTCCTCTTTGACAAATCATGGTTTCCCCTGGTTTCCTCTTTGACAAATCATGGTTTCCCCTGGTTTCCTCTTTGACAAATCATGGTTTCCTCTTTTACAAATCATGGTTTCCCCTGGTTTCTTCTTTGACAAATCATGGTTTCCCCTGGTTTCCTCTTTGACAAATCATGGTTTCCCCTGGTTTCCTCTTTGACAAATCATGGTTTCCTCTTTTACAAATCATGGTTTCCCCTGGTTTCTTCTTTGACAAATCATGGTTTCCTCTTTGACAAATCATTGTTTCCCCTAGTTTTCTCTTTGATAAATCATGGTTTCCTCTGGTTTCCTCTTTGACAAATCATGGTTTCCTCTGGTTTCCTCTTTGACAAATCATGGTTTCCCCTGGTTTCCTCTTTGACAAATCATGGTTTCCCCTGGTTTCCTCTTTGACAAATCATGGTTTCCCCTGGTTTCCTCTTTGACAAATCATGGTTTCCCCTGGTTTCCTCTTTGACAAATCATGGTTTCCCCTGGTTTCCTCTTTGACAAATCATGGTTTCCCCTAGTTTCCTCTTTGATAAATCATGGTTTCCCCTGGTTTCCTCTTTGACAAATCATGGTTTCCTCTGGTTTCCTCTTTGACAAATCCTGGTTTCCCCTGGTTTCCTCTTTGACAAATCATGGTTTCCCCTGGTTTCCTCTTTGACAAATCATGGTTTCCCCTGGTTTCCTCTTTGACAAATCATGGTTTCCCCTGGTTTCCTCTTTGACAAATCTTGGTTTCCCCTGGTTTCCCCTGGTCTTCTCTTTGACAAATCATGGTTTCTCCTAGTTTCCTCCACCATTTCAGAACTAGCCATCTCCATATAAAAGTGTAACCTTGACTGTATACAATACCTAGGCCGAGTTTGTTAGTTTAGCTAATCATGGACTCCTCTGGTTTACTCCACATATTTAAAACTAACCACCTCAATATAGGAGAATAGATTATAGAATACTGTTTCATGTAAACTTGGGTTTATAGTGTACAGTAAAGCCATGTTATCTTGAATACCATGAACAACTCAAAATTGTTGATAAATGTGAACCATACTTATTTGTACTGTGATGTTCTGATTGTCTGATTCATTCATTCATTCATTCATTCATATATATATATATATATATGTCATAAATATTTCACTTATGTTGAAACTTCACTAGCTATAGGTGAAGGGGAAGACAATTTGACCTTTGCAGAGTGCTCAGGGCAATGTGCAAAGAGGATTCTTTAATTAGTCATGCCTGCTTTGACACAGGACATCAGTTTTTAAGGTCTCTTCCAAAGAATCCCATGACATTCATTTCTAAATGCCCAGTGCTTGGAGAAAGAACAGCACAACTTATTTTTTTAAGTCTTGGTCAGACCTCAATGGTGTTTGAACCCACAAATATTCAACATAGGGAGTGAGCACTCTACCAACTGAGCTACCACAGTGGTCTATAATGTTCTGAGAGACATCAGAAAGATGCGAATGTTTCCTCCATAACTGAAAATACCTGTTGCTATAGTTACATGTATTCTATGGCATTTATCGTAGGAGTTCATTGTTGCTATACATACTTATTTGAAATCTACATCTAAATTACACAATCAAATAACTTTAAGATAAATTAAGGTTAATGTCATTTAGATATAAAATATTGTGAATTATTTTCTTAGAGGATGATGAGATGTTTCATAAATACAGCAGTTTAGATTTCAAAGAAAGAGGGGATATAGAATTAAAAGCTTATGTTACTTTTATCCATCCATCTGTCCGTCCATCCCATACCTCCATCAATCCATCCATCCATCCATCGTTCTAGACACTTTTTCTCCAGAGTAATTCTCTAAAACTATGAAGCATCAACATTGTTAAGAGATGTGTATATCACCACTGGCAGATGATCGTAAATGATGTATCGCCGGTCATGCCTTTTATGTTCCGACACTGGCTGCCATCATAGTATCAAATCAGTGTCACGGCAACTAATGACATACTAGTGTCAGTGACATCAATAAATGGCACAATTCAGGCCGAGTTTTCATTGTTTTTGTGTGTAATTCAAGCATGCTGGGACTTTGTTGGAATATTGCAGGCGTGGCCAGCGATCCGTCAATTCACTGGATTTGCTTGTTGTATATGTACCAGTGTCAGGCTGTGATATTTCATTCTTCTTTTTTCAGATAACCTATATGTTCAAAGACCTTTAACACGTAAGTTGACATATGTACACCATGATTAAACACAGGTTTTGATTTTGTTTTTTTAGATTATATTTGATCGACCTTAAAGTAAATTAAATTGAAATAATTGAATTTTATTTTTTAAAAAAGTTCATTTATATTAAAAATTAATTCAGAGTTATTCCTTGAAAATCATTCTAATTTTCTGCATGAACAACACCCCCCACAAGTGCATGATTGCATGTCGTTATAAGGTAAGCTTAATTTTTAAGGTTCTTTAAAACACAATTGACTGTAGTCCTTAAAAAATTCTTGGAAAGTCCTTGTAGTCGAGTTGACACTCCCATATACTCAATACTTGAACCTAGAAATATTTTTTCCTATGAAGTTTTTTTGCTGTTTTGTATTCTATAGGGTCCCTAGAGTAAAATTAGGTTAGTTGCCCTGGAGGCAACATTGGGCAAATTGAATAATTTGCATATATCCAAGATGGCTGCCTGACGCCATATTGAAAATTTATCTTTTGTAAGAATTGTTCTACACTAGTAGCTTGCAATATATCGTTTTATATGTTTTTAGGGATGAGGAACACATTTCTGTTGTTGTTTTTAACATTTGGGACATTTTGAAAGTATATTTAACAATTTTGACCAGGCAAGGGTTTATTATAATTAGATTAACTCAGCATATCGCATTCAATGCTGTGTAACTTAACCATGCATCTTGATACGTTTTGATTAAAAGGTCATAAATGAGGCTCGAACAATTCCTGTTAATAAGAAATTAAAAACATAATCTTTGGCAGCAGTGAATTGATTCGATTTTTACATAAACATTGATACATTACGTCATGTAATGAAGTATTATGATTTCGGGAATCTGCAGTAAAATCTGTCACTGGTAATGCACAACCTTCCACAAAATTGTTTGGTTGGAGTTGAACAGTAGAGCTCATTTTTTGGTTTTATAATAGTTTTGATATATTGATTAACTATTTCCACTCCAAATGGCCGCTATGAGACACAGGTTATAAATACAGACTTCTAAATTCATCCATGTGGTATAAGTGAAAAGGTAGTGCACAGTGAAGATTTGGCTTACTTCGGGTGTCTCAACTTACCTAAGTTACCATTAAGCAACATCTCGACATCTAGACCTGAAACTGCTGTTTCACATATAAATTATACTGGACTGCAGAAAATAATACCCTTGTACTGTTTACCACCAAAACTATTTTTATCCTGATTAACAAACCCAACAATAATTTTATTGTATGCTGGACATGTACAATATGCTGGTAAACTTTCTCAGTGTCTGCTATAAACACATGTGTGTCCTGTCGACGATATTGCATGTCGACACCAAAGTTATTATTAGGATGCTGTCTTGGTTAACCAGTTTGGAGTACAAATTGCTATCAAATTTGAAAAAGGCATGACTCTCTAACCTAATACTTTTAGTGGGTAGATTGGTGCTTCTCTGATCGATTGGAATGAATATGTTCTGAGTGTGATACAGACCATAACTCAAAGAGTTCAATCCTCGATGTTTATTGGATATATATGACCAAAATGTATTGCTTATTCAAACTCCCTCTAAATAAAAACAGGACATAAGGCAATTGTTCACAAAATTACTTCAAATGTGTCAATGTGGTGGATTCAGTTGCAATGGATGTGAAGATGGATTAAGAGTACAATCAAGTCTACCTAATGAGTGTTATAATGCCATTATTAGCTCTATAAAGATAATAAAGGCAATACGTTTCAAAGCGACGCTGTCAAGATGCAAAAACAAAGCCAGTTATTGATCTTGGAAACATGTTTCTTTGGTTATTGTTGTTTTGGACAGCAAGGGCAATTTGAGCATAGCTTCTGCTTGCATTTGAAATCGGTTCTGTTCCTTTTTGACATTGGTTGAAAATAGTTGTCATTGAAAAAGGAATGAAGTCAGCTCTAGTCAAATCGCTTTGTGGAGTTCGTTCACCCAAAACTCACAATCACAATGATTCAGTTTTTTTACTACATTTCTTGTAGATAACCCATCATATTTCATTGCATCAATCCAAAAAAGGTCATATTGGTACCCATAAAATCTTGTTTTTCGACAAATACCATCTCATATATTCTAAGAAACCAGGACAGAGGGAACACCACAGCAATATGTATACGATTGTGGATTCGGCCATGATGAATCCGGCATAACTATGGTATCGTATGTTCTCCAGGCTGCACAGACAGGTCATGATATCATTTGTGTGCTGATTGACGACACAGATGTTTTTGTTTCCCCAGTGTATTGGGTGTAAAAGCATGAAACAATGTGATATACAGATGGAGTAATAGGATAGAAGTTTTTGAACTGCCAGGCATGCATGCTGTAAGTGCCACGGTCTTGGTCTGAGATGTCTTGAACTGCCAGGCATGCATGCCGTAAGTGCCACGGTCTTGGTTTGAGATGTCTTGCACTGCCAGGCATGCATGCTCTTAGTGTCATGGTCTTGGTTCGAGATATCTTGAACTGCCAGGCATGCACACTGTAAGTGTCATGGTCTTGGTTCGAGATGTCTTCAACTGTCAGGCATGCACACTGTAAGAATCATGGTCTTGGTTTGAATGTCTTGAACTGCCAGGCATGCATTCTATAAGTGTCATGGTCTTAGTTTGAGATGTCTTGAACTGCCAGGCATGCATGCTCTCAGTGTCATGGTCTTGGTTTGAGATGTCTTGAACTGCCAGGTATGCATGTCATGGTCTTGGTTCGAGATATTTTGAACTGCCAGGCATGTACACTGTAAGTGTCATGGTCTTGGTTCGAGATGTCTTCAACTGTCAGGTATGCACACTGTAAGAATCATGGTCTTGGTTTGAGATGTCTTGAACTGCCAGGTATGCATGTCATGGTCTTGGTTCGAGATATCTTGAACTGACAGGCATGTACACTGTAAGTGTCATGGTCTTGGTTCGAGATGTCTTCAACTGTCAGGCATGCACACTGTAAGAATCATGGTCATGGTTCGAGATGTCTTGACCTGCCAGGCATGCATTCTATCAGTGTCATGGTCTTGGTTTGAGATGTCTTGAACTGCCAGGCATGCATGCTCTCAGTGTCATGGTCTTGGTTCGAGATGTCTTGAACTGCCAGGCATGCATTCTATCAGTGTCATGGTCTTGGTTTGAGATGTCTTGAACTGCCAGGCATGCATGCTCTCAGTGTCATGGTCTTGGATCGAGATGTCTTGAACTACCAGGCGTGCATGCTCTTAGGGACATGGACTTCGTTCGAGATATCTTGAGCTGTTATGTATGCATGTTCTTAGTGGTTGTGATACAGCATGATAATTACAAACTCTTATTCTCCTCATTTAGCTGATGTTCTTGGTTAACAAAGATCACAAATAACTTTATGGGATCTGAACCATTCTTTGTTGTTCTGTATTGCCAGCCAGCAGGGAAAACTGTGACGTATCCTCAGGCTCTTCATAAAGAACACCAAAGCCTTATAGTTTTAACTTTGTATCAACACCATTTTCTGTTGTCGCACCTTTAGTTAATGTTGTGAAAGGGTACCGACAGTCAAGATCCTCCTGAGCAGTATGAGACGATAACCGATTTTGGATTGAAATTCAAAGATCAATTCTCATTACATGTTATAGCGAAAGGATACCCGGCGCCCCAAGAACTTCTTTGTCATGTTATGTCAATGTAGGACAAAGAATCATAAGTGCAACACACAAGGACATTCTTGCCTAAAAATAATCCTGTACATAATTTTGTAACTGTTCTGGAGAAAGTGCGTGTTTAAATTTTAACACAAGGTTGAATAGTTATTTGACACATATGGTCGGTCATTATAGACATGATGGTATTTAATGTAAAACTAATGCTAGAATTGAGTTGCCCCTGCCTAAATACCCCTGCAAAGATGTATGACAATCTATTATAAATTTGTTTTTGTACAAAACAATATTTCAAGATGGCGTCCGTCGGTCATCTTGTGTTTATAGCTTATTGTGTGAGTTAAGTGTTCCGTATGTAAAAATTAACACCAGAAATGGGTTTCTCATGCCTGAAAACATCTAAAAGGATATATTACAACCTATTGGAAGATATTTTATATCGCAGTATGTATTTCAATTTGATGTTTGGCGGCCATTTTGGATTTATGTATATTGTGCAAGTTGCCCAAATTTGCCCGAAGGGCAACTAAGTTAGTTTTGTTCAAGGACCCATAAGGAAAACAAAACAGCAAAAAAACTTCATAGGAATGAACATTTCTAGGTTCATAAAATGCCTACTCGACTATTGGAAATTCTGTAGAAAGTCCTTGAGAAGTCCTTGAAAATCATTCTTATTTTCTGTACAAGCGATATTGCCCAGAGGTTTCTTGTTACAATCAAACCTGCTGTAAAGGCCACCTCTGTATAAAGTCCACTTGCTTATAATGGCCACCTGCTTATAAAGGCCAGTGAAATTTTATCACATTTGTTCTTTTTTCATGTTATTTCAACCTGTATATAAGAGTCAACTACCCATTAAGGCCAGTTGTAACTGTCTCCCTTTGATGGCCTTTACAGATAGGTTTGACTTTATACACTATTTGCCATGGTAACCTAGAGTTGTTTCATATCCCACATTATTATATAGCAATATATGTTTCGCATAGAAATTATACGAGAAATCCCGAGGTGTTAGCACGCAATAAATATCGATATTTGCATGCTAACTTTGTTCCAGTCCGAGGTTACTTGAACAAATTTTTTCATACTGCATGCTTTTTCACATGACTTTTATGACGTCATACGATTGTTTTCATGGCTGTGTTTTTGTCATATTGCACTAGTTCTTATATCCATTTACAAGAATTAGTGTAATATTTATGTTTTGTACGACAAAATGGTATTTTAGATGAAATACTTAACAGAGTAAACAAAATTTATTTTTCTATATAATAAAAGGGTTATTGAACTGATGTTGTGAAATATTGTATCTCGTTGACTCGAAATAATCCTATATTATTTTGTTTCAGATTGCGGAGGATATTTTCTCAACAGTGTGGGTGGTGTTATTGAATTTCAGTCCAGAAGTATTAATGCTGAGTTTTATGACTGTTTGTGGGTGGTTAAAACTTACCCTGGGTTTACAAAGACTTACTTAAAACTTATAGAATTTAAAAGCCAAACAGGTGAGTATTGGATTAACAAAGACTTAAGCTTTAATCTTTTACAGTCCAACCTGCCTTAAAGGCCTTCTCTATATAAAGGCCACCTGCTAATAAAGGCCAGAAGAATTCTATCCCAATTGTTCATTATTAATTGTTCTTTATAGACAGGTTTGACTTTACTTGGGAATAGAAATTTTACGTGTCATTTAACAATCATGTGTTTAGCAATGATTTTAGCAATGATAAAATATTATTGCTTCTATAATGAAATTTTTGATTTGGTAGACATATAATTGCAACTATTTTTGTAGACTTAACAGACTCTGCTTGATTGATTGGAGCGGGACTCAAACTCACAGCGGTGAGAGACCTTGGATTTGAAGACTGATGTCTTATCCATTAAGCCACCATGGCCTCTTTTTGAACGAGTTTGAAACCCTGATAAATTGATATGTTCACTGCACAAAAATGTGTATCATATGAGTAATATTTAACACAAAGATGCATGTGATGTACGAGGGGAAGTCAGAAAGTTCATAGAACAGCGTATTCAGCAAAGCGTTACACACATTTGCTTTACTTATTTAGACAACTTAACATTCCGCCATTTTAAACATATCAAGTTTATTTGTCACAACATATTTGTGTAATTCTCAAAAGCATTCAAAGTTGGTGACTTTCAAGCAATGATAGAAAATCAAAATGTTGAGTTTAGGGATCATGAACATAGTGCTCATTCTAGAATCTATGGTTAGATGTGAAGTTGCTCAAGAAATTAAAATTCTTTACAGATAGAGTCCAACCTGCCTTAAAGGCCACCTCTATATAAGGACCATTCTGTGTATAAAAGCCAGTAGAATTGTATCCCAATTGTTCTTTATTCATATTATTTTAACCTGTATATAATGGCCACTGTCCATAAAGTCCACTTTTACTGGTTCCCTTGGGTGGCCATTATAGACAGGTTTGACTGTATATCTTTAAAGAACATTACTTTTTTCTTCAGATTTTTATCAAGAAGAAGTGAACTATTTTGCTGTAAGGCGAGGACTGACATCGGACGGAGAACTTATTGGAAAAGTGTATCCCAAATCAATTGACAAAGCTGCATTAGGATTTGTTGATGGCGACGGATTTTATATCCGCTTGATCGGAAAGTTCACACCGCTCGACTCGCTGAAATTGTCATATGCTTCTTACACAGAACACACAACAGGTATTGTTTCAATGGGTAAATAATTTCTTTATTTGATGTCTGTGGATCTTTTTCAGCTTGCCGGCATAAAGTGCAAGAGATCTATTTTCATATCCCGGGCATATTACGTTTATGTTCCAATACTGTACAAGAAGAAATATTAGGGGTAGTAAACTTTCACGGATTTAACCTTCTAAATTATTTCACAGTAAGAAATTTTCACGGTTCTGACTGTAGGAAAAGTGAACCAAGGGAAATGAATAATTTTTGCTTAGAAGATATATTGGCAGTACAAGTGTCACCATGAAAATTGTTAATTTTTTTTCCTCGGGAATGTTCCTTCTTCTACAGTATAACATTGAAGGAGGACCTCTAAAACGTATTTATTCTAAATACATTATCATTTGCAATATGAAAAACTTTTAATTTGCTTTAAATATAGGGTTCATACAGGCCTGGAAAAGTCTTTAAATTTTCAGGTTTGCCCTAAAAAGACCCTAAAAACAAGTCTGACCCTAAAAAGCCCTTGAATTTATCCTGAATGCCCTAAAAAGCTCTTCAATTTGGGCAGTTGGGTGTCTGTATTGGGATATTAAGTGGTTGCAAATAGACTGATGTAAAATAAATAAATATCAATTAATAAGTTACTTGAAAGGAGCAATTTAAAGGTACCTGGCCCTTCCAAATGCCCAACTTCAACCTAATCCACTTCACGTGTTGTTACTATGGACATGTAAGTAATTGTTTTATTAATTTAATTGCCTTTGCATCAATATTTTTTTTGCTTCAATTGTACATCTGATTAGGCCTTTAATTTGCAAAAAAGACCCTGAAAAGACCATAAAAAGTCCTTAAATTTGAAGTCCAAATGTCTGTACGAACCCTGTAAATAGGGTTTTAAAAAAAGTTGCTTAAAATGACAAAATCTCAAAACCAATTAGAGCTGTGAAAGGTCAGGGGTCAGTTGTTTAAAGCTTGATTAGTTTAATCAGGTGATTAGTCAAAATTTGAATTTTGCATAATTTTAATTATGTTCTTAAATTAAACTTGAAAATTTCAATAATGGATAGAATATCACCAAACTAAAGCACATTGTTATAAAAATATAAATTTGATGATGGTATGTTGATGTTTATTGGTGTTTTAATCTGCGTTAATTACTGATTAAAATAATCAAGCTTCAAACAACTGGCCCCATTTATCAAAATTTGTAATGAAGGTGAAAGAACAGAGATAGACATAGATAAGTGGGATTCGAACTTAGGCGGTTAAAGGATCTATGATCCGTCGTAAGTGTGGGCTTTAGACTATTCTGGCACTGAAATGAGGTTTGCCAGCATACAATGGATCATCTCATAATGTTTTTGTGGAACAATAATTTCCATTGGGTATAGAATAAGCTTGCTTACACTGAATATTCCTGAAAGTTATTTGATCAAACAGTTAAATTATTCATTTTAATGCAAAGATTTTGTAAACAGGATTTTGATTGGACCCTGACTGCAGTAAAACCTACGTTTTACGGTCGGAGTTATGATGTCGCGTGCTGTCTAGGCTACGATTACGTCATGTATTCCTACAAAATGGTACATGTGCTTTTGTTTACAAAACATAATGACATAATTCAGCATTGTAATAAAAGATTTTGTTATATTTAAATATTGATATGTATTGGACATTTGTATTTCGAACAATAAAATTATTATACCTGTGCCTCAGTGATAGACATATATTTGTGGCATAACGATATCGGTCTACATTGATGCGTCTATATTAAACATAAAGTCTAACTGTAGCATAGAAAATGTTTATTTATTTAATTCATTTGATCATTATTGTTTTTTATTTGCATTAGAATAGAGATAACTATGTTACATTTAAAGAGTTCCGACCGTAAAACGTGGATTTTACTGTCGCAAATACTGTTTACCTGGCTCTGCAAGAGTTGCCAAGTAGAACTCATTTTGCAACAGTAAAATCCACGTTTGTGGTTGGAACTCTTCAAATGTATCGAAGTTAACTCCTAAATTACATACAGTTTGGCACAATAGTTATTTGGTACACATATTGTATGATATGTTATGTTGGTGCACCCTTTGTTGCCATAAGAGGCCGCAGTGGCCTAATGGATAAGACATCAGTCTTCAAATTCAGGGTCTCTCTCAGCTGGGAGTCCCGCACAGACCACATGTGGGAAAGTGAATTTTCCTTGCTATTGGCCTTTACTGGTTCACCTGGTATCAGTATAATGGACTGGGGGAGTAGTATGCTTGTCTGCGACGTACTGACTCTGTGGGCTAGCACGTTGAGGTCGACTTGAGTGCACACTAATACAAGACAGACCATGCAACACACTCGCACTTCACTTGCATACACAAAATTGTTCATAGATTAATCCATAGAGGTTAATAAAATAGTTTTTGTCATGAATATCTGAAAAATTGCTGATGTGACGTTAAGCAACATTCAACCAACCAACCATTGTTGCCATAAAAATTTGATAAAATATTTTGTTATATATTTACAGCTTGTGTTGGTTCCAGGACATTTAGGTGTAGTATTGGTAAATGTATCTCTTCCAAACTTAAATGTGATGGCGTAGATCACTGCGGAGACAACTCGGATGAGAACATCGGCTGTACTGGTAACTATCTACACAAACTTTTATGTCTTGGTTTAAATAATTATCAGCATATTGAAAAAGTTTTGGTCTTTTACAAATCGCTAAACCCATCAGGCCGATGCTTATCTCAGTCTAAGTGACATGAAGCGACTGAGAGTACAATATTAATAACCCTCCCCCCCCCCCCCCCCCAAAAAAAAAAAGTGGGGGGAATCAACTTGTCTGTCCATCCATCTGTATGGAGCTTTCTTGAATGAACCTTTTTCGAGATTATGCACAGATGTCATTTTTTATCACTTCAGTCGAACCTGACTTAAAGGCCACCTGTATATAAGGGTCACCTGCTTACAAAGGCCACCTGTATATAAGGGTCACCTGCTTACAAAGGCCACCTGTATATAAGGGTCACCTGCTTATAAAGGCCAGTAGAATGGTATCCCAATTGTTCTTTATACATATTATTTGAACCTATATATAAAGGCCACCTGCCCATGAAGGCCACTTTTACTGGTTCCTTTGGGTGGCCTTTAAAGACAGGTTTGACTGTATCTGTAATTATTACTTTGATATGTTGTATTTTGCCAAATTATTGCGATTTCCAGACTTTTTTCTGTCATTAGACATAAATTTTGTCCTGAGGTTTATTACGACAAAACCTGTGCTGGGGGTATAAGGTAGCTTCACTGACAGTTCTAATTATCAGTGGCAATATATACATTTAGAGTACATTGGAATAATATAGAAATTTTAATATTTTTATAAAATTTGAATTTCTACTGTGGTTTATTTGGTTACGGCAAAACCCGGGGGAGGGGGGGGGGTATAAGTCCAGCTTCATTGACAGTTCTAGTTATCAATGCTAATACATAGGGTACCAGTAAACTTGAAATTAAAATTTTTTAAATTTTTTTAAATTTGAATCTGAATTTTAGTTTCATGTTCAGATGGGGGCGTGTAAGTCCAGCTTCACTGACAGTTCTATTGATAAATTAAACGCTTATGAATAGAGTACCAGTAGATTTGAAATTAATTTTTTTTTTAAATTTTGTTAAATTTTATCTGAATTTTAGTTTCAGGTTCAGATGGGGGCATATAAGTCCAGCTTTACTGACAGTTCTAGTTATCAGTGTTAATACATAGTACTGTGTAAATCGGAAATTTAGAAATTTTAAAAAGAAATTGAATTTAAATCTGAGTTTTAATGGGGTTTGCCACCGTACCACATGATCAATACCTCTTAATGTTTGTGCCGAACATTTTGGAAAACGTCAACGTTACAAATCCCCGGAATAACTTAGTTTTTACGGGAAAGCATCATATTGTGCTATTCCATATCCATTGGAAACAAGCATTTCACAGACACGTTGGGGACGTATAAGTCCAGCTTCACTGACAGTTCTAGTGATAATTTAAATTTTAAATTTGAATCTGAATTTTCATTCCAGGTTCAGATGGGGGCATATAAGTCCAGCTTCACTGACAATTTTAGAGATAATTAAACCTTTATAAATAGAGTACCAGTAGATTTGAAATTTATAAATTTTAATTTAAAAAAAAAAAAAATTATTTTTTATTTATTTATTTATTTATTTATTTATTTATTTATTTATTTATTTTTTTTTTTTTTTTTGAAATTTTAATTTTCAAATTTTAATTCCAGGTTCTGATGGTGACTGGCAGAGAAGTCACCAGTACACTATTACTGTTAGTGTTATAATTCCTATGGTCATCGCCATTTTCCTGATCATTATTCTGTGTGTACTCTTTGTGTTGGTGCGCCGTTGTCGGCGGAATCAGATGTTGGAACAAGCCAGGCGAGATGGACTTCCGTCTATCAGTGGTGAGATGTCCAGTAGACAAAGACGTAAGACTTGATTTAATTTTTTGTTAGTTAAAGTTTAATTCATGCATAAATGCATTTAATTTCTGTTTTTCAAGAGTGTTGTATTTTTCTAACGGAGGAAGGCCTACAAATTTTAATTTGTGATAATTAATTACTTTTACATTTGGGTTGCAGTTGCAAAAAACATAATTCAAGGTAATTATTAATAAATCCATAATTATTACAAGATTCCATGATTTGCTAATTATGGTATAATTAATGATTCACTTTTATTAAGCTTTATGCAACTTGATCCCTTATTATTAAGTGTTGCGCTGAAAATGAAAAAGAAAATGAAAAAAAATGAAAGAAGATCTTTACTTATGAGAAAAAAATTAAGATATTTTGAAAATTGATTAAGATCCTCATTAGGATATGCAGCAAAATAAAATAGACATTTGAATATTTCTAAATGACTGAAAATTGCTGACTGTCTCAATATAAGTGAAAAGTGTGCTGTTCAGGGATAGTGGAGTGTACCTGGAGAAAGGGAACCTTCTGTTAGCTTACAAACTTTCTCACATTCTCACACCCCACTCTATTCCAAACCAATTTAGAAAATATGCTTTTAGGATTTCATGAAGCTATTGCTTATGCATTTTTATTTGTTACAGGACGAAGAAGGAGAAATGGACGTCCCAGGGACGCTCCGCCATCGTACGAGGAAGTGTTACAGAATACACCAAGTTTTAGTGCAATTGCATCTGTATGTGTATTATATATTACAGTATTACTGACTTATATTTAAAACCAAACTATAACTCTCTATATGAACCTCCCCGGCCAGGTCTGACCCATGACTTGAAAGTGGCTAGTGACTGTCCTTTCACCAAGCACACGATATTACAAAATGAAAGTCACAGTTCTTTCAGATAGGAACTTAAATTAAGCAAGGTCCTGTGTCAGGGTGGGCTTGGCAAGCTAAAAAGCCCTACTGTATAATGCCATCACCGCAACATACAGGCAAAATTTCTGCACCTTTGCCTATAGTAGGCAATGTCTCAATATAAGTGTAATATTCTTGACTTGGCCGTTAAAAACCATTACTCAGATCAACTCTATATGAACCTTTTTTCTGTCACTGCCACTATTTGTGATGAACTGTTGAAGTGTAAATAGTTCCGTAATCACCTATTCATTGTAATAATGCGCAAATTCCACAAAGAGACCCAAGTGATATTTGCAATTTGGTGTCTTCTGTTTGTATATATATATATATATATATATATATATATATATATATATATTATATATATATATATGTATAACGTAGTATTCTTAAAAAATAATTTTTCTCAATTTTTGTGATTTGCCCAGACTGGCTTTAACAGTTCATACTTTGATGAACCATAAAAAATCCAAACATCAATCTTAAAATATCTAGTTTGTATAGTACTTAGTTCATTAGTCTAGATGGGTTTTGAATCAAGAATGTTGCACCTCTTATTGTCCAGGTTAATTGTGTATTATTGTCAGAAATATACTATTGTCTAAATTTGCTGCTAATCAAAATTTGAAATTCCTCAGAAAACTAAGGTATACTCCCTCATGCAAAGTATTTCCTTACCTAAATTTGGTAAAATATATTTTAGTCCTTTGGGTATCTTATCAACATCTTGATTACAATTTTGGTTTCATACTTTTGGTCCAAACACTACTGATGAGGAATTGATTGATTGCCGACCACAACCACAATGTTCCAACAAAGGCCCCGCATGCTTGAATTACACACAAAAAGAATAAAAACTCAGTCTAAATTGTGTCATTTAATGACGTCACTGACAATAGTATGTCATTAGTTGCAGTCACGTTGCTTTGGTACCGTGATGGCGGCCATTGTCGAAACATAAAAGGCATGGCCGGTGTTACATCAATTGTATTCCAAAATAGCAGTCTAGTGCTGTAAAAGTAAAACTTGTTTAATATGAAATTCAAATCCCACTTGGTCAAATCTTAGTGTGAATAAGTTAGCTGACTGTCTTGATGGGGTTTGAACTCAGAACCTAGAACCCAAAACCCAATTATGCAAAATTAATCCTTTTGTGAGTAAGTTAGTGTACTATCGGTTAGCTGACTCACATGTGCATTAAAGTAAAGGGGGGGGGGGGGGTATAATGGAATCGCTAAGTGTATGTACAATCGTGTCCATAGACATAATTTTATCCAGAGATATATTCAGTTACACATGATCTAAAAAATTTTCTGAAATATTACACAGATAAGAACCTGTGCACCTTGGATTATCAGTTTGATCAGATTTTTTATCATTGAAATGTTGTGATTTCCAAGATTTATGATGTGAGAGCCTGATGCTGATGAGGGGGTTGGGGTGGGGTGGGGGTTTAATTAGCTTCACTAACAATTCTACTTGCTGCTTAGTTTAATAAGAATGAATTGAATAATGTTTTTATCCCCCAACTATTCAAAGAAAGACGGGGGATATTGATTTTGAGTTTTGGTCCTTCGGTCTGATATTCTTGTCTGAGCAAATTCTTCAAAACTATGAAGCACTTTTTCATGAAACTTGGTGCAAAGTATCAACATTGATAGGAGATGCACTTATCATTAACCTGAGTTGGTTTGCTCATTTGTCTTGGAGTTATTGCCCTTTGAACTACCGGTAAGTGCAAATCACAAAAAAAAAAACCTGCTGGCGAGAGATCCTAAGTCACTGAATTTTACATCTTATAGCCTCAAAGTGATGTAACATACTGATATGTATACAATAAATATATTTTATTTTATTCTTCACACTTTATTTAGTAAAATTTGGCATAACATAGAGGTTTGACAATTAATTGAGAAAGACACAAAGAAAAACATTAAATAAAATTTTGGACTTAAAAATTACTGTGACAATAAGCAAAATGGAAAAGTTTTCCAAGAGGCATTATAACAAGGTTTTACTGTAATTACAAAAAGATTTCCAATCAAAGCAGGGAATTATACCTGAAAAAATTTAGTCTTTGCAAAATAATTAAATTGAACTAGTGGCAAATTTTGATAATGGAATAAATAAGGTTCAAATCCCACTCGGGACAGAATGTTTGTCAGTCTTTGGGTTTATTTTTTTTATTTTTTTATTATTATTTTTTTTTTTGATGCCGAATGATGGTGGTTTTTGACATTGCCAATTCCTTCACCATCCCAGAACAGACAGTCTAGATACAAGTGAAAGAAACTTAACTAAGTCATAAAACACCATTACTCCACTCCACACTTATCTATACTTGTATATTGTTGCACAAAGTATCGAGCTAATGCACATTTTCTTTTGATTTATTTCAGACTTTTAATTTTCCGAATCCAGACGGATTTCCGATTCTCCACCCACCTTCCTATGAAGAGGTGGTGGGGGCAGCAGGAGCTGCTAATCATCAAGAAGCGAATGAAATGGTTAGACCGCAACCAGGCAACATTTCACCAGCTTCATCTTCCGATATTTCACATACGGACATCACAACATCTTATCACCATAGAAACCTGACTCCCATGTCCTCTGATAGCACGGACTCCAGTCGAATTAGACCATCTGTGCATTCTTATAGTATGTCTTATAGCTCGGATTCTGAAATGGATGTACCGAGGATAAACAGGGAGGTCAGAGAGGAGTCTCCGGTCATTGATCGCCAACCTACGTCGCAGCAAATGCAAAATGTAAACAAAGTTACAGAACAGGATACCCTTTGTTGCCAAGTTAGTATACAGGAAGTACGCCCAAAGAATGTTGGGAACAAATCCCAGAATGCTTCACAAGAATTGGAACAGAATTCGTCGGCAGAAACGGCTTCAAGTTTGGAAAATAGTGAGCATGTTGAAGTCTGTCAGGGAAGACATTCATGTACTTCTGATAATGAACAGAGGGCTGGTCCTTCTGTGGAAAGCAGTAGAACTTCAGCTTCAACACAGACTAAAAAGAAACGAAATAAACGAAAAAAGTCTCGGACAAAGAGACAAGAATCTGTAAATAGTGAACAGGAAGTGAATATGGGTTCAACCGCAGCGGTAGATGGTCGAGAGGAATTAGTAGGTCATTCTTGCCACAGTGCCTCAGCTGTTGAGGTTGACTCTGAGAATCTCTCATTTGACTTTAGTCATTTTAATGTGAATACACACAGTGAATCTGGCCATGATAATTTGGCATTTTGTGGCGATAACCTTGAAGACAATATTGGAGATTCCAATGAAACTGTAATAAATGTGACAGAAGATCCGCCATGCTTAAATGATCAACACTATTCTACGTCACCGGCAGAATACCCTGGTAATGGTGGCCATAATTTTGAAATGGAAAACAGAACAGGAATTGAAGAATGTTCAGTCAGTGAACAGTTACCAAATGATGATGATGTGTCTGTACCATCAAACACTGTTCATCATGTAGACTCGTTGCCTTTACAATCACCTGGCGAACAGATTGGACCAAGTTTCTTAGCACTGTTACATGAAGGAAATGATGAGGATATATTTGTTTAACACCATCTTATCCCATTTATTTGTGTTTTTGAAAAACTTTATTAATATCATTAAAATATTTGTGTAATCCCTTCTTTTCCCGGGGCCTCAATTGGCAAGTACTCTAAAACATGCACTTGTGGATCACAACCACTTTCATTTTTCACAGCAAAAAGTTTTTTTCATTAGAATCTTGTAATTGATGTTTCTCCGGCCATGCCTATTATGTTGCGACACTGGCCGCCATCACAGATCCAAAGCAGCGTCATGGCAACTAATGATGTACTAGTGTCAGTGACATCATTAATTACGATACAATTAAGACAGATTTTTCATTCTTTTTGCATGCCAGGCCTTTGTCTGAACAGTCAGGGCGTTGCCAGCCATTCGTCAATTCAGCCATTGGCATGGGTTTAAATATGAACACTTGTGATGGGATGATGGGAGTATCACAAATATGTTTAATTTTAATTACCAGTTTCTTAAAAACTGTTCTAAGGAAGATAATATTACTGACAAATGGAGAAATGTTGGATCTTGTTTTTGGTTTTTCTTGTTAAGAATTTCTTCATCGACACAATTTTTGTGGGAATGATTTTATTGTTAAATCTCCTGAATGGCACAACTATTATGTCAATGGCTTTCTGTTAAGATTCTCCTCACTGACACAATGTTTTGTGTGAATGATTTTCTTGTTAAGATTTTCTTCATTTGTGCAACTTTTGTTGGAATAATTTCTTGTTGGAATGATTTTCTTTATTGACACAACCATGTGTGAATGATTTCACATTAAGTATGAATGATTTTCTTGTTAAGAATTTTTTCATTGACACAACTTGTGTGTGAATGATTTTTGCATTAAAACTCCTGATTGACACAACTTATGTGGGAATGGCTTTCTTGTTGAGACTATGTGGGAATGGCTTTCTTGTTGAGAGTCTCCTGATTGAAATAACTTTAGTGTGAATGATTTTCTGTTATTTATAATGCTGTAAGTGAGAAACTGGTTTTATTACTTTTTACTAAAAATTTTGTCGAATACACAATTTTAGATACATGTATTTTTTCAATGCTGGACATTTAATAAATTGTAAATTTCTTTGAAAAAATCATCAGTATTAGGATTTTTTCTGATATAGATTTTTTTTTCAAATGAAACGCACACACACACACACACACACACACACACACACAGAGAGAGAGAGAGTGCATATTTTTCATAAATCACCTTAATTTGAAAAGATAAGCATCAAAAATTGAAATTGGTAGACTGACTTATAAGCATGTTTATTGGTCTGTTTTATACATGTTATTAATTTATTTTTTACACGTTTTTAGCTGAAAGTGAATTATCACATATTTATGGTTTCATGTTCACTTTTGGTTTTTTTAAAGTTTGTTAATATTAAATACTACATTATCATTTTTTACAGCTTTACTTTTAGCTGATGGTGTCACAATATAAATGAGATTCTTGCATTCCTGACAGGGACATATCATTCAATTAACTTTCCCAACATATCTGTGTGATTCTGGCTTTTAATGATTTCATGGCTGTCTCTAAAATTTTTGTGAATGAGGCCTGTTACACAGTGTTATGTAATAAATTACAAGTACAGTCAAACCTGTCTATAAAGGCCACATAAGGGAGCCAGTAAAAGTGGCCTTTATATACAGGTTCAAATAATATGAATGAAGAACCATGGGGATACAATTCTACTGGCCTTTTTAGCTCACCTGAGCCAAAGGCTCAGATGAGCTATTGCAATCTATCACCGTCCGTCGTGCGTCGTGCGTCGTCCGTCGTGCGTCGTCCGTCGTGCGTCGTCCGTCGTGCGTCGTGTATAAACTTTACATTTTAATCTTCTCCTCAAAAACTACTGGGCCATATTTAATGAAACTTAGTGATTATCATGCCTAGGTAACAGCCTTTCAAAATTGTGTTCCGGGTTTGGCCATGCCCAACAAGATGGCCGCTGTTACTAAAAATAGCAAAAAGACAAAAAAATCTTCTTCTCTGAAACCAAAAGGTGCAGGCAAATTTTGATTGGATATTTGGATTCAGCATACCTGGGAACATTAAAATTGTGTTTTTCATGAAAATTGAACGAAAAATAGGTTACGCGTTTTTTGCGTAAAGTTACGTAATTTTTAAAATGAGACATTTATTGTTATAACTTCATAACGGCTGAAGATAATTGTATGGAGTTTTCACTGTTGATCTTGTCTTGCAATTTTCTTCCAATTGATGTCAAGGTCGAAGGTCAAGGTCATGTCCCAGTTTTTGACCTTTGATAAAAAATGCTATTTTTTTAACATTTCCTTGTGATAATGGCGTATGATTTTCAGTTATTTGTAGGTATTGACATGACGATCATTTTGATACATAGATCAAGGTCATGGGTTCAAAGGTCATGGTCGCAGATGTCCAAGAATACCAAAATAGTTAATTATCTGCAAAACTTTGAATTTTTTGTATAGGCATGTATATCAGAATATTGTAGGTAATGGCACAATGGTCATTTTAATATATGAATAAAGGTCATGGGTTCAAAGGTCAAGGTCACAGATGTAAACAAGTACTGAAATGGTTAATTATCTCAAAAACTATAAACTTTTTGTATAGGCATGTATATTGGAATATTGTAGGTATTGGCCTAATGATTATTTTGATATATAAATGAAGGTCATAGTTTCAAAGGTCAAGGTCATAGAATTGAACGAATACTTAAATGGTTAATTATCTCAAAAATTATAAACTTTTTGTATAGGCATGTATATTGGAATATTGTAGGTATTGGCCTAACGATCATTTTGATATATGAATAAAGGTCATAGATTCAAAGGTCAAGGTCATAGCTTCGAACGAATATTTAAATGGTTAATTATCTCAAAAACTATAAACTTTTTGTATTGGCATGTATATTGGAATATTGTAGGTATTGGCCTAATGCACATTTTAATATACAGATGTTTTAGCTGTTTATAAATAATATATTGTAGCCTGACTTTAAATATGTTATATATAGCATACTTATATAATAATTGTTATAATTAATTTGCAAAAATGCTTGCATATTATTGGCCCTTACTGCTAAAAATTTTAATATTCTCTTTTATTAATGTCATTGACCATTGAACCTCTGCATAAGATATGTACTCTTCCTCAGGTGAGCGTTAAGGCCCATGGGCCTCTTGTTAAGCAAGTGGTCCTTATACAGAGGTGGCCTTTAAGGCAGGTTGGACTGTAATGTAATATCCACCTTTTAGTGTAATAATTAATTTTGTGTAGTGTAATAACACCTTGTTATGTAATAAGAAAATACATGTAATGTAATAAAACAAAGTTTTGTGTTATGTTATAAAGTTTCAGTGTTATGCAAAAATAAATTTGGGTAAATTAAGGATCAACGTTTTAAAAAAATGTAAACGCCGCTTGACATTTAAGGTTAAGTTAATTTTAGGTCAGTAATGATGTAATGTCTTTTTTTAAAGTGTAAAATGAAGTCTGTTATGTCTGAAGCCCTCTTGGTCCATATCATTGAAATACAGACTGTATAAAGTAACAATGACCTTCAACTATGGTCTAGATAAGTCTACAGCTATCCTTTACCCTTGACAAAATCAGCTCAAGATCAACAACAAGGTTAAGTTGGAACAAAATCGTCGGACCTAAATTTGCCTAATTTCATTTTTACATTACCTAGAAATTTTATTACATTACATGATACCTTGTTTTATTACATAACACAACACGTCATGCTTTATTACATTACACGAAAAGTGTTATTACACTACTTGACATTTATTACATAATCCATTACCATATTACATTACTTGACATTTATTACATAATCCAGTGAAATTGTGAAAAATTGCAGTCAAATACATGTAGCCAAAATCTTGAGGAAAATACCATTAACTACTGTAAACGTATTTAATTTTGCATGTATTTATTTTCGGGGTATAAAAAATTTATACATATTTGCAAAGTTAAATTTTCGCGAATTTGAAATGTGCACTATAACACAATAAGCATAGTATAATTTCCACTTGGTATTAATTTCCGTGCAAAACTAACGACCGCGAAATAAGGAAAAATTAGTTCACCGCGAAAATAAATACATTTACAGAATACATTTATATTTGACATAGTTTTATATTACTATCATCATGTCAAATTTTATTCATAGAATTGAAATAATAGAAGTTTTGGCAGTATTTGAATCTGATATCTTAACTTAATGATTTTAAATGCATGCAACAAAGTAGTTTTTTCTTGAAAATATTTTATTTGAAATTTTGACATTTTGAGGGAAAAAATGGGGGGGAATATATTTTCATGATAAAAACACTACATGTATTTTTTGTTGGAAAACACACAATGCTAGAGGAAAGATGTTTCCAACAATATAATATTGTGATGATTCCAGGTTATAATATAACCACAGTGATTTTGTTTAGCTAAATTTTCTACCAAATAAAGGTAATTTCCCCTAAGGAAAATGACAAAAATTTTCCCAATGTAGCCATTAAGATTCCCCAAATTGTGGTGATACACAAGCAGATTAACTAAGTGGACCTTACCCACAAAATGAATTTGATAGATTGTCACAATATCATATCTTTGCATTGAGGTACCTAGCTTTTTGAAGCATGTCATCATACAGTTGATTGTATTTCAAAACTTAATTTTTCCCAATCTTAAAGGCAGACGGTTATTTTTGAAATAATGTAGCAAAATTACTGGACCAGTTTTAAACATGGATGATTATATATGGATGGCAGTGTATATGTGCAGATTGATATTATTTTGGGTTTACTTTTGTCTTAGAGCCAAATTTTGAATTTCGTTTTGTATCATGTAAATGGCAGTAGTATATAACCAGGTATACTTCACACGTGGCGGGTGAAGCTAGCTAAACAGGAGGTGCTTACCCTTCTTTAGCACCCAGCTTCACTCTCCTGGTGGAGGTTCACTTGTCTATCCTGACTTTTCATTTCCAAAGTTTTTACTTTGTTTCTGGATTGTGATTCAGGCATGGATTAGTATGTTTGTTTTTAATCACATGAAAGTTATGTATAGAAAAAAACCTGGGTGCAATCTGAAAAGAGGCAATTGTATAATAGTTATTGTGTGAAAGTGGGTCAGACGGTGCTTGTTTGAGTACAAGTGTTCATCCATTAATTGGTGCTGGAATGAATGATAATATTATATCATATTGCAATATTCAAGATGGTTGTGTTGTATTAGATTTATACGGAGGTGTTTTGATATTTTTATGAGTACATGTTAAGTGCATATTGTCATGTTGATATGATGGCCAATACCAGTAGTCAAATTTTATTTCCTACCAAAGAGTAGTGTATTTTGTCACTATTAATTTTATCTTAATCAGTCTGTTTCAGTTGATTTTACTTGTAAAGGTCCTCTGTAGCGGCCACAGGTGGTCCACTCTTTTTCAAACACTTCAGAGATGTCTTTAGCATTCATTGAGGCACGACACTTTGGTTTTGAGTCTCATCCAAAAGACGTCTCTAGTATTGAGTCTTTTACAGCTGTAGTTTGGGCAGGAGAAAAGAAATCCATGTTCCATGTGAGATTTGTTCGCACAACCCTCGAAAGCAAGTGACAGTACCACTTGATCATGTCTGACCAAGTTTCTCCAACATCATTCAAACCCACAACCCTTTAACTTTGAAAGCTATTGTCAGTACCACTTGATCATGTATGCCCAAGTTTCTCCAAATTTATTCAAACCCACAACCCTTTTACTGTGAAAGCAAGTGAAAGTACCATTTGATCATGTCTGCCCATATTTCTTAAACATTATTAAAACCCACAACCCTTTAACTTTGAAAGCAAGTGACAGTACCATTTGATCATGTCTGCCCAAGTTTCTCCAAATTCATTCAAACCCACAAGCCTTTAACTTTGACAGCAAGCGACAGTACCACTTGACCATGTCTGCCCACATTTTTCAAACATCATTCTTACCATTTTATAAAGTTGAGAACATAATTGTCACGTTTTTGTCACATTCCTTTACCAAACTCTTACAAACTCATTGGATATATCATATCGAAAGGAATGAGACTATAAGACAACACACACTTCTTTTTGGCAAGAGATGAAACTTCACTGCTGATATTGGTCATCATACATCAATGGATTTTTACATTATTTCATTGTTCTTTGTGTTAATTAGATTAGCATTTATATGATCTACATAAGTCAACCTGTGATGTTGTTACCTCTTCAAAGCTTTTTGCAATAGAGTTGTCCAAAGTATACATGGTATAGGCAAATAACATTGACTGTCAGTTGAATATTTATTATTGACCAGTACAATTATGTATTAAGAACACAGGTGTTTATTTCATCTTCACTTTGGGGAAACAAATTGTTTATGTATTAACTTTGAATCCTAACACTAACCATGTGTCTGGATCATTGTATTTGAATATTCGTAATGAGAGGTCAAGGAGACAGGTCAATGTTGTTTGCTGATACCATTTGATCCATACTGCACATTATTTGTGCAAAACACTATGGAATATGTTTGTATTACAAATCTTGTCATTTTTATGGGAGAATGTGTTCACCTTGGAGTCATCTCCAACCCTGATTTGGGTTAAAGTTAATCAAAATTAATTTATTAAGAGGCGAGGCTTTGTGAATCTCTAAGTTACAAAGAAGCAATTTTGCCATTGTAAAGTTGATGCTAGGTTTCCACAAATTTGAAATTATTAGTAGCTAAATTTCTTAAATGTGTGAAAATTAGTTCTTATTAAAGTATTTTTTCATTAATTTGCTAAAATAGGTTACTCTGAAGATTTTGTTGGAAATAAGTTGCTAATGACAATTTTGGGTACTAGGAATGGATACAGAATCTGAAATCATAAATTTTTGTGGTATCTCAATTTTCGCCCTTTTCGTTGATATCCTGACCCTTGAAATTGTATGTTTTACATACCAACCTTAATATAGGTAACCCCAAACCATGAATTTAGAAACCCACAAAATACATGTAACATTTTTTTTTCTTAGAACTGCAGAAATTGGACACCACAAAAAATAAATAATTTCAGAGTGCCTGATAAGTTATATCTATAGTTAGTATTGACTGTGATAGCTAAATAGATTTCTTGTACGTAAAATGTTTGTATTGTTTTGATGAGAGCTTGTTTGTCCTGTATACAAAACTGGAAGTTGTTTATTATTTCCTGTTACAATACATTTTTTGAAGGCATGATCATGTTGATAAAACTACAAATTAATGTTGGAAATCCCCCTTGTTACGTGTTTTAGGTAGCCATGGGTAAAACAACAAATAAATGCTGGTGTTACTGGAAAAATCCCCGTCTCTCCTTCTGAGCTGAGTACAGTGAAACCTCAATAACTATAAGAGAATAGGATTTGAAATTCAATCTGCAAGTTATCTGGAAGTGCGAGTGTTCAAATTTGAAACAACATCATATAAACCAGCTGAGAAATGATGACCGAGTCATCTGTAAATGTATTCAATTTAATGTGTACAAATTCAGCTTAAATTATAATTTCGTTAAAGCACATGAACTTGAATTAACATAAATCTCACACTTCACCTTGTGCACTATGATCTTATTTAACTTGAAGGTGGATTTTGTTTAACCCAGTGCCGGCAGGGATGTATCTTTGAGATAAAAGCTAAAATCAATACACTGTTAAAAATTAATTACAGTATTCCAGAAAACAATGGTTTGGGTTATTAAAGTGGAGCTGTATCACATTTTTGACAGATGTATTATGAATTAGTATTGTCAATTTCATTTTTGTTATGCCAGTCATGTTTTGTACATGCTGTATATGTATGTTCTTAACATTATTGGGCTTCACCACTGTACAATGTGACCAACACCATTTAACATCTTGAAGAACTTTATCTTTTCGAATCACTAAAATAAAAGGCTTTGTACAGAAAACGCGGATTTGATATGAATCCATATTCAATTGAAATAAAGTTTTCACACAACCCTTGTCGGTCATCATATTGTACAGCGGCAAACCACATTAATAATTAAAACAATCACATCATATACTATACTCATTATTATCTTGTAAAATATTTCGCCGCGTTATTTGATATCCAAGATTACGATATATATTTACTGTCTATGTTAAGATATCTGTGTACACAGATTTGTGATTTATTCAAGAATTTTACAAATGTAGTGAGAACAGTTATGATTTTTAATTAATTTTCAATATTGTAATTTTTACCTATTACTTTATACACACAGAAAAAAATTTCCCCATCACTTTATGTTTAGAAATCATATAAAAAATAAACATGGTGTCACTCATATGGAACATGTATGATCAATGTACATGTACATGTTTCCAGTCATATTGAAAATATTTTTACTTTCAACTATATTGCACATCTATAATAAATACACATGCTTTCACTTATGTGGAAAGTTATTGAAAAGTATGTATTTTCAACTACATGTATCAAGTAATTCTTAGAGGTGTAATGACACACTTAAAACTATATTGCATTGTACATGTACTGTCCAATTATTACATTGTACTACAGTACATATTGACTATGTGTTGTACTAGTATATCTTTATCAGAATCGCGTTGAAAACAAACAATTCTTACCATAATTAAAACATTTGAGTTGTTTTAACCCTTTGGTTTGTTGAGTTTCTTGAACTGAGTTCTTTTTATAACTATTGTGTTCTTTGACTGAACTGGAATATTGTTAGGCAAATCTCATTAGTGCAAACATGAAAAATTAGAAAAAGTTGCTCTTGATGATGAATGTTTTTAACACCGTTACATTCAAATGCTATTTGAACCGTACCATTACGATATTTTCTTGAACTCAATTAGTTTTTGTTTAAAACTATAGTTGATTATGACTGCACTAGAATAATGTTAGTAAAATCGCATTAGTGCAAATGTGGAAAATTAAAAAAAAATTATCTCGATGGCAAACCATGGGAATGTTTTGACACTTTTACATTCAAATGTTGAAGAACCTTTGGTTTTGGTAGTAATAATTTTGAAATCTGATTCTATTTGGACCCGACCATTACGGTATTTGTAACTTCTATCACAGTGACTGTAATTGACGGGAAGCCAATTGAACTATATTTACCAGGTGCCAGTTCCAGAATCATTCCTTAATCAAGATTTTCATCAACTTAAATCTGGCAAAACTTTGTTAATTTTGATATATTCGTGAATTTTGGAGTGGTTTTGGGGATTTATGAAACAGATATGTATTATCCTGGCATTGGAATTAGTAGTTTCAAAAAAAGTTACCAAAATAGGATGATATTAAGTTAAGAAAATTCTTAGTTAAGAAAGGATTCTGAAACTGGAGGCAGTATGTGTTACACTTCTTGAATAACTCCATATGAATGAGCACTATGTATTTTCTATGTGATTTAAAAACCTAATTTCTCAGAATGCTAATAAATGTTTCTGTCATATAAATTGTATACACTTTAATTACTACAGTTTCAAAAACAATTTTATAATGCATACAATGAATATTGAAAACCAATAAAATATGTACCAAAAATAAAATAATTGCTGTTTAAGGCTTTTTATTAGCTCACTTGTAAGGCTTATATGAGGGATTATAGTGATTGTGACTAGGAATAGTTCTGTCTTGGCGAAAGGCCATATTGAAATTTCCATACATGCAGAGGGAAAATCCTTTTAGGCCATTAATCCTGATAATTAATGAAAATCTTCAAAATGTTTATTATATACACACCTTATATACAGTACCCTTATGACAAGTAGGTTTTAATTTGCACAAATCTTAGCCGTGGGGTCCCGAATGGTTAAAGCATGCGTAGACTTTAACAATCTAATGATCTTTTAGTTCCTGTCATGATTCTTTCACTTACATTGGGGTGTCAGTTCTGTATGTGTAGAGAAACCTAAAACGCTGAGAAAAACTACTTATCATCACCAAGCAAAATGACAAACGTCCTCACACTAGGATCTGTTTTAAACCATATGCATGAAAAAGTACTCGGGATTTAGACATGAGAGTCGAACCTAAAGTGATGTTTGAGTGACTACTGTATAGGCTAATCATTATAAAATACCGTCACAGCTCACTGTCTAAAGCTAATTGCAAAGATATAGACCCACTACTGGTGCTGGTGACAGTTTAATAAAAGTAAAGTAGATTCTGGATGTAAAATATCATTAATTGTAATCACCTAAGTAGATCACCCCAACTAGTTTTGAGCATTACTATTACAAAATGACTTCATAGATATTGTCCATTCAGGATCTGATGGAAGAGTGTTTATAAAACACAGGAAAGACTTATTATATACAGTGTATGTCATCATATTGTAAATAATCTATAGCATGTTCCTTTGGTTTTAATGATGTGCTATGCTTTTAGTAAACAAAGGCAGTCAATTTAATCATGGAGAGGAAAACAAACAGGTCATATAACACTATAAAGTGAACGGCACTTGCGAACATTTCGTTGATTGGTTAGTTGAAGGGTGTTTTCAGGACCAGTAACGATTATCTCACTTATTGAGACGACAGTATTAGAATACAGGAATAAACTGGAATCTTTAGAGAAATCAGCAACATTTAGCAAATGAAACGACAAGCTTTCTCGCAATTTAAATCTATATTTTCTGGATTTTATTTTGATATCCACCAAAATAACATACATATTTTATAATTTGTTGAAAGCCATGTAAAACAGAAAATAAAATTGATGTCATGAATTGTTCATCACTGTGTAATTGTAATTAATATTACTTTAAAAATTCTAATTCATTGCATATTTTATACATACTCCTGTTGGTGTGTTTCAGCAAGTTGTAAACATTTCTCTAGAAGGGACATTGTCAGTGGTCTATCTTCATCACTATATAGTTTTCTTTGTACTGCCATGTATAGTTCATTAAGAGTATAGTTTACTTTCTGTTTGCATCTCAAGTGATGATGTGATAAAAACAAGAGAAGATGTGTGTATATTACAGCTGGAATCAATATAAGACCGTCTTTTGAATGACACATAAGTTCTAGTTGGACTTCTGGAGGATAAAATCGACAATCATGATAACAAAAGAACAGATCGCAAAATAAACCTAATTTCATCTTTTGGTGCATTGTTACTCCTTTACCACATATTTCATCAACGTAAACCGGTCCATTACATAACATGGTCATATATCTGCCATGAACGTCCAATACTTCTTCCACAATTGTCACCACTTCTTTATATTCACCATTCAGATAACACAGGGTAGCCAACAGTAACTTTGCTGTACATTCATCACGGTTCATACAGTTCTGTATTATATAACGTTTGAGTTTTTTTATCTCCTTGTAACATGTTTTGTTTGATTTGTGATTTAGTGTCTGTCTATATAAATGTTGTACACAAACCATCATTGTAGCATTCAAGTAGAAGGTAACTATTGCTCTGTCAACATTTGATACTGTTTGGTATTGTAATTTTGTCAGAATATCCATTATAATAAAACAATCATTCTTATTAGCAAATTCTAGATTAGTCCATAAGAGTATTGCAGCCAAATTTAATTGAATATTACAACTCTGCTCTGATGGCATAAGTGACTGTATGGTACCATAAAAAATACTGGCTAAATATGGTATTGCTCGTAACCTAATAACTCCATCATGATAAAGATCAGAGAGATGCCTTAGTAAAATCCTTTGTTTTTCTCCACAAATCTTTCCTTGGAACATATTGTTTGCTTTGATGAAAAAGTTTGGACAGTATCCGGTCCTCACCCAGTAGATTAGCCTCCTCAAACACACCAAGAAACAGTCAAACAGGTTCTCTTTTGTCCAAGAAATTTGTTCTTCCTCAATGGAGTAAAACAAGCTTGTCTTCAGGAAGTAGGAGCACAGTAAATCTTTTACTTCACTATTTGAATTTATCACATGTTTTAGGTAGAGTTTCAGGAGCGCATAACAGAGAAATTGGGTGTGATTCATGGAATAGATTAGCTTCTTCTCTGGTACTGAAAATGAAATTCTCCATTCCATGAAATTATGCTGAGAATTGGGATCACCAATTGGAACTACCAGACATCCACCGTCAATAATATCCTGGATTAATGTGTTTGATGGCCAGTTATTTCTTCTTTGTCTATGGATCCATTCAGATGTTATATCAGGCCATGCCTTGCTATACAAACATTCTAGTAAATCACATTCATGGTTTCTTTCATCTGTAAATGATGCACATGGTCCATGGGCAATGACATTAGGTATGATTACTTTATATTTTGATACAATAATATCACGAAATAATAGACTGGACAGATACAAACCTTCACTTGTCTCTGTCAATGCTGAGGCAATATCTCTCTTATTTCTCATTCTGTCTTTACAACGGAGTCTCACAAATCCTGGTTTTATGTTGTCTGTTTCCATAACAGCATCACAACTATCTTCATTTGCACTATGTGATGGCAATACCGATATATCTTTACGTATAGACATTATGTCAAAGTCACTGCCTTGAAGGTTTTAACCCTCTACTTTACTTCCACTGAAGACTGATGTGGTATTTCCATTGTGATTTAAAGCTTTGCCAACTATGCCATAGAAGTGATATTTCCGTCTTTTGATAAATATTTCTTCTTTGGTACCAACTAAATAACATAGAGCATTCCATAACCTAACATTTAGCGACTCCATTACTCAAATTACAAGAAAGGAAGAAATAAAGTGGTAAAACCAGGTAACGTTACTATTTATAGAGACACATAATACCTGTAATTTAAATGCTACGTCAATCTATCCATGTGATATATATATATATATATATATATATATATCGGTTAAGAAAACAAGTTGTTAAACGATATAAAGATTTGTCTATCTCTTATCAAAAAATCAAAAAAATGTATTCATATAAATTAGTAGCAAAATTTGACAATTACCGGAAATAGTATGCAGGATCAATCAAATCAAAATACTATTCGATCTGGCAGTTACTCATCTTTTTTCTTAAAACACATTGATGAAATATCAACAATAATAAAAATGTAGAAACAAATGAATTAGCTATTGGATTTTCAACCTACTGAGAAAGTGTTATGTTACAACTCGTTTTTTTATTTGACATATATCTATTTCACACGCTATATTTTAATAACATGCTTAATCTATTCCTCAAGCACCTTAAAAGATTATGCTTACATAGTACAACATAAACTAAACAAATTACACAAATACTTGACAAATTAATTTCTACGAGTGTTCATGCATACTATCTAGACAAAAAACAAGAAAGTATCTTTGAACCAGGCTTATTTCCCTTAGACGACGATTTGAAATCTTTCTGTTTCATGTAAAACAATTTTAACATCGGGAAACTTAAGAGATGAGTTAATCACATAGTATTGACTGTGATAGTTAAATAGAGACCATGTACGTGTATGTGTGTGTTGTTTTGATTATACTTTGTCCTGTTTACAAAAATTGTTTTTGGTAATATTTTAGGATGACATGATTATGTTGATATATCACCCTTTCTTGTTACAAATTAAGGTAGGTAATAATAAAATTACAAATACGTAATGTCAGTTCTGGAAATCCCATCCTCTCCTCGGCTTCTCAATAACTATAGTTGCATGAGATATCAATTGTGACCTTTAAGCTATCGTAGTATACCTATTTTCGAAACGGTACAAAATAAAAAATGCTGGGACATGAAGACGGAGTCACATATTGTACTGCAAATATATTCATTTTAGTGTATACGAATTAGGCTGAAATTATAATGTGTTAAATTCACATGAACTTAAAATATTGTAAATCTCATGGTTGACTTTATGCACTATGATCCTAATTAATGTGGAAATAGATTTATATTACGAAGTACCAGTAGTGGTGTTGTATTATATTGAAATTATCGCTAAAATCAGTACATTGCTAAAACATTTATCGTATTCAAGAATACAATGGGTAAGTTATTGAAGTGTCGCCTTATCTCATTTTGGAAAAATGTATTATGTAAATGTATTGTCTATTTTATTATTTTTATGTCATTCATTGCTTGTTCATGTTGTATATGTTTGTCCCTAACACTATTGGGCTTCACCAATGTACAACGTGACCAACATCCATTAACATGTTTGCAGTACATTTTAAAAGCATCTTGGAATAAAGAAATAGTTCACAGAAAAACATTCGAATGTTAAAGAATCTTTTATTTATGCAGTAACTGAAAAGTATTGTGAAATATGATTCTCATTAGACACTTCTTCTGTACCGGAACATTTTGATATCAGAAGTCTATTGGGCTGTTTACTTGTTTTACTGTACCACTAGTAACTATATGGGATGTGTCGTTATCAATATACGTATTTTCTATATTCAATCAGTGATAAATCGAGCGGTCAATTACTTATAATTGAAACTACCATAATTTTAAAATATAAATTTAATATTATTTAACACTAATAATTATATCATTCGGCTATTCCTGACGTAATACATGTATTTATATTTTTAAATCCCTATTCTAATCGGTGTCTTTGTAATTTTGTATACTTACTCTTTATCTCCCTTTCTTTATTTAGATCTCGTTACTTTATTTTTGCTTGCAACTTTTCATGTATAGGATCAACACAGTTATCTTCCTTGATTTTCATTAGTTTTTGTTTTGTTTTACTTCTCTCATCTGTGATTTTTTCCGTGTTATACTTTTATATTTCGTTGCACATTTGTTGCATTCTTTAGATTATTATACCAAGCAATAGTCCACTTATCACAATTGCTTATCACTTATTATATTTAGGAAAAAAATTAATTTCACCACAATAGATACCCACTTATCTATTTATTTTTCATTCATGTTTCAGCTTCAATCATTCTTTAACTTCGTTAAGATAATTTTTCTATTAACATTTTTCATTATTAATTAGACCTAAGAATTTTATTTCAATACATAAGCATATCTACTAACCATTATTCAATAACCAGTTTTGCTTGTATATTGAATACTGCTTGAACACTCTTCTGGTTACAAGTCCATACCTCCTTCGTAAGCAACTCTCATATTTAAGCATGCCATATATCCTTGTGAGCTTCAAAGAAAAGATGCAACTGATCCCTCAAGTTCTAGTTGATATTTAGACATACCTCAATCATGACGCCCGCGAAAGACTACATTTGAAACTTAATGACGAACGTGATGAGTTCAAATTTTCCATTATCCACTTTATTTTTCTATACAGCAATATACTTGCTTATACTACTTATGGTGTATTTGTTTCCCGATTAATACCCTATCATAGAGCTTGTTTCCACTACGGGATCTTTGTGAATCGAAGCAGGCTGCTTTGTTGACCCAAGGGTATTGCACACCTAGGCTTATCAATGTCGTCAAAACATTTATGGCCGTCATTACAGCATTGTTGATAAGTTTGATACCTCTGTGTCAAGGATTGTCCATAGTTCCATGTTTCTTTTACCTAATGTTGATTACACACATAGCTAGCGAATGTATCTATCTAAACAGGAAGTGCTTACCCTACTGGAGCACACGACCCGACTTCACTTCCCTAGTGGAAGTTATGTCTGAACTAGCTTTTCAGTTTCAACGTTTTTACTTTGCTTCTTGATTGTGTTTCGGACATGGATTAGTATGGTTTTTTATTCTTTAAATTCCCATGCACTGTCTTGAATTTGAAGGCAGAGATCTATTCACGATTTGTGACCACATTGGCCATTCTAACCATTTCAAAAACATAACTTCTTACCTGTAAAATCTTTTGCTTCATAAAATTACAACCAAAGTGAGGCGATCGAAAGAGATTATGAAAAAGAACTAGGCCTTATTTATCCTAGTTGTCTAACAAAAGATATACTTGACAATATTGTCGGGAACCTACACGATTGTCAGGTATGCATAAAAAATCCATTTGTGGGATCCCCGCCTTATTACATATTTATATCTGCCACCTCTATGACAAATAGGTTTTAATTGCTCAGATCTTACCTGTGGGTTATTAATGGGGGGAGAGAATGTAAGCCTTAAAACTGATGTTTTGGATCCTGTTATGGTTCTTTAATTTTCATTACAGGGTGTCAGTTCTGTGCTTTTAGTGAAATTTGAAATGCTGTGCTGAAAAACACCGCCTATCATGAGCAAACAAAATGACAAACATACTCACATAAGAATGTGTTTCAAAACCCATGTATAAAAAAAGCAATCGGGATTTAGAAATGCGTGTGAAACCTAAAGTGATGTCACTACAGAGACTTGCTGTATTCACAGACAGTGTATGTCATCAGATTATAAATTACCAAAAGCCTGTTTTGCTGGTTTTAATGGTGTGCTTTCCTCTAAGTAAATAAAAGGAGTGAATTCAATAATGGAGAGAAAACCAAGAGGGTCCTATAACACGTGACCGGCACTGAGGTAAAACATGGTTGCTAAATTTGGTTCAGTGGTTTGCCGAATGGTGATTTTACGACAAGTAGAGATGATGTCACTTATTGAGATGACAGTGCTAGAATAGTGGAGGAAACTGAAATCTTTAGAGAAGTAATAAAATTTTGGTAAATTAAATGAAAACTTTTTGTCGCACTTGGGGTCCTTATTTATAACCTAGACTACATTTTATTCCTTTACCTAAGCATAGTATAAATTTTATAATTTGTTGAAAACGATGAAAAACTGAAAGACAAACATATTTGATATCAAGATTTTTAACTAATGTGATTTACTTATATACCTTTATTTTGTTTTTTTTTCAGAAACTTGTGAAAACCGGACCACCTCCGTTCCTTGAAACAAACCCGGTTTTATGGAAATGAAATGACAACTTTTTGTCGCACTTGGCGTCCTTATTTACAACTTATTCATTATATTAACCTAAGCATAATACAAATTTTATAATTTGTTGTAAACGATGAAAAACTGAAAGACAAACATATTTGATATCAAGAATTTTAACTATTGTTTCAATGTGATGTATTTATATATCTTTATTTTGATTATTTCAGAAAAAGTTACAGCGAAACTTGTAAAAACCGGACCACTTCCTTTCTTTCAGACAGCCCGGTTTCACATGATCCGGTTTATTAAGGTTTTACGCTAGAGTTCACTGCCCTTGGTAATAGGTAGCAGATCCATTTACGTTATCTTCCTTTTGGATGTGTTTGTCGTAAAGCCATGTATAACAAATGAATATGTAGTTTATTTGAAACAATGAACTTAAATACAACGTAAAGCGATACTTAAATAATTCTGTTTGGTAGGTTCCTTGTATTTTTTAGTTTTTTTTTATTTTGAAATAAAATTATGAAATGATGAACGGGTGGGATCAGACATCATGATTATGAATTGCAGGGTACGTGTCATTGAAATGATAAACTTGAAATACGACGTATTTAATAAATAAAGTTATATGGTAAGTAACGTGTATTTTAAGTTGTTTTATTTCGATGCAAACATACCTGGGAAAATGCAGGTGCGATTTTCTCTGTCAGAATGCACGATGTAGGTCAACGTAACTAAGAGTGCACCCAGAACATTTAATTGCTTGAATGTACGGACATAATTGATGTTTGGCTTATTTCAATTAACGGTAACAACTGCCATTCCATTGTTTAGTCACTTGTTTTGTGTATTTTCCGTCAGCTGACTGCACAGCCTGTTTTGTACTATACAAAGTGAATTTCAGTTGTTCGATTGAAAGCTGAAGATTTTCAAAGTCATTTTTGTTGCGGCTATTCTAATCTCGACTGAAGTTTTGTTTAACCTAAAAAAATATTAAGATATCATTCTTGACTGAAGTTATGTTGACTTAAGATAGCGGAGAAAGATATTAATTGTCATCGTGATTATGTCACGGTGTTACAGAGTCCTACTAGCAAAATGAAGCAACAAAGACATTAAAATAAAAGAAATGTACAATTTAATTCAGCACTAATCATTATCAATTATATTCAAACAACAAATTTCAATGATGCAAAATTGAAAATAAATAAAGCAACGAGTAGTAAGAATCCAGTATTAATCTTTTGTATTGTCTAGTTATGTAAAGTTTATTTAGAAATTATTTCCAACTTTCTTATGATAAAACCGTATGTACACCTTGATAATCACACATTTTGACATAACCGAAAACATGTTACTTTAAAAATAATGCATTACAGTCAATTTCCGGGTTTCACAAGTTTTACTGTAGTTTTATTACACATAAATTTGTTAGTGTGTTTCAGCAAGTTGTAAACATCTCTCTAGAAGGGACATTGCTAGTGGTCTAAATATATCTAGATACAGATTACTTTGTACTGCTTTGTAAAGTTCATTCAGAGTAAAGTTCACTTTCTGTTTGCATCTCATGTGATGATGTGATAAAAACAAGAGAAGATGTGTGTATATTACAGCTGGAATCAATATAAGACCTGGTATAATGACTTTTGAATGACACATAATTTCTAGCTGGACTTCTGGAGGATAAAATCCACAGCGAGGATGACAAAAGAAAACATTGCAAAATAAACCTAATTTCATCTTTTGGTGTATTGTTAGTCCTTTACCACATATTTCATCAGCGTATACCGGTCCGTGACACCACATGGTCATGTATCTGCCATAAACGTTCAATACATCCTCTAAAATTGTCACCACTTCTTTATATTCACCATTCAGATAACACAGAGTAGCCAACAGTAACTTCGAGGAGCATTCATCACGGTTCATACAGTTCTGTATTATATAACATTTGAGTTTTTGTATCGCCTTGTAACATGTTTTGTTTGATCTGTGGTTTAGTGTCTGTCTATATAACTGTTGTACAGAAACCATCATTGTAGCATTCAACAAGAGGGTAACTATTGCTCTGTCAACATTTGATACTGATTTGGCTTTTAATTTTGTTAGCATATCCATTGTCATGAAACATTCGTTTTTGTTACAGAATATAAGACTATTCCATATATATACTACAGCAGAATTAAATAGAATATCACATCTCTGTTCTGATGGCAGCATTGGAAGTATTGTACTATCAAAAATACTGGTTAAACATGGTATTGCTCGTAACCGGATAACTCCATCATGATAAAGATCAGAGAGAAACCTTAGTAAAACCCTTTGTTTCTCTCCACAAATCTTTCCTTGGAACATATTATTCGCTTTGATGAAAAAGTTTGGACAGTATCCAGTCATCACCCAGTAGATTAGCCTTCTCAAACACACCAAGAAACAGTCAAACAGGTTCTCTTTTGTCCAAGAAATGTTTTCATCCTCCATACAATAAAACAAGCTTGTCTTCAAGAAGTAAGAGCATAGTAAATCTTTAACTTCATTTTTTGAATTTATCACATGTTTTAGATAGAGTTTCAGAAGCGCATAACAGAGAAATTGGGTGTGATTCATGGAGTAGATTAACTTTTTCTCTGGCACTGAAAATGAAATTCTCCATTCCATAAAATTATGCTGGGAATTAGGATCACCAATTGGAACCACCAGACATCCACTATCAATATCTTTGATCAATGTGGATGATGGCCAGTTGTTTCTTCTTTGTCTATGGATCCATTCAGATGTTATGTCAGGCCATGATTTACTAGACAAACATTCTAGTAAATCAAATTCATCGTTTCCTTCATCTGTATATGATGCACATGGTCCATGAGCAATAACATTTGGTATGTTTCTTTTAAACTTTGATACCACGTTATCACGAAATAATAAACTGGACAGATACAAACCATCACTTGTTTCTGTCAATGCTGAGGCAATATCTCTTTTATGTCTCATTCCGTCTTTACAACGGAGTCTCGCAAATCCTGGTTTTACATTAACTGTTTCCATAACAATGTCACAATTGTCATCATTTGCACTTTTTGGTGGCAATACAGATATATCTTTACGTATAAACATGTAGTCATAGTCACTGCCTTGAAGATTCAAACCCTCTACTTGACTTCCACTAAAGACTAGTGTGGTATTTTTATTGTAAATCTCAGCTTTGCTAATTATGTCATTGAACTGATATGTCCGTCTTTTGATAAATATTTCTTCTTTGGTACCTGCTAAATTACAGAGAGCATTCCATAACCTAACATTAAGAAACTCCATTACTAAAGTTACAAAAGGAAATAAATAAATTAAAAAAACCAGGAAATATTACTATTTATAGAGACACACTCCACTTGTAATTTAAATGCTACGTCAATCTAATTATGTGATATATTTTAAGTAAACAAGTTGTTAAATAATTTGATGATTAATCTTTATCGAAAGGAAATTAAAATTTTTGCATATAAACTAGATGCAGGAATTTGAAAAAGCTCAGAAAATTTCCATAAATATCGTCAAAATTCGAAAAATTGTGTACTTATAAACTTGTGGAAATTTGAATCAAATCCCAGTTTGAATCACACCAACCAATCAAAACTTTTTTTTTTCTAATTTGAAAGGTCATGGATAATCAACGAGATTATAAGAGATGTTCTGATAACAGATGTGGGAGATTTGAAAATTAACAGATTGGTCAAAATGACATATTTTTGATCATTCAATCTGGCATAGTTTTTCATCTATCTACCTAGAACACAAATTAAAATTGAACAATATTCAAGTTGTAGAAACCAATAAATTTGCTACTAAAAGTTTCAATTATTAAACAGGTTAAAATTGTATGACATGTCAAAGACATAGGCAATCGGGGAATGGATAATAAAGCATCTTAAAAAAATATAGCGTATCATATATATTTATTTATAAAATTGATACGCTATATTTTGATAACATGATTAAAATTCATTTCCCAAGCCTTTATGATCATTTTTATCTAACATTAGACTAGTTTTTCTGTCTGTATTTGATGAAATACAAGTTTTATCGAACACGTGTGATACAAAATCTTGTATCACCACACTGTGGTGATACAACATTGGTGGTAAAGTACACGTGCACTTCTCATTGTGACGTCATTGGGGAATCTCCGATTTGTCAAATGTAAACAATGACTTAATAACTACAAAACATGTCATAACATAGTTCAGTGGTTTTCTGTGGAAAAATGTATTTTTTTCACATAAAGTATTAGGGTTTTTTTTATTATTTTAATGACCTAATAGGAAATTTTAGATAACAATGTCATATACACAGTGTGTATGTACAACACTTCGTATCAGGTCTCGTCCTTTTTTCGTAGCTGTATCACTACTCGACGCGCAAGTGCGACTCGTAGTGATACGACTACGAAAAAAGACTCGATCTGATACTGAAGGTTGTACATACACACTGTGCATATAAGATGTATATATCCATGTCATGCAACGTTATGTTGGACATGGATTAGTGTGTTTGTTTTTGATTACATAGTATACCATAAAATATAGAAATTACTCAAATACGTAACAAACATTATGAAAACATTTCATTGATCCTGCATTTTACCTTGACAAAAAACCGCTAGAAAATACCAAGAACAAGGTTTTTTGCCCTGGTGAGTTAAATCAATGATATTATCTGTAATAGATAAAAAGGTTTTGCACGTACGTGTGTGTGTTGTTTAAATGAAAGTTTGCCTTGTTTCTGAAAATGTAAATTGTTTTTGTTACATTTGGGCCTTTTATGTTGCATTTTAGTGAACCACTGCGGTAGCTCAGTTGGTAGAGTGCTCGCTCCGTAAGTGGGAGGTCGTGGGTTCGATCCCCGGCCGGGTCTGACCCAAGACTTAAAAGTGGGTAGTGACTGTTCTTTCGCCAAGCACTCGGCATTACGAAATGAAAGTCACGGTTCTTTCGGATGGGAACTTAAAATAAACGAGGTCCCGTGTCACAGTGGGCTTGGCACGCTAAAGAACTCTGCTGTATAATGCCATCAGCGCAACGCACAGGCAAAATTTCTGCGCCTTCGCCTATAGCTGGCGACGTCTCGATATAAGTGAAATATACTTGACTGGGACGTAAAATACCATTACTCACTGACACTCACATTTTAGTGAGGCATTGATAAAACTACAAACTAGTTATGTTAGTATTGACAAGCTTCCTGGACGTCTATAGGTGCTTTGTACAGTACATTTTTGAAGGCTTGAAAATGATAAAACTAAAATTAATGTCGGAAACTCATCTTCTTGTTACGTGTTTTAGGTACACATTGGTAAAACAACAAACAAGTACTGTTGTTACTGGAAAAATTCGCTGTCTCCTTCTGAGCTGAGTACAGCGAAACCTCAATAACTATAAAACAATAGGATTTGAAATTTTATCTGGAAGTTTGAGTATACAAATTTGAAACAACATCATATAAACCAGCTAGGAAATGATGACCGAGTCATCTGTAAATGAATTCAATTTAATGTGTACAAATTAAGCTTAAAGTATAATTTGGTTAATTGACATTAACTCTAATAAATGTAAATCTCATGCTTCACCTTGTGCACTAAGATCTTTTTTAACTTGAAGGTAGATTTATTTCACCCAGTGCTGGCAGGGATGTTTCGTTTAGATAATAGCTAAAATCAGTACATTGTTAAAATTAATTACAGTATTCAAAAAAACAATGGTTTGGGTTATTGAAGTGTCGCTGTATCATATTTTTGACAGATGTATTATATATAAGTATTGTCAATTCCGATCTTTTTATGTCAGTCTTTTTGTTTGCACATACTGTATACATATGTCCTTAACATTATTGGGCTTCACCACTGTATTACATGACCAACATAGCTTACCATTTGTGCGGGGCATTTGGATTAAGGAAGACATTTTTATCGCCAGTTATTGAAATAAACGCGTTTTTACAGAAAACATATGATCTGATCTGATATGATATGATATGATTCGATATTCAATAGGAATAATTTTTCCACACAAACCTTCCGGGGTATCATATGGTACAGTGGGTAACAACATTAATGCTTTTAAAAATCTCTTGAATTTCTTCTGAAATTGTTAAACTGTTTAAACTGTTCACCACATTATTTAATATTCAAGATTATGATATTTAATAACCATGTATGTTAAGATATCTGTGTACACAGATTTATATTTTATTCAAGAATTTTACAAATGTAATGAGAACAATTATGATATTTAATTAATTTTCAGTATTGTAATTTTCACCTATTTCTCTATACACACAGAAAAAATTCCCCCATCACTTTAAGTTTAGAAATCATATAGAAAAAAATATGTGTCACTCATATGGAACATGTATGATAAATGTACATGTACGTGCTTTCAGTCATATGGAAAATATTTATGCTTTCAACCATATTGCACATCTATTATAAATACACATGCTTTCACTAATGTGGAAAGTTAATGAAAAGTATGTAATTTCAACTACAAGTATAAAGTAACTGTTAGAGGAGTAATCGCACAATTAAAGTTATATTGCAATGTACATGTACTGTCCAATTATTACATTGTACTACAGTACATAGTGACTATGTATTGTACTTATATATCTTTATCAGAATCGTAGTGAAAACATATTATAATTAAAACCTTTGAGTTGTTTTCACCCTTTGGTTTGTTGAGTTTCTTGAACTGAGTTCTTTTAACTGGAATATTGTTAGGCAAATCTCTTAAGTGGAAATGGAAAAATTAGAAAAAATTGCTCTCGATGATGAATGTTTTTAACACTGTTACATTCAAATGTCTAAAATTAGATTCTATATGAACCGTACCATTGCGATATTTGTAACTTCTATCACAGTAATTGATGGAAGCCAATTGAACTATATTTACCAGGTGCCAGTTCCAGAAACATTCCTTAATCAAGATTTTCATCAACTTAAATCTGGCAAAAAATTTGTTAATTTTAAGATATTCGTGAATTTTGGAGTGGTTTTGAGGATTTATGAAACAGATATGTATTATCCTGACATTGGAATTAGTAGTTTCAAAAAAGGTTACCAAAATAGGATGATATTAAGTTAAGAACATTCTTAGTTATGAAAGGATTCTGAAACTGGAGGCAGTATATGTTACATTTCTTGAATAACTCCATATGAATGAGCACTATGTATTTTCTATATGATTTAAAAACCTAATTTCTCTGATTGCTAATAAATGTATCTGTCATATAAATTTTAAACAGTTGAATTACATATACAGTTTCAAAAACATTTTTATAATGCATACAATGAATATTGATAACCAATAAAATATGTACCAAAAATGAAATAATTGCTGTTTTAGGTATTTTATTAGCCCACCTGGTCGTAACGGTAAGATATTATAGTGATTGTGACTAGGAATACTTCTGTCTTGGCGAAGGGCCACATTGAAATTTCCAAACATGCAGAGGGCAAATCCTTTTAGGCCATTAATCCTGATAATTAATGAAAATCTTCAAAATGTTTATTATATACGACACCTTATATACAGTACCTTTATGACAAGTAGGTTTCAATTTGCACAAATCTTAGCCGTGGGGTCCTGAATGGGTAAAGCGCTCGTAGACTTTAATAATCTAATGATCTTTTAGTTCCTGTCACGATTCTTTCACTTACATTGGGGTGTCAGTTCTGTATGTCTAGAGAAAACTAAAACGCTGAGAAAAACTGCCTTTCATCAGCAAAAAAAAATTACAAACTTCTTAACACTAGGATCTGTTTCAAACCGTATGCATGAAAAAGTACTCGGGATTTAGACATAAGAGCCGAACCTAAAGTGATGTTTGAGTGACTACTGTATAGGCTTAGCATTATAAAATACCGTCACAGCTCACTGCCTAAAGCTAATTGAAAAGATATAGACCCACTACTGGTGCTGATGACAATTTAATAAAAGTAAAGTAGATTCTGGATGTAAAATATCGTTAATTGTAATCACCTAAGTAGATCACCCCAACTAGTTTTGAGCATTACTATTACAAAATGACTGTATAGATATTGTTCATTCATGATCTGATGGAAGATTGTTTATAAAACACAGGAAAGACTTGTTATATACAGTGTATGTCATCAGATTGTAAATAATCTATAGCATGGTTCTTTGGTTTTAATGGTGTGCTTTAGTAGTACAGATCTGTCTTTACGTAATTAACATCAGGTCGTAGTCACTGTCTTGAAGGTCTAAACCCTCTACTTTACTTCAACTGAAAACTTGTGTTGCATTTGTTTTGTTAAATATAGCTTTGTTATCTATGTCACTGAAATGATACACCCGTCTTTTGATGAATATGTGTATATCTTCTTTAGTACCAACAATATTACTCAAATTCAAATTTCTTTATTTCTCATAATAGCACATTTACAATATCAAGAACATATAAAATATTACAACTATGTTTACAATATTGCATGAATGAGCTGACAAATTTATATAGACAATATAATTAACCTGGAGGACTGACTCTCTCAAAAATAATTTTAATAAAATAACATATATTACTGAGAGCAATCCATAACCTAACATTGAGAGACTCCATTACTGAAGTTAGAAAAGGAAATAAGTAAAGTGGAAAAAACAGGAAACATTACTAATTTTTGAACTAAGTTCTTGAAATGAAATTTCCGTCTTTTGATAAATATTTCTTCTTTAGTACCCACTAAATTACAGAGAGCATTCCATTATCTAACATTTAGAGACTCCATTACTTAAGTTATAAATGAAAGAAATAAAGTGGTAATACCAAGTAGCAATACTATTTATAGAAACACGTTTAATTTCAATGCTACGTCAACCTATACATATGATATGGTTAGGTTAAGTAAACAAGTTGTTAAAACAAATAATGATCAAACTTTATCGAAAAGTAAATAAAAAAATTATTTATATAAACTAGAAGCAAACATTTGATAACACTAAAAATAGTCAAAATCAATTAATTATTTTCTTATAAAACATGTGAAACTTTAATTTAGATTATATCAAGCAGGATAGCCTTGTCTGAATCACACCACCGTCTCAAAAGAAATTTTTCCTCATTTAAAAAGTCATAGTAACTCTCCTATCAAACGAAATTATATTACATGTTTTCATAATAGCCAGGAAGCAGATCCCCCCCCCCAAAAAAAAAACGATTTTCGCTAAACATTTTGGGTAAAAGCAGGAAACATAGCTTAAAATGTTTGTATTGGTGCCCTGATTAAGAATATCGCTGTTTCCATCACGAGATCTTAAGTCGTGTGCCGTTAAAGGGAGTTGTGCAGGGCCCCTCTCCTGTAACCTGAAAACGAGGTTGAGCATGTACCCCAACAAAAAATACTAGAATACACTTAAAAAGTGTGAATAAGATGGGTTCTCAGCTTACTTATATATTTAAAGGTGCCGATCATTTCTAGACACAAATCGAGGCAGACCATGCAAAGCGAGCCGCAAATGCTGCGTGCGTCAGGGGGAGGGTTGGGGCAATTGAGCATATCTCTGTATTTCCCACCAAATTGAGCCAAAGCGCTTAAAACAAAGACGAAATCTCAATTTCAATTTTCTTAAAATCGATAAACATTCTAAGGTGCTTGGGGGGGGAGTGACAAACTTGCCATTTTCCACTGAAACTATGCAAGAAAGTGTGATTTTAAAAAGCGGGTTGATAGTGGAAACATTTTAACTCAAACGTAATAAATAAGAATTTCACCAAAAAAACATTTTCCTTTTTCTGCTTTATTGAATTATCACCAGACAATTGGAAAACCTAAATTAAATGCTATAGGTTTTGACACCGTTACATTCAAATGTTAAAGATGTTTTGATTTTGGTTGTAAAAAAATTGCAATATTTTAAATTTCTATCACAGTAATTAATGGGAAGCCAATTAAACCATATCTACCACACTGCAGTTTCACAATCATTCCTTAACTAAGGTTTTCCTCAACTTAAATCTGGTAAAATGTTCTTACTTTTTAAGATATTCATGAATTAAGGATTTGTTTCCTTAGAAGATTCAATCATACATTTTCAAAAAACATTTTTACAATGCATATAATGAATTTTATAACCAATAAAATATGTACAAAAATAAAATGATGGTTGTTTGAAGCATTTTAGTAGCTCACTCGAACGTAAGAGTTTAGCATTTTTTTTACTTTACCTGAGCCTAACGGGGTATTACTGCGGTTGTTTTGTTGGGTGTTATATGTAAACTACATTTTAATCATCTCTTCCTGCACTACTAGGACAAATTAGAAAATATGTAAATGGGAATAAGTCTGTCTAGGGTAAGAGCATCATTCAGTTTTTACAACTAAAACAGGCATACCCCTTTGAGGCCATAAATGGTGATATATTGGTAATAAAAAACAAACATACTAATCCATGTCTGAACCACAATCCAGAAGCAAAGTAAACAATTTGGAACTGACAAGTTCGGTTATACACGTGAAGTTCCACCAGGGAAGTGAGGCCGGGTGCTCCGGAAGGGTAAGCACCTCCTGTTCAGCTAGCTACACCCGCCACGTGTGTAATCAAAATTGTGTGAAAGGAACATGAAACTATGGGACGTCAAATATATCCAGGGCAATCCTAGACACAGAGACATCAAACTTATCAACAATACTGTGATGACGGTCTTGATAAGCCTAGGATTGCAATATCCCTGAGTCAACAATTTATTTGCAAGCATCATACTTCGTTGTACAAAGTCCCCGTAGTGGAAACAAGCTCTACCATAGCGTATTAATTGGGAAACAAATATACCATAAGCAGGAGAAGCAGGTATATTGCTGTATGAAAAGGTAAAATGACAATAGAAAAATTGAAGTCATCATGTTTGTCATAAAGTTTCAAATGTAGCCTTTCGTGTCCGCCATAATCCGGGTATAAGTCTAAATATGAAGCAGAACTTGAGGAGTCAGTCGTGTCTTTTATTTTAAGCTCACTAGGATAGATGACATTTACATAGTGTCCAAATTTAGAAGACAAACGTCATCTATATATCTGTATGTTGAGTTAAATGATTTGGCGACAGTCTTCTCTCCAAATTTAACAAGGTTCTGCATAAATTCTGCTTCATAAGAATAAAGAAACAAATCAGCAAGCAATGGTGCATAGTTTGTACCCATTGGTATACCGATTGTTTGCTGAAAAACTATATTACCAAACACAACAAATATGTTATCTATCAAAAACTTCAACATTTTGTTGATGGTATCTTCAGTATATTTTTGTTTGGAAACCGTATGATGCTTGACAAAATAACAAGAATCCCTGTTCAGCACCAGATATTTGTAAATATCTTCAAAATAAAAAACAAACATAATCATCTATGTTCGAATCACAACCCAGAAGCAGAGTAAAAACTTTGGAACTGACAAGTCAGGTCAAACACGTGAACGAACTTCCACCAGGGAAGTAACTCCGGGTGCTCATAAATTATATTATATACTGCACCATACATATTTCCGGTCTGAAATCCTTATGAAAAGTAGGTTGTAATTTGCACAAATACTTCCAGTGGGGTCCTAAATAAGGAAATTGTAGATATTAAATATCTAGTGAAGTTTCGGCTCTTTTTATGATTCTTTCACTTACATTTTGGCGTGTCCGTTCTGTGCTTGTATAGAAAACTGATGCGATGGCGAAAACAACTCATCATCAGAAAGAACAAATGACAAATTTCGTCACACTAGGATTTGTTACAAATACCATGCATAAAAAAACTCAGAATTTATGAATTGATAGTCAAACCAAAAGTGATGCTTGAGTGATAATAGACTTAGCATGATGAAATCAATCACAGTTCAACGCCTTATGATAATTGATAATTATGATACTGACTTTCGCTACTGGTGCTGGTGACAGTTTGAAAAGTAAAGTATTCTTGTGTATAAAATAGCATTAATTGAAGTCATGTGAGTAGATCAAACCCAACTAGTATTGAGCATAACTATCATTGCAAATGCCTGAATAGGTATTGGTCATTCACGATCTGATGGCAGAGTGTTTATAAAACACAGGGGGACTTGTTGTAAACATGATCTATAGTATGTGTGGGTGGGTATAATGGTGTTCTTTGCTCCCAGTAAACAAAGGCAATCAATTCAATCATAAAAAGAAAAACAAGTGTCCTATAACACACGTGATTGGCACTCAGATAAATATTAGTTGCTTTATTTTGTTCATTGGCTGGTTCAATGGTGTTTTACGACCAGTAAAGATTATTTCACTTATTGAGACGACAGTGCTAAAATAGTGGAGGAAACAGGAGTTCTTAGAGAAATAATAAACTTTTGGCAAATAAAATATTATTTTTTTCTCTCACTCTGGGTCCATATTTATAATTTGGACACCATTTTGTTCTTATATCCACCAAAGTAACGTACTGATTTTATTTGTTTAGAACCATGTAAAACAAAAAGATTTCAATGTGGTTTGTATATATACTTTTATTTTGGTTATTTCAGAAAAATATTTGTATTACACATAATTTTGTTGGTGTGTTTCAGCAAGTTGTAAACATTTCTCAAGAAGGGACATTGCTAGTGGTCTATTTGAATCACGATAATGTTTACTTTTTACTGCTAGGTATAGTTCATTCAGAGTAAAGTTCACTTTCTGTTTGCATCTCAAGTGATGATGTGATAAAAACAAGAGAAGACGTGTGTATATTACAGTTGGGAAGTATATACAACCTTCCTCTGCATGGCATATAAGTTCTGACTCGATTTCTGAAGGATAAAATCTACAGCGACCAAACCAAAAGAACAGATCAGAAAATAAACCGAATGTCACTTTTTGGTGTAGCGTTAGTCCTTTACCAAATATTTTATCAACGTAAACCGGTCCGTTACATAACATGGTCATGTATCTGCCATGAACGTTCAATACTTCCTCTACAATTGTCACCACATCTTTATATTCACCATTCAGATAACACAGAGTAGCCAGGAGTAACTTTGCTGTACATTCATCACGGTCCATACAGTTCTGTATGATGTAACGTTTGAGTTTTTGTATCTCCTTGTAACATGTTTTGTTTGATCTGTGGTTTAGTGTCTGTCTATATAACCATTGTACAGAAATCACCATTGTGGTTTTCAAGAAGAAGGTTATTATTGCTCTGTCAACATTTGATACTGTTTGGTATTGTAATTTTGATATAAAATCGATTACCTTAAAACAATCATATTTGTTAGAAAATACTAGACTATACCATATACATGGTGCAGCAGAATTTAATGCGATATCACACATACCTTCTGATGGCAGCATTGGAAGTATTGTACCATCAAAAATATTGGTTAAACATGATATTGCTCGTAACCTGATAACTCCATCATGGTAAAGGTCGGAGAGATAATTTAGTAATATTCTTTGTTTCTCTCCAAAAACCTTTCCTTGAAACATGTTGTTTGCTTTGATGAAAAAGTTTGGGCAGTACCCGATCCTTACCCAGTCAATTATCCTTCTCAAACACACCAAGAAACAGTCAAACAGGTTCTCCTTTGTCCAAGAAATGTGTTCTTCCTCCATACAATAAAACAAGCTTGTCTTCAAGAAGTAAGAGCATAGTAAACCTTTAACTTCATTATTTGAATTTATCACATGTTTCAGGTAGAGTTTCAGCAGAGCATAACAGAGAAATTGGGCATGCTTCATTGAGTAGATTAACTTTTTCTCTGACACTGAAAATGAAATTCTCCATTCCATAAAATTATGCTCAGAATTGGGGTCACCAATTGGAACAACCAGACATCCACCGTCAATTATATCTTTGATCAATGTGCATGATGGCCAGTTGTTTCGTCGTTGCCTATCTATCCATTCAGATGTTATGTCAGGCCATGCTTTGCTTGACAAACATTGTAGTAAATCATATTCATGGTATTTTTCATTTGTGTATGATGCACATGGTCCATGGGCAATGACATTATGAATTCTTTCTTTACATCTTGATACAACATTATCACGAAATAATAAACTGGACAGATACAAACCATCACTTGTGCCTGTCAATGATGAGGCTATATCTCTGTTATGTCTCATTACATCTTTACAACGGAGTCTCACAAATCCTGGTTTTAAATTAACAGTTTCCATGACAATGTCACAACTGTCATCATTTGCACTATTTGGTGGCAATATAGATATATCTTTACGTATAAACATGTAGTCATAGTCACTGCCTTGAAGGTCTAAACCCTCTGCCTTACTTCCACTGAAGACCTTTGTGGTAATTTCATTGTGAAAAACAGCGTTACCAACTATGTCATTGAAATGATATATCCGTCGTTTGATAAATATTTCTTCTTTGGTACCCACTAATTTACAGAGAGCATTCCATAACCTAACATTAAGAGACTCCATTACTAAAGTTACAAAAGGAAATAAATAAAGTAAAAACCCCAGGAAATATTACCATTTATAGAGACACATACCACTTATAATTTAAATGCTACGCCAATCTATTCATGTGATATATTTTAAGTAAACAAGTTGTTAAATAATTTGATGATTAATCTTTATCGAAAGGAAATTAAAAATTTTGCATATAAACTAGATGCAGGAATTTAAAAAAAAAAAGCGCAGAACATTTCCATAAATATGGTCAAAATTCGAAAATTTGTGTACTTATAAACTTGAGGAAATTTAAATCAAATCCAAGTTTGAATCACACCAACCACTCAAAACATTTTTTTTCTAATTTGAAAGGTCATGGATAATCAACGTGATTATAAGATATGTTCTGATAACAGAAGTGGGAGATTTGAAAATTTACAGATTGGTCAAAATGACATATTTTTTTATCATTCAATCTGGCATAGTTTTTCATCTATCTACCTAGAACACATATTAAAATTGAACAATATTCAAGATGTAGAAACCAATAAATTTGCTACTAAAAGTTTCAATTATTAAACAAGTTAAAATTGTATGACATGATAAAGACATAGACATGGATATTAAAGCATCTTATAAAAATATAGCGTATCATATATATTTATATATAAAATGATACGCTATATTTTTATAACATGATTAAAATCCATTTCTCAAGCCCCTATGATCATTTATATCCATGTCATGCAACGTTATGTTGGACATGGATTAGTGTGTTTGTTTTTTATTACATAGTATAACATAAAATACACAAATTACTCAAATACGTAACAAACATAATGAATACATATCATTGATCCTGCATTGATCTTGGATATTACCTTGACAAAAAACCGCTAGAAGTTACCAAGAACAAGGTTTTTTGCCCTGGTGAGTTAAATCTATAATATTATCTGTAATAGATAAAAAGTTTTTGTACGTACGTGTTTGTGTTGTTTAAATGGAAGTTTGCCTTGTTTCTGAAAATGTAAATTGTTTTGGTTACATTTGGGCCTTTCTTGTTACATTTTAGTGAGGTATTGATAAAACTACAAACTAGTTATGTTAGTATTGACAATCTTCCTGGACGTCTTCCTGAATAACTATAGGTGTTTTGGATTTAATTTTGATTTTCAAGTTATCCTGGCATTGAAGTTTCGGAATTTGAACCAACGCCAAATTAAAAACGCTGATTAAAATTTGTTTGTCTTGTATACACAAATGTAAATTGTTTATTATTTCTGTTACAGTATATTTTTGAAGGCATGATCATGTTGATAAACCTACAAATTAATGTTGGAAATCATTCTTCTTGTTACGTGTTTAAGTTGGGCATTGTTAAAACAACAAAAAAGTGCTGGTGTTACTGGAAAAAACCCTCTCTCTTTCCGAGCTGAGTACAGCGAAACCTCAATAACTATAAGGTCATAGGATATGAACTTTTATCTGCAACTTATCTGGAAGTTCAAGTATCCAAATCTGAAACAACATCATATGAACTAGCTGGAAAATGATGACCGAGTCATTTGTAAATGTATTCAATTTAATGTGTGCAAATTTAGCTTAAATTATAATTTGGTTAAAGCACATGAACTTGAATTAACATAAATCTCACGCTTCACCTTGTGCACTATGATCCTATTTCATTTGTAATTATAATTTGGTTAAAGCACATGAACTTGAATTAACATAAATCTCACACTTCACCTTGTGGACTATGATCTTATTTAATTTGAAGGTAAATTTATTTAATCCAGTGCTGGCAGGGATGTATCTTTGAGATAATAGCTAAAATCAGTACAATGTTTAAATTAATTACAGTATTCAAGAAAATATTGGTTGGGGTCAGGTATCGTACAGGCCTGTAAAAGTCCTTAAATTTTAAGGTTTGCCCTAAAAAGACCCTAAAAACAAGTCTGACCCTAAAAAGCCCTTGAATTTATCCTGAAGGCCCTAAAACGCCCTTGAATTTGGATAGCTGGGTGTCTGTATTTCGATATTAAGTGGTTTCAAATAGACTAATATAAATAGATAATAAAATTGATTAATAAGTTGCGTTGAAATGAATATTTTAAGGGTACCTGGCTCTCCCAAATGCCCAACTTAAACCTCCACTTCAAGTGTTGTTACTATGAACACGTAAGTAATTGTTTTATTGATTTGATTGATTTGGCACCATAATTTTTTTGCTAAAATTGTCCTTCTGATTATGCCTTAAATTTGCAAATAAGACCCTGAAAAGACCTTAAAAGTCCTTAAATTTGGAGTTCAAATGTCTGTACGAACCCTGGGGTTATTGAAGTGTCGCTGTATCACATTTTTGACAGATATAGTATATATAAGTATTGTCAATTTCATTCTTTTATGTCAGTCATGTTTTGCACATACTGTATACATATGTCCTTAACATTATTGGGCTTCATCACTGTATTACATGACCAACACAGCTTACCATTTGTGCGGAACATTTGGATTATTGACAACATTTTTATCGCCAGTTACTGAAATAAAGGCGTTTTTACAGAAAAACATAATCTGATCTAATATGATATGATATGATTCGATATTCAATAGGAATAATTTTTCCACACAAACCTTCAGGGGTATTATATGGTACAGTGGGGAACAACATTAATGTTTTTAAAAATCTCATGAATTTCTTCTGAAATTGATAACTTTTCACCACATTATTTAATATTCAAGATTATGATACAAATCTTAGCTGTGGGATCTTGAATGGGTAAAGCTTGCGTAAACTTTAAAAATCAAATGATCTCATAGTTCCTGTCATGATTCTTTTACTTACATTGGTGTATCATGATATGATATGATATGATATGATATGATATGATATGATATGATATGATATGATATGATATGATATGATATGATATGATATGATATGATATGATTCGATATTCAATAGGAATAAATTTTTCACACAAACCTTCCGGGATATCATAGGTATAGCGGCGAACAACATTAATAATTTGTTTTAAAATCTCTTCAAAAAATTTTTAAATTTTCACCACATTATTTAATATTCAAGATTATGATATTTAAATGATATTTAACAACCGTCTATGTTAAGATATCTGTTTACACATATTTGTATGTTATTCAAGAATTTTACAAATGTAGTGAGAACAATTAAGATTTTTAATTAATTATTAGTATAATTGTAATTTTTACCCATTACTCTATAAACACAAGAGAACAGAGACATTTTTCCCATCACTTTCTGTTTAGGAAATATATGGAAAATATACATATGGTGTTACTCATATGAGACATGTATGGAAAATATGCATGTACATGCTTTCAGTCATATGGAAAATATCCATGCTTATAACCATATATCACATCTATAATAAATACACATGCTTTCACTCATGTGGAAAGTTATTGAAAAGTATGTATTTTCAACTACATGTATAAAGTAATTGTTAGAGGTGTGGTGACACACTTAAATTATATTGCAATGTACATGCACTGTCCAATTATAACATTGTACTACAGTACATAATGACTATGTATTGTACTGGTATATCTTTATCAGAATCGTGTTGAAAACAAATCACTCTTATCATAATTAAAAACTTTGTGTTGTTTTAACCCTTTGGATAGTTGAGTTTCTTGAACTGAGTTCTTTTTATAACTATTGTGTTCTATGACTGCACTAGAATATTGTTAGCCAAATCGTTTTAGTACGAACGTGAAAAATTAGAAAAAATTGCTCTAGATGAGGAATGATTTTAACACTGTTACATTCAAATGTGTGAAATCTTATTCTATTTGAACCGTACCATTACGATATTTGTAACTTCTATCACAGTAATTGACGGGAAGCCAATTGAACTATATTTACCAGGCCCCAGTTTCACAATCATTCCTTAATTCAGATTTTCATCAACTTAAATCTGGCAAAACTTTGTTAATTTTAAGATATTCGTGAATTTTGAAGTGGTTTTGGGGATTTATGAAACCGATATGTATTATCCTGGCATTGGAATTAGTAGTTTCAAGGTTACCAAAATAGGATGATATTAATTTAAGAAAATTCTTAGTTATGAAAGGATTCTGAAACTGGAGGCAGTATATGTTACACTTCTTGAATAACTCCATATGAATGATCACTATTTTTTCCCTAGGATTTAAAAACCTAATTTCTCTGAATGCTAATAAATGTATGTCATATAAATTGTATTCACTTAAATTACTTATACAGTTTCAAAAACATTTTTTATAATGCATACAAAGAATATTGAAAACCAATCAAATATGTACCAAAAATAAAATGATTGCTGTCTAAGGCATTTTATTAGCTCACCTGGTCGTAAAGGTAAGGTCTATATGAGGCATTATAGTGATTGTGACTAGGAATACTTCTTTCTTGGCGAAGGGCCACTTTGAAATTTTCATACAAGCAGAGGGCAAATCCTTTTAGGCCATTAATCCTGATAATTAATGAAAATCTTTAAAATGTAAATTATATAAGACACGTTATATACAGTACCCTTATGACAAGTAGGTTTCAATTTGCACAAATCTTAGCCGTGGGGTCCTGAATGGGTAAAGCGTGCATAGACTTTAACAATCTAATGATCGTTTAGTTCTCTTCATGATTCTTTCACTTACATTGGGGTGTCAATTCTGTACTTGTAGAGAAAACTAAAACGCTGAGAAAAACTACTTATCATCAGCAAGCAAAATGACAAACTTTCTCACACTAGGATCTGTTTCAAACCGTATGCATGAAAAAGTACTCGGGATTTAGACATGAGAATCGAACCTAAAGTGATGTTTTAGTGACAAGGCTTAGCATGATAAAATACCGTCACAGTTAACTGTCCTATGCCAATTGCAAAGATAATGCTGGTGACAGTTTAATAAAAGTAAAGTAAATTTGGGATGTAAAATATCGTTAATTGTAATCACCTTAGTAGATCACCCCAACTAGTTTTGAGCATTACTATTACAAAATGACTTCATAGATATTGTTCATTCAGGATCTGATGGAAGATTGTTTATAAAACACAGGAAAGACTTGTTATATACAGTGTATGTCATCATATTGTAAATAATCTATAGCATGTTCCTTTGGTTTTAATGATGTGCTATGCTTTGTAAACAAAGGCAGTCAATTTAATCATGGAGAGGAAAGCAAAAAGGTCCTATAACACTATAAAGTGAACGGCACTTACGTACATTTCGTTGATTGGTTAGTTAAAGGGTGTTTTCAGGACCAGTAACGATTACCTCACTTATTGAGACGACAGTATTAGAATACAGGAATAAACTGGAATCTTTAGAGAAATCAGCAACATTTGGCAAATGAAACGACAAGCTTTCTCGCAGTCGAAATCTATATTTTATGGATTTTATTTTGATATCCACCAAAGTAACATACACATTTTATAATTTGTTGAAAGCCATGTAAAACAGAAAATAAAATTGATGTCATGAATTGTTAATCACCGTGTAATTGTGATTAATATTACTTAAATAATTCTAATTCATTGCATATTTTATATATAATCCTGTTGGTGTGTCTCAGCAAGTTGTAAACATTTCTCTAGAAGGGACATTGTGAGTGGTCTTTCTTCATCACTATATATTTTTCTTTGTACTGCTTTGTATATTTCATTAAGAGTATAGTTCACTTTCTGTTTGCATCTCAAGTGATATTGTGATAAAAACAAGAGAAGACGTGTGTATATTACAGTTGGAATCCATATACAACCATGTACTGCATGACTTATCAGTTCTGGCTCGATTTCTTGAGGATAAAACCCAGATTCAAGATGGCAAAAGAACAGATTGGAAAATAAACCCAATTGCAACTTTTTGTGTATAGTAAATCCCTTATCACGTATTCCATCAGCGTATACCGGTCCGTTATACAACATGGTCATGTATCTGCCATGAACGTTCAATACTTCTTTTACAATTGTCACCACTTCTAAATATTCACCATTCAGGTAACACAGGGTAGCCAACAGTAATTTTGCTGTGCATTTATCACGGTTCATACAGTTCTGTATGATGTAACGTTTGAGTTTTTTTATCTCCTTGTAACATGTTTTGTTTGATGTATGGTTTAAAGTCTGTCTATATAACTGTTGTACAAAAAACATCATTGTAGCTTTCAAATAGAAGGTAGCTATTGCTCTGTCAACATTTGATGCTGTTTGGTATTGTAATTTTGTTAGAATATCCATTGTCATGAAACAATCGTTTTTGTCATTTAGTCTAGACCATATGAATACTGTAGCACAGTTGATTATAATATCACACCTCTGTTCTGATAGCATAACTGGAAGTAACTGTATGGTATCATCAAAAATAATGGTTAGGCATGGTATGGCTCGTAACCTGATAACTCCATCATGGTAAAGATCAGAGAGATACCTTAGTAAAATCCTTTGTTTCTCTCCACAAATCTTTCCTTGGAACATATTGTTTGCTTTGATGAAAAAGTTGGGACAGTATCCTGTCCTCACCCAGTAGATTAACCTCCTCAAACATACAAAGAAACAGTCAAACAGGTTCTCTTTTGTCCAAGAAATTTGTTCTTCTTCAATGGAGTAAAACAAGCTTGTCTTCAGGAAGTAGGAGCACAGTAAATCTTTTACTTCACTATTTGAATTTATCACATGTTTTAGGTAGAGTTTCAGGAGCGTATAACAGAGAAATTGTGTGTGATTCATGGAAGAAATTAGCTTCTTCTCTGGTACTGAAAATGAAATTCTCCATTCCATGAAATTATGCTGAGAATTGGGATCACCAATTGGAACCACAAGACACCCGCCATCAATAATATTCTGGATTAATGTGCTTGATGGCCAGTTATTTCTTCTTTGTCTATGGATCCATTCAGATGTTATGTCAGGCCATGATTTACTAGACAAACATTCTAGTAAATCAAATTCATGGTTTCTTTCATTTGTATATGATGCACATGGTCCATGGGCAATGACATTAGGTATGATTACTTTATATCTTGATACAATAATATCACGAAATAATAAACTGGACAGATACAAACCATCACTTGTCTCTGTCAATGCTGAGGCAATATCTCTTTTATGTCTCATTCCATCTTTACAACGAAGTCTCACAAATCCTGGTTTTATGTTATTAGTTTCCATAATGGCATCGCAACTGTCTTCATTTACACTACTCGGTTGCAATACGGATATATCTTCACGTATAAGCATTTGGTCATAGTCACTGCCTTGAAGGTTTAAACCCTCTACTGTACTTCCACTGAAGACCGGTGTGATATTTGTATTGCGATTTACAGCTTTGTCAACTATGTCATAGAAATGACATATCCTTCTTTTTATAATTATTTCTTCCTTGGTACCCACTAAATTACAGAGGGCATTCCATAACCTTACATTTAGAGACTCCATTACTGAAATCACAAAAGGAAAGAAATGAAATGACAAAAACCAGGTACTGGTACTATTTATAGAAACACATAATACCTGTAATTTAAATATTACGTCAATCTATTCATGTGATATGTTTAGCTTAATTAAACAAAGTGTTAAACGATATAATGTTTTGTCTAACTCTTATCTAAAAACAATCAAAAAAATTATTCATAAACAAGTTGTTTAACCATATAATGATTAATCCTTATCGAAAAGTAAATAAAAACGTATTCATATAATTACATATTATATCAGTTTTAATTTTACGGCACTACACGACCGTTTCGGAATACAATTCCTATAATTAGCGACAAGAATTTGAAAAAGCTAAGAAAATTTCCGAAAATGTTCGAAATTTGAAGAATTATGTTCTTATAAACACGTGAAAAATTTAAATCGATATAATATCAAACATGATATCCAAGTGTCAATTACATCATCCACTCAAAACTTATTCTCCCTCATTTAAAAGTTCGCGAACCTTTAACGGCAAATCTCCTTTAAACGAGATATTAGGATACGTTCATTAGGAGATGTTTACATAAAGAGGTGGGAGATTTAAAAATTCACAAATTGGTCAAAATGACATATTTCTTTACCGTTCGATCTGGCATAGTTTTCATCTATCTACCTAGAACACATATTAAAATTGAATAATATTCAAGATGTAGAAACCAATAAATTGCTACTAAAAGTTTCAATTATTGAACAAGTTATAATTGTATGACATGTCAAAGACATGGGTAATCGGGGAATGGATATATGCATGTTATAAAAATATAGCGTATCATATATATTTATATATAAAAAATAATATCCATGCATGCACGTTATGTTGTTTTTTATTACATAGTATAACATAAATACACAAATACTCAAATACGTAACAAACATAATGAATACATATCATTGATCCTGCATTGATCCTGCATTTTACCTTGACAAAAAACCGCTAGAAGTTACCAAGAACAGGGTTTTTTGCCCTGGTGAGGTAAATATATAATATTATCTGTAATAGATAAAAAGTTTTTACGTACGTGTTTGTGTTTTTGAAATGAAAGTTTGCCTTGTTCTGAAAATGAAATTGTTTTGGTTACATTTATGCATTTCTTGTTACATATTAGTGAGTCATTGATAAAACTACAAATTAGTTATATGGTAAAGTGTTTATTATTTTTGTTACTTATGTTAGTATTGACAATCTTCCTGGACGTCTTCCTGATAGTATGAGCGAAAGCTCAATAACTATAGGTGTTTTGGATTTTACTTTTGATTTTCAAATTATCCTGGTATTGAAGTTTCGGAATTTCAAACAACGCCAAATTAAAAACGCTGATGAAAACGTCTTGTTTACAAAAATGTAAATTGTTTATTATTTATGTTACAGTACACTTTTGAAAACATGATCATGTTGATTAAACTACAAATTAATGTCGGAAATCCCCCTTCTTATTACGTGTTTTAGGTAGGCATTGGTAAAACAACAAACAAGTGCTAATGCTATTAGAAAAATCCCCCTCTCTCCTTCTGAGTTGAGTACAGCGAAACCTCAATAACTATAAGGTCATAAGATCTAAACTTTTATCTGCAAGTTATCTGGAAGTTCGAGTATTTAAATTTGAAACAACATACATATAAACCAGCTGGCAAATGATGACCGAGTCATCTGTAAATGTATTCAATTTAATGTGTACAAATTTAGCTTAAATTATAATTTGGTTAAAGCACATGAACTTGAATTAACATAAATCTCACGCTTCACCTTGTGCACTATCATCTTTTTAACTTGAAGGTGGAATTTTTTAACCCAGTGACGGCAGGAATGTATCACTGAGATTATACCTAAAATCAGTACACTGTTAAAATTAATTACAGTATTCAAGAAAATATTGGTTCGGGTCAGGGTTTGTACAGGCCTGGGAAAGTCCTTAAATTTTAAGGTTTTCCCTAAAAAGACCCTAAAAACAAGTCTGACCCTAAAAAACCCTTGAATTTATTCTGAAGGCCCTAAAAGCCCTTGAATTTGGCCAAGTGGGTGTCTGTATTTCGATATGAAGTTGTTGCAAATAGACTGATATAAATAAATAATTAAATTCATTAATAAGTTGCGTTGAGATGAGCAATTTAAAGGTACCTGGCCCTCCCAAATGCCAAACTTCAACCTCCACTTCAAGTGTTGTTACTATGAACACGTAAGTAATTGTTTTATTGATTTTGACTGATTTGGCACCATAATTTATTTTGCTAAAATTGTCCTTCTGATTAGGCCTTAAATTTGCAAATAAGACCCTGAAAAGACCCTAAAAGTCCTTAAATTTGGAGTTCAAATGTCTGTACGAACCCTAGGGTTATTAAAGTGTCGCTGTGTAATTACAGGTGTATTATGTATAAGTATTGTCAATTTGATTCTTTTATGTCAGTCATGTTTTTCACATACTGTATATGTATTTCCTTAACATTATTGGGTTTCATCACTGTATTACATGACCAACATAGCTTACTATTTGTGCGGAACATTTGTATTAAGGACAACATTTTTATCGCCAGTTACTGAAATAAAGGCGTTTTTACAGAAAAACATAATCTTATATGATATGATATGAAATCGATATTCATCAGGAATAAATTTTCCACACAAACCTTCCGGGGTATTATATGGTGCAGTGGGGAACAACAATAATGTTTTTAAAAATATATTGAATTTTTTCTGAAATTGTTAAACTTTTCACCACAGTATTTAATATTCAAGATAATGATATATAACAACCGCCTATGATCAAATATGTGTAAACAGATTTTTATTTTATTCAAGAATTTTACAAATGTAGTGAGAACTGTTATGATTTTTAATTAATTTTCAATATTGTAATTTTTACCTATTACTCTATACACACAAAAAAATTTTCCCCATCACTTTATGTTTAGAAATCATATAGAAAATAAACATGGTTTCAGTCATATGGAACATGTATGATGAATGTACATGTACATGCTTTCAGTCATATGGAAAATATTTATGCTTTCAACCATATTGCACATCTATAATAAATACACATGCTTTCACTCATGTGGAAAGTTATTGAAAAGTATGTATTTTCAACTACATGTATCAAGTAATTTTTAGAGGTGCAATGACACACTTAAAATTATATTGCAATGTACATGTACTGTCCAATTCTTACATTTTACTATAGTACATATTGACTATGTATTGTACTGATATATCTTTATCAGAATCGTAGTGAAAACAAATTATAATTAAAACCTTTGAGTTGTTTTCACCCTTTGGTTTGTTGAGTTTCTTGAACTGAGTTCTTTTAACTGGAATATTGTTAGGCAAATCTCTTAAGTGGAAATGGAAAAATTAGAAAAAATTGCTCTCGATGATGAATGTTTTTAACACTGTTACATTCAAATGTCTAAAATTAGATTCTATATGAACCGTACCATCGCGATATTTGTAACTTCTATCACAGTAATTGATGGAAGACAATTGAACTATATTTACCAGGCCCCAGTTTCACAATCATTCCTTAACTAAGATTTTCATCAACTTAAATCTGGCAAAAATTTGTTAATTTTAAAATATTCGTGAATTTTGGAGCGGTTTTGAGGATTTATTTAACAGATATGTATTATCCTGGCATTGGAATTAGTGGTTTCAAAAAAGGTTACCAAAATAGGATGATATTAAGTTAAGAAAATTCTTAGTTATGAAAGGATTCTGAAACTGGAGGCAGTATATGTTACACTTCTTGAAAAACTCCATATGAATGAGCACTATGTATTTTTCTATAGCATTTAAAAACCTAATTTCTTTGAATGCTAATAAATGTATCTGTCATATAAATTGTATACACTTTAATTAATTTTGAATAATGCATCAAATGAATATTGAAAACCAATAAAATATGTACCAAAAATAAAATGATTGCTGTCTAAGGCATTTTATTAGCTCACTTGAACGTAACGGTAAGGCCTATATGAGGCATTATAGTGATTGTGACTAGGAATACTTCTGTCTTAGCGAAGGGCCACATTGAAATTTCCACACATTGAAATTTCCATACATGCAGAGGGAAAATCCTTTTAGGCCAATAATCCCGATAATTAATAAAAATCTTCAAAATGTTTATTATATACGACACTTTATATACAGTACCCTTATGACAAGTAGGTTTCAATTTGCACAAATCTTAGCCGTGGGGTCCTGAATGGGTAAAGCGTGCGTAGACTTTACCAATCTAATGATCTTTTATTTCTTGTCATGATTCTTTCACTTACATTGGAGTGTCAGTTCTTTATGTGTAGAGAAAACTAAAACGCCAAGAAAAACTACTTATCATCACCAAGCAAAATGACAAACGTCCTCACACTAGGATCTGTTTTAAACCCTATGCATGAAAAAGTACTCGGGATTTAGACATGAGAATCGAACCTAAAGTGATGTTTTAGTGAAAAGGCTTAGCATGATAAAATACCGTCACAGTTAAGTGTCCTATGCCAATTGCAAAGATAATGCTGGTGACAGTTTAATAAAAGTAAAGTAAATTTGGGATGTAAAATATCGTTAATTGTTATCACCTTAGTAGATCACCCCAACTAGTTTTGAGCATTACTATTACAAAATGACTTCATAGATATTGTTCATTCAGGATCTGATGGAAGATTGTTTATAAAACACAGGAAAGACTTGTTATATACAGTGTATGTCATCATATTGAAAATAATTTGTAGCATGTTTCTTTGGTTTTAATGATGTGCTTTGCTTCTAGTAAACAAAGGCAGTCAATTTAATCATGGAGAGGAAAGCAAAAAGGTCCTATAACACTATAAAGTGAACGGCACTTACGTACATTTCGTTGATTGGTTAGTTGTTAGGTGTTTTCAGGACCAGTAACGATTATCTCACTTATTGAGACGACAGTATTAGAATACAGGAATAAACTGGAATCTTTAGAGAAATCAGCAACATTTGGCAAATGAAACGACAAGCTTTCTCGTAATTGAAATCTATATTTTATGGATTTTATTTTGATATCCACCAAAGTAACATACATATTTTATAATTTGTTGAAAGTCACGTAAAACAGAAAATAAAATTGATGTCATGAATTGTTAATCACCATGTAATTGTGATTAATATTACTTAAATAATTCTAATTCATTGCATATTTTATACATAATCCTGTTGGTGTGTTTCAGCAAGTTGTAAACATTTCTCTAGAAGGGACATTGTCAGTGGTCTATCTTCATCACTATATAGTTTTCTTTGTACTGCTTTGTATAGTTCATTAAGAGTATAGTTCACTTTCTGTTTGCATCTCAAGTGATGATGTGATAAAAACAAGAGAAGACGTGTGTATATTATGGTTGGAATCAATATAAGGCCGTCTTCTGAATGACACATAAGTTCTAGTTGGACTTCTGGAGGATAAAATCCACAATCAGGATAACAATAGAACAGATCGCAAAATGAACCCAATTTCATCTTTTGGTGTATTGTTACTCCTTTACCACATATTTCATCAACGTAATTCGGGCCGTCAAATAATATGGTCATGTATCTGCCATGAACATTCAATACATCCTTTACAATTGTCACCACTTCTTTATATTCACCATTCAGATAACACAGGTTAGCCAGAAGTAACTTTGCTGTACATTCATCACGGTCCATACAGTTCTGTATGATATAACGTTTGAGTTTTTGTATTTCTTTGTAACATGTTTTGTTTGATCTGTGGTTTAGTGTCTGTCTATATAACAGTTGTACAGAAATCATCATTGTAGCATTCAAATAGAAGGTTACTATTGCTCTGTCAACATTTGATACTGTTTGCTCTTGTAATTTTGTCACAATATCCATTATCATAAAACAATCATTCCTATAAACAGATACTTTAAACCATATGAGTGTTTAAGAACAAATAAATTCAGCATCACACCTCTGTTCTGATGGAATATGTGACTGTATGGTACCATCAAAAATACTGGCTAAACATGGTATTGCTCGTAACCTAATGACTCCATCATGATAAATCTCAGAGAGATAACTTAGCAACATCCTTTGTTTCTCTCCACAGATCTTTCCTTGGAACATGTTATTTGCTTTGATGAAAAAGTTTGGACAGTATCCTTTCCTTACCCAGTAGATTAACCTCCTCAAACATACCAAGAAACAATCAAATAGATTCTCTTTTGTCCAAGAAATGTGTTCTTCCTCAATGGAGTAAAACAAGCTTGTCTTCAGGAAGTAGGAGCACAGTAAATCTTTTACTTCACTATTTGAATTTATTACATGTTTTAGGTAGAGTTTTAATAGCATGTAACAGAGGAATTGGGTGTGATTCATGGAGTAGAATAACTTTTTCTCTGGTACTGAAAATGAAATTCTCCATTCCATAAAGTTATGCTCAGAATTGGGGTCTCCAATTGGAACCACCAGACATCCACCATCAATAATATCTTTGATCAATGTGTGTGGTGGCCAGTTGTTTCTTCTTTGTCTATCGATCCATTCAGATGTTATGTCAGGCCATGCTTTGCTTGACAAACATTCTAGGAAATCAAATTCATGGTTTCTTTTATTTGTATATGATGCACATGGTCCATGGGCAATGACATTAGGTATGCTTGATTTATATCTTGATACAACCTTATCACGAAATAATAAACTGGTCAGATACAAACTATCACTTGTCTCTGTCAATGCTGAGGCAATATCACTTTTATTTACAAAGGAGTCTCACAAATCCTGGTTTTACATTAATAGTTTCCATAACAATGTCACAACTGTCATCATTTGCACTATTTGGTGGCAATACCGATATATCTTTACGTATAAACATATAGTCATAGTCACTGCCTTCAAGGTCTAAACCCTCTGCCTTACTTCCACTGAATACAAGTGTGGTATTTCCATCGTGACACACATTGTCAACTATGTTCTCAAAATGAAACTCCCGTCTTTTGATAAATATTTCTTCTTTGCTACCCACTAATTTACAGAGAGCATTCCATAACCTAACATTAAGAGACTCCATTACTAAAATTACAAAAGGAAATAAATCAAGTGAAAAAATTCGATCTGGCATAGTTTTTCATCTATCTACCTAGAACACATATTAAAATTGAACAATATTCAGGATGTAGAAACCAATTAATTTGCTACTAAAAGTTTCAATTATTAAACAAGTTAAAATTGTATGACATGATAAAGACATAGGTAATCGGGAAATGGATATTAAGTTTGAATATTCAAATTTGAAACAACATCAAATAAACCAGCTGGAAAATGATGACCGAGTCGTCTGTAAATGTATTCAATTTAATGTGTACAAATTTAGCTTAAATTATAATTTGGTTAAAGCACATGAACTTGAATTAACATAAATCTCACGCTTCACCTTTTGCACTATGATCTTATTTAATTTGAAGGTAGATTTATTTAACCCAGTGCTGGCAGGGATGTATCATTTAGATAATAGCTAAAATCAGTACATTGTCAAAATACATTACAGTATTCAAGAAAACAATGGTTCGGGTCATTGAAGTGTCGCTGTATCACATTTTTGACAGATGTATTATGTTACATAACTTGCAGGAAATTTAGACAATTATAGTATATTTTTGACAATAATACGAAATTATTGCCTACTGAGTTTGTGATATCCTCGGGGCACCAGCCACCAGTATTAGTATTGCCAATTCCATTCTTTTATGTCAGTCATGTTTTGCACATATACTGTATACATATGTCCTTAACATTATTGGACTTCATCACTGTATTACATGACCAACACAGCTTACCATTTGTGCGGGACATTTGGATTAAGGAAAACATTTTTATCGCCATTTATTGAAATAAAGGCGTTTTTACAGAAAAACATAATCTTATATGGTATGATATGAAATCCATATTAATTAGGAATAAATTTTCAACACAAACCTTCCGGGGTATTATATGGTGCAGTGGGGAACAACAATAATGTTTTTAAAAATATATTGAATTTTTTCTGAAATTGTTAAACTTTTCACCACATTATTTAATATTCAAGATAATGATATATAACAACCGTCTATGATAAAATACCTGTGTACACAGATTTGTATTTTATACAAGAATTTTACAAATGTAGTGAGAACAGTTATGATTTTTAATTAATTTTCAATATTGTAATTTTTACCTATTACTCTATAAACACAGAAAAAAATTTTCCCCATGACTTTATTTTTAGAAATCATATGGAAAATATACATGTTGTCACTCATATGGAACATGTATGATCAATGTACATGTACATGCTTCCAGTCATATTGAAAATATTTATGCTTTCAACCATATTGCACATCTATAATAAATACACATGCTTTCACTCATGTGGAAAGTTAATGAAAAGTATGTAATTTCAACTACATGTATAAAGTAATTGTTAAAGGTGTAATGACATACTTAAAAGTATATTACAATGTACATGTACTGTCCAATTATTACATTGTGCTACAGTACATATCTTTATCAGAATCGTGTTGAAAACAAATCACTCTTACCATAACTAAAACCTTTGAGTTGTTTTAACCCTTTACATAGTTGAGTTTCTTGAACTGAGTTCTTTTTATAACTATTGTGTTCTATGACTGAAATGGAATATTGTTAGGCAAATCTCTTTAGTGCAAACATGAAAAATTAAAAGAAAATGCTCTAGATGAGGAATGTTTTTAACACTGTTACATTCAAATGTCTGAAATCTGATTCTATTTGAACCGTACCATTACGATATTTGTAAATTCTATCACAGTAATTGATGGGAAGCCAATTGAACTATATTTACCAGGCCCCAATTTCACAATCATTCCTTAATTAAGATTTTCATCAATTTAAATCTGGCAAAAATTTGTTAATTTTAAGATATTCGTGAATTTAGGAATGTTTTGAGGATTTATGAAACAGATATGTATTATTCTGGTATAGTAGTTAGTAGTTTAAAAAAAGATTACCAAAAGTGATGATATTAAGTTAAGAACATTCTTAGTTAAGAAAGGATTCTGAAACTGGAGGCAGTATATGTTATATTTCTTGACTAACTCCATATGAATGAGCACTATGTATTTTCTATATGATTTAAAAACCTAATTTCTCTGATTGCTAATAAATGTATCTGTCATATAAATTGTATTCACTTTAATTACTTATACAGTTTCAAAAACATTTTTTATAATGCATAAAATGAATATTGAAAACCAATAAAATATGTACCAAAAATAAAATAATTGCTGTTTAAGGCATTTTATTAGCTCACCTGCCTGGTCGTAACGGTAAGGTATTTTAGTGATTGTGACTAGGAATACTTCATTCTTGGCGAAGAGCCACATTGAAATTTTCATACATGCAGAGGGAAAATCCTTTTAGGTCAATAAATCCGATAATTAATGAAAATCTTCAAAATATTTATTATATACGACACCTTATATAAAGTACCCTTATGACAAGTAGGGTTTAATTTGCACAAATCTTAGCCGTGGGGTCCTAAATGGGTAAAGCGTGCGTAGACTTTAACAATCTAATGATCTTTTAGTTCCTGTCATGATTCTTTCACTTACATTGGGGTATCAGTTTTCTACTTGTAGAGAAAACTAAAAAGCTGAGAAAAAATACCTATCATCAGCAAGCAAAATGACAAACTTTCTCAGACCAGGATCTGTTTCAAACCCTATGCATGAAAAAGCACTCGGGATTTAGCCATGAGAGTCGAACCTAAAGTGATGTGAATACTGTATAGGCTTATCATTATAAAATACCGTCACAGCTCGCTGCCTAAAGCTAATTGCAAAGATATAGACCCACTATACCGTCACAGCTCACTGCCTAAAGCTAATTGTAAAGATATAGACCCACTATACCGTCACAGCTCACTGCCTAAAGCTAATTGCAAAGATATAGACCCACTACTGGTGCTGATGACAATTTAATAAAAGTAAAGTAGATTTGGGATGTAAAATATCATTAATTGTAATTACCTAAGTAGATCACCCCAACTAGTCTTAAGCATTACTGTCATTACAAAATGACTATAGATATTGTTCATTCACAATCTGATGGAAGATTGTTTATAAAACACAGGAAAGACTTGTTATATACAGTGTATGTCATCATATTGAAAATAATTTGTAGCATGTTTCTTTGGTTTTTATGATGTGCTTTGCTTCTAGTAAACAAAGGCAGTCAATTTAATCATGGAGAGGAAAACAAAAAGGTCCTATAACACTATAAAGTGAACGGCACTTACATACATTTCGTTAATTGGTTGATTGATTATCTCACTTATTGAAACGACAGTATTAGAATACAGGAATAAACTGGAATCTTTAGAGAAATCAGCAACATTTGGCAAATGAAACGACAAGCTTTCTCGCAGTCGAAATCTATATTTTATGGATTTTATTTTGATATCCACCAAAGTAACATACACATTTTATAATTTGTTGAAAGCCATGTAAAACAGAAAATAAAATTGATGTCATGAATTGTTCATCACCGTGTAATTGTGATTAATATTACTTTAATAATTCTAATTCATTGCATATTTTATACATAATCCTGTTGGTGTGTTTCAGCAAGTTGTAAACATTTCTCTAGAAGGGACATTGTCAGTGGTCTATCTTCATCCCTATATAGTTTTCTTTGTACTGCTTTGTATAGTTCATTAAGAGTATAGTTCACTTTCTGTTTGCATCTCAAGTGATGATGTGATAAAAACAAGAGAAGACGTGTGTATATTATGGTTGGAATCAATATAAGACCGTCTTCTGAATGACACATAAGTTCTAGTTGGACTTCTGGAGGATAAAATCCACAGCTAGGATGACAATAGAACAGATCGCAAAATAAACCCAATTGCATCTTTTGGTGCATTGTTAGTCCTTTACTACATATTTCATCATCGTATACCGGTCCGTAAAACCACATGGTCATGTATCTGCCATAAACGTTCAATACATCCTCTACAATTGTCACCACTTCTTTATATTCACCATTCAGATAACACAGAGTAGCCAACAGTAACTTCGAGGAGCATTCATCACGGTTCATACAGTTCTGTATTATATAACATTTGAGTTTTTGTATCGCCTTGTAACATGTTTTGTTTGATCTGTGGTTTAGTGTCTGTCTATATAACTGTTGTACAAAAAACATCATTGTAGCATTCAAATGGAAGGTAACTATTGCTCTGTCAACATTTGATGCTGTTTGGTAATGTAATTTGGTTAGAATATCCATTGTCATGAAACAATCGTTTTTGTCAATTAGTGTAGACCCTATGAATAGTGTAGCTAAGTTTATTGTAATATCACACCTCTGTTCTGATGGTATAAGTAACTGTATGGTATCATCAATACTGGCTAAGCATGGTATAGCTCGTAACCTTATAACTCCATCATGATAAAGATCAGAGAGATACCTTAGTAAAATCCTTTGTTTTTCTCCACAAATCTTTCCTTGGAACATATTGTTTGCTTTGATGAAAAAGTTTGGACAGTATCCGGTCCTTACCCAGTAGATTAACCTTCTCAAACACACCAAGAAACAGTCAAACAGGTTCTCTTTTGTCCAAGAAATGTTTTCATCCTCAACACAATAAAACAAACTTGTCTTCAAGAAGTAAGAGCATAGTAAATCTTTAACTTCATTATTTGAATTTATCACATGTTTTAGATAGAGTTTCAGAAGCGCATAACAGAGAAATTGAGTGTGATTCATGGAGTAGATTAACTTTTTCTCTGGCACTGAAAATGAAATTCTCCATTCCATAAAATTATGCTGGGAATTAGGATCACCAATTGGAACCACCAGACATCCACCATCAATAACATCTTTGATCAATGTGGATGATGGCCAGTTGTTTTTTCTTTGTCTATGGATCCATTCAGATGTTATATCAGGCCATGATTTGCTAGACAAACATTCTAGTAAATCAAATTCATCGTTTCTTTCATTTGTAAATGATGCACATGGTCCATGGGCAAATACATTAGGTTCGATTGATTTAATGGTTGATACAACATTATCACGAAATAATAAACTGGACAGATACAAACCATCACTTGTCTCTGTCAATGCTGAGGCAATATCTCTTTTATGTCTCATTCCATGGTTACAACGGAGTCTCACAAATCCTGGTTTGACATTAATTGTTTCCATAACAATGTCACAACTGTCATTATTTACACTATTTGGTGGCAATACGGATATATCTTAACGTATAAACATGTAATCAAAGTCACTGCCTCGAAGGTTTAAACCCTCTACTTGACTTCCACTGAAGACTGGTGTGATATTTTCATTGTGACATACAGCTTTGTCAACTATGCCATACAAGTGATAAGTCCGTCTTTTGATAAATATTTCTTCTTTGGTACCCACTAAATTACATAGAGCATTCCATAATCTAACATTTAGAGACTCCATTACTTCAGTTACTAAATTAAAGAAATAAAGTGGTAATACCAGGTAACGTTACTATTTATAGAGACACATAACACCTGTGCTACGTCAATCTATTTATGTGATATATATCGGTTAAGTAAACAAGTTGTTAAACGATATAAAGATTTGTCTATCTCTTATCTAAAAAATCAATAAAATTTATTCATATAAATTAGTAGCAAAATTTGACAATTACCGGAAATAGTATGCAGGATCTATCAAATCAAAATATTATTCGATCTGGCAGTTACTCATCTTTCTTCTTAAACATATTGATCAAATATCAACAATAATAAAAATGTAGAAACAAATGAATTAGCTATTGGATTTTCAACCTACTGAGAAAGTGTTATGTTACAACTCGTTTTTTATTTGACATATATCTATTTCACACGCTATATTTTAATAACATGCTTAATCTATTCCTCGAGCACCTTAAAAGATTATGTTTACATGGTACAACATAAACTAAACAAATTACACAAATACTTGACAAATTAATTTCTACGAGTGTTCATGCATACTATCTAGACAAAAAATAGAAAGTATCTTTGAACCAGGCTTATTTCCCTTAGACGACGATTTGAAATCTTTCTGTTTCATGTAAAACAATTTTAACATCGGGAAACTTAAGAGATGAGTTAATCACATAGTATTTACTGTGATAGTTAAATAGAGACCATGTACGTGCATGTGTGTGTTGTTTTGATTATACTTTTTCCTGTTTACAAAAATTGTTTTTGGTAATATTTTAGGATGACATGATTATGTTGATATATCACCCTTTCTTGTTACAATTTAAGGTAGGTAATGATAAAATTACAAATACGTAATGTCAGTTCTGGAAATCCCATCCACTCCTCGGCTTCTCAATAACTATAGTTGCATGGGATTTCAATTGTGACCTTTAAGCTATCGTAGTATACCTATTTTCGAAACGGTACAAAATAAAAAATGCTGGGACATGAAGACGGAGTCACATATTGTACTGCAAATATATTCATTTTAGTGTATACGAATTAAGATTAAATTATGATGTGTTAAATTGACATGAACTTGAAATATTGTTAATCTCGTGGTTGACTTTTTTGCACTATAATCCTAATTAATTTAGAAGTAAATTTAAATTACTAAGTGCCGAAAGTGGCGTTGTATTATTGCAATTATCGCTAAAAACAGTACACTGCTAAAACATTTACGTTATTCAAGAATACAATGGTTTAGTTATTGAAGTGTCGCCTTATCTCATTTTGAAAGAATGTATTATGTAAATGTATTGTCTATTTCATCATTTTTATGTCATTCATGTCTTGTTCATGTTGTATATGTTTGTCCCTAACATTATTGGGCTTCACCACTGTACCACGTGACCAACATCCCTTAACATTACATTTGTGTGCAGTATATTTTTAAAAGCATATTGGAATAAAAAAAATAGTTCACAGAAAAATATTCTACTGTTAAAGAAGTTTTTATTTATGCAGTAACTGAAAAGTATTGTGAAATATGATTATCATTAGACATTCCTTCTGTACCAGAACATTTTGATATCAGAAGTCTATTGGGCTGGTTTTATTTGTTTTACTGTTACACTTCTAGTAACTATATGGGATGTGTCGTTATCAGTATACGTATTTTCTATATTCAATCAGTGATAAATCGAGCGGTCAAATACTTATATTTGAAACTACCATAATTTTAAAATATAAATTAATATTATTTAACATTAATAATTATATCATTCGGCTATTCCTGACGTAATACACGATTTATATTTTTAAATCCCTATTCCAATCGGTGTCTTTGTAATTTTTGATACTTACTCTTTATCTCCCTTTCTTTATTTAGATCTCGTTACTTTAATTTTGCTTGCAGCTATGCATGTATAGGATCAACACAGTTAACTCCCTTGATTTACATCAGTTTTTGTTTTGTTTTACTTCTCTCGTCTGTGCTTTTTTCCGTGTTATACTTTTATATTCCGTTGCACATTTGTTGCAGTCTTTAGATTATTATACCAAGCAATACTGTAGATCACTTATTTTTCGCGAGTTGAAAATTTCGCGTCAAGACCATCTTCGTCTTATTCGCGAATATTTGAATTCGCGTTTCGAATCTTATTGAATACAACATATGTATGTTAACATAGAAATATCTGTGTGTTGAAAATAATCGAAATAATCGCGTGATAATTGAATTCGCGAATGGGATAAGTCGCGAATTTACGCCAAAATAAATATCTCGCCAAATAAAAGTGATCTACAGTAGTCCACTTATCACAATTGCTTATCACCTATTATCTTATGGAAAAAAATTAATACCACCACAATAAATACCCACTTATCTATTCATTTTTCTTTTATGTTTAAGCTTCAACTCATTCTTTAACTTCGTTAAGATAATTTTTCTATTAATATTATACAATAATTGCCCTCTATGTATGTGGACATCCAGAATTTTCACCCGACAGAAGGGTTGTCACCCGAGGGCATTGCCCGAGGGTGAGAACCCTTTTAAAGGGTAACAATTCTGGATGTCCACATACCTAGAGGGCAATTATTATTTTATTATACCGAAACAAAGCTTACCATGTAAAATGACACAAACAATAGATAAATTTTAAATTAAATAAGGCCCTAAATTCAGTCAGTTTACACTTTTAACCATCCTTTACTGGCGCTCGTCTACATACTTTATATTCCGCAGAATCTAGGTTTACCTCTTTTTCTGTTTCCATCAAATGCATTTTTAGTATTTTCACTAAAGCTTGGGTGCCCCCTTTTGTGTTTTCTGCATCTTTGTCATGCATAATTAACTCCAAATCCGCTTCCAACGAACTACAAAAAAGACTGGCCGTCATTGTTATTGTTTACAAAAATGACAACACGGTCCAGTTGTACGAGTTATTTCCCTTGTACCGGGTTATCACCAGGTGATAATAGTATTATCACATGGCTGTGAGAGGTTATCACATGGCAGTGAGAGGTTGTCACTCTCTGACAGTGATTCTGTGGGAAATATCTTATTTATTACATGTCATGTGATTGGAAAACATCCAATGAAAAGTGTTTTAAAATATGTGAGGTATAATAATTTTCATTATTAATTCGACCTAAGAATTTTTTTTCAAAATATAAGCATATCTACTTTCATTTTTTATAACCAGTTTTTTGCTCGTATATTGAATACTGTTTGAACACTCTTCTGGTTACAAGTCCAATACCTCCCTTCGTAAGCAACTCTCATATTTAAGCATGCCATATATCCTTGTGGGCTTCGAAGAAAAGATGCAACTGATTCCTCAAGTTCTGCTTTATATTTAGACATACCTCAATTATGACGCCCGCGAAAGGCTACATTTGAATTCTCATGACCAACAAAAGATATACTTGACAATATTGTCGGGAACTGACACGATTGTCAGGTGTGCATAAAAAAATCCTTTTTAGGATCCCCGCCTTATCACGTATTTATATCTGACACCTCTTTGACAAGTAGGTTTTAATTGCACATATCTTACCTGTGGGTTCTTAATGGGAAGGAGGATGTAAGCATTAAAACTGATTTTTTTTATTCACAGACAGTGTATGTCATCAGATTGTAAATGATCAAAAGCCTGTTTTGCTGGTTTTAATGGTGTCTTTTGCTTTTAGTAAATAAAAGGAGTGAATTCAATCATGGAGAGAAAACCAAGAGTGTCCTATAACATGAGACTGGAAGTATGGTAAAATATGGTTACTATACTTTGTTCATCGGTTGATTGAATGGTGATTTTACGACCAGTAAAAACTATCTCACTTATTGAGACAACAGTACTAGAATAGCGGAGGAAACTGGAATCTTAAGAGAAGTAATCAACTTTTTGAAAATGAAATGACAACTTTTTGTCGCACTTTGGGTCCTTATGTATGACCTTCACTACATTTATTCCTTATATTAACCTAAGCATAATACAAATTGTATACACCCTTCCAGAAATAGCCGGAAACTGGTTATCGCTCTTGATATGACGTCACACCGGGAAGGCTATCTATCGATCCCATCATCATGTACAGTATATTCACTCAGTTCGAGTATATGTTAGGTGTCATATGTAAGCTACAGGTGAGATGATGAACCGACAAAGCGAATATTACTTTAAAGGGTGTATATTCACTCAGTTCGAGTATATGTTAGGTGTCATATGTAAGCTACAGGTGAGATGATAAACCGACAAAGCGAATATTACTTTAAATAAATTACAAATTATGAATGGGCTAATTAAATAAATTTTAAACACATAGATGATCATCCTAAAAGACACTTAACATTGTAAAGGATTGTGTAGAATTTGTTGTAATTTCTTCAACAAAATAATAAGTTTTATTTTTACTAGAAAATTGCAATTTGTAAATGTTCAAATTTGAAAAATATAAAATACATGTATGTATATTAATTAATATCTTGGACCATTTAATTACCCTCAAGGACATTTGAAATTCCTATTTTTATCCGACTGGAAATATTTTAATTTTTTAATCAAATTACTACAAACGTTCACCTTCCACTTTTTTCTTATTTATCTTTATTTATTTTATAAAATCGGATTTTTCATAAAACTTATTTACAAAATATTGATATAAATTAAACAATTCAGATACATAATTGATAGTCAAAATAATTTGAAAACTCAAATTTTCCTGTGATTACAAATTAGCGACATCTTAAAGTTGTATTTAAAAATCATTGTTCAACGGATTAAACTTTCATTAAAGAAACATCCGTTATTGCTAAAAATGTTAAAGGTTCTGAAAATTTATTTTCAAAATTATTAATAAAAATATTTAAAAAAAAAAAAAAAAAAAACCAAAAAAAAAAAAAAAAAACAACAACAACATTGAAATTTCGGTTGTATGGTTAAAATTTCGGTCAAATTTATATAAATAACAACTGATTCTAAGTAGAAATGATGGCATCCTTACCTAAGTTGATTTAAAAAATAGGACTTTTAATTGGTTTCATTAATCAAATTTGCAATTAACAAGTCTTTAGATTATCTGATTACGAGATGAACAAGTCAACACCTGATTATAATACACAGTGATAAATATCTGATTTATTCCCATGTTGTGTCGTATCACTGCTTTGGCTATATTATACTTATTTGTCAAAAATCAAAAAGTATAAAAATGAAAATAAATAAATAAATAACTTTTAATACTAATTACGCGGTGTTTATTATTATTTGTCATCTTTAAACTGTAACACAAATATGTTAAGTTTCAAAATGTCGGATAAATAATTATCCCATGACTCGTTATAATTTTTTCAGATAGATAATTTGTTCGTTTATATAATTATTCACTGAGTTACAGAATACTTAAAATGCAATGTTTGTAGCTCTCCTCTCTCTCTCTCTCTCTCTCTCTCTCTCTCTCTCTCTCTCTCGTTTAAATAATTCTACCGACTGAGAATCTTCTGAGATTAACGAAAACCTTAGACTACTTCTGACACACCTGGATTCATTCATGCATAAGCAAATTGTCTTTAGGTTGGACCGAAGCATTTTCTCTCCTGTAAATCAGGTAATCAAAATCAGTGCCCTAATTAGTTCTGAATGACTGTATTACAATAACAAATATGTCATGGAACAGTTATTATTATGTAACAATTAAAATGAATTTTTAAAATTTTTAATGAAAAATATATTAATTTCAAATTATTTTTTAAAGTCATGGAATAAAATACCAGCGATATGTAATTAAAATTGAAATTTAATATTTAATTTTAAAACAATATTATATTTATGGAAAATACGAAATGTTAGTATTTCCTTTTCATAACTCCCTGTATGACATCACATTCTACTATCAATCATGGCACTCCCGCCAGGTGTCGCGATTTATCGGAAGGGTGTATAATTTGTTAAAAACCATGAAAAACTGAAAAAAACAAACATATTTTGATATCAAGCATTTTAACTATTGTTTCGATGTGATTTACTTATTATATACCTTTATTTTGATTTTTTCAGAAAACAGTTACAGAAAAACTTGTGAAAACCGGACCACCTCCGTTCTTTGAAACAAACCAGGTTTTCACAGGATCCGGTTTAGTAAGGTTTTAAGCTAGAGTTAACTGCCCTTGGTAATAGGTAGCAGATCCATTAACGTTATCTCCCTTTGGGATGTGTTTGTCGTGAAGCCATGTACAACAAATTCATATGTAGTTTATTTGAAACAATGAACTTAAAATACAACGTAAAGTGATATTTAAATAATTCTGTTTGGTAGGTTCCTTGTATTTTTTTAGGTTTTTTTATTTTGAAATAAAATCATGAAATGATAAACGGGTGCGATCAGACATCATGATTATGAATTGCAGGGTACGTGTCATTAAAATAATAAACTTGAAATACGACGTATTTAATAAATAAAGTTATATGGTAAGTAACGTGTATTTTAAGTTGTTTTATTTCGATGCAAACATACCGGGAAAATGCAGGTGTGCTTTTCTCTGTCAGAATGCATGATGTAGGTCAACGTAACTAAGAGTGCACCCAGAATATTTAATTGCTTGAATTTACGGACATGGCACATAATTGATGTTTGGCTTATGTCAATTAATGGTAACAACTGCCATTCCATTGTTTAGTCACTTCTTTTGTGTATATTCCGTCAGCTGACTGCACAGCCTCTTTTGTACTATACAAAGTGAATTTCAGTTGTTCGATTGAAAGCTGAAGATTTTCCGGATTCAAAGTCATTCTGATCTCGACTGGTCTTTTGTTTAACCTAAAAAAATATTAGGATATCATTCTTGACTGTAGTTATGTTGACTTAAGATAGCGGAGAAAGATTTGAACAGTCATCGTGATTATGTCACGGTGTTACAGAGTCCTTCCAGCAAAATGAAGCAACAAAGACATTAAAATAAAATAAATGTACAATTTAATTAAGCACTAATCATTATCAATTATATTCAAACAAAAAATTTCAATGATGCAAAATTGAAAATAAATGAAGCACTGAGTAATGATAATCCAGTATTAATCTTTTGTATTGTCTAGTTATGTAAAGTTTATTTAAGAATTATTTCCAACTTTCTTATGATAAAACCATATTGACACCTTGATAATCACACATTTTGACATAACCGCAAAGATGTACCCTTAAAAAGAATGCGTTACAATCAATATCCGGGTTTCACAAGTTTCACTGTAGTTGTATTACACATAAATTTGTTGATGTGTTTCAGCAAGTTGCAAACATTTCTCTAGAAGGGATATTGCCAGTGGTCTATGTCTATTATGATACAGTTTACTTTGTACTGCTTTGTAAAGTTCATTCAGAGTATAGTTCACTTTCTGTTTGCATCTCAAGTGATGATGTGATAGGAATAAGAGAAGATATGTGTATATTAAAGTTGGAATCAATATGCAACCATCTTCTGCATGACATATAACTTCTGACTCGAATTCTGGAGGATAAAATCCACAGTCAGGATGGCAAACAAACAGGTTACAAAATAAACCCAATTTCAATTTTTGGTGTATAGTTAGTCCTTTACCACATATTTCATCATCGTAAATCGGGCCGTTATATAACATGGTCATGTATCTGCCATGAACGCTCAATACATCCTCTACAATTGTCACCACTTCTTTATATTCACCATTCAGATAACACACGGTAGCCAGCAGTAACTTTGCGGTGCATTCATCACGGTTCATACAGTTCTGTATAATGTTATGTTTTAGTTTTTGTATCTCCTTGTAACATGTTTTGTTTAATCTGTGGTTTAGTGTCTGTCTATATAACCATTGTACACAAATCATCATTGTTGTATTCAAGTAGAAGGTAACTATTGCTCTGTCAACATTTGATATTGTTTGCTGTTGTAATTTTGTTAGAATATCCATTATAATAAAACATTCATTCCTATAAAGAGATACATTAAACCATATGAGTGTTAAAGAACAAATAAATCCAATATCACAAATCGATTCTGATGGAATAAGTAACTGTATGGTACCATCAAAAATACTTGCTAAACATGGTACTGCTCGTAACCTAATAACTCCATCATGATAAAGCTCAGAGAGATAACTTAGCAATATTCTTTGTTTCTCTCCACAAATCTTTCCTTGGAACATGTTGTTTGCTTTGATGAAAAAGTTTGGACAGCATCCGGTCCTTACCCAGTAGATTAACCTCCTCCAACATACCAAGAAACAGTCAAACAGGTTCTCCTTTGTCCAAGAAATGTTTTCTTCCTCCATACAATAAAATAAACTTGTCTTCAAGAAGTAAGAGCATAGTAAATCTTTAACTTCATTATTTGAATTTATCACATGTTTTAGGTAGAGTTTCAGCAGCGCGTAACAAAGAAATTGGGTGTGATTCATGGAGTAGATTAACTTTTTCTCTGGCACTGAAAATGAAATTCTCCATTCCATAAAGTTATGCTCAGAATTGGGGTCTCCAATTGGAACCAGAAGGCACCCATCATCAATAATATCTTTGATCAATGTCGGTGATGGCCAGTTGTTTCTTCTTTGTCTATGGATCCATTCAGATGTTATATCAGGCCACGCCTTGCTATACAAACATTCTAGTAAATCAAATTCATCGTTCCTTTCATCTGTAAATGATGCACATGGTCCGTGGGCAATGACATTAGGTATGATTTCTTTATATCTTGATACAATAATATCACGAAATAATAAACTGGACAGATACAAACCATCATTTGTCTCTGTCAATGCTGAGGCAATATCGCTTTTATGTCTTATTCCATCTTTACAACGGAGTCTCACAAATCCTGGTTTTACATTAATAGTTTCCATAACAATGTCACAACTGTCATCATTTGCACTATTTGGTGGCAATACCGATATATCTTTACGTATAAACATATAGTCATAGTCACTGCCTTCAAGGTCTAAACCCTCTGCCTTACTTCCACTGAATACAAGTGTGGTATTTCCATCGTAACACACATTGTCAACTATGTTCTCAAAATGACACACCCGTCTTTTGATAAATATTTCTTCTTTGGTACCCACTAATTCACAGAGAGCGTTCCATAACCTAACATTAAGAGACTCCATTACTAAAATTGCAAAAGGAAATAAATAAAGTGAAAAAAAACAACAGGAAATATTACTATTCATAGAGACACATACCACTTATAATTTAAATGCTCGTCGATCTATTCATGTGATATGTTTTAAGTAAACAAGTTGTTAAATAATTTGATGATTAATCTTTATCGAAAGTAAATTTTAAAAAAATCATATAAACTAGATGCAGAAAAGTTCCAAAAATATGGTCAAAATTCGAAAATTTGTGTACTTATAAACTTGTGGAAATTTAAATCAAATCCAAGTTTGAATGACACCAACCACTCAAAACATTTTTTCTTTCTAATTTGAAAGGTCATGGATAATCAACGTGATTATGAGATGTTCTGATAACAGATGTGGGAGATTTGAAAATTTACAGATTGGTCAAAATGACATATTTTTTTATCATTCAATCTGGCATTGTTTTTGATCTATCTACCTAGAACACATATTAAAATTGAACAATATTCAAGATGTAGAAACCGATAAATTTGCTACTAAAAGTTTCAATTATTAAACAAATTAAAATTGTATGACATGATAAAGACATAGGTAATCGGGAAATGGATATTAAAGCATCTTATAAAAATATAGCGTATCATATATATTTATATATAAAAATGATACGCTATATTTTGATAACATGATTAAAATCCATTTCTCGAGCCCCTATGATCATTTATATCCATGTCATGCAACGTTATGTTGGACATGGATTAGTGTGTTTGTTTTTGATTACATAGTATAACATAAAATACACAAATTACTCAAATACGTAACAAACATAATGAATACATATCATTGATCCTGCATTGATCCTGCATTTTACCTTAACAAAAACCGCTAGAAGTTACCAAGAACAAGGTTTTTTACCCTGGTGGGTTAAATCTATAATATTATCTGTAATAGATAAAACGTTTTTGTGTTTTTGAAATGAAAGTTTGCCTTGTTCTGAAAATGTAAATTGTTTTGGTTACATTTAACGTTTCTTATTACATTTTAGTGAGGTATTGATAAAACTACAAACTAGTTATGTGGTAAATTGTTTATTATTTCTGTTAGTTATGTTAGTATAGACAATCTTCCTGGACGTCTTCCTGATAGTATCAGCGAAAGCTCAATAACTATAGGTGTTTTGGATTTTAATTTTGATTTTCAAGTTATCCTGGCATTGAAGTTTCGGAATTTGAAACAACGGCAAATTTAAAACGCTGATTAAAATTTGTTTGTCTTGTATACACAAATGTAAATTGTTTATAATTTCTATTACAGTACATTTTTGAAGGCACGATCATGTTGATAAAACTACAAATTAATGTCGGAAATCCCCCTTGTTATGTGTTTTTTTGTAAAACATTGGTAAAACAACAAACAAGTGCTGGTATTACTGGAAAAATCCCCCTCTCTCCTTCTGAGCTGAGTACAGTGAAACCTCAATAACTATAAGAGAATAGGATTTGAAATTTAATATGCAATTTATCTGGAAGAGCGGGTGTTCAAATTTGAAACAGCATCATATAAACCAGCTGGGAAATGATGACCGAGTCATCTGTAAATGTATTCAATTTAATGTTTACAAATTTAGCTTAAATTATAATTTCGTTAAAGCACATGAACTTGAATTAACATAAATCTCACGCTTCACCTTATGCACTATGATCTTATTTAACTTGAAGGTGGATTTTGTTTAACCCAGTGCCGGCAGGGATGTATCTTTGAGATAATAGCTAAAATCAATACACTGTTAAAAATTAATTACAGTATTCCAGAAAACAATGGTTTGGGTTATTAAAGTGGAGCTGTATCACATTTTTGACAGATGTATTATGTATTAGTATTGTCAATTTCATTTTTGTTATGCCAGTCATGTTTTGTACATGCTGTATATGTATGTTCTTAACATTATTGGGCTTCACCACTGTACAACGTGACCAACCATCACCGTTTAACATCTTGAAGAACTTTATCTTTTCGAATCACTAAAATAAAAGGCTTTGTACAGAAAACGCGGATTTGATATGAATCCATATTCAATTGAATAAAGTTTTCACACAACCCTTGTCGGTCATCATATTGTACAGCGGCAACCACATTAATAATTAAAACAATCGCATCATATACTATATTCATTATTATCTTGTAAAATATTTCGCCGCGTTATTTGATATCCAAGATTACGATATATATTTACTGTCTATGTTAAGATATCTGTGTACACAGATTTGTGATTTATTCAAGAATTTTACAAATGTAGTGAGAACAGTTATGATTTTTAATTAATTTTCAATATTGTAATTTTTACCTATTACTTTATACACACAGAAAAAAATTTCCCCATCACTTTATGTTTAGAAATCATATAAAAATAAACATGGTGTCACTCATATGGAACATGTATGATCAATGTACATGTACATGTTTCCAGTCATATTGAAAATATTTTTACTTTCAACTATATTGCACATCTATAATAAATACACATGCTTTCACTTATGTGGAAAGTTATTGAAAAGTATGTATTTTCAACTACATGTATCAAGTAATTCTTAGAGGTGTAATGACACACTTAAAACTATATTGCATTGTACATGTACTGTCCAATTATTACATTGTACTACAGTACATATTGACTATGTGTTGTACTAGTATATCTTTATCAGAATCGCGTTGAAAACAAACCATTCTTACCATAATTAAAACATTTGAGTTGTTTTAACCCTTTGGTTTGTTGAGTTTCTTGAACTGAGTTCTTTTTATAACTATTGTGTTCTATGACTGAACTGGAATATTGTTAGGCAAATCTCATTAGTGCAAACATGAAAAATTAGAAAAAGTTGCTCTCGATGATGAATGTTTTTAACACCGTTACATTCAAATGCTATTTGAACCGTACCATTACGATATTTTCTTGAACTCAATTAGTTTTTGTTTAAAACTATAGTTGATTATGACTGCACTAGAATAATGTTAGTAAAATCGCATATAGTGCAAATGTGGAAAATTAAAAAAAATTATCTCGATGGCAAACCATGGGAATGTTTTGACACTTTTACATTCAAATGTTGAAGAACCTTTGGTTTTGGTAGTAATAATTTTGAAATCTGATTCTATTTGGACCCGACCATTATGGTATTTGTAACTTCTATCACAGTGACTGTAATTGACGGGAAGCCAATTGAACTATATTTACCAGGTGCCAGTTCCAGAATCATTCCTTAATCAAGATTTTCATCAACTTAAATCTGGCAAAACTTTGTTAATTTTGATATATTCGTGAATTTTGGAGTGGTTTTGGGGATTTATGAAACAGATATGTATTATCCTGGCATTGGAATTAGTAGTTTCAAAAAAGTTACCAAAATAGGATGATATTAAGTTAAGAAAATTCTTAGTTAAGAAAGGATTCTGAAACTGGAGGCAGTATGTGTTACACTTCTTGAATAACTCCATATGAATGAGCACTATGTATTTTCTATGTGATTTAAAAACCTAATTTCTCTGAATGCTAATAAATGTTTCTGTCATATAAATTGTATACACTTTAATTACTACAGTTTCAAAAACAATTTTATAATGCATACAATGAATATTGAAAACCAATAAAATATGTACCAAAAATAAAATAATTGCTGTTTAAGGCTTTTTATTAGCTCACTTGAACGTTACGGTAAGGCTTATATGAAGGATTATAGTGATTGTGACTAGGAATAGTTCTGTCTTGGCGAAAGGCCACATTGAAATTTCCATACATGCAGAGGGCAAATCCTTTTAGGCCATTAATCCTGATAATTAATGAAAATCTTCAAAATGTTTATTATATACACACCTTATATACAGTACCCTTATGACAAGTAGGTTTTAATTTGCACAAATCTTAGCCGTGGGGTCCCGAATGGTTAAAGCATGCGTAGACTTTAACAATCTAATGATCTTTTATTTCTTGTCATGATTCTTTCACTTACATTGGGGTGTCATTTCTGTACTTGTAGAGAAAACTAAAACGCTGAGAAAAACTACCTATCATCAGCAAGCAAAATGACAAACTTTCTCACACTAGGATCTGTTTCAAACCGTATGCATGAAAAAGTACTCGGGATTTAGACATGAGAATCGAACCTAAAGTGATGTTTGAGTGACTACTGTATAGGCTTACCATTATAAAATACCGTCACAGCTCACTGCCTAAAGCTAATCGCAAAGATATAGACTCACTATACCGTCACAGCTGACTGCCTAAAGCTAATCGCAAAGATATAGACTCACTATACCGTCACAGCTCACTGTCTAAAGCTAATCGCAAAGATATAGACCCACTATACCGTCACAGCTCACTGCCTAAAGCTAATCGCAAAGATATAGACTCACTATACCGTCACAGCTCACTGCCTAAAGCTAATCGCAAAGATATAGACTCACTATACCGTCACAGCTCACTGCCTAAAGCTAATTGCAAAGATAAAGACCCACTATACCGTCACAGCTCACTGCCTAAAGCTAATCGCAAAGATATAGACTCACTATACCGTCACAGCTCACTGCCTAAAGCTAATCGCAAAGATATAGACCCACTATACCGTCACAGCTCACTGTCTAAAGCTAATTGCAAAGATAAAGACCCACTATACCGTCACAGCTCACTGCCTAAAGCTAATTGCAAAGATAAAGACCCACTATACCGTCACAGCTCACTGTCTAAAGCTAATTGCAAAGATATAGACCCACTATACCGTCACAGCTCACTGCCTGAAGCTAATTGCAAAGATAAAGACCCACTATACCGTCACAGCTCACTGCCTAAAGCTAATTGCAAAGATATAGACCCACTATACCGTCACAGCTCACTGCCTAAAGCTAATTGCAAAGATATAGACCCACTATACCGTCACAGCTCACTGTCTAAAGCTAATTGCAAAGATATAGACCCACTACTGGTGCTGGTGACAGTTTAATAAAAGTAAAGTAGATTTGGGATGTAAAATATCATTAATTGTAATCACCTAAGTAGATCACCCCAACTAGTCTTAAGCATTACTGTCATTACAAAATAAATATAGATATTGTTCATTCACAATCTGATGGAAGATTGTTTACAAAACACAGGAAAGACTTGTTATATACAGTGTATGTCACCATATTGAAAATAATTTGTAGCATGTTTCTTTGGTTTTAATGATGTGCTTTGCTTCTAGTAAACAAAGGCAGTCAATTTAATCATGGAGAGGAAACCAAAAAGGTCCTATAACACTATAAAGTGAACGGCACTTACGTACATTTCGTTGATTGGTTAGTTAAAGGGTGTTTTCAGGACCAGTAACGATTATCTCACTTATTTAGACGACAGTATTAGAATACAGGAATAAACTGGAATCTTTAGAGAAATCAGCAACATTTGGCAAATGAAACGACAATCTTTCTCGCAATTGAAATCTATATTTTATGGATTTTATTTTGATATCCACCAAAGTAACATACACATTTTATAATTTGTTGAAAGCCATGTAAAACAGAAAATAAAATTGATGTCATGAATTGTTCATCACCGTGTAATTGTGATTAATATTACTTTAATAATTCTAATTCATTGCATATTTTATACATAATCCTGTTGGTGTGTTTCAGCAAGTTGTAAACATTTCTCTAGAAGGGACATTGTCAGTGGTCTATTTTCATCACTATATAGTTTTCTTTGTACTGCCATGTATAGTTCATTAAGAGTATAGTTCACTTTCTGTTTGCATCTCAAGTGATGATGTGATAAAAACAAGAGAAGACGTGTGTATATTATGGTTGGAATCAATATAAGACCGTCTTCTGAATGACACATAAGTTCTAGTTGGACTTCTGGAGGATAAAATCCACAGCTAGGATGACAATAGAACAGATCGCAAAATAAACCCAATTGCATCTTTTGGTGCATTGTTAGTCCTTTACCACATATTTCATCATCGTATACCGGTCTGTAAAACCACATGGTCATGTATTTGCCATAAACGTTCAATACATCCTCTACAATTGTCACCACTTCTTTATATTCACCATTCAGATAACACAGAGTAGCCAACAGTAACTTCGAGGAGCATTCATCACGGTTCATACAGTTCTGTATTATATAACATTTGAGTTTTTGTATCTCCTTGTAACATGTTTTGTTTGATCTGTGGTTTAGTGTCTGTCTATATAACTGTTGTACAGAAACCATCATTGTAGCATTCAAGAATAATGTAACTATTGCTCTGTCAACATTTGATACTGTTTGGTATTGTAATTTTGTTAGAATATCCATTATAATAAAACAATCATTCCTATAAACAGATGCTAGTGCAATCCACATGAGTGCTAAAGAATTAATAAATTGAACATCACAACTTGGCTCTGATGGTATAAGTGACTGTATGGTACCATCAAAAATACTTGCTAAACATGGTATTGCTCGTAATCTGATAACTCCATCGTGATAAAGCTCAGAGAGATACCTTAGTAAAATCCTTTGTTTGTCTCCACAAATCTTTCCTTGGAACATGTTGTTTTCTTTGATGAAAAAGTTTGGACAGTATCCGGTCCTCACCCAGTAGATTAACCTTCTCAAACATACCAAGAAACAGTCAAACAGGTTCTCTTTTGTCCAAGAAATTTGTTCATCCTCCATACAATAAAACAAACTTGTCTTCAAGAAGTAAGAGCATAGTAAATCTTTAACTTCATTATTTGAATTTATCACATGTTTTAGGTAGAGTTTCAGAAGCGCATAACAGAGAAATTGGGTGTGATTCATGGAGTAGATTAACTTTTTCTCTGGCACTGAAAATGAAATTCTCCATTCCATAAAATTATGCTGGGAATTTGGATCACCAATTGGAACAACCAGACATCCACCATCAATAACATCTTTGATCAATGTGGATGATGGCCAGTTGTTTTTTCTTTGTCTATGGATCCATTCAGATGTTATGTCAGGCCATGATTTGCTATGCAAACATTCTAAGATATCAAATTCATCGTTTCTTTCATTTGTATATGATGCACATGGTCCATGGGCAAAGACATTTGGTATGTTTCTTTTATAACTTGATACCACGTTATCACGAAATAATAGACTGGACAGATACAAACCATCACTTGTCTCTGTCATTGCTGAGGCAATATCTCTCTTATTTCTCATTCTGTCTTTACAACGGAGTCTCACAAATCCTGGTTTTATGTTGTCTGTTTCCATAACAGCATCACAACTGTCTTCATTTGCACCATTTGATGGCAATATAGATATATCGTTACGTATATACATCATGTCAAAGTCACTGCCTTGAAGGTTTAAACCCTCTACTTTACTTCCACTGGATACTGGTGTGACATTTGTATTGTGAAACATAGCTTTGTCCACTATGTCCTTGAAATGATATATCCGTCTTTTGATAAATATTTCTTCTTTGGTACCAACTAAATCACATAGAGCATTCCATAACCTAACATTTAGCGACTCCATTACTCAAGTTACAACAAAGGAGGAAATAAAGTGGTAATACCAGGTAACGTTACTATTTATAGAGACACATAACACCTGTAATTTAAATGCTACGTCAATCTATCCATGTGATATACATGTATATCGGTTAAGTAAACAAGTTGTAAAACGATATAAAGTTTTGTCTATCTCTTATCGAAAACAATCAATAAAATGTATTCATATAAATTAGAAGCAAAATTTGACAATTACTGGAAATAGTATGCAGGATCAATCAAATCAAAATATTATTCGATCTAGCAGTTACTCATCCTTCTTGTTAAAACATATTGATCAAATATCAACAATAATTAAAATGTAGAAACAAATGTATTAGCTACGGAATTGTTTAACCTACTGAGAAAGTGGTATGTTACAAATTGGGTTTTGTTTTTAAATTTGACATGTATCTATTTCACACGCTATATTTTAATAATATGCTTAAAAATCTATTCCTCAAGCACCTTAAAAGATTATGTTTACATGGTACAACATAAACTACACAAAAAACACAAATACTTGACAAATTAATTTCTACGAGTGTTCATGCATACTATCTAGACAAAAAACTAAAAAAGTATCTTTGAACCAGGCTTATTTCCTTTAGATGACGATTTTGGAATCTTTCTGTTTCATGTGTAACGATTTTGCAATCGAAAAGCTTCAAGGAGGAGTTAAACCATGAACATTAACTGTGATAGTTAAATAGAGTCCATGTACGTATATGTTTGTGTTGTTTTGATGACACATTGTCCTGTTTACAATTGTGTTTGGTTAAATTTCAGGATGGCGTGATCATGTCGATATATCACCCTTTCTTGTTACATATTAAGGTAGTTATTGATAAAACTACAAATAAGTGATGTTAGTGATGTTAGTTCTGGAAATTCCATCCTCTACAGTGAAACCTCAATAACTATAGTTACGTGGGATTTTAATTTTGACTTTGACGATATCTCGGTATTCCGATTTTCGAATTTGAAACGGTGCCAAATAAAAAATGCTGAAACACAATGACAGAGTCACATATTGTACTATAAATATATTCATTTTAGTGTATAAGCATTATGCTTAAATTATGATGTGATAAATTCACATGAACTTGAAATATTGTAAATATCATGGTTGACTATGTTCACTATGATCCTAATTAATTTGGAGGTAGATTTATATTACCCAGTACCGGAGGTGGTGTTGTATTATTGCGATTATCGCTAAAATCAGAACACTGCTAAAACATTTACGGTTTTCAAGAAAACAATGGTTTAGTTATTGAAGTGTCGCTATATCTCATTTTGGTAGGATGTGTTATGTATAAGTAATGTCAATTCCATTATTGTTAAGGCAATCATGTATTAAACATGTTAGTATATACTTAGTTTTATCATTATTTGGGCCACTGCTGTACAATGGTATCAACACCCTTAATATTTCTGTTGGACATTTTAGAATAAGTTTTCATTGCCATTCCTAGAATAAAGGGGGTTCTACAGAAAACGCGATCTGATATCATTCTACAGTCAAGAAAAATAAATTTTCAACAGAAACCTTGCGAGTTATCACATGATTAAGCGGCAAACAACATTTATAATTAAATCAATCTCATCATATAATCATATACTTATAAATTTCTAGTGTAAATAATTTTTTAAAAATACTTTTCACCACATATTTTAATATTCAAGAGTATAATTTATTAACAACCGTCTATGTTAAGATCCTTTCGTACACAAATTTGCATACAATGAATATTGAAAACAAATAACACATGTACACAAAATAATTGCGGTTTTAAGCATTTATATAGGCTCACTTTAGCTTAAGGTTTTTTTGAGTCTACTGGTTTTCTGTCATATGTTGTGTGGTTTAAGTCTCTCTGCCAAAGCGGCTAGGCCAAATTTGATGATAATTAACTAGAAATGATTCTGCCTGGTCGAAGAGCCTCATTCATATTTGCAGAAATGCAGAGAGCGTATCAACTTGGACAATTAATGGTGATTTATTAATGAAAATCGTCAAAAGGTATTTTATATACTCAACTTTATATACTTCATATCATAAATGGGGAAACTGTAGTCTTTAAAGTTCTAATGCTGCCCTTCGATTATCTTTCACTTTCATAAGGAGATGTCAGCTCTGTGCTAGTAGAGAAAACTGATATGCTAAGAAAAACCACATGCCATTTACAAGCAAAATGACAAACTTTCTCACACTAGGATTTGTAACAAATGAGTGAATTTACACTTGATGAATAATTGTCACAGTTCACTGCATTATGCCAATTGCAAATATAAAAATCTCTATCACTGGAGCTTGTGACAGTTTGATATAAATAATATATGTATTGGGTGCAAAATGCCATTGATCCGAATCACTTGAGTAGATCATTCCCAACCAATCATAAGAATGAAAGTCATTACAAATGCCTAAATATATATCTGATGACATATTGTTTTAAAACACAGGGGAGACAAAGATAGTGTATGTCCCCAGATAGTAATTGATCTATAACATGTATGGGTTGTTTTAATGTGTGCTTTGCTGATAGTAAACTAAGACAGTCGATTCAATTATGGAGAGAAAAACAAGAGGGTCCTATAACACACGTGACCGGTATTAAGGTAAAAGATGCTTGTTAAATTTGGAATATTTGGTTGTTTGAATGGTATTTAACAAGCATTTTTATATTTAGATGTTTAAGATTTTTATATTTATAAATGACACTGGGGTCTTAAGAGAAGTAATAAACTTATAACAAAGGAAATGACAAGTTTTCTCCCACTTGAGATCTTTATTTTATGAATTTTATTCTTTATATCCATCAAAGTAACATACATATTTTGTAATTTATTGAAAACCAAGTAAATAAATTCGATATTATGAATTGTGAAATATTGTTTCAATATGGCTTGTGTATATACTTTTATTGTGGTTATTTCAGAAAACAGTTAGTTGTATGATACATAATCCTGTTGGTGTGTTTCAGCAAGTTGTAAACATTTCTCTTGAAGGGACATCGCTATTGGTCTATGTATGTCTTTATATAATTTATTTTGTACTGCTATATAAAGTTCATTTAGAAAATAGTTCACATTTTGTTGCATCTCAAATGATGGTGTGATAAAAACAAGAGAAGATTGGTGTATATTACACTTGGAATCAATATAAAACCCTGTACTTTATGATATATAAGTTCTGGTTCGATTTTTGGGGGATAAAATCCACAGTTAGGATGGCAAAAGAACATATGAGAAAATAAACCAATTTTTACTTTTCGGTGTAGTGTTTGTTCTTTATCATATATTTCATCAACGTAAATCGGGCCGTTACAAAACATTGTCATGTATCTGCCATGAACGTTCAATACTTCAATATTGTCACCACTTCTTTATATTCATCATTCAGATAACACAGACTAGCCAACAGTAATTTTGCTTTACATTCATCACGATTCATACAGTTCTGTATGATATAACGTTTGAGTTTTTGTATCTCCTTGCAACATATTTTGTTTGATCTGTGGTTTAGTGTCTGTCTATATAACCATTGTACAGAAATCATCATAGTAGCATTCAAACAGAAGGTTACTATTGCTCTGTCAACATTTGATACTGTTTGCTCCTGTAATTTTGTTAAAATATCCATTATCATGAAACAATCATTCATTTAACTAAATGATATTTTACACCATATCGTCACTGCAGAAGAATGTAACACAATATCCGAGCTAAGTTCTTATGACACCAGTGACTGTCTGGTACCATTAAAATACTACCGTTCTCTTTGATGAAAAAGTTTAGACAGTATCCGGTCATTTCCCGGTAGATTGACCTTCTAAAACATACAAGAAACAGTCAAACAGGTTCTCTTTTGTCCAAGAAATTTGTTCCTCCTCAGTGGAATAAAAAAGCTTATCTTTAGGGGGAAGGAGCACAGTAAATCTTTGGCATTATTTTTGAATTTATCACATGTCTTAGGTAGAGTTTAAAGAGCACATAACAGAGAAATTAGGTATGATGCATGTAGTAGTTTTTTTTTCTGGCAGTGAAAATGAAATTCTCTATTCCATAAAATTATGCTGGGAATTTGGATCTCCAATTGGACAATTTAAACCACAAGACATCAATCATCAAAAATATCTTTGATCAATGTCGGTGATGGCCAGTTGTTTTTTCTTTGTCTATGGACCCATTCAGATGTTATGTCAGGCCATAATTTACTAGATTTACTAGACAAACATTCTAGTAAATCAAATTCATCGTTTCTTTCATCTGTAAATGATGCACATGGTCCATGGGCATTGTTATTAGGTATTCTCACTTTATATGTGGATACAAACATATCACGAAATAATAAACTGGACAGACACAAACCATGACTTGGCTCTGTCAATGCTGAGGCAATATCTCTTCTTTTTCTCATTCCATCTTTACATCGGAGTCTCACAAATCCTGGCTTTATGTTATTTGTTTCCAAAGCTATGTCACAACTGTCATCATTTACACTATTTGATGGTAGTACAGATATGTCTTTACGTAAATAACATCAGGTCGTGATCACTGTCTTGAAGGTCTAAACCCTCTACTTTACTTCCACTGAAAACTGGTGTTACATTTGTATCGTTAAATACAGCTTTGTTATCTTTGTCACTGAAATGATACACCCGTCTTTTAATAAATACGTGTATATCTTCTTTGGTACTAACAATATTACTCTCAAATTCATATTTCTTTATTTCTCATAATAGCACATTTACAATATCAAGAACATATAAAATATTACAATTATGTTTACAATGTTGCATGAATGAGCTGACAAATATATATAGACAATATAATTAACCTGGAGGACTGACTCTCTCAAAAATAATTTTAATAAAATAACATATATTACTGAGAGCAATCCATAACCTAACATTGAGAGACTCCATTACTGAAGTTAGAAAAGGAAATAAGTAAAGTGGAAAAAACAGGAAACATTACTAATTTTTGAACTAAGTTCTTGAAATGAAATTTCCGTCTTTTGATAAATATTTCTTCTTTAGTACCCACTAAATTACATAGAGCATTCCATTATCTAACATTTAGAGACTCCATTACTTAAGTTATTAAATGAAAGAAATAAAGTGGTAATACCAAGTAGCAATACTATTTATAGAAACACGTTTAATTTCAATGCTACGTCAACCTATACATATGATATGGTTAGGTTAAGTAAACAAGTTGTTAAAACAATAATGATCAAACTTTATCGAAAAGTAAATAAAAAAAATATTTATATAAACTAGAAGCAAATATTTGATAACACTAAAAATAGTCAAAATCAATGAATTATCTTATAAAACATGTGACACTTTAATTTAATTTAGAATATATCAAGCAGGATATCCTTGTCTGAATCAAACCACCGTCTCAAAAGAAATTTTTCCTCATTTAAAAAGTCGTGTAACTTTCAATGGTAACTCTCCTATCAAACGACATTATATTACATGTTTTAATAATAGTCAGGAAGCAGATCGCCCCCCCCCAAAAAAAACGATTTTCGCTTAACATTTTGGGTAAAAGCAGGAAACATAGCTTAAAATGTTTGTATTGGTGCCCTAATTAAGAATATCGTTGTTTCCATCACGAGATCTTAAATCATGTGCCGTTAAAGGTAGTTGTGCAGGGCCCCTCTACTGTAACATAATAATGAGGTTGAGCATGTACCTCAACAAAAAATACTAGAATACTCTTAAAAAGTGTGAATAAGGTGGGTTCTCAGCTTATATTTTTAAAGGTGTCGATCATTTTTAGACACAAATCGAGGCAGACACATGCAAGGGGAGCCGCAAATGCGTGCGTCAGGGGAGGGGTGAGGCAATTGAGCATATTTCTGTATTTCCCACCAAATTGGGCCAAAGCGCTTAAATCAAAGATGAAATCTCAATTTCAATTTTCTTAAAATCAATAAACGTTCTAAGGCGCTTTTGGGGAGCCATTTTCCACTGAAACTATGCAAAAAGGTGTGATTTTAAAAAGCAAGTTGATAGTGGAAACATTTTAACTCAAACGTAATAAATAAAAATTTCACCATAAAAACATTTTTCTTTTTCTGCTTTATTTAATTATCACCAGACAATTAGAAAACCTAAATTAAATGCTATAGGTTTTGACACAGTTACATTCAAATGTTGAAGAAGTTTTGATTTTGGTTGTAAAAAAATTACAATATTTTAAATTTCTATCACAGTAATTAATGGGAATGCATTAAACCACACAGCGGTTTCACAATCATTCCTTAACTAAGGTTTTCCTCAACTTAAATCTGGTAAAATGTTCTTACTTTTAAGATATTCAGGAATTAAGGATTTGTTTCCTTAGAAGATTCAATCATTCATTTTCAAAAAACATTTTACAATGCATATAATGAATTTTAAAACCAATAAAATATGTACAAAATAAAAAAAATGGTTGTTTGAAGCATTTTAGTAGCTCACTCGAACGTAATAGTTTAGCATTTTTTATTACTTTACCTGAGCCTAAGGTCCTAACGGGTATTACTGCGGTTGTTTTGTTGGGTGTTATGTGTAAACTACATTTTAATCATCTTATCCTGCACTACTAGGCCAAATTTGAAAATATGTAAATTGGAATAAGTCTGTCTAGGGTAAGAGCATCATTTAGTATTTACAACTAAAAAAGGCATACCCCTTTGGGGCCATAAATATACCTTATCGGACTGGATAAAGGTTGTGAGATCTTTCGTTAAAACTAGGATTGCCAAACTTAAAAGGTCTATCAATACTAAACCGTCTTCAGTACTCAGGTATCCAGAAATCAAGGCAATTCTAACAGACATACACAACAAATATGTTGTTGTCCCAGCTGATAAGGCTTCCAACAGCATTTTTCTCGTTTGTAAGAGATTCTACCTTGAATGTCTTATTAAGGAGCTTGGTTTTGATAGTATATCAAATAACTCTGCATATACTAGAAATAATTTTACCAAAGATGAAGTTCTTTCCAACCATAGGGGAGTTCTCGAGTCTTTCGGTATCAATCTTAAAGAGAAAGATATTGATCTTCCTTACTTGTATTGGATTCCTAAACTCCATGAAAATCCATACAAGGAAATATATATATAGCAGGCTCATCTAAATGTACTACTAAATCATTATCGGTAACTCTAACACACATTTTGACAATCGTCAAAGATGGTCTTCAGTCTTATTCAGAAAAAGTATATTCTACATTTGGAATCAACCAAATGTGGATTCTCAAAATTTCTAAAGAATTACTTGAACATCTTACTTCTAATACTTTATCTATTGTAAAAAGTATAAAAACATTTGATTTTTCTACACTATACACCACAATCCTTCATTCTAAATTGAAAGAATGTCTTAAAGAAATTATTCACTTGTCTTTCTTCTACAAAAACGGTAAGCCAAGATACAAATATCTGGTGCTGAACAGGGATTCTGGTTATTTTGTCAAGCACCATACGGATTCCAAACAAAAATATACTGAAGATACCATCAACAAAATGTTGGAGTTTTTGAAAGATAACATATTTGTTGTGTTTTGTAATATAGTTTTTCAGCAAACAATCGGTATACCAACGGGTACAAACTGTGCACCATTGCTTGCTGATTTGTTTCTTTACGAAGCAGAATTTATGCAGAACCTTGTTAAATCTGGAGAGAAAACTGTCGCCAAATCATTCAACTCAACATACAGATATATAGATGACGTTCTGTCTCTTAACAATCCTAAACTTAAAAACTACGTAAATGTCATCTATCCTAGTGAGCTTGAAATAAAAGACACGACTGATACCTCAAGTTCTGCTTCATATTCAGACTTATACCTGAGTTATGACGCACAGGAAAAGCTACATTTGAAACTTTATGACAAACGTGATGACTTCAATTTTTCTATTGTCAACTTTTTATGCAGCAATATACCTGCTTCTCCTGCTTAAAGTGTATTTGTTTACCAATTAATACGCTATGGTAGAGCTTGTTCCCACTACGGAGACTTTGTACAACGAAGTAGGCTGCTTGCAATTAATTGTTGACTCAGGGATAATGCAAGCCTAGGCTTATCAAGGCCCTCAAAAAATTTTATGGCAGTCATCACAGTATTGTTGATAAGTTTGATGTTTCTGTGTCCAGGTAACAAATAGTTGTTTTATTTTGTTAAGTGGCTGGTTCAATGGTGTTTTACGACCAGTAAAGATTATTTCACTTTAGACGACAGTGCTAAAATAGCTGAGGAAACAAGAGTTCTTAAAGAAATAATCAACTTTTGGCAAATGAAATATCTTTTTTTCTCTCCCTCGCGGTTCGTATTTATAATTTGGACCCCATTTTGTTTTTATATCCAAAAAAGTAACATACTGATTTTATAATTTGTTAAGAAAAATGTAAAACAAAAAGATTTCAATGTAGTTTGTATATATACTTTTATTTTGGTTATAGCAATAATAGTTAGTTGTATTACTCATAATTTTGTTGGTGTGTTTCAGCAAGTTGTAAACATTTCTCAAGAAGGGACATTGCTAGTGGTCTATGTATATTAGTATACAGTTTACTATGTACTGCTTTGTAAAGTTCATTCAGAGTAAAGTTCACTTTCTGTTTGCATCTCATGTGATGATGTGATAAAAACAAGAGAAGATGTGTGTATATTTCAGCTGGAATCAATATAAGACCTGGTATAATGACTTCTGAATGACACATAATTTCTAGCTGGACTTCTGGAGGATAAAATCCACAGCGAGGATGACAATAGAACACATTGCAAAATAAACCTAATTTCATCTTTTGGTGTATTGTTACTCCTTTACCACATATTTCATCAACGTAAATCGAAGTTTTACTTAACATGGCCATGTATCTGCCATGAACGTTCAATACATCCTCTACAATTGTCACCACTTCTTTATATTTACCATTCAGATAACACAGGGTAGCCAACAGTAACTTTGCTGTACATTCATCACGGTGCATACAGTTCTGTATGATATAACGTTTGAGTTTTTGTATCTTCTTGTAACATAATACCTGTAATTCAAATATTACGTCAATCTATTCATGTGATATGTTTAGCTTAAGTAAACAAAGTGTTAAACGATATAATGGTTTGTCTAACTCTTATCTAAACAATCAAAAAAAATTATTCATAAACAAGTTGTTTAACCATATAATGATTAATCCTTATCGAAAAGTAAATAAAAACGTATTCATATAATTACATATTATATCAGTTTTAATTTTACGGCACTACACGACCGTTTCGGAATACAATTCCTATAATTAGCGACAAGAATTTGAAAAAGCTAAGAAAATTTCCGAAAATGTTCGAGATTCGAAGAATTATGTTCTTATAAAGACGTGAAAAATTTAAATCGATATTATATCAAACATGATATCCAAGTGTGAATTACATCATCCACTCAAAACTTATTCTTCCTCATTTAAAAGTCCGCGAACCTTTAACGGCAAATCTCCTTTAAACGAGATATTAGGATACGTTCATTAGGAGATGTTTACATAAAGAGGTGGGAGATTTAAAAATTCACAAATTGGTCAAAATGACATATTTCTTTACCGTTCGATCTGGCATAGTTTTCATTTATCTACCTAGAACACATATTAAAATTGAACAATATTCAAGATGTAGAAACCAATAAATTTCCTACTAAAAATTTCAATTATTGAACAAGTTATAATTGTATAACATGTCAAAGACATGGGTAATCGGGGAATGGATATTAATGCATGTTATAAAAATATAGCGTATCATATATATTTATATATAAAAATGATACGCTATATTTTGATAACATTAAAATCAATTTCTCGAGCCCCTATGATCATTTATATCCATGTCATGCAACGTTATGTTGGACATGGATTAGTGTGTTTGTTTTTGATTACATAGTATAACATAAAATACACAAATTACTCAAATACGTAACAAACATAATGAATACATATCATTGATCCTGCATTGATCCTGCATTTTACCTTAACAAAAAACCGCTAGAAGTTACCAAGAACAGGGTTTTTTTACCCTGGTGAGTTAGATCTATAATATTATCTGTAATAGATAAAAAGTGTTTGTACTTACGTGTTTGTGTTGTTTAAATGAAAGTTTGTCTTGTTTCTGAAAATGTAAATTGTTTTGGTTACATTTAGGCGTTTCTTGTTACATTTTAGTGAGGCATTGATAAAACTACAAATTAGTTATATGGTAAATTGTTTATTATTTTTGTTACTTATGTTAGTATTGACAATCTTCCTGCCTGGACGTCTTCCTGATAGTATCAGCGAAAGCTCAATAACTATATGTGTTTTGGATTTTAATTTTGATTTTCGAGTTATCCTGGCATTGAAGTTTTGGAATTTAAAACAACGCCAAATTTAAAACGCTGATTAAAATTTGTTTGTCTTGTATACAAAAATGTAAATTGTTTATTATTTCTGTTACAGTACATTTTTGAAGGCATGATCATGTTGATAAAACTACAAATTAATGTCGGAAACTAACCTTCTTGTTACGTCTTTTAGGTACACATTGGTAAAACAACAAACAAGTGCTGTTGTTACTGGAAAACCCCCTCTCTCCTTCTGAGCTGAGTACAGTGAAACCTCAATAACTATAAGAGCGTAAGATTTGAAATTTTATCTGCAAGATATCTTAAAATTCAAGTATTTAAATTTGAAACAATATCAAATGAACTAGCTGGAAAATGATGACCGAGTCATTTGTAAATGTATTCAATTTAATGTGTGCAAATTTAGCTTAAATTATAATTTGGTTAAAGCACATGAACTTGAATTAACATAAATCTCACGCTTCACCTTGTGCACTATGATCCTATTTCATTTGTAATTATAATTTGGTTAAAGCACATGAACTTGAATTAACATAAATCTCACACTTCACCTTGTGGACTATGATCTTATTTAATTTGAAGGTAAATTTTTAATCCAGTGCTGGCAGGGATGTATCTTTGAGATAATAGCTAAAATCAGTACAATGTTTAAATTAATTACAGTATTCAAGAAAATATTGGTTGGAGTCAGGTATCGTACAGGCCTGTAAAAGTCCTTAAATTTTAAGGTTTGCCCTAAAAAGACCCTAAAAACAAGTCTGACCCTAAAAAGCCCTTGAATTTATCCTGAAGGCCCTAAAACGCCCTTGAATTTGGATAGCTGGGTGTCTGTATTTCGATATTAAGTGGTTTCAAATAGACTAATATAAATAGATAATAAAATTGATTAATAAGTTGCGTTGAAATGAACATTTTAAAGGTACCTGGCTCTCCCAAATGCCCAACTTAAACCTCCACTTCAAGTGTTGTTACTATGAACACGTAAGTAATTGTTTTATTGATTTGATTGATTTGGCACCATGATTTTTTTGCTAAAATTGTCCTTCTGATTATGCCTTAAATTTGCAAATAAGACCCTGAAAAGACCTTAAAAGTCCTTAAATTTGGAGTTCAAATGTCTGTACGAACCCTGGGGTTATTGAAGTGTCGCTGTATCACATTTTTGACAGATATAGTATATATAAGTATTGTCAATTTCATTCTTTTATGTCAGTCATGTTTTGCACATACTGTATACATATGTCCTTAACATTATTGGGCTTCATCACTGTATTACATGACCAACACAGCTTACCATTTGTGCGGAACATTTGGATTATTGACAACATTTTTATCGCCAGTTACTGAAATAAAGGCGTTTTTACAGAAAAACATAATCTGATCTAATATGATATGATATGATTCGATATTCAATAGGAATAATTTTTCCACACAAACCTTCAGGGGTATTATATGGTACAGTGGGGAACAACATTAATGTTTTTAAAAATCTCATGAATTTCTTCTGAAATTGATAACTTTTCACCACATTATTTAATATTCAAGATTATGATACAAATCTTAGCTGTGGGATCTTGAATGGGTAAACCTTGCGTAAACTTTAAAAATCAAATGATCTCATAGTTCCTGTCATGATTCTTTTACTTACATTGGTGTATCATGATATGATATGATATGATATGATATGATATGATATGATATGATATGATTCGATATTCAATAGGAATAAATTTTTCACACAAACCTTCCGGGATATCATAGGTATAGCGGCGAACAACATTAATAATTTGTTTTAAAATCTCTTCAAAAAATTTTTAAATTTTCACCACATTATTTAATATTCAAGATTATGATATTTAAATGATATTTAACAACCGTCTATGTTAAGATATCTGTTTACACATATTTGTATGTTATTCAAGAATTTTACAAATGTAGTGAGAACAATTAAGATTTTTAATTAATTATTAGTATAATTGTAATTTTTACCCATTACTCTATAAACACAAGAGAACAGAGACATTTTTCCCATCACTTTCTGTTTAGGAATATATGGAAAATATACATATGGTGTTACTCATATGAGACATGTATGGAAAATATGCATGTACATGCTTTCAGTCATATGGAAAATATCCATGCTTATAACCATATATCACATCTATAATAAATACACATGCTTTCACTCATGTGGAAAGTTATTGAAAAGTATGTATTTTCAACTACATGTATAAAGTAATTGTTAGAGGTGTGGTGACACACTTAAATTATATTGCAATGTACATGCACTGTCCAATTATTACATTGTACTACAGTACATAATGACTATGTATTGTACTGGTATTATTTTATCAGAATCGTGTTGAAAACAAATCACTCTTATCATAATTAAAAACTTTGTGTTGTTTTAACCCTTTGGATAGTTGAGTTTCTTGAACTGAGTTCTTTTTATAACTATTGTGTTCTATGACTGCACTAGAATATTGTTAGCCAAATCGTTTTAGTACGAACGTGAAAAATTAGAAAAAATTGCTCTAGATGAGGAATGATTTTAACACTGTTACATTCAAATGTGTGAAATCTTATTCTATTTGAACCGTACCATTACGATATTTGTAACTTCTATCACAGTAATTGACGGGAAGCCAATTGAACTATATTTACCAGGCCCCAGTTTCACAATCATTCCTTAATTCAGATTTTCATCAACTTAAATCTGGCAAAACTTTGTTAATTTTAAGATATTCGTGAATTTTGAAGTGGTTTTGGGGATTTATGAAACCGATATGTATTATCCTGGCATTGGAATTAGTAGTTTCAAGGTTACCAAAATAGGATGATATTAATTTAAGAAAATTCTTAGTTATGAAAGGATTCTGAAACTGGAGGCAGTATATGTTACACTTCTTGAATAACTCCATATGAATGATCACTATTTTTTCCCTAGGATTTAAAAACCTAATTTCTCTGAATGCTAATAAATGTATCTGTCATATAAATTGTATTCACTTAAATTACTTATACAGTTTCAAAAACATTTTTTATAATGCATACAAAGAATATTGAAAAATCAATATGTACCAAAAATAAAATGATTGCTGTCTAAGGCATTTTATTAGCTCACCTGGTCGTAAAGGTAAGGTATAGTGATTGTGACTAGGAATACTTCTTTCTTGGCGAAGGGCCACTTTGAAATTTTCATACAAGCAGAGGGCAAATCCTTTTAGGCCATTAATCCTGATAATTAATGAAAATCTTCAAAATGTAAATTATATAAGACACGTTATATACAGTACCCTTATGACAAGTAGGTTTCAATTTGCACAAATCTTAGCCGTGGGGTCCTGAATGGGTAAAGCGTGCATAGACTTTAACAATCTAATGATCGTTTAGTTCTCTTCATGATTCTTTCACTTACATTGGGGTGTCAATTCTGTACTTGTAGAGAAAACTAAAACGCTGAGAAAACTACTTATCATCAGCAAGCAAAATGACAAACTTTCTCACACTAGGATCTGTTTCAAACCGTATGCATGAAAAAGTACTCGGGATTTAGACATAGAATCGAACCTAAAGTGATGTTTTAGTAAAAGGCCTTAGCATGATAAAATACCGTCACAGTTAACTGTCCTATGCCAATTGCAAAGATAATGCTGGTGACAGTTTAATAAAAGTAAAGTAAATTTGGGATGTAAAATATCGTTAATTGTAATCACCTTAGTAGATCACCCCAACTAGTTTTGAGCATTACTATTACAAGTATAGATATTGTTCATTCAGATCTGATGGAAGATTGTTTATAAAACACAGGAAAGACTTGTTATATACAGTGTATGTCATCAGATTGAAAATAATCTATAGCATGTTCCTTTGGTTTTAATGATGTGCTATGCTTCTAGTAAACAAAGGCAGTCAATTTAATCATGGAGAGGAAAGCAAAAAGGTCCTATAACACTATAAAGTGAACGGCACTTACGTACATTTCGTTGATTGGTTAGTTAAAGGGTGTTTTCAGGACCAGTAACGATTATCTCACTTATTGAGACGACAGTATTAGAATACAGGAATAAACTGGAATCTTTAGAGAAATCAGCAACATTTGGCAAATGAAACGACAAGCTTTCTCGCAGTCGAAATCTATATTTTATGGATTTTATTTTGATATCCACCAAAGTAACATACACATTTTATAATTTGTTGAAAACCACGTAAAACAGAAAATAAAATTGATGTCATGAATTGTTAATCACCATGTAATTGTGATTAATATTACTTTAATAACTCTAATTCATCGCATATTTTATAAATAATCCTGTTGGTGTGTTTCAGCAAGTTGTAAACATTTCTCTAGAAGGGACATTGTCAGTGGTCTATCTTTATCACTATATAATTTTCTTTGTACTGCTTCGTATAGTTCATTAAGAGTATAGTTCACTTTCAGTTTGCATCTCAAGTGATGATGTGATACAAACAAGAGAAGACGTGTGTATATTATGGTTGGAATCAATATACGACCGTCTTCTGAATGACACATAAGTTCTGTTGGATTTCTGGAGGATAAAATCCACAATCAGGATAACAATAGAACAGATCGCAAAATAAACCAATTGCATCTTTTGGTGTTGTTAGTCCTTTACCACACATTTCGTCGACATTTAGGTCGTCAAAAAACATGGTCATATATCTGCCATGAACGCTCAATACTTTCTCTACAATTGTCACAACTTCTTTATATTCGCCAATAAGATAACACGTGGTAGCCAGAATTAGCTTTGCAGTGCATTCCTCATATTCATATAGTTCTGTATGATATAACGTTTAAGTTTTTGCATCTCCTTGTAACGTGTTTTGTTTGATCTGTGGTTTAATGTCTGTCTATATAACATTGTACAGAACTTATCATTGTAGCATTCAAGAATAAAGTAACTATTGCTCTGTCAACATTTGATAATGTTTGCTCTTGTAATTTTGATATAAAATTTATTACCATAAAACAATCATATTTGCTACGAAATACTAGATATACCATATATATGGTGCAGTAGAACTTAATGCGATATCACATATAACTTCTGATGGCAGCATTGGAAGTATTGTACCATCAAAAATACTGCTTAAACATGGTATTGCTCGTAACCTGATAACTCCATCGTGATAAAGCTCAGAGATAATTAGCAATACTCTTTGTTTCTCTCACAAAATCTTTCCTTGAAACATGTTGTTTGCTTTGATGAAAAAGTTTGGACAGTATCCGGTTCTCACCCAGTAGATTAACCTTCTCAAACACACCAAGAAACAGTCAAACAGGTTCTCCTTTGTCCAAGCAATATTTTCTTCCTCCATACAATAAAACAAGCTTGTCTTCAAGAAGTAAGAGCATAGTAAATCTTTAACTTCATTATTTGAATTTATCACATGTTTTAGGTAGAGTTTCAGGAGCGCATAACAGAGAAATTGGGTGTGATTCATGGAGTAGATTAACTTTTTCTCTGGCATTGAAAATGAAATTCTCCATTCCATAAAATTATGCTGAGAATTTGGATCTCCAATTGGAACCACCAGACATCCACCATCAATAATATTTTGGATCAATGTGTGTGATGGCCAGTTGTTTCTTCTTTGTCTACCGATCCATTCAGATGTGATGTCAGGCCATGCTTTGCTTGACAAACATTCTAGTAAATCAAATTCATGGTTTTCTTTAATTGTATATGATGCACACGGCCCATGGGCAATGACATTAGGTATGCATGATTTATATCTTGATACAACAATATCACGAAATAATAAGCTGGACATATACAAACCATCACTTGTCTCTGTCAATGCTGAGGCAATATCTCTTTTATGTCTTACTCCATATTTACAACGGAGTCTCACAAATCCTGGTTTTACATTAATAGTTTCCATAACAATGTCACAACTGTCATCATTTGCACTATTTGGTGGCAATACCGATATATCTTTACGTATAAACATATAGTCATAGTCACTGCCTTTAAGGTTTAAACCCTCTGCCTTACTTCCACTGAATACAAGTGTGGTATTTCCATCGTGACACACATTGTCAACTATGGTCTTAAAATGACACACCCGTCTTTTGATAAATATTTCTTCTTTGGTACCCACTAATTTACAGAGAGCATTCCATAACCTAACATTAAGAGACTCCATTACTAAAATTACAAAAGGAAAAAAATAAAGAAAAAAAAACAACAGGAAATATTACTATTTATAGAGACACATTCCACTTATAATTTAACGTCAATCTATTTATGTGATATATTTAAAGTAAACAAGTTGTTAAATAATTTGGTGTTTAATCTTTATCGAAAGGAAATTAAATTTTTTACATATAAAGTAGATGCAGGAATTTGAAAAAGCCCAGAAAAGTTCCATAAATATGGTCAAAATTCGTAAAATTGTGTACTTATAAACTTGAGGAAATTTAAATCAAATCCAAGTTTGAATCACACCAACCACTCAAAACATATTTTGTCTAATTTGAAAGGTCATGGATAAACAACGAGATTATAAGAGATGTTCTGATAACAGATGTGGGAGATTTGAAAATTTACAGATTGGTCAAAATTACATATTTCTTTATCCTTCAATCTGGCATAGTTTTTCATCTATCTACCTAGAACACATATTAAAATTGAACAATATTCAAGATGTAGAAAACAATAAATTTGCTACTAAAAGTTTCAATTATTAAACAAGTTAAAAGTGTATGACATGATAAAGACATAAGTAATCGGGAAATGGATATTAAATTTGAATATTCAAATTTGAAACAACATCAAATAACCCAGCTGGAAAATGATGAGCGAGTCATCTGTAAATGTATTCAATTTAATGTGTACAAATTTAGCTTAAATTATAATTTGGTTAAAGGACATGAACTTGAATTAAGATAAATCTCACGCTTCACCTTGTGCACTATGATCTTTTTTAATTTGAAGGTAGATTTATTTAACCCAGTGCTGGCAGGGATGTATCTTTGAGATAATAGCTAAAATCAGTACAATGTTAAAATTAATTACAGTATTCAAGAAAATATTGGTTCGGGTCAGGTATTGTACAGGCCTGGAAAAATCCTTAAATTTTAAGGTTTGCCCTAAAAAGACCCTAAAAACAAGTTTGACCCTAAAAAGCCCTTGAATTTATCCTGAAGCCCTAAAAAGCCCTTGAATTTGGCTAGCTGGGTGTTTGTATTTCGATATTAAGTGGTTGCAAAAAGACTGATATAAATAGATTATTAGATTGATTAATAAGTTGCGTTGATATGAGCAATTTAAAGGTACCTGGCCCTCCCAAATGCCCAACTTAAACCTCCACTTCAAGTGTTGTTACTATGAACACGTAAGTAATTGTTTATTGATTTGATTGATTTAGCACTATATTTTTTTTTCTAAAATTGTCCTTCTGATTAGGCCTTAAATTTGCAAATAAGACCCTGAAAAGACCCTAAAAGTCCTTAAATTTGGAGTTCAAATGTCTGTAGGAACCCTGGGGTTATTGAAGTGTCGCTGTATCCCATTTTTGACAGATGTATTATGTATTAGTATTGTCAATTCCGATCTTTTTATGTCAGTCATGTTTTGTACATACTGTGTACATCAGTCCTTAACATTATTGGGCTTCATCACTGTATTACATGACCAACACAGCTTACCATTTGTGCGGGACATTTGGATTATGGACAACATTTTTATCGCCAGTTACTGAAATAAAGGCGTTTTTACAGAAAAACATAATCTGATTTGATATGATATGATTCGATATTCAATAGGAATAAATTTTCCACACAAACCTTCAGGGGTATTATATGGTACAGTGGGGAACAACATAAATGTTTTTAAAAATCTCTTGAATTTCTTCTGAAATTGTTAACTTTTCACCACATTATTTAATATTCAAGATTATGATACAAATCTTAGCTGTGGGGTCCTGAATGAGTAAAGCTTGCGTATACTTTAAAAATCAAATGATCTCATAGTTCCTGTCATGATTTTTTTTACTTACATTGGTGTATCATGATATGATATGATATGATATGATATGATATGATATGATATGATATGATATGATATGATATATGATATGATATGATATGATATGATATGACTTGATATGATGATATGATGATATGATTCGATATTTAATAGTAATAAATTTTTCACACAAAGCTTCCGGGGTATCATATGGTATAGCGGCAAACAACATTAATAATTTGTTTAAAAATCTCTTCTTAAAATTTTAAATTTTCACCACATTATTTAATATTCAAGATCATGAAATTTAACTGATATTTAACAACCGTCTATGTTAAGATACCTGTTTACACATATTTGTATGTTTTTCAAGAATTTTACAAACGTAGTGAGAACAATTAAGATTTTTAATTAATTATTATTATAATTGAAATTTTTACCCATTACTCTATAAACACAAGAGAACAGAGAAATTTTCCCCATCACTTTCTGTTTAGAAATCATATAGAAAATATATGGAAAATATACATGGTGTCGCTCATATGGAAAATATATGATTTATGTACTTGCTTTCATTCATATGGAAAATACTCATGCTTTTAACAAAATTGCACATCTATGAAAAATATACAAGCTTTCACTCATGTGGCACGTTTATGAAAAGTATGTATTTTCAACTACATGTATAAAGTAACTGTTAGAGGTGTAATGGTACACTTAAAATTATATTACTATGTACATGCACTGTCAAATTATTTTATTTTATCATATACTTAGTACTAATTATGTAGTTTCTGCATACCCCGATATGGCTAAAATGACGTGATCCGTATCGCCGACCGCACGTGCCCGGTCGGAAAAGCCATTTTACCGCTGGTCTGATATGCATATCAGACCGGCTACTCGGAACAAATTACTTTATCGTTTCGAAACTCCTCGGACGGCATCCATAATGTTCATAACGGTTCGCCTAGCTGAAGAGGAATATCCGAGCAGACGTTGCTTTGTAAACAATGAAAGGGGACGAGAGAGTGATGAATTCTCTCGCAAATAGATTGCTAGATTTGGATGGCTTAATAGAACGACAGACCATGGACAGAGAAATGCTTGTTCCTGAATCCAGTTTAAAGTTTGTTATGAATTATATTATTTGTATCTAATGATGAATAAATATTGTTTAAACTAAAACGCTTGACAGAAGAACGCATGCATTTGTAGAAAAAATGCGAAACCCCAACACAGTAAGAAAAACAAATTCGGACATGAACAAATTCCGTACCTGGCTTGCAACAAGAAATAAAAGCAGGGAAATCAAAGAATTGAGCGCACCTGAACTAGACATGCAGTTAGTAACATTTTTCACGACGGCTGTAGAGAACGATGGCAGCGAATACGAGCCTGATACTATGAAATCTAAGCAAACTAGTATCGACCGTTATTTGAAGCAGAAAGGATATGTGAAATATATAATGGAAGGCCAAAAATTCTCGCACTCAAGAGAAGTGTTAGCGTCAAAACGGAAGTATCTCAGACAACAGGGGAAGGGAAATAGAACTAAACAGGCAAATCCTATCACCCAAGAAGAAATAACATATTGTTTGAAAAGAATCTTTCTTGTTAATCTAGTCAGTCATGGATACTTGAACCAACTTGACACTACCACTGAGCCACCCAAGTGGTTAGTAATGAAGTATAGTTGCAATATGTGAAATTATATTGACATCATATATCTTACTTTACTGGTATCCATGACTGACTAGATGAAAAAGGAAGTTGACATTTCATATCAGTCATCAAGATTGAGAAAACCATAGTAGCAAGAAAACCCTTACACAACAGTTATATCATTTAAAAAGTAACTTTCTTGCAAGTTCAATCGGCCAGTTTTGTCATTTTTAGCTCACCTGACCAAAGGTCATGTGAGCTTATGGTATGGTGCGGCGTGTGTATGTGCGTGCGTGAGTGCGTGTGTGCGTGAGTGTGTGCGTGCGTGTGTGCGTGCGTCGTTAACACACATTTTCGACTTCTCCTCTGAAAGTACTTAGCAGATTTCAACGAAACTTGGTCAGAAGCATGTCTGGGTCGGTGCAATTTGGACTTGTTCATGGCATTGCCATGGCTACCAAAACTAGGTCACAGTGACCTAGGGGTGCAAAAATCTTGAAAAATCTTCTTCTCTGAAACCGATGTTTGGAGAAAAAATCTGCTGTGATATTTGGCTTCTCTAGGGTCTTAAGCCTGTAGGTTGTTCATTTCGTGAAATTCGGTTGAAAAATGGGTTACGCGTTTTTGCGTTTAATTTTGAAAAAAATCGTAAAATGGCTTGAAAATGTTATAACTTGACTATTTGACCAGATAATGACATCGGGTTTTCAGTTTTGACATCTTCTTGTTAGTATCTTCAAAATGAGGTCAATGTCAATTGTAAAGGTCGTGACCTATTTTTTTACCTCTGATTATAATTATTATCTCGAAAACTATAAACGTTTTGTATAGGCATGTAAATTAGAATGTTGTAGGTATTGATACAACAATCATTTCGATGTATAGAAAAAGGTCATGGGTTCAAAGGTCAAGGTCACAGATACGAAACAATACCGAAATGGTTAATTATCTCGAAAACTATACACTTTTTGTATAGGCATGTATAATATAATGTTGTAGGTATTGATACAACGATCATTTTGATGTATAGAAAAAGGTCATGGTTCAAAGGTCAAGGTCACAGATGTGAAACAATACCGAAATGGTTAATTATCTCGAAAATTATAAACTTTTTGTATAGGCATGTATATAAGAATGTTGTAGGTATTGATACAACGATCATTTTGGTGTATAGAAAAAGGTCATGGGTTCGAGGATCAAGGTCACGGATGCGAAACAATACCGAAATGGTTAATTATCTTGAAAACTGTAAACATTTTGTATAGGCATGTATATTATAATGTTGTAGGTATTGATACAACGATCATTTTGATGTATAGAAAAAGGTCATGGGTTTAAAGGTCAAGGTCACATATGCGAAACAATTCCAAAATGGACAATTATCTGGAAAACTATAAACTTTTTGTATAGGCATGTAAATTAGAATGTTGTAGCCATTGATACAACGATCATTTTGATGTATAGAAAAAGGTCATGGGTTTAAAGGTCAAGGTCACAGATGCGAAACAATACCGAAATGGTTAATTATCTTGAAAACTATAAACTTTTTGTATAGGCATGTATAATAGAATGTTGTAGGTATTGATACAACAATCATTTTGATGTATAGAAAAAGGTTATGGTTCAAAGGTCAAGGTCAGATATGCGAAACAATACGGAAATGTTTAATTATCTCAAAACTATAAACTTTTTGTATAGACATGTATAGTAGAATGTTGTAGGTATCGATACAACGATCATTTTGATGTATAGAAAAAAGTTTTGGACTCAAAGGTCAAGGTCACAGATGTGAAACAATACTGAAATAGTTAATTATCTTGAAAACTATAACTTTTTGTATAGGCATGTATATTAGCATGTTGTAGGTATTGATACAATGGTCATTATGATGTAAATAAAAAAGTCATTGGGGTTTAGTATATATGTTTTCTTTAAATCTATCAGCTAGACATTAGTTATCAGGTGAGCGTATCAGGCCCATGGGCCTCTTGTTAGTGCCTGTTATACATGTATTTGTTCTACGTGGTGAAAGTTTAAGTATATGATAAACAGAATCAATACATATTATATACACAGTGTGTATGTACAACCCTCAGTATCAGGTCGAGTCCTTTTTTCGTAGTCGTATCACTACGAGTCGCGCTTGCGCGACGAGTAATGATACAGCTACGAAAAAAGGACGAGACCTGATACGAAGGATTGTACATACACACTGTGTATATAATATTTTTATCTAACATTTCCTATTAGGTCATTAAAATAATAAAAAACCCAATACTTTATGTGAAAAAATACATTTTACCACAGAAAACCACTGAACTATATTCTCCAATGACGTCACAATGAGAAGTGCACGTGTACTTTACCGCCAATGTTGTATCACCACAGTGTGGTGATACAATATTCTGTATAATACGTGTTCGATAAAACCTGTATTTCATCAAATACAGACAGAAAAACTAGTCTAATGTTAGATAAAACATGGTAAAATCCATATTATATGCCATATTAGACCTCGACTAATATCAGACCTCTGACTAAAGCCCTCGGTCTGATATTGGGTTATCGGTCTGATATGGCATATGATATGGATTTCACCATGTATTATTCTCTATGTACTACAATACATATTGACTATGTGTTGTACTGGTATATCTTTATCAGAATCGTGTTGAAAACAAATTATAATTAAAACCTTTGAGTTGTTTTCACCCTTTGGTTTGTTGAGTTTCTTGAACTGAGTTATTTTAACTGGAATATTGTTAGGCAAATCTCTTTAGTGGAAATGGAAAAATTAGAAAAAATTGCTCTCGATGATGAATGTTTTTAACACTCTTACATTCAAATGTCTGAAATCTGATTCTATTTGAACCGTACCATTACGATATTTGTAACTTCTATTACAGTAATGGATGTGAAGACAATTGAACTATATTTACCAGGCCCCAGTTTCACAATCATTCCTTAATTAAGAATTTCATAAACTGAAATCTGGCTAAAATTTGTTAATTTTAAGATATTTGTGAATTTTGGAGTGGTTTTGCGGATTTATGAAACAGATATGTATTATCCTGGCATTGGAATTAGTAGTTTGAAAAAAGTTACCAAAATAGGATGATATTAATTTAAGAAAATTCTTAGTTAAGAAAGGATTCTGAAACTGGAAGCAGTATATGTTACACTTCTTGAATAACTCCATATGAATGAGCACTATGTATTTTTTATATGATATAAAAACCTAATTTTTCTGAATGCTAATACGTGTATCTGTCATATAAATTGTATACACTTTAATTATTTATACAGTTTCAAAAACAGTTTTATAATGCATACAATGAATATTGAAAACCAATAAAATATGTACCAAAAATAAAATAATTGCTGTTTTAGGCATTTTATTAGCTCACTTGAACGTTACGGTAAGGCTTATATGAGGGATTATAGTGATTGTGACTAGGAATAGTTCTGTCTTGGCGAAAGGCCATATTGAAATTTCCATACATGCAGAGGGAAAATCCTTTTAGGCCATTAATCCTGATAATTAATGAAAATCTTCAAAATGTTTATTATATACGACACGTTATATACAGTACCCTTATGACAAGTAGGTTTCAATTTGCACAAATCTTAGCCGTGGGGTCATGAATGGGTAAAGCGTGCGTAGACTTTAATAATCTAATGATCTTTTATTTCTTGTCATGATTCTTTCACTTACATTGGGGTGTCGGTTCTGTAGTTGTAGAGAAAACTAAAACGCTGAGAAAAACTGCCTTTCATCAGCAAGCAAAATGACAAACTTTCTCACACTAGGATCTGTTTTAAACCATATGCATGAAAAAGTACTCGGGATTTAGACATGAGAATCAAACCTAAAGTGATGTTTGAGTGAATACTGTATAGGCTTATCATTATAAAATACCATAACAGCTCACTGCCTGAAGCTAATTGCAATGATATAGACCCACTACTGGTGCTGGTGACAATTTAATAAAAGTAAAGTATATTTGGGGTGTAAAATATCATTGATTGACATTACCTAAGTAGATCACCCCAACTTGTCTTGAGCATTACTGTTATTACAAAATGAATACTAGTATAGATATTGTTCATTCACGATCTGATGGAAGAGTGTTTATAAAACACAGGAAAGACTTATTATATACAGTGTATGTCATCAAATTGTAAGTCATCTTCACACGTGTGGGTGGTTTCCATAGTGTTCTCCTGGTAAACATAAGAAGCTAATGAAATCATGAAGAGAAAACCACGAGGGCTATATTACACACGTGACCGGAACTCGGGTAAAGATAGTTGTTAAATTTAGTTCATTTGTTGGCTAAATGGTGCTTATGACCGGTAAAGATTGTATCACTTTTTGAGAGGACAGTGCTAGAATAGCGGAGGAAACTGGAGTCCTTAGAGAAGCAAGTACCTTATGACAAATAAAGTGACAAGCTCTCTCGCACTTGCAATCTATATTTTATGGATTTTATTCTTTATATCCATCAAAGTAACATACATATTTTATAAATCGTTGAAAACCATGTAAAGCAAAAACAATGAATTATTAAATAGTGTTTCAATGTGGTTTATATATACACTAGAATTTTAAGTTTTTCAGAAAACAGTTAATTGAATTATAAATAATACTGTTGGTGTGTTTCACCAAGTTGTAAACATTTCTCTAGAACGGACATTGCTAGTGGTTTAAATACACTAAGATATAGATTACTTTGTACTGCTATATAAAGAGCATTCAGAGTATAGTTCACTTTCTGTTTGCATCTCAATTTGCACAAATCTTAGCTGTGGGGTCCTGAATGGGTAAAGCGTGCGTAGACTTTAATAATCTAATGATCTTTTAGTTCTTGTCATGATTCTTTCACTTACATTGGGGTGTCAGTTCTGTACTTGTAGAGAAAACTAAAACGCTGAGAAAAACTACCTTTCATCAGCAAGCAAAATGACAAACTTCCTCACACTAGGATCTGTTTCAAACCGTATGCATGAAAAAGTACTCGGGATTTAGACATGAGAATCGAACCTAAAGTGATGTTTGAGTTAATACTGTATAGGCTTAGCATTTTAAAATACCGTCACAGCTCACTGCCTAAAGCTAATTGAAAAGATATAGACCCACTATACCGTCACAGCTCACTGCCTAAAGCTAATTGCAAAGATATAGACCCACTGTACCGTCACAGCTTACTGCCTAAAGCTAATTGCAAAGATATGGACCCACTACTGGTGCTAGTGACAATTTAAAAAAAGTAAAGTAGATTCTGGAAGTAAAATATCATTAATTGTAATCACCTAAGTAGATCACCCCAACTAGTTTTGACCATTACTATTACAAAATGGCAGTATAGATATTGTTCATTTAGGATCTGATGGAAGATTGTTTATAAAACACAGGAAAGACTTATTATAAACAGTGTATGTCATCAAATTGTAAGTCATCTTCACACGTGTGGGTGGTTTTCATAGTGTTCTTTGCTCCTGGTAAACAAAGAAAGCCAATGAAATCATGAAGAGAAAACCATGAGGGCCCTATTATACACGTGACCGGAACTGAGGTAAAAGATAGTTGTTAAATTGTGTTCATTTGTTGGCTAAATGGTGCTTATGAATGGTAAAGATTGTATTACTTATTGAGAGGACAGTGCTAGAATAGCGGATGAAACTGGAGTCCTTAGAGAAGAAAGCACCTTATGACAAATAAAGTGACAAGCTCTCTCGCACTTGGGATCTATACTTTATGTATTTTATTCTTTATATCCATCAAAGTAACATACATATTTTATAAAACGTTGAAAACCATGTAAAGCAAAAACAATGAATTATTGAATAATGTTTCAATGTGGTTTATATATACACTAGAATTTTAAGTATTTCAGAAAACAGTTAATTGAATTATAAATAATACTGTTGGTGTGTTTCAGCAAGTTGTAAACATTTCTCTAGAACGGACATTGCTAGTGGTTTAAATATACTAGGATATAGATTACTTTGTACTGCTATATAAAATGCATTCAGAGTATAGTTCACTTTCTGTTTGCATCTCAAGTGATGGTGTGATAAAAACAAGAGAAGACGTGTGTATATTACAGTTGGAATCAATATAAAACCCTGTACAGCATGATCATGACTGATAAGTTCTGGCTCGATTTCTTGAGGATAAAAACCACATTGAGGATGGCAAAAGAACAGATAGGAAAATAAACCCAATTGCAACTTTTTGTGTATAGTAAATCCCTTATCACATATTTCATCAACGTAAATCGGGTCGTTACATAACATGGTCATATATCTGCCATGAACACCTAATACTTCCTCTACAATTGTCACCACTTCTTTAAATTCACCATTCAGATAACACAGGGTAGCCAGCAGTAACTTTGCAGTACATTTATCACGATTCATAAAGTTCTGTATGATGTAACGTTTGAGTTTTTGTATCTCCTTATAAGATGTTTTGTTTGATCTGTGGTTTAGTGTCTGTCTATATAACCATTGTACACAAACCATCATTGTAGCATTCAAGTAGAAGGTAACTATTGCTCTGTCAACAATTGATACTGTTTGGGCTTTTAATTTTGTTAGCATATCCATTGTCATGAAACAATCGTTTTTGTTACAGAATACTATTCTATTGCATATAAGTACCGCAGCAGAATGTAATAGAATATCACACCTGTATTCCGATGGTATAAGTGACTGTATGGTACCATCAAAAATACTGGTTAAACATGGTATTGCTCGTAACCTGATAACTCCATCATGGTACAGCTCAGAGAGATAACTTAGTAAATTTCTTTGTTTCTCTCCACAAATCTTTCCTTGGAACATGTTGTTTGCTTTGATAAAAAAGTTTGGACAGTACCCGGTCCTTACCCAGTAGATTAACCTCCTCAAACATACCAAGAAACAGTCAAACAGGTTCTCTTTTGACCAAGAAATTTGTTCATCCTCCATACAATAAAACAAACTTGTCTTCAAGAAGTAAGAGCATAGTAAATCTTTTACTTCATTATTTGAATTTATCACATGTTTTAGGTAGAGTTTCAGAAGCGCATAACAGAGAAATTGGGTGTGATTCATGGAGTAGATTAACTTTTTCTCTGGCACTGAAAATAAAATTCTCCATTCCATAAAATTATGCTGGGAATTAGGATCACCAATTGGAACCACCAGACATCCACTATCAATAATATCTTTGATCAATGTGGATGATGGCCAGTTGTTTTTTCTTTGTCTATGGATCCATTCAGATGTTATATCAGGCCATGATTTGCTAGACAAACATTCTAGTAAATCAAATTCATCGTTTCTTTCATTTGTAAATGATGCACATGGTCCATGAGCAAAGACATTTGGTATGTTTCTTTTATAACTTGATACCACGTTATCACGAAATAATAGACTGGACAGATACAAACCATCACTTGTCTCTGTCATTGCTGAGGCAATATCTCTCTTATTTCTCATTCTGTCTTTACACCGGAGTCTCACAAATCCTGGTTTTATGTTGTCTGTTTCCATAACAGCATCACAACTGTCTTCATTTGCACCATTTGATGGCAATATAGATATATCGTTACGTATTGACATCATGTCATAGTCACTGCCTTGAAGGTTTAAACCCTCTACTTTACTTCCACTGAATACTGGTGTGACATTTGTATTGTGAAACACAGCTTTTTCAACTATGTCCTTGAAATGATATATCCGTCTTTTGATAAATATTTCTTCTTTGGTACCAACTAAATCACATAGAGCATTCCATAACCTAACATTTAGCGACTCCATTACTCAAGTTACAACAAAGGAAGAAATAAAGTGGTAATACCAGGTAACGTTACTATTTATAGAGACACATAACACCTGACATTTAAATGCTACGTCAATCTATCCATGTGATATACATGTATATCGGTTAAGTAAACAAGTTGTAAAACGATATAAAGTTTTGTCTATCTCTTATCGAAAACAATCAATAAAATGTATTCATATAAATTAGAAGCAAAATTTGACAATTACCGGAAATAGTATGCAGGATCAATCAAATCAAAATATTATTCGATCTGGCAGTTACTCATCTTTCTTCTTAAACATATTGATCAAATATCAACAATAATAAAAATGTAGAAACAAATGAATTAGCTATTGGATTTTCAACCTACTGAGAAAGTGTTATGTTACAAATCGGGTTTTGTTTTTAAATTTGACATGTATCTATTTCACACGCTATATTTTAATAATATGCTTAAAAATCTATTCCTCAAGCACCTTAAAAGATTATGTTTACATGGTACAACATAAACTACACAAATTACACAAATACTTGACAAATTAATTTCTATGAGTGTTCCTGCATACTATCTAGACAAAAAACTAAAAAAGTATCTTTGAACCAGGCTTATTTCCTTTAGATGACGATTTGGAATCTTTCTGTTTCATGTGTAACGATCTTGACATCGGGAAACTTCAGGGATGAGTTAAACAGATAGTATTGTCTGTGATAGTTAAATAGAGACCATGTATGTACATGTGTGTGTTGTTTTGATGAAACTTTGTCCTGTTTACAAAAAATATTTTTGCTTACATTTTAGGATGGCATGATCATATTGATATATCACCCTTTCTTGTTATATATTAAGGTAGGCATTGATAAAACTACAAATAAGAAATGTTAGTTCTGGAAATCCCCTTCTCTCTCGTTTCTATGATAGTTACAGTAAAAACTCAATAACTATAGTTGCATTGAATTTTAATTTTGACTTTTTAGTTATTCTGATATTCAGATTTTCAGAGTACGAAACGGTATCAAATACAAAATGCTGGAATAAAATGACGGAGTAACTTATTGTACTGTAAATATATTCATTTTAGTGTATAAGAATTAAGCCTAAATTAAGATGTGTTAAATTCACATGAACTTGAAATATTGTAAATCTCATGGTTAACTTTTTGCACTATGACCCTTATTACTTTAGAGTTAGACTTATATTATACAATATACCCAGTACTGGAAGTGGTGTTGTATTATTGAGATTATCGCTTAAATCAGTACACTTTACGGTATTCAAGAAAAAATGGGTTATTGAAGTGTCCTGTATCTTATTTTGGTAGGATGTATTATTAAAATATATCGTCTATTTCATTATTTCTATATCAGTCAAGACTTGTGCATGTATATATTTGCCCGTACCATTATTGGGCTTCACCACTGTACCACGTGACCAGCATCGCTTAACATGTGTGCAGTTCATTCTTAAAAGCATCGTGGAAAAAAGAAATAGTTCACAGAAACACATTCGAATGTAAAGCTTTTATTTATGCAGTAACTGAAAAGTATTGTGAAATATGATTCTCATTAGACATTTCCCATGTACCAGAACATTTTGATATCAGAAGCCTATTGGGTTGTTTACTTGTTTTACTGTTACACTGGTAACTATATGGGATGTGTCGTTATCAATATACGTATTTTCTATATTCCATCAGTGAAAAATTGAGCGGTCAAATGCTTATAATTGAAACTACCATACATTTTATAATTTTAATATATAAATTCAATATTATTTAACACTAATAATTATATCACCCGGCTACTTCTTACGTAATACATGTATTTATATTTTTAAATCCCTATTCCAATCGGTGTCTTTGTAATTTTTTATACTTACTCTTTATCTCCCTTTCTTTTTTTGGTCTCGTTACTTTAATTTTGCTTGCAACTATGCATGTATAGGATTGACACACTTATCTCCCTTGATTTTCTTTAGTTTTCGTTTTGTTTTACTTCTTTCGTCTGTGATTTTTTCTGTGTTATACTTTTATATTCCGTTTCACTCTTGAAACAGATTTGTTGCATTGTTTAGAAAATTAAACCAAGCAGTAATCCATCTATCACAATTGTTTATCACTTATTTTTTTTAGAAAAAATAATTTCACCACAATAAATACCCGCTTATCTATTTATTTTTCTTTCATGTTTAAGCTTCTACTTATTCTTCAACTTCGTTAAGATAGTTTTTCTATTAAATTTTTTCAATATTAATTCGACCTAAGAATTTTATTTCAATACATAAGCATATCTACTATCCATTTTGCAATAACCAGTATTTTGCTTGTAATTGGAATTCGGCTTGAACACTCTTCTGGTTACCAGTCCATTACCTCCCTTCGTAAGCAACTCTCATATTAAATTATGCCATCTATTCTTGTTAGCTTGGAAGAAAAGATGTAACCGATTCCCCAAGTTCTGCTTTATATTTAGATTTATACCTCAATTATGACGCCCGCGAAAGGCTACATTTGAAACTTTATGACGAACGTGATGACTTCAATTTTTCCGTTGTCAATTTTATTTTTCTATACAGCAATATACCTGCTTATACTGCTTATGGTTTATTTGTTTCCCGATTAATACGCTATTATAGAATTTGTTTTCACTACTGGAACATTGTAAATCAAAGCATGCAGCTTTGTTGACACAAGGATATTGCAAACCTAGGCTTATCAATGTCGTCAAAGGTTGAATGGTCGTAATTACAGCATTGTTGATACATTTGATGTCACAGTGTCCAGGATTGTCCTAGGTACATAGTTGCATTTTTCTTCCACTCAATTTTGATTACACATGTAGCGAAAGTATCTAGCTAAACAGGAGGTGCTTACCCTACCGGAGCACCCGACCCGACTTCAATTCCCTGGTGGAAGGTATGTCTTAACTTGCTTTTCAGTTTCAACGTTTTTACTTTGCTTCTTGATTGTGATTCAGACATGGATTAGTATGGTTTTTTACTCTTTAAATTTCCATGCACCGTCTTGAATTTGAAGGCTGGGATCTATTCACAATTTGTGACCACATTGGCCATCCTAACTACTAAGCAGTTCAAAAAAATAATTTCTTACCTGTAAAATCTTTTGCTTCAGAGAATTACAACCAAAGTGAGGCGACCAAAAGAAATGATGAGAAAGAGCTAGGCCTTATTTATACCAGTTGTCCAAAAAAAGATATATTTGACAAAATTGTCGGGAATCTGACACGATTGTCAGGTATGCCTAAAAATTCCATTTGTGGGATCCCCGCCTTATTACATATTTATGTCTGACACCTCTATGACAAGTAAGTTTTACTTGCACAGATTTAACCTGTGGGTCCTAAATGGGAAGGAGAATGTATGACTTAAAACTGATGTTTTGGATCCTATTATGATTCTGTCACTTACATTATTGGATGTCAATTCTGTGCTTTAAGAGAAACTGAAATGCTGTGCTGAGAAAAACTGCCTATCATCAGCAAGCAAAATGACAAACATAGTTACATAAGGATGTGTTTCAAATCCAATGCATAAAAACGCAATCGGGATTTAGAAATGCGTGTGAAACCTTAAGTGATGTCACTACAGAGACTTGCTGTATTCACAGACAGTGTATGTCATCAGATTGTAAATGATCAAAAGCTATTTTTGCTGGTTTTAAAGGTGTCTTTTGCTCTTAGTAAATAAAAGGAGTGAATTCAATCGTGGAGAGAAAACCAAGAGGGTCCTATAACATGTGACTGGAAGTATGGTAAAATATGGTTACTATACTTTGTTCATCGGTTGATTGAATGGTGATTTTACGACCAGTAAAAACTATCTCACTTATTGAGACAACAGTACTAGAATAGCGGAGGAAATTGGAATCTTTAGAGAAGTAATCAACTTTTTGGAAATGAAATGACAACTTTTTGTCGCACTTGGGGTCCTTATGTATGACCTTCACTACATTTATTCCTTATATTAACCTAAGCATAATACAAATTTTATAATTTGTTGAAAACCATGAAAAACTGAAAAACAAACATATTTTGATATCAAGAATTTTAACTATTGTTTCAATGTGATTTACATATATACCTTTATTTTGATTTTTTCAGAAAACACTTACAGAGAAACTTGTGAAAATCGGGCCACCTCCGTTCCTTGAAACAAACCCGGTTTTCCCTTTTGGATGTGTTTGTCGTGGAGCCATGTATAACAAATGCATATGTAGTTTATTTGAACAATGAACTTAAAATACAACGTAAAATGATAGTTAAATAATTCTGTTTGGTAGGTTTCTTGTATTTTTTAGGTTTTTTCTATTTTGATATAAAATCATGAAATGATAAACGGGTGGGATCAGACATCATGATTATGAATTGCAGGGTACGTGTCATTAAAATAATAAACTTGAAAAACGACATATTTAATAAAAAATGTTATATGGTAAGTAACGTGTATTTTAAGTTGTTTTATTTCGATGCAAACATACCGGGAAAAATGCAGGTGCGCTTTTTTCTGTCAGAATGGATGATGCAGGTCAACGTAACTAAGAGTACACCCAGAACATTTAATTGCTTGAATTTACGGACATAATTGATGTTTGGCTTATGCCAATTAATGGTAACAACTGCCATTCCATTGTTTAGTCACTTGTTTTGTGTATTTTCCGTCAGCTGACTGCACAGCCTGTTTTGTACTATACAAAGTGAATTTCAGTTGTTCGATTGAAAGCCGAAGATTTTCCGGATTCAAAGTCATTTTTACTGCGGCTATTTTAATCTCGGCTGAAGTTTTATTTAACCTAAAACATATTAAGATATCATTCTTGACTGAAGTTATGACTTAAGATAGCGGAGAAAGATTTGAACAGTCATCGTGATTATGTCACGGTGTTACAGAGTCCTTCCAGCAAAATGAAGCAACAAAGACATTAAAATAAAAGAAATGTACAATTTAATTAAGCACTAATCATTATCAATTATATTCAAACAAAAAATTTCAATGATGCAAAATTGAAAATAAATAAAGCACTGAGTAATGATAATCCAGTATGAATCATTTGTATTGTTTAGTTATGTAAAGTTTATTTAGAAATTATTTCCAACTTTCTTATGATAAAACCGTACGTACACCTTGATAATCACAAATTTTGACATAACCGCAAAGATGTACTTTTAAAAATAATGCGTTACAATCAATTTCCGGGTTTCACAAGTTTTACTGTAGTTTTATTACACATAAATTTGTTAGTGTGTTTCAGCAAGTTGTAAACATCTCTCTAGAAGGGACATTGCTAGTGGTCTAAATATATCTAGATACAGATTACTTTGCACTGTTACGTAAAGTTCATTCAAAGTAAAGTTTACTTTCTGTTTGCATCTAAAGTGATGATGTGATAAAAACAAGAGAAGACGTGTGGATATTACAGTTGGGAAGTATATAAAACCATCCTTTGCATGGCATATACAGTAGAACTTCGATAACTCGAAGTGCACGGGACTTCGATGATGACTTCGAGTTATCGGGGTGTTCGAGTTTTCGAAGTTGAAGAATGACGTCATAATGTAACTTTCATTTCTTTGGGAGAAATGTTGGATGGTGTAAAACTGTTTACTGATACACTGGTGTAATATGTACCGGTATTGCATAAAATAATAAATGAATTAAAATTGAATTAAAATTAAATTATTAATTATGTTTTTATAAGGACTGATGGCGACAACAAACGCATACATGAAATACACAAAATGTGTATTACCAATACATGACCGTAATGCATTCAAAGAACTGAATCAGATAAACATATATATCCATGCACATTGTATGTTATGATATACAAAACAAGACGCACATTTTATAGAAATTATAAAACTAGTGTGCCTACCACGTGTTAGTCATTAAAACCCAGCTTAAATCACCTGAACATTTATTGTTGTCGCCAGCGGCACAAAACTCGGCTTCTACTGAAGGTGTACACGGTTACACTTCATCGCCCAGTACGGCACAGAGTACTGATCCTTTAATTGATACTAATTAATACAGATCTGTCCCACTTCTCCAATCATTAATCGGATTATACGGAAGTATTAAAGCTAATTGTCGATTAATTACCGTGTTCTCACTGAAACGTTCTATTGGTCACCCATTGTTAAAAATATTTCGAGTTTTAGAAGGTTGTTTTCCTACAATTTTGAATTTTGCACCTTAACATTACTTCGAGTTATCGGGGGTATTCGAGTTACAGAAGTTTGAGTTATCGAAGTTGTATTTATATAGTTTATATAGAAAACCGGTCGGGACAAAATTATAACTTCGAGTTATCCGTGGTATTCGAGATATCGAAGTTCGAGTTATCGAAGTTCTACTGTAAGTTCTGACTCGACTTCATGAGGATAAAATCCACAGACAGGATGACAAAAGAACATATCAGAAAATAAACAAATTTTTACTTTTCATTGTAGTGTTTGGTCTTTATAACATATTTCATTAACGTAAATCGGGTCGTTGCAAAACATGGTCATGTATCTGCCATGAACGTTCAATACTTCCTCTACAATTGTCACCACTTCTTTGTATTTACCATTCAGATAACACATGGTAGCTAGCAGTAACTTTGCTGTTCATTCATTACGGCTCATACAATTCTGTATTATATAACGTTTGAGTTTTTGTATCTCCTTGTTACATGTTTTGTTTGATCTGTGATTAAGTCTCTGTCTATATAACCATTGTACAGAAATCATCATTGTAGCATTAAGGAATAAGGTAACTATTGCTCTGTCAACATTTAGTACTGTTTTGCTCTTGTAATTTTGTTAAAATATCCATTATCATAAAACAATCATTCATTTTACTAAATGATATTTTACACCATATGGTCACTGCAAAAGAATGCAACACAATATCCAAACTAAGTTCTGATGACACCAGTGACTGTCTGGTACCATTAAAATACTACCGTTCTCTTTGATGAAAAAGTTTGGACAGTATCCGGTCATTTTCCGGTAGATTGACTTCTCAAACATACAAGAAACAGTCAAACAGGTTCTCTTTTGTCCACGAAATGTGTTCTTCTTCAGTAGATTAAAACAAGCTTGTCTTTAGGGGGTACAGTAAATCTTTGACATTATTATTTGAATTTATCACATGTCTTAGGTAGAGTTTAAAGAATACATAAAAGAGAAATTGGGTGTGATGCATGAAGTAGATTAACTTTTTTTCTGGCTGTAAAAATGAAATTCTCCATTCCATAAAATTATGCTGGGAATTATGATCTCCAATTGGACAATTGGAACTACAAGACATCCATCGTCAAAAATATCTTTGATCAATCTCCGTGATGGCCAGTTGTTTCTTCTTTGTCTATGGACCCATTCAGATGTTATGTCAGGGCATGATTTACTAGACAAACATTCTAGTAAATCAAATCCATCGTTTCTTTCATCTGTAAATGATGCACATGGTCCGTGGGCATTGACGTTTGGTATCTTCACTTTATATGTGGATACAAACATATCACGAAATAATAAACTGGACAGATACAAACCATGACTTTTCTCTGTCAATGCTGAGGCAATATCTCTTCTTTTTCTCATTCCACTTTACATCGGAGTCTCACAAATCCTGGTTTTATTTTATTTGTTTCCAAAGCTATGTCACAACTGTCATCATTTACACTATTTGATAGTGGTACAGATATGTCTTTACGTAATTATTATCAGGTCGTAGTCACTGTCTTGAAGGTCTAAACCCTCTACTTTACTTCCACTGAAAACTGGTGTTACATTTGTATCGTTAAATACAGCTTTGTTAACTATGTCACTGAAATTATACATCCGTCTTTTAATAAATACGTGTATATCTTCTTTGGTACCAACAATATTACTCTCAAATTCAAATTTCTTTATTTCTCATAATTGCACATTTACAATATCAAGATCATATAAAATATTACAATTATGTTTACAATATTGCATGAATGAGCTGATAAATATATATAGACAATATAACTAATCTGGAGGACTGACTTTCTCAAAAATAATTTTAATAAAATAACATATATATATTACTGGGAGCAATCCATAAGAGACTCCATTACTGAAGTTACAAAAGGAAATAAATAAAGTGAAAAAGGAAACATTTCTAATTTTTAATTCTTGAGTTCTTGAAATGAAATTTCTGTCGTCTGGTAAATATTTCCTCTTAAGTACCCACTAAAATAAATAATCTAACATTTAGTGACCCCATTACACAAGTTACAAAAGTGGTAATACCAAGTAGCAATACTATTTATAGAAACACGTTTAATTGTAATGCTACGTCAATCTATACATGTGATATGGTTAGGTTAAGTAAACAAGTTGTTTAAACAAATAATGATCAAACTTCATCGAAAAAAAATAAAAAATTATCTTTATAAACAGGAAGCAAACATTTGATAACACTAGAAATAGTCAAAATCAATTAATTATCTTCTTATAAAACATGTGAAACTTTAATTTAGATTATATCAAGCAGGATATTCTAGTTTGAATCACACCACCGTCTCTAAAGAAATTTTTCCTCATTTAAAAAGTCATAGTAACTCTCCTATCAAACGAAATTATATTACATGTTTTCATAATAGTCAGAAAGCAGATCCCCAAAAACGATTTTTGCTTAACATTTTGGGTAAAAGCAGGAAACATAGCTTAAAATGTTTGTATTGGTGCCCTGATTAAGAATATCGTTGTTTCCATCGCGAAATCTTAAGTCATGTACTGTTAAAGGGAGTTGTGCAGGGCCCTCTCCTGTAACATGAAAACGAGGTTTAGCATGTACCTCTACAGAAAATACTAGAATACTCTTTAAAAGTGTGAAAAAGGTGGTTTCTCAGCTTAATTATAGATTCAGAGGTGCCGATCATTTCTAGACATAAATCGAGACTCAAGCAAAAAGGAGCCGCAAAGGCGTGCGTCAGAGGGGGGGGGGCAATTAAAGCAAATCTATGTATTTCCCACCAAATTGACCCAAAGCGCTTAAAACACAGCCGAAATCTCTTGTTTTCAATTTCTGATCAATAAACGTTATGTTTTGGGGATTTATGCACTTTTGGGGCGGGGTGGGGGGGGGGGGGTAGCGACAAACTCTGAAACTATGGTAAAAAGTGTTGTTTTAAAAAGCGAGTTGATAGTGGATACTCGAAAAAAAAACATTCTAACTCAAACATATTTCAAAAAGCGTTCTTGATTGTTCTGGTGCTTGGAAAAAACCCAAATCTCACTTTACGGATCGATTTCACATTAGATATATATAATGCTTTGCATTTTACTAAATAAATAAAAAATTCATCAAAAAAGATTTCCCTTTTTCTGCTTTATTAAATTATCACAAGATATTTGGAAAACCTAAGTTAAATGCTATAGGATTTGAGTAGTAGATTATACTTTTGCTTGCGAAAGCAGTTCAAGCAAGGTTGTCATGAAAACGAGGATAACATGAAATCGAGGCTGCATGAAAGCGAGAAAAATAAGAAGAAGCCATTTTGTTTTCGTGTTCCAGACACATACTTCCAGGTGCAATAGTTGTTAGATATCAAATTACATACTATACCAGTTTGAATTTTACAGCACTATACGGCCGTTTCGGAATACAATTCCTCATCAGTAGTGCTTGGATCAAAATTATGAAACCAAAATTATTTTGAAGATGTTGAAAAGCTACCCAAAGGACCAAAATATATTTTACCAAATAAAGCTAAGGAAATACTTTGCATGAGGGAGTATACCTTAGTTTTTGAGAAATTTCAAATTTTAACTTGCAGGAAATTTAGACAATTATAGTATATTTCTGACAATAATACGAAATTATTGTCTACTGAGTTGGTGATATCCTCGGGGCACCAGCCAACAGCAGAGATATCGGCTCAGGTGTTCAAATTACATATTATACCAGTTTTAATTTTACAGCACTATACGGCCGTTTTAGAAAACAATTCCTCATCAGTAGTGCTTGGATCAAAATTATGAAAACAAAATTATTTTGAAGATGTTGAAAAGCTACCCAAAGGACCAAAATATATTTTACCAAATTAAGCTAAGGAAATACTTTGCATGAGGGAGTATATCTTAGTTTTTGAGAAATTTCAAATTTTAACTTGCAGGAAATTTAGATAATTATAGTATATTTCTGACTATAATTCGAAATTATTGCCTACTGAGTTGGTGATATCCTCGGGGCACCAGCCACCAGCAGAGATATCGGCTCAGGGGTTTAAATTACATATTATACTACATGTAGTTTTAATTTTACAGCACTAGACGGCCGTTTCGGAATACAATTCCTCATTAGTAGTGCTTGGATCAAAATTATGAAACCAAAATTATTTTGAAGATGCTGAAAAGTAAGAAAAGTTTGCTTTTCAGCAGTTGTGTTTATAAACATTGTAGTGAGCAATTCAATTTGAATATTGGGTTTTTGTTTTGATCGGGTTTTGATTTAACATCCAGAGGATGAAACAGACTTCATTACCTTGAACAAAAGATAATGTCCTGGAAATAAATAACAGTAAACGTGAGTAATCTGAGTAGTAACCTGCGCTTATTTTCAGACAAAGCAATATATTTCTATCAAAGAAAATGAAAATCGCAAGCAAAAGTATAATCTACTACTCAAATACTATAGCATTTAACTTAGATTTTGATAGTATAAAAAATTTAAATCTGATTCTATTTGGACTGGACATTACAGTATTTTAAATTTCTATCACAGTAATTAATGGGAAGACAATTGAACCATATTTACCAGACCTCAGTTTCACAATCATTCCTTAATTTAGATTTTCCTCAACTTACATCTGGCAAAATTTAAATCATTTTTTAGATATTCATGAATTGGATTAAGGAGTTTTTTACAAGGTATTTTAGTTTAAAACATAAATGTATTAAGTTTTGTTAAAAATGTTTATTAGTAGTTCCAAAAAAGTTTCCCGAAATTTGCAAGAAATCATTGTGGAACTTTGGCCAGTATATCATTACACATCTAGTAGATGTATGTATGGAATATCTTTATATGAATGAGGTCTATGTATTTTCAAAATTTTGTTTGAAAAAATCTCTGATCACTTATAAATGAATTTGGCATATCCATTTTATCATCTTTTGTGATTTATATACATTTTCAAAAACATTTTTACAATGCATATTATGAATTTTATAACCAATAAAATATGTACAAAAATAAAATGATGGTGTTTTAAGCATTTTAATTAGCTCACTTGAGCGTAAAGGTTTAGCATTTTTTATTAATTTACCTGAGCCTAAGGTCCTAATGGGGTATTACTGTGGTTGTTTTGTTGGATGTGATGTGTAGACTACATTTTAATCATCTCTTCCTGCACTACTAGGCCAAATTTGAAAATATCTAAATTGGAATAATTCTGTCTAGGGTCATTCCGTTTTCACAACTAAAGAAGGCATATCCCTTTGGGGCCATAAATAGTGATATATTAGTAAATATCTTCAAAATAAAAAACAAACATACTAATCTATGTTCGAATCACATTCCAGAAGCAAAGTAAAAACTTTGGAACTGACAAGTCAGGTCAAACACGTGAACGAACTTCCACCAGGGAAGTGAGGCCGGGTGCTCATAAATAATATTATATACTACACCATACATATTTCCGGTCTGAGACCATTATAAAAAGTAGGTTTTAATTTGTACAAATCCTAGCTGTGAGGAAAATTGTAGATATTAAATATTTAGTGATGTTTCGGCTTATTTTATTAATGTTTCACTTAAATTTTGGGGTGTCAGTTCTGCGCTTGTATAGAAAACTGATGCGATGAAGAAAACCACTCATCATCAGAGAGAACAAATGACAAATTTCGTCACACTAGGATTTGTTACAAATACCATGCATAAAAGAACTCAGAATTTATGAACTGATAGTCAAACCAAAAGTGATGCTTGAGTGATAATAGACTTGGCATGATGGAATCAATCACAGTTCAACGCCTTATGATAATTGATATGATACTGACTTTTGCTACTGGTGCTGGTGACAGTTTGAAAAGTAAAGTATCTTTGTGTGTAAAATAGCATTACTTGAAGTCAAAAATAGCATTAATTGAAGTCATGTGAGTAGATCAAAAACCAACTAGTATTGAGCACAACTATCATTGCAAATGCCTGAATAGGTATTGGTCATTCACGATCTGATGGCAGAGTGTTTATAAAACACAGGCAGACTTGTTGTAAACATGATCTATAGTATGTGTGGGTGGGTATAATGGTGTTCTTTGCTCCCAGTAAACAAAGGCAATCAATTCAATCATGAAAAGAAAGACAAGTGTCCTATAACACACGTGACTGGCACTCAGATAAATATTAGTTGCTTTATTTTGTTGATTGGCTGGTTCAATGGTGTTTTACGGCCAGTAAAGATTATTTCACTTATTTAGACGACAGTGCTAAAATAGCTGAGGAAACAAACAAGAGTTCTTAGAGAAATAATTAACTTTTGGAAAATAAAATATTAATTTTTTCTCTCACTCGGGGTCCATATTTATTATTTGGTCCCCATTTTGTTCTTATATCCACCAAAGTAACATACTGATTTTATAATTTGCTGAGAGCCATGTAAAACAAAAAGATTTCAATGTGGTTACTTTTACTTTGGTTATTTCAGAAAAATAGTTAGTTGTATTACACATAATAATGTTGGTGTGTTTCAGCAAGTTGTAAACATTTCTCAAGAAGGGACATTGCTAGTGGTCTATGTATATTAGTATACAGTTTACTTTGTACTGCTTTGTAAAGTTCATTCAGAGTAAAGTTCACTTTCTGTTTGCATCTCATGTGATGATGTGATAAAAACAAGAGAAGATGTGTGTATATTTCAGCTGGAATCAATATAAGACCTGGTATAATGACTTCTGAATGACACATAATTTCTAGCTGGACTTCTGGAGGATAAAATCGACAGCGAGGATGACAAAAGAACACATTGCAAAATAAACCTAATTTCATCTTTTGGTGTATTGTTAGTCCTTTACCACATATTTCATCAGCGTATACCGGTCCGTAATTCCACATGGTCATGTATCTGCCATAAACGTTCAATACATCCTCTACAATTGTCACCACTTCTTTATATTCACCATTCAGATAACACAGAGTAGCCAACAGTAACTTCGAGGAGCATTCATCACGGTTCATACAGTTCTGTATTATATAACATTTGAGTTTTTGTATCGCCTTGTAACATGTTTTGTTTGATCTGTGGTTTAGTGTCTGTCTATATAACTGTTGTACAGAAACCATCATTGTAGCATTCAAGAATAATGTAACTATTGCTCTGTCAACATTTGATACTGTTTGGTCTTTTAATTTTGTTAGAATATCCGTTGTCATTAAACATTCGTTTTTGTTACAGAATACTCGTCTATTCCACATAGATACTGCAGCAGACTTTAATTGAATATCACACCTCGGCTCTGATGGTATAAGTGACTGTATGGTACCATCAAAAATACTGGTTAAACATGGTATTGCTCGTAACCTGATAACTCCATCATGATAAAGATCAGAGAGATACCTTAGTAAAATCCTTTGTTTCTCTCCACAAATCTTTCCTTGGAACATGTTGTTTGCTTTGATAAAAAAGTTTGGACAGTAACCGGTCCTCACCCAGTAGATTAACCTTCTCAAACATACCAAGAAACAGTCAAACAGGTTCTCTTTTGTCCAAGAAATTTGTTCATCCTCCATACAATAAAACAAACTTGTCTTCAAGAAGTAAGAGCATAGTAAATCTTTAACTTCATTATTTGAATTTATCACATGTTTTAGGTAGAGTTTCAGAAGCGCATAACAGAGAAATTGGGTGTGATTCATGGAGTAGATTAACTTTTTCTCTGACACTGAAAATGAAATTCTCCATTCCATAAAATTATGCTGGGAATTTGGATCACCAATTGGAACAACCAGACATCCACCATCAATAACATCTTTGATCAATGTGGATGATGGCCAGTTGTTTTTTCTTTGTCTATGGATCCATTCAGATGTTATGTCAGGCCATGATTTGCTATGCAAACATTCTAAGATATCAAATTCAGCGTTTCTTTCATCTGTATATGATGCACATGGTCCATGGGCAAAGACATTTGGTATGTTTCTTTTATAACTTGATACCACGTTATCACGAAATAATAGACTGGACAGATACAAACCATCACTTGTCTCTGTCATTGCTGAGGCAATATCTCTCTTATTTCTCATTCTGTCTTTACAACGGAGTCTCACAAATCCTGGTTTTATGTTGTCTGTTTCCATAACAGCATCACAACTGTCTTCATTTGCACCATTTGATGGCAATATAGATATATCGTTACGTATTGACATCATGTCATAGTCACTGCCTTGAAGGTTTAAACCCTCTACTTTACTTCCACTGAATACTGGTGTGACATTTGTATTGTGAAACACAGCTTTGTCAACTATGTCCTTGAAATGATATATCCGTCTTTTGATAAATATTTCTTCTTTGGCACCAACTTAATCACATAGAGCATTCCATAACCTAACATTTAGCGACTCCATTACTCAAGTTACAAGAAAGGAAGAAATAAAGTGGTAATACCAGGTAACGTTACTATTTATAGAGACACATAACACTTGACATTTAAATGCTACGTCAATCTATCCATGTGATATACATGTATATCGGTTAAGAAAACAAGTTGTTAAACGATATAAAGATTTGTCTATCTCTTATCGAAAACAATCAATAAAATGTATTCATATAAATTAGTAGCAAAATTTGACAATTACCGGAAATAGTATGCAGGATCAATCAAATCAAAATATTATTCGATCTAGCAGTTACCCATCTTTCTTGTTAAAACATATTGATGAAATATCAATAATAATTAAAATGTAGAAACAAATGAATTAGCTACGGAATTTTTCAACCTACTGAGAAAGTGTTATGTTACAAATCGGATTTTGTTTTTAAATTTGACATGTATCTATTTCACACGCTATATTTTAATAATATGCTTAAAAATCTATTCCTCAAGCACCTTAAAAGATTATGTTTACATGGTACAACATAAACTACACAAATTACACAAATACTTGACAAATTAATTTCTACAAGTGTTCATGCATACTATCTAGACAAAAAACTAAAAAAGTATCTTTGAACCAAGCTTATTTCCTTTAGATGACGATTTGGAATCTTTCTGTTTCATGTGTAACGATCTTGCAATGGAAAAGCTTCAAGGAGGAGTTAAACCATGAACATTAACTGTGATAGTTGAATTGAGTCCATGAACGTATATGTTTGTGTTGTTTTGATGACACTTTTTCCTGTTTACAATTGTGTTCGGTTAAATTTCAGGATGGCGTGATCCTGTTGACATATTACCCTTTCTTGTTACATATTAAGGTAGTTATTGATAAAACTACAAATAAGTGATGTCAGTTCTGGAAATTCCATCCTCTCTTCGGCTTCTCAATAACTATAGTGGCATGGGATTTCAATTGTGACCTTTAAGCTATCCTAGTATACCTTTTTTCGAAACGGTACAAAATAAAAATGCTGGGACATGAAGACGGAGTCACATATTGTACTGTAAATATATTCATTTTAGTGTATAAGAATTAAGCTGAAATTATAATGTGTTAAATTCACATGAACTTGAAATATTTTGAATCTCATGGTTGACTTTATGCACTATGATTCTAATTATTGTTGAAATAGATTTATATTACAAAGTACCGGAATTGGTGTGATATTATTGCGATTATCGCTAAAATCAGTACACTGCTAAAACATTTACGGCATTCAAGAATACAATGGGTAAGTTATTGAAGTGTCGCCTTATCTCATTTTGGAAGAATGTATCGTGTAAATGTATTGTCTATTTCATAATTTTATGTCATTCATGTCTTGCTCATGTTGTATATGTTTGTCCCTAACACTATTGGGCTTCACCACTGTACAACGTGACCAACATCCATTAACATGTTTGCAGTACATTTTAAAAGCATCTTGGAATAAAGAAATAGTTCACAGAAAAACATTCGAATGTTAAAGAAGCTTTTATTTATGCAGTAACTGAAAATTTTTGTGAAATATGATTTTCATTAGACATTTCTTCTGTACCAGAACATTTTGATATCAGAAGTCTATTGAGTTGTTTACTTGTTTTACTGTTACACTTCTAGTAACTATATGGGATGTGTCGTTATCAATATACGTATTTTCGATATTCCATCACTGAGAAATCGAGCGATCAAATGCTTATAATTGAAACTACCATACATTTTGTAATTTTAAAATATAAATTCAATATTATTTAACACTAATAATTATATTATCCGGCTATTCCTTACGTAATACATTAATTTAAATTTTTAAATCGCTATTCCATTCTGTGTCTTTGTAATTTTTTATCCATACTTTTTATCTCCCTTTCTTTCTTTAGGTCTCGTTACTTTATTTTTGCTTGCAACTATTCATGTATAGGATCAACACAGTTACCTCCCTTGATTTTCTTTAGTTTTTGTTTTGTTTTACTTCTCTCGTCTGTGCTTTTTTTCCGTGTTATACTTTTATATTCCGTTGCACATTTGTTGCATTTTTTAGATTATTATACCAAGCAATAGTCCACTTATCACAATTGCTTATCACTTATTATCTTTAGGAAAAAAAAATTAATTTCACCACAATAAATACCCACTTATCTATTTATTTTTCATCCATGTTTTAGTTTCAATCATTCTTTAACTTCGTTAAGATAATTTTTCTATTAACATTTTTCATTATTAATTCGACCTAAGAATTTTATTTCAATACATAAGCATATCTTCTATCCAATTCGCAATAACCAGTATTTTGCTTGTAATTGGAATTCGGCTTGAACACTCTTCTGGTTACCAGTCCATTACCTCCCTTCGTAAGCAACTCTCATATTTAATCATGCCATCTATCTTTGTGAGCTTCAAAGAAAAGATGCAACTCATTCCTCAAGTTCTAGTTGATGTTTAGACATACCTCAATCATGACGTCCGCGAAAGGCTTCATTTGAAACTAAATGACGAACGTGATGAGTTCAAACTTTCCATTGTCCACTTTATTTTTCTATACAGCAATATACCTGCTTATACTATTTATGGTGTATTTGTTTTCCGATTAATACGCTATCATAGAGCTTGTTTCCACTACGGAAACTTTGTGAATCGAAGCAGGCTACTTTGTTGACCCAAGGGTATTGCACGCCTAGGCTTATCAATGTCGTCAAAACATTTATGGCCGTCATTACAGCATTGTTGATAAGTTTGATACCTCTGTGTCAAGGATTGTCCATAGTTCCATGTTTCTTTCACCTAATTTTGATTACACACGTAGCTAGCGAATGTATCTATCTAAACAGGAAGTGCTTACCCTACTGGAGCACACGACCCGACTTCACTTCCCTGGTGGAAGTTATGTCTGAACTAGCTTTTCAGTTTCAACGTTTTTACTTTGCTTCTTTATTGTGTTTCGGACATGGATTAGTATGGTTTTTTATTCTTTAAATTCCCATGCACTGTCTTGAATTTGAAGGCAGAGATCTATTCACGATTTGTGACCACATTGGCCATTCTAACCATTTCAAAAACATAACTTCTTACCTGTAAAATCTTTAGCTTCATAAAATTACAACCAAAGTGAGGCGATCGAAAGAGATTATGAAAAAGAACTAGGCCTTATTTATCCTAGTTGTCTAACAAAAGATATACTTGACAATATTGTCGGGAACCTACACGATTGTCAGGTATGCATAAAAAATCCATTTGTGGGATCCCCGCCTTATTACATATTTATATCTGCCACCTCTATGACAAATAGGTTTTAATTGCTCAGATCTTACCTGTGGGTTATTAATGGGGGGAGAGAATGTAAGCCTTAAAACTGATGTTTTGGATCCTGTTATGGTTCTTTAATTTTCATTACAGGGTGTCAGTTCTGTGCTTTTAGTGAAATTTGAAATGCTGTGCTGAAAAACACCGCCTATCATGAGCAAGCAAAATGACAAACATACTCACATAAGAATGTGTTTCAAATCCCATGTATAAAAAAAGCAATCGGGATTTAGAAATGCGTGTGAAACCTAAAGTGATGTCACTACAGAGACTTGCTGTATTCACAGACAGTGTATGTCATCAGATTATAAATTACCAAAGCCTGTTTTGCTGGTTTTAATGGTGTGCTTTCCTCTAAGTAAATAAAAGGAGTGAATTCAATAATGGAGAGAAAACCAAGAGGGTCCTATAACACGTGACCGGCACTGAGGTAAAACATGGTTGCTAAATTTGGTTCAGTGGTTGGACGAATGGTGATTTTACTACAAGTAGAGATGATGTCACTTATTGAGATGACAGTGCTAGAATAGTGGAGGAAACTGGAATCTTTAGAGAAGTAATAAAATTTTGGTAAATTAAATGAAAACTTTTTGTCGCACTTGGGGTCCTTATTTATAACCTAGACTACATTTTATTCCTTTACCTAAGCATAGTATAAATTTTATTATATGTTGAAAACGATGAAAAACTGAAAGACAAACATATTTGATATCAAGAATTTTAACTAATGTGATTTACTTATATACCTTTATTTTGTTTTTTTTCAGAAACTTGTGAAAACCGGACCACCTCCGTTCCTTGAAACAAACCCAGTTTTATGGAAATGAAATGACAACTTTTTGTCGCACTTGGCGTCCTTATTTATAACTTATTCATTATATTAACCTAAGCATAATACAAATTTTATAATTTGTTGTAAACGATGAAAAACTGAAAGACAAACATATTTGATATCAAGAATTTTAACTATTGTTTCAATGTGATGTATTTATATATCTTTATTTTTATTATTTCAGAAAACAGTTACAGCGAAACTTGTAAAAACCGGACCACTTCCTTTCTTTCAGACAGCCCGGTTTCACATGATCCGGTTTATTAAGGTTTTACGCTAGAGTTCACTGCCCTTGGTAATAGGTAGCAGATCCATTTACGTTATCTTCGTTTTGGATGTGTTTGTCGTAAAGCCATGTATAACAAATGAATATGTAGTTTATTTGAAACAATGAACTTAAATACAACGTAAAGCGATACTTAAATAATTCTGTTTGGTAGGTTCCTTGTATTTTTTTTTAGTTTTTTTTATTTTGAAATAAAATTATGAAATGATGAACGGGTGGGATCAGACATCATGATTATGAATTGCAGGGTACGTGTCATTGAAATGATAAACTTGAAATACGACGTATTTAATAAATAAAGTTATATGGTAAGTAATGTGTATTTTAAGTTGTTTTATTTCGATGCAAACATACCGGGAAAAATGCAGTTGCGCTTTTCTCTGTCAGAATGTATGATGTAGGTCAACGTAACTAAGAGTGCACCCAAAATATTTAATTGCTTGAATTTACGGACATGCAACATAATTGATGTTTGGCTTATGTCAATTAATGGTAACAACTGCCATTCCATTGTTTAGTCACTTGTTTTGTGTATTTTCCGTCAGCTGACTGCACAGCCTGCTTTGTACTATACAAAGTGAATTTCAGTTGTTAGAGTGAAAGCTGAAGATTTTCCGGATTCAAAGTCATTTTTACTGCGGCTATTCTAATCTCGGCTGAAGTTTTGTTTAACATAAAAAATATTAAGATATCATTCTTGACTGAAGTTATGTTGACTTAAGATAGCGGAGAAAGATATTAATTGTCATCGTGATTATGCCACAATGTTACAGAGTCCTACCAGCAAATGAAGCAACAAAGACATTAAAATGAAAGAAATGTACAGTTTAATTCAGCACTAATCATTATCAATTATATTCAAACAAAAAGATACAATGATGCAAAATTGAAAATAAATAAAGCAACGAGTAGTAATAATCCAGTATTAATCTTTTGTATTGTTTATTTATGCAAAGTTTATTTAGAAATTATTTCCAACTTTCTTATAATAAATTCATATGTACACCTTGATAATCACAATATTATGACATAACCGCAAAGATGTTCCTTTAAAAATAATGCGTTACAATCAATTTCTGGGTTTCACAAGTTTCACTGTAGTTGTATTACACATAAATTTGTATGTGTGTTTCAGCAAGTTGTAAACATCTCTCTAGAAGGGACATTGCTAGTGGTCTAAATATATCAAGATATAGATTACTTTGCACTGTTACGTAAAGTTCATTCAGAGTAAAGTTCACTTTCTGTTTGCATCTCAAGTGATGATGTGATAAAAACATGAGAAGACGTGTGTATATTACAGTTGGGAAGTATATAAGACCATCCTTTGCATGGCATATAAGTTCTGACTTGACTTCATGAGGATAAAATCCACAGTCAAGATCACAAAAGAACATATCAGAAAATAAACCATTTTTTACCACATATTTCATGAACGTAAATCGGGTCGTTACAAAACATAGTCATGTATCTGCCATGAACGTTCAATACTTCCTCTACAATTGTCACCACTTCTTTATATTCCCCATTCAGATAATACAGGGTAGCCAGCAGTAACTTTGTTGTACATTCATCACGATTCATAGAGTTCTGTATGATGTAACGTTTAAGTTTTTGTCTCTCCTTGTAACATGTTTTCTTTGATCTGTGGTTTAGTGTCTGTCTATATAACCATTGTGCAGAAATCATCATTGTAGCTTTCAAACAGAAGGTAACTATTGCTTTGTCAACATTTGATGTTGTTTCCTCTTGTAATTTTGTTAGAATATCCATTGCCATAAAACAACCATTCTTCTTATCAAATGCTATTGTCATACACCAAAATACTGTAGTAGTGTTTAATTGAATATCACACACAAGTTCTGATGGCATAAGTGAATGTATGGTAACATCAAACATACTGGCTAGGCATGGTATTGCTCGTAGCCTAATAACTCCATCATGGTAAAGTTCAGAGAGATAACTGAGTAATATTCTTTGTTTCTCTCCACAAATCTTTCCTTGGAACATGTTGTTTGATTTGATGAAAAAGTTTGGACAGTAACCGGTCCTTACCCAGTAGATTAATCTCCTCAAACACACAAACAAACAGCCAAATAAGTTTTCTTTTGACCACGAAATGGGTTCTTCCTCCATACAGTAAAACAAGCTTGTCTTCAGGAAGTATGAACACACTAACTCTTTCACTTCCTTATTTGAATTTATCACATGTTTTAGGTTGAGTTTCAGAAGCGCATAGCAGAGAAATTGGGTGTGATTCATGGAGTAGATTAACTTTTTCTCTGACACTGAAAATGAAATTCTCCATTCCATAAAATTATGCTCAGAATTGGGGTTACCAATTGGAACCACCAAACATTCACCATCAATAATATCTTTGATCAATGTGCGTGATGGCCAGTTGTTTCGTCGCTATCTATGGATCCATTCAGATGTTATGTCAGGCCATGATTTGCTAGACAAACATTCTAAAATATCAAATTGAGCGTTTTTTTCATTTGTAAATGATGCACATGGTCCATGGGCAAATGCATTAGGTTCGATTGATTTAATGGTTGATACAACATTATCACGAAATAATAAACTGGACAGATACAAACCATCACTTGTCTCTGTCAATGCTGAGGCAATATCTCTTTTATTTTTCATTCCATTTTTACAACGGAGTCTCACAAATCCTGGTTTGACATTATCTGTTTCCATAAAAATATCACCACTGTCGTCATTTACACTATTTGATGGCAATACGGATATATCGTTACGTATATACATGGAGTCATAGTCACTGCCTTCAAGGTATAACCCCTCTACTTTACTTCCACTGAATACTCGTGTGGTATTTCCATCGTAATATAAATATTTGTGAATTATGTCCATGAAATGATATTCCCGTCGTTGGATAAATATTTCTTCTTTGGTACCCACAAAATTACAGAGAGCATTCCATAACCTAACATTAAAAGACTCCATTACTCAAGTTACAAAAAGAAAGAAATAAAGTGGTAATACCAGGTAACATTACTTTTTATAGATACAGATAAAACCTGTAATTTAAATTGACGTTAATCTATTCATGTGATATGTTTAGGTTTATCAAATAAGCTGTTAAATCATATGATGATTAATCCTTATCGAAAAGTAAATAAAAACGTATTCATATAATTACATATTATATCAGTTTTAATTTTACGGCACTACACGGCCGTTTCGGAATACAATTCCTATAATTAGCAACAAGAATTTGAAAAGGCTCAGAAAAGTTTCGAAAATGGTCTATATTCGAAGAATTCTTATAAGCATGGAAAAAATTGAAATCGATATGATATCAAACAGGATATTTCAGTGTGATTTACCCCATCCACTCAAAACATGTTCTTCGTCATTTAAAAGTTCGAAAACTTTTAGCGGCAAATCTCCTTCAAACGAGATATTATACTTTTGTGTATTTGTGTATATACTTGTGAAAATTAAATCGATATCTAAGTTTTCATTTCAAATGTCATAAAACTTTAAAGGGCAACTTCTCTTTAAAACTAAATTATAGTTCATGTTTTCATAACGGAAGTGGGAAATTTAAAAATTGTCAGATTGGTCATAATAACTTTATTTTTGCATCTAAAAATCGACATAGTTATTTATCTATTTACCTAAATCATTTGTTAAATTTCAACAATAACTAAGATGTATAAACCGATGAATTGGCTATTGAACGTTTGAATGTATTGAACAAGTCGTATGTTGTACATCCGTTATTTAAATTTGTGTAGCACAGAAAATGTATGGATGCTTGGGGGAATGTATTGTTAAGAATTGTATGTGAATATAGCATATCCTACATCATATATACTTTATGTATAAAATTTTGTAATATACTAAAAATCCATTCCCCGAGCAACTATGGCCAAAGAATATGTTTACATGGTACAACATTAACTACACAAATTACACAAATACTTGACAAAATTGATTAATGCATTAAAACCCGTTGTTCCTCAGGTGACGATTTTTAATCTTTCGGCTACATGTAACAAATTAATTTCTATGAGTGATCCTGCATACTATCTTGACAAAAACTAGAGAAGTATCTTAGAACCAGGTTCGTTTTCCTTTAGGCGACGATTTGGAATCTTCTGATTCATGTAAATTACATATTATACCAAAACGAGTTTGCCATTGGGAAGTTTCGAGGAGAATTTAAACCCATAACATTGACTGTGATAGTTAAATAGACTCCATGTTCGTACATGTTTGTGTTGTTTTGACGAAACTTTGTCCTGTTTACAAAATTGTTTTTGGTTACATTTTAGTTTGGCGTGATCATGTTCATATATCACCCTTTCTTTTACATATTGAGGTAGGCATTGAGAAAACGACAAATAAGTGATGTCAGTTCTGGAAATCCCCTCCTCTCTCGTCGTCTATGATAGGTACAGTGAAACCTTAATTACCATAGTTGTATGGGATTTCAATTTTGACTTTTAAGTTATCCTGGTATTCAGATTTTCGAGTTTGAAACGGCACCAAATAAAAAATGCTGGGATAAAATGAAGGACTCACTTATTGTACTGTTAATATATTCATTTTAGTGTATACGAATTAAGCTTAAATTATGATGTGTTAAATTCACATGAACTTGAAATATTGTAAATCTCGTGGTTGACTTTTTGCACTATAATCCTAATTAATTTAGAAGTGGATTTAAATTACCCAGTACCGCATGTGGTTTTGTATTATTAAGTTTATCGCTAAAATCAGTACACTGCTAAAACATTTACGGTATTCAAATGCTGTATCTTATTTTGGTAGGTTGTATAATGTAAATGTATTGTCTATTTCATCATTTTTATGTCAGTCAAGTCTTATACATATATATGTTTGTCCCTAACATTATTGGGCTTCACCACTGTACCACGTGACCAACATCCCTTAACATTACATTTGTGTGCAGTATATTTCTAAAGGCATCTTGGAATAAAAAAATAGTTTACAGAAAAAAATTAATTTCACCACAATAAATACCCACTTATCTGTTTATTTTTCTTTTATGTTTAAGCTTCAACTTATCCTTTAACTTCGTTAAGATAATTTTTCTATTTATTTTTTTCAATATTAATTCGACCTAAGAATTTTATTTCAATATAAAAGCATATCTACTATCCATTTCTCAATAACCAGTATTTTGCTTGTAAATTGAATTCGGCTTGAACACTCTTCTGATTACAAGTTCAGTACCTCCCTTCGTAAGCAACTGTCATATTTAAGCATGCCATCTATCCTTGTGAGCTTGGAAGAAAAGATGCAACTGATTCCTCAAGTTCTGCTTTATATTAAGACATACCTCAATCATGACGCCCAAGAAAGGCTACATTTGAATTCTTTGTATTTGTTTCCCAATTAATACGCTATCATAGACCTTGTTTCCACTACGGAAACTTTGTAAATCGAAGCAGGCTGCTTTGTTGACCCAGGTGTTTTGCAAGCCTATGCTTATCAATGTCGTCAAAAATTTTTATGGTCGTCATTACAGCATTGTTAATAAGTTTGATGTCTCTGTGTCCAGGATTGTCCTAGGTACATAGTTCTATGTTTCTTTCACTCAATTTTGATTACACACGTAGCGAATGTATCTAGCTAAACAGGAGGTACTTACCCTACAGGAGCACCCGACTTTATTTCCCTGGTGGAAGTTATGTGTCTTACCTAACTTTTCAGTTTCAACGTTTTTACGTTGCTTCTTGATTGTAATTTGGACATGGATAAGTATGGTGTTTTATTCTTTAAAATTCAATGCAAAGTCTAGAAATTAAAGGCAGAGATCTATTCACGATTTATGACCACATTGGCCATTCTAACTACTAACCAGTTTACAAACATAACTTCTTACCTGTAAAATCTCCCTTTTGGATGTGTTTGTCGTGAAGCCATATATAACAAATGTATATGTAGTTTATTTGAAACAATAAACTTAAAATACAACGTAAAATGATAGTTAAATTATTCGGTTTGGTAGGTTCCTTGTATTTTTTAGGTTTTTGTATTTTGAAATAAAATCATGAAATGATAAACGGGTGGGATCAGACATCATGATTATGAATTGCAGGGTACGTGTCATTGAAATAATAAACTTGAAATACGACGTATTTAATAAATAATGTTATATGGTAAGTAACATGTATTTTAAGTTGTTTTATTTCGATGTAAACAAACATACCGGGAAAAATGCAGGTGCGCTTTTCTCTGTCAGAATGCATGATGTAGGTCAACGTAACTAAGAGTGCACCCAAAATATTTAATTGCTTGAATTTACGGACATGGCACATAATTGATGTTTGGCTTATGTCAATTAACGGTAACAACTGCCATTCCATTGTTTAGTCACTTGTTTTGTGTATTTTCCGTCAGCTGACTGCACAGCCTGTTTTGTACTATACAAAGTGAATTTCAGTTGTTCGATTGAAAGCCGAAGATTTTCCGGATTCAAAGTCATTTTTGTTGCGGCTATTCTAATCTCGACTGAAGTTTTGTTTAACCTAAAAAAATATTAGGATATCATTCTTGACTGTAGTTATGTTGACTTAAGATAGCGGAGAAAGATATGAAGCAACAAAGACATTAAAATGAAAGAAATGTACAGTTTAATTCAGCACTAATCATTATCAATTATATTCAAACAAAAAATTTCAATGATGCAAAATTGAAAATAAATGAAGCACTGAGTAACGATAATCCAGTATGAATCTTTTGTATTGTTTATTTATGCAAAGTTCATTTAGAAATTATTTGCAACTTCCTTATGATAAAACCATATGTACACCTTGATAATCATACATTATGACATAACCGCAAATATGTTCCTTTAAAAATAATGCATTACAATCAATTTCCGGGTTTTACAAGTTTTACTGTAGTTGTATTACACATAACACTGTTGGTGTGTTTCAGCAAGTTGTAAACATCTCTCAAGAAGGGACATTGCTAGTGGTCTATGTATATCAGTATGCAGTTTACTTTGTACTGCTTTGTAAAGTTCATTCAGAGTAAAGTTCACTTTCTGTTTGCATCTCATGTGATGATGTGATAAAAACAAGAGAAGATGTGTGTATATTTCAGCTGGAATCAATATAAGACCTGGTATAATGACTTCTGAATGACACATAATTTCTAGCTGGATTTCTGGAGGATAAAATCCACAGCGAGGATGACAAAAGAAAACATTGCAAAATAAACCTAATTTCATCTTTTGGTGTATTGTTAGTCCTTTACCACATATTTCATCAGCGTATACCGGTCCGTAAAACCTCATGGTCATGTATCTGCCATAAACGTTCAATACATCCTCTACAATTGTCACCACTTCTTTATATTCACCATTCAGATAACACAGAGTAGCCAACAGTAACTTCGAGGAGCATTCATCACGGTTCATACAGTTCTGTATTATATAACATTTGAGTTTTTGTATCGCCTTGTAACATGTTTTGTTTGATCTGTGGTTTAGTGTCTGTCTATATAACTGTTGTACAGAAACGATCATTGTAGCATTCAACAAGAGGGTAACTATTGCTCTGTCAACATTTGATACTGTTTGGTCTTTTAATTTTGTTAGAATATCCGTTGTCATGAAACATTCGTTTTTGTTACAGAATACTCGTCTATTCCACATAAATACTGCAGCAGACTTTAATTGAATATCACACCTCGGCTCTGATGGTATAAGTGACTGTATGGTACCATCAAAAATACTGGTTAAACATGGTATTGCTCGTAACCTGATAACTCCATCATGATAAAGATCAGAGAGATACCTTAGTAAAATCCTTTGTTTCTCTCCACAAATCTTTCCTTGGAACATGTTGTTTGCTTTGATAAAAAAGTTTGGACAGTATCCGGTCCTCACCCAGTAGATTAACCTTCTCAAACATACCAAGAAACAGTCAAACAGGTTCTCTTTTGTCCAAGAAATTTGTTCATCCTCCATACAATAAAACAAACTTGTCTTCAAGAAGTAAGAGCATAGTAAATCTTTAACTTCATTATTTGAATTTATCACATGTTTTAGGTACAGTTTCAGAAGCGCATAACAGAGAAATTGGGTGTGATTCATGGAGTAGATTAACTTTTTCTCTGGCACTGAAAATGAAATTCTCCATTCCATAAAATTATGCTGGGAATTTGGATCACCAATTGGAACAACCAGACATCCACCATCAATAACATCTTTGATCAATGTGGATGATGGCCAGTTGTTTCTTCTTTGTCTATGGATCCATTCAGATGTTATGTCAGGCCATGATTTACTAGAAAACATTCTAGTAAATCAAATTCATCGTTTCTTTCATTTGTATATGATGCACATGGTCCATGGGCAAAGACATTTGGTATGTTTCTTTTATACCTTGATACCACGTTATCAAGAAATAATAGACTGGACAGATACAAACCATCACTTGTGTCTGTCAATGCTGGGGCAATATCTCTTTTATGTCTCATTCCATCGTTACAATGGAGTCTCACAAATCCTGGTTTTACATTAATTGTTTCCATAACAATGTCACAATTGTCATCATTTACACTATTTGATGGTAAAATGGATATATCTTTACGTATAAACATCATGTCATAGTCACTGCCTTGAAGGTCTAAACCCTCTTCTTTACTTCCACTAAATACTGGTGTGAAATTTTCATTGTGACATACAGCTTTCTCAACTATGCCATAGATGTGATATATCCGTCTTTTAATAAATATTGCTTCTTTGGTACCCACTAAATTACAGAGAGCATTCCATAATCTAACATTTAGAGACTCCATTACTCAAGTTACAAAATGAAAGAAATAAAGTGGTAATACCAGATAACGTTACTATTTATAGAGACACATAACACCTGTAATTTAAATGCTACGTCAATCTATTCATGTGGACATTTAGGTTAAGTTAAGAAGTTGTTTAACGATATGATTACTTATCCAAAAACTCTTATCCAAAAAAGTCCATAAAATTTATTCATATAAATTAGAAGCAAATTTGAAAAATAAAAATCAAAGTACTGAAAGTACTGAAAGCAGACGGCTCATTGATTGCAAAGAACCCCGTTACTGAAAAGAAATGATTGGTAATTGTGTATTCAATCCATTTTATTTAATTCAATATTGAACTGATGGGAAAATTAACATACACACAAAAAATAAATATATATATCGTTTAACATCCTTGGGACAGTAAGGAAACAAAACTTTCAAGAGAATCAAAATCCCTGGATTTGAATTTCTAGTCAATACAGTGGAGAAGAAATGTCAATTAACGCCTTGCTATAAAACATTCATATACTTTAAACAATTCAGTTTACAATACATCTAATTCCTCATATGCATTGTCTTATGTCGTCTGTCATTTTAATTAAATTTAAATAACAAAGAAATCTGATTTTGGTTCTAATGCAAATGATCTAGACTTCAATTTTCTGGTCTGATTTTTATTAACATCATTACAAATTCTCATGCCACATCACCATCACCATAAATCATCATTGTCAGCTGCAGCAACAGTTGAACTCATTTCACCACCACTACCACCAGTCATCATAAATCCCCTTGCCGCATCATTAACTGGTTACATCATCATCCTGTCTTATCATCATCATCATCATCATCATCATCATCATCATCATCATCATCATCATCATCATCATCATCATCATGTCACATAATCATCATCATCATCATCATCATCATCATCATCATCATCATCATCATGATGTCGAATCATCATCATCATCATCATCATCATGTTATGTCATCATGTTACGTCATCATCATTATCACCATCATCATGTCACATAATCATCATCATCATCATCATCATCATCATGTCGCATCATCACCATCATGTCACATCATCATGAACATTGTGACATCACCTTCATCATCATCGTCATCATCATCATCATCATCATCAGATGTCATCACCAGCATCATTATCATCTTCATCAAATCATCATCATCACCATCATCATCATCATAACTTATCATGTCACATCATCAACATTGTGAAGTTATCCTCCTCCTCATCATCATCACTCCTCATATCACAACATCATCATCACAACTCTTCATATCATATCATCATCATCAACATTGTGACATCATCATCATCATCATCATAATCATCAGGAGCAGATGTTATCACCACCATCATTAACATCTTCATCATTGCCATTATCATTATCAGCAGCAGCAGCAGTAGAACATGTGTCACATTATTTACGTGGTTACTTCATCATCATCATCATCATCATCATCATCATCATCATCATGGGCAGGAACAGAACTCATTTCACCATTATCATCATCATAATCAGCATTATCATCATAGCTTATGTCACATCGTCATCATCATCATCATTGGCAGTAGCAGAACTTAATGTCATCACCTCCACCATTGTCATCATCTTCATCACAATCATCATTATCGGCATCAACGGAACTAGTGTCACAACCACCATCATCATCAACATCATCATCATAGCTCCTAATGTCTTATCATCATCTGACATCATGGTGACATCATCAGCATCATCATCGTCACCGTCATCATCATCAGCAGAACTGACTGTCACCACTATTATCATTATTTTCATTAGATCATCATGCCACAACATCATCAACAGTGTCATCATCACATAAAAAACCTTCATCATGACCAGCTACTTCCCTTTATTTGCATTTGACACATAAACTTGTTTTCCTTTCCAATGTTTAAGTCATTAATTTAATTCACTATATTCACAATTAATTTGAAAAAAAAAACAAAATTAAAAAATTAAATCTTTGTTTTAGTGTTAATTTAAATGTAGTTAAAATTATTGTGGAATTCATATAAATTGACCAAGTGAGCTTCAAAAGCCTGAATTGCTATAAACCATTCTGACACATCCTATCGCCCCTAAGCTAACAATTTGCATCTCCCAATAACAGAAGTTGTCCAGGTAACTGTCTCTTTCAGAAGTTTGGTGACAAGAATGGTGTACAAAAGGGGGCAATATTTCTTAATATGATTAATTGATATTAAATTTATTATTATTTGGATAACTGAAATGTCCAACATTATCCTCTGCTGCAATAAAATTACTTTGAATTTAAATATTATTAGGTGGTTGGATAATTTTATTTTACTGATTTTAAATGTCCAGGTAATTTACTCCCGCTGTGGGCCCCACTGAAAGGTAAAAAAAAATCAATACGTCTGAAGAACCAGACACTGTTCTATTTATAGTTGACATAGTGTGTAAAAGTGTTGTTATTTATTCAGAGTGAGAATTTTATTAACATCAGCTTCTAATTCACGGATTAATTAATATTATCAAGTGACCACCGGGATTTTTAAGGTAAGGATACCACAATCTCGGACTTTCCATTTTTTCTGTGCAAGTTTATCATGACACACGTGGATTGAAACTATTTGTGGATTGAAACTGTTTTTACACTTATTTAATAATTTTTTGTGTTCCCGAGGATGGCATTTAAAAGTGACTGCATGTTGTAGACACGGGTGGTCGCTATATAAAATTTGCATTCAGATTGAACTGTAATCTAGACTAGAATAGTTTTAACTTTTAAGTTTTATTATTAATTGATGAAGTTTCATTTTTTATTCACTTTAACATGGCGTTATGAACGATTATACACGCTAATTTTGCTTCTCGTAAAATGGTGAAAATTCTGTCCTGAATTTTCACACAATATCCCCGATTGTCCCGGATAAATTTTAAACTGAAATCCCGATTATGATGCTAAACTCGGCCGTAATTTTCAATTGATGTAAAGGGGGGAAAACAACAGTTACATTAAAGATCGCCGATGTAAAAAGTATATTTGTTTACATACGGGCTAGTTTAACCATCCTAAGATCTTCTAAATCTACTCAATATTTTATAAACGGACGACGTGAAATTAATTTTATTTAACCACTAACAAGAGGCCCAATAGGGCCTGTACCGCTCACCTGGGCCGTTAACAGCACAAAAACACAATAAATACTACATTTAAGGAGCAATAACTCTGATGTGGATATTTAGATATTTATGAAACTTGCTACTCGCATCTGTGACCTTGACCTTCGAACCAATGACCATAATCTATATATCAAAATGATGATTGCATCAATACCAACAATATTCTAATATACATGCCTATACAAAAAGTTCATAGTTTTCGAGATAATGAATCTTTTTGGTATTGTTTTGCAACCGTGACCTTGACCTTTGGACCCATGACCTTTTTCTATACATCAAAAAGATTGTTGTATTAATACCTACAATATTCTAATATAAATGTCTATATAAAAAGTTTATAGTTTTCAAGATAATTAACAATTTTGGTATTGTTTTGCTAATGTGACCTTGACCTTTGGACCCATGACCTTTTTCTATACATCAAAATGATCGTTGTATCAATACCTACAACATTCTAATATACATGCCTATACAAAAAGTTAATAGTTTTCAAGATAATGAACCATTTTAGTATTCTTTCACATCTGTGACCTTGACCTTTAAACCAATGACCTAAATCTATATATCAAAATGATTGTTACATCAAAACCAAGAACATTCCAATATACATGCCTATACAAAAAGTTTATAGTTTTCAAGATAATTAACGATTTTGGTATTGTTTTGCTACTGTGACCTTGACCTTTAGACCCATGACCTTTTACTGTGCATCAAAATGATCGTTGCATCAATACCTACAACATTCAAATATACATGCCTATACAAAAAGCTTATAGTTTTAAAGATATTGAACCATTTCAGTCTTCTTTCGTATCTGTGACATTGACCTTTAAACCAATGACCTAAATCTATATATCAAAATGATCGTTACATCAAAACCAACAACATTCCAATATACATGTCTATACAAAAAGTTTATAGTTTTGAAGATAATTAACGATTTTGGTATTGTTTTGCTACTGTGACCTTGACCTTTGGACCCATGACCTTTTTCTATACATCAAAATGATCGTTGTATCAATATCTACAACATTCTAATATACATGCCTATACAAAAAGTTAATAGTTTTCAAGATAATGAACCATTTCAGTATTCTTACGCATCTGTGACCTTGACCTTTGAACTAATGACCTTAATCTCTATAACAAAATGACCGTTACATCAAAACCAAGAACATTCCAATATACATGCCTATACAAAAAGTTTATAGTTTTCAAGATAATTAACCTTTTTGGTATTGATTTGCTACTGTGACCTTGACCTTTGGACCAATGACCTTTTTCTATACATCAAAATGATCGTTGTATCAATACCTACAACTTTCTAATATACATGCCTATACAAAAAGCTTATAGTTTTAAAGATATTGAACCATTTCAGTCTTCTTTCGCATCTGTGACCTTGACCTTTAAACCAATGACCTAAATCTATATATCAAAATGATCGTTACATCAAAACCAACAACATTCCAATATACATGTCTATACAAAAAGTTTATAGTTTTGAAGATAATTAACGATTATGGTATTGTTTTGCTACTGTGACCTTGACCTTTGGACCCATGACCTTTTTCTATACATCAAAATGATCGTTGTATCAATATCTACAACATTCTAATATACATGCTTATACAAAAAGTTCATAGTTTACAAGATAATGAACCATTTCAGTATTCTTATGCATCTGTGACCTTGACCTTTGAACCAATGACCTTAATCTATATATCAAAATGATCGTTACATCAAAACCAAGAACATTCCAATATACATGCCTATACAAAAAGTTTATAGTTTTCAAGATAATTAACCTTTTTGGTATTGATTTGCTACTGTGACCTTGACCTTTGGACCCATGACCTTTTTCTATACATCAAAATGATCGTTGTATCTATACCTACAACATTCAAATATACATGCCTATACAAAAAGTTAATAGTTTTCAAGATAATGAACCATTTTAGTATTCTTTCGCATCTGTGACCTTGACCTTTGCACCAATGACCTTAATCTATATATCAAAATAATCATTACATCAATACCAACAATATTCTAATATACATGCCTATATAAAAAGTTTATAGTTTTCGAGATAATAAACAATATTAGAAAGGTAAAAAATTAGGTCATGACCTTCATAATTGACCTTGACACCATTTTGAAGGTAATTACAAGAATATGTCAAAACTGAAAACCCCATGTCATTATCTGGTCATATAGTCAAGTTAAAACAATTTAAAAATATTTTACGATTTTTGCAAATTTAAACGCAAAAACGCGTAACCTATTTTTAAACCAAATTTCATGAAATGAACAAACTTAAAGGTTAAGACTATGTAGAATCCAAATATCACATCAGTTTTTGCCTCCAATGAGTGGTTCAAGAGAAGAAGATTTTTTGAGGTTTTGTCTATTTTTAGTAACAGCGGCCATCTTGGATATTCGATCGTCATGATTTGAACAAACTATAGTTAGACTCTGTCAAGGACCTTCCATGTCAAATTTGGTTTCATTTGGCCCAGTAGTTTCGGAGGAGAAGATTAAAGTTTACTGACGCACGCACGGACACGCACGCACGCACGCACCGCACGCAGCCTCGCCATGCCATAAGCTCACATGGCCTTTGGCCAGGTGAGCTAAAAATTCTTTTTATTTATTACATCTATATGCTTCAGTAGCCAAAATATCGTTTGAAAGTGTCATTTTAATTTAACGTGAAATCTAATTTAATCTGAAAGTGAATGTTCCGCCCACTGACCAATCAAATCCATTGCCTAATTATAGATCTGCATGTACAATGGGAATTCCCGGAACTTTGCGTCCTGTGATGTCTTTTATAATAATTGATTGTAAGACCTTATTATTTTTTAAAACAAATGGTAGATGTATTTCATAGATTCTATATGGAATTTACATTATTATTTAATTTTTTTTATTTCATCGAGTATAACGAACATTAGTGTCGAGGTCTTTCTGTGAAGTACAGTGCCGTGTGCAAACTTACGCACATTTTTGCCGATAGCGGAAATGGCGCTGATGTTTTTCTTCCGGTCAAATCTTCCTGATCGCAATAAAGCTGACGCTGTTAGCGTCTGCATTAAAAATTACCGGAAATAGTAGAAGAATTATGTTCGCATGTGAAATTTAAATTGATATTATTGTAAACAGGAAAACTTAGTTTGAATCACATCACCCAGTCAAAAAATGTTTTTTGACCTCTTTAAAAAGTGAAAGAACAATTGGTGGCAACTCTCCTATAAAACGAGATTATAGGAGATATTCTCATAACCAAAGTGGGAGATTTGAAACATGTTTTCCCTGATTGAAAATGTCATCGAACTATTAGATACAACTCTTCTATAAATACGCAAAACCACACATATGTGGTTTTCTGACGTAGCTGATCGCACAGTTTATTGTGCGGATGGATACATTACACGAGTGCGCTCTGCGCACGAGTGTAATGTATGCGCTCGCACAATAAACGAGTGCGATCAAGCTACGTCAGAAAACCACTTATGTGTGGTTTTGTATTTATCACATGCCCTACCAAACTAAATGAAAAGCTTTCTTTGGCTTAATCTGTCAAAGAATTCACAATCAACTCAGTATTTCATATTGGTTTTTGATCTGATTCGAAAAATCTGATACCTGACTGGAAAAACTGCTAAAAAAGTAATTAAAAACAACAGATAACTCTTCGTTTACGCATCATTGGTTAACATTTCACTAATACCATCGTAAACACTGGGAAAAATTAAATAACAAACATTGATTTTACAAAATTATTTAACATCGTCCGCGATTCTCCCAACTCGAGTAAATTCTCCCAACTTAACATGACGTATGTATCACATATTGACGTCATAATATTATTATTTTTGTCATTACGTATCACATAATGACGTCATATTATTGTTGTCGGAAAAGGGAATTCCCCTAAAAGGAGTTCCGACTACTATGGTGATACGGAATGTTGTATCACACACGCGTGTGATACAGACTTCCATATCACATAGCTGGAAAATACAGTGTATTGCTATAGTAAGATTAAATGGATATGTGATAAAACGATATAAGAGATGTTGGGGGATTTGAAAATTGACAGATTGTTTTTGTCCAAGTAAAAATGAAACCTTTATTATATGGTCTAAAAATTGGCATAGTAATTCGTCTATCTATTTAGAACATTAGTTAAATTACAACAAAAACCAAGATGTACAAACCAATAAAGCTATTAAAAGTTTTAATCCGTTGTATGTTACACATCAGTAATTTAAAAATAAATGGCATGTCTAAGGTCACTGTTTGCAAGGTTCAAATAAAAAAACAAACATACTAATCCATGTCCGAATTACAGTCCAGAAGCAAAGTAAACCATTTGAAACTGACAAGATAGGTTAGACACGTGAATTTCCACCAGGGAAGTGAGGCCGGGTGCTCCGGAAGGGCAAGCACCTCCTGTTTAGCTAGCTACACCATTTGCACAATTTCCATGATCATTGCAGTCAGGTGAGATCCAAAGAAAGTATACGGGAAAATGTCAACCTTTGGGAAGTGAACAGAATTTTTATCTCGCCGAAGCGTGCGTCGTCGTGCGTTAACATTTTACATGTTAATCATCTCCTCCAAAAACTACTGGCCGAAATTTGATGAACTTTACTATCATACCTAAGTGAAGGACTTTTTCTATAGTTATCTATATAAGAATATTGTATTGAAGTATTGGCATAATGATCATTTTGAGATAGAAATCAATGGGCCGGGTTGTTTTTTAAATTTCTATTGAACGGATATAAAGTGTGGAAGAAATTTTAAATAATTGCACAAAGCAAGGTGCACAAGTTGTTTTTTTATACTTCACAGAAAGTCATGAAAAATGGGAAATACGTCCAACAATGACAATATTTTATTATTGTTAACTACTATCATAGTTTTGTACTATTCATCAGCACACACACACACACACACACACACACACACACTGTATATAGTCATTTGCATTCCTCCAGAGACAAGTTGTGAACCTATCATGCAGAATAAAATGGACATTAAATATACTCTTTCCATTTATATATATTTATCTTCATGAAACAATATAGGAGTTATTTAACTTAATATGTTCCCTTTTTTCAAACACTGAAAAACAATGCCATTAAGTCAGGTGCACATCTTTGATAATCTTTTGATATATACAGTACAAAGTAACTAAATTTCAAAGTCTGGAAAAATGGGGAAAAAATCCTGAAATATTTCCATAAAGTGAGATGCACATCTACAATATATATAGAAACATTCTGTGAAGTTTCAAGGTTTTTGGTTGAAAACTGTAGATGGAGTCGAGTTCACAAAGTTGCTACCGCCCGCTTGCCTGCACGCCCAAAATTCACCATACTATAAACCGGATTTACACTGATATATAGATGAAGGCCGTTGGTCAAAGGTCAAGGTCACAGATGCAAAATAATACTGAAATGGCCAATTATCTGGAAAACTATAAACTTGTATGCACGTATTCATTTTGATAAATAAAGGTCATGGTGCCAAAATTCAAGGTCACAAATGTATGTATTCATATAACAATTATTTTGATAAATAAAGGTCAAGGTAAGAGATGCAAAAGAATACTGAAATTCTCAATTTTATAGAAACAATAAACTTTTAGAATAGGTATGTACACTAGAATATTTTAGGTATTGATACAATGATCGCTTTTATATATAGATGAGGTCATTGGGTCAAAGGTCAAGGTCACAAATACAAACATACACTTAAATGGTTTATTATCTTTTTGTTTAGGCATGTATATTCCTATATTGTAGTTTTTTTATTTCATGGTCATGAAGGTCATTAGTTCAAAGGTCAAGGATGTATAAGAATACTGGTAATGAAATAGCCTGATTTTAAACCTTTGTACTTTTTCCACAAGCTGTTTATAGATATACTTTGGGTAAACCTTAGATATTTTAGATGTAGCATATCTTAGGCCAAGTAATAATTAATTTACAAATATTTTGAATTTAGGTCCTAACTGCTGAAAATTTGAATGTTCTCTTTAATTCATGTACTCTACCATTCTGCATGAGATATGGGATGCATTCTCAGGTGAACATTAAGGCCTCCGGGCTTCTTGTTAACACTTGGGATCTGCCCTGGCTGGATTATAGGAGATATTGTAATAAGTGATTAAAAGGGTCTGGGTGATCAAGTGGTCTAAAGCCTCTGCGTATGGTTTAAGATACCGTTCACCGTCTAGGTTGAAATCATATTTTGGACAAATGCTAGTGTGATGAAGTTTATCAGTTCCTTTGCTGAAGTTTGGTGGTTTTCTACAAGCACTCTGGTCTCCTCTGCCATTCTAGAACTGAACACCTCTATATAAATGAAGGAATCTTGAATGGCATAAAGTTTCCATTACCCCATTGTTAAAATTGGTTTAACCCTTGGGTTCTTTTATAAAAATCATCAAAAGTTTACCTTTGACCCCAGGTCACGTGACATTATTTGACCTGAAAAACCAACGAGTCCTATAATTTGATACCCAAATCTCTTTACTTGTGGGTTTGAACCCCAAATGGGCCTGACCCATGACTATAAAGTGGGTAGCGACTGTTCTTTCGCCAAGCACACTGCATTACAAAATGAAAATCATGGTTCTTTTGGATGAGAACTTCAAACAAAACGAGGTCCTGTGTCATGGTAGGTGTGGCACAATAAAGAACCTGCTGTATAATGATATGAGCGCAATTCTTTTGCACCTTCTCCTATAACTGGCAATGTCTCGAATATAAGTGAAATATTCTTGACCCCGACGTTAAACACCATTACTCACCTCATCTCAATCAAACAAGAATGTTGGTGGCAATCATCTTCCATAAACAGTGAAATTATTCATTGTCATGGTGTCCCACATGTCCCAATCATCACTGTTTCCATGGATACCATGTCCCACAAATTTTCATGTCAAAAAATATTACAAATGAAAACCACAAATTTATCAATTCAGAATATTTTTCTTAGAACCATGAAAATTGGACCCACAAAAATGGGACACCACTTATTTCACAATAAAAATCTAGAATAAGGAATTATGTAAATAAAATAAAATACATGAACAATTTCTACAACCACTTTTATAGATTAAAATAAAATTCATATATAGCAACAAAATAATATTTCTTTATGCTCATATAAAACAATATACAGTAAACATATTTAATTTCGTGTGTATTAATTTTCAAGGTATATGAAATTACATATTATACCAGTTTTAATTTTACAGCACTAGACGGCCGTTTCGGAATACAATTCCTCATCAGTAGTGCTTGGACCAAAATTATGAAAACAAAATTATTTTGAAGATGTTGAAAAGCTACCAAAAGGACCAAAATATATTTTACCAAATTAAGCTAAGGAAATACTTTGCATGAGGGAGTATAACTTAGTTTTTGAGAAATTTCAATTTTTAACTTGCAGGAAATTTAGACAATTATAGTATATTTCTGACAATAATACGACATTTCAATGTAGTTTATATTCAAAAACAAAAATACATATCCATGCCGGTATCACAATTCAGAAGCAAAGTAAAACTTTGGAACTGACAAGTTAGGTTAGACACGTGAACTTCCACCAGGGAAGTGAGGTCTGGTGCTCCCAAAGGGTAAGCATCTCCTGTTTAGCTAGCTACACCCGCCATGTGTGTAATCAAAATTGTGTGAAAGGAACATGGAACTATGGGACGTCCAATATATCCAGGGCATTCCTAGATACAGAGATATCAAACTTATCAACAATACTGTGTTGACGGCCATAACACATTTTGAGGGTCTTGATAAGCTTAGGCTTGCAATATCACTGAGTCAACAATTTATTTGCAAACAGCCTGCTTCGCTGTATTTTTTTCGAGGTATATGCAATTTTAGACATATCCAAGTTAGTTTAATTTCTTACGCAGTATTAATTTTGCACAAAACAAACGACTGCGAAAAATAAGCAAAATTTTAGTAAAGGGTGAAAATAAATACATTTACAGTTGCTAAATGATAAATTATGAATTTCTGGATTTACAAATATTATGAATCAGAATGTTTACACATACTTTAATCTTCATGAATATCATCATTTAAAGATATTCACTATTATTATTTTTACATTGTCCTTTGCTAAAAGTCAAAGACTACACGTCCAGTGACAATAGCACCTGGCTGTAACTAACTATTCAATTTTCAGAGGTTGTACATTATAAACAGATACAGTAGAGATGTTATTATATATCATCATCGCGATTATCATTGCTGAGGATTTGCCGATGGCAATTTTGTGGAAGAAAGCATGCATCACCATATATAGTAGAACCATATTGCTTACAAAGACATTCTTTGAAATCATTAAATCACTTGTGTATTGATCGTGATTAAGCAGATTAAACACATGGTTTTGCCATGAATCTTCAATAACTTTGATAAAATTTGCAATTTTATATCTTATTACTCTTCTATCAAGTTTGATTTTATTGTAGTCCAGTGAAAACCCAGCCCATCTTTTGAGCATATTCTTTCTTAAATATTGTGATATTATCGCTATGATATCGTAAATTTTTGGCAATATCGCGATACCTTTCATCTCTAGTCTACAATAACATTTCCAGTATACAGTCAAACCTGTCTTTAAAGGTCACATAAGGTAATCAATAAAACTGGCCTTCATGGACAGGTGGTTCTTATATACAGGTTCAAATAACATGAATAAAGAGTAACAGGAATAACATTTTACTGGCCCTTATTAGCAGTTCGAACTTGTATAGAGCAGGGGTTCAAAATTCACTGGGTCCGAGGTCCGGGACCTATTGATTTTACCTTGGGACCATTGATATTTAAATTGTAAAAGTCCGACGGACCTGCCATTCTTACCAGAATAATTCTACTTTTTCAATATAATTACATAATTGCACATGGATCTTTCAATGTTGATATTGGACTTTCAAAACTTTATGTGGGACCTGCCAAAAATAAAGGCAAAAGGTCCTGGACCTTCCATTACAAAACATAATTTTGAACCCCTGTAGAGGTGGGTTAAAAGGCAGGTTTGACTGTATACAGATGTGTGCAGTTTACAGTGACTGTATTAATGAGAAGACTGGACACATTCCAAGGATTAGGATCAGCAGGGGCCCAGTAGCCCATGACTCCTAAAACTCAATCTGGGCCCCTAAAATGTTCACACATTTTAGCTGCATGTCTTTATTACCATTAAAACTTCTAACTCAAAATACTAAAGCTTTATCCCTGCCACGGGAACCGCGAGGTGTACAGGAGTGGTACATCATCTGATGTAACAGTAATGTTTGTTCTCCTTTTTTCAGATTACATCAACGCTTTAGCAGATGTACTTCTAACTATTCTGTCCACACAGCCATCAGTGTAAAAACTTCATCAACACCATTACCCTCCATTTTAGTCATATCGATTGCCATCATTATGACTACCATCAACTTCGTCATCTGCTTTCCAACACACACAAATCCTTAACAAAAATCATCTTCAACCTTTCCAATCAATTTCAGTCACACATCAATCGTCATAAAAATCTCCTTCATTTTCATCATCATCATCTCCATCAAGTTCGCTATAGAAGGTTTCCGGTGAACAAAACCATGACAACAACAAGATGGCTGCAAATACAGCTATGGCATACAATGCTGTGTAGACATGGTTTGTCTGATGATGTAATGTAAATCCTAAGTACCTGTGATTAGAAAAGAAAGATTTACATTATTCAATAGCTTGTGACCTCTTCTATAGGCAAGTGTTTATTAAAATAGATGCCTATGTAGTCTTTCTCTCCAGTGAATATGTTCTTCAATAACGATTGTTCAAGATTGCAAATGGTCGATGAAAGCCAATGTTGATAGGCGTTCACCTTAGATTCAAGATGGCATCCCAAAGACATGATTTGTATTATATCATTTTGAACGGGGATATGATTTGGTTGGTTGAATGTTGCTGAACGGGGATTGAATGATAAAATTAATTCTAACTTATAAATTTATTTACTGTATAAGAGATTATTTTCACAGGGTGAAAATGTCGTTATTTCTAAATTCTGGCATTTTGTCATGTTTATGTGAGAGTAATTTTCATGTAACCAATATAAGTGGGTGTATATCCTACATATTATGATAAATATTCACCTGTATGGTAAACATTTTCGGTGGGTAAAATTTTTATGGTAATTTCTTTAATGTGAAATAAGCAAAAATACAGTATTTGTCATTTATAATCAAGTAAGTTTCCATGTCCAAATCTAAGGGATAACTGATAAAGCAATCTAAGGGAGATCACTGATAAAGCAATCTAAGGGAGATAACTGATAAAGCAATGAGATGATTAAGATGACCCAGACTCAATAGTACTTTTAGCTGATATTCATTAGACTTATATTTTTATGTGTTGATTTTGGATATGGGAGATATTCCAACCGAGGGTCCAAATTTAAGGGATGAGTCAGGGATGAGTCTTGCTTAGTAAAAAACTCTTTTTTTCTGTCACCTTTTTTTCAAACTGCAAATGCAGTTCACTTCATTCAACATTTAGAAGGAAAATTCATTATTTGTGATTTGTGAAATAATCTAAATGGATTTTCCGAATCAAATTTTTCCATCTTCCATAAAGATATGTGGGCGAAAAACAAAACCAGGGTTCTTTCAACCCATTTTGGGAATGGGGCCAGGCGTTTTGACTCATTTTGGGAAAATTCAACAAGAAGCAAAAACGTTACATTCAGACTTTTACTGGTCATAAAATATAATTAAATGAAAGTTAGAATTCTATTTGCTAAACAGGAGGTGCTTACCCTTCGGGAGCACCCGGCCTCACTTCCCTGGTGGAAGTTCACGTGTCTAACCTAACTTGTCAGTTCCAAAGTTTTTACTTTGCTCCTGGATTGTGATTCGGACATGGATTAATATGTTTGTTTTTGATTTATCTACATGTATCTTTCATGCCTCTGAATGTTTGTTCTAGTTGTGTCTGTGAGAGATGAAAGTTAAGAAACCTACATTGTATACCATTTTGATGTAAACACAACATCCAAAAAAATTGGGAATATAACCATTATCAAATGGGAAAAAACATGCTTTATTGCACTGGGAATGGGGTCCAATTTCGGCCCTAAATTTGCTTCAGTGAGACCCCTGAAAATGCTTGAAAAGCTTAGGAAAGCGGAAACAAGTTTGGGCAAGCATCATGTTGTATCATACTTACCCTAATTTACATGTAATGATAAGATCGTTAAGGCCATCGTTATCGAAGTCACCAATGACGACAGGTGCTGTAGGATTACATGGTAACGAGTGGGATGTTAGTATGTTACCATCCTGGAGATCAACTAACACAACATCTGTGTAGGCAGCAAAAACCAAAACATTCTACAAAGTAATATAAAACATGTCATGAAGTGGCCAAGATACATGTACAGTCCAACCTGCCCTAAAGACCACCTCTATATAAGAACCACCTGCCACTAAGTCAGGAGTGGCTAAAATACATGTACAGTCCAACCTGCCCTAAAGACTACCTCTATATAAGGACCACCTGCCACTAAGTCAGGAGTGGCCAAGATACATGTACAGTCCAACCTGCCTTAAAGACCAACTCTATATAAGAACCACCTGCCACTAAGTCAGGAGTGGCCAAGATACATGTACAGTCCAACCTGCCCTAAAGACCACCTCTATATAAGGACCACCTGCCACTAAGTCAGGAGTGGCCAAGATACATGTACACTCCAACCTGCCTTAAAGACCAACTCTATATAAGAACCACCTGCCACTAAGTCAGGAGTGGCCAAGATACATGTACAGTCCAACCTGCCCTAAAGACCACCTCTATATAAGGACCACCTGCCACTAAGTCAGGAGTGGCCAAGATACATGTACACTCCAACCTGCCATAAAGACCAACTCTATATAAGGACCACCTGCCACTAAGTCAGGAGTGGCCAAGATACATGTACAGTCTAACTTGCCTTAAAGACCACCTCTATATAAGGACCACCTGCCACTAAGTCAGGAAGTGGCCAAGATACATGTACATTCCAACCTGCCCTAAAGACCATCTCTATATAAGAACCACCTGCCACTAAGTCAGGAGTGGCCAAGATACATGCACACTCCAACCTGCCTTAAAGACCAACTCTATATAAGGACCACCTGCCACTAAGACAGGATTGGCCAAGATACATGTACAGTTCAACCTGCCTTAAAGACCACCTCTATATATGGACCACCTGTCACTAAGTCAGGAGTGGCCAAGATACATGTACACTCCAACCTGCCCTAAAGACCAACTCTATATAAGGACCACCTGCCACTAAGTCAGGAGTGGCCAAGATACATGTACTGTTCAACCTGAAAGACCAACTCTATATAAGGACCACCTGCCACTAAGACAGGAGTGGCCAAGATACATGTACAGTTCAACCTGAAAGACCAACTCTATATAAGGACCACCTGCCACTAAGTCAGGAGTGGCCAAGATACATGTACAGTCCAACCTGCCTTAAAGACCAACTCTATATAAGGACCACCTGCCACTAAGTCAGGAGTGGCCAAGATACATGTACAGTCCAACCTGCCTTAAAGACCACCTCTATATAAGGACCACCTGCCACTAAGTCAGGAGTGGCCAAGATACATGTACAGTCCAACCTGCCTTAAAGACCAACTCTATATAAGGACCACCTGCCACTAAGTCAGGAGTGGCCAAGATACATGTACAGTCAAACCTGCCCTAAAAGCCACCTCTATATAAGGACCACCTGCCACTAAGTCAGGAGTGGCCTAGATACATGTACAATCCAACCTGCCTTAAAGACCAACACTATATAAGGCCAACCTGCTTATAAAGGCCAGTAGAATAACATCCCAATTGTTCTTTATTTATATTATTTGAAACTGCATATAAAGGCCACCTGCCCATAAAGGCCATTTACTGGTTCCCTTAGGTGGCCTTTATAGGCAGATTTGACTGTAGTACCCCACAGAGTCTGAAAAGTGTCCAAGAAATATTTTTTTAACTCAGGGGAACTAATAGAAATTGTAAACTATCATTATAGTATCTTATGTAAGAAACATCAACTTAAATGTAAATCTTAGATACCATCAAACATAAATTAAAGTCAATTGAAATATTTTAAATGCCTTATTTTGTCATTACATCTTTATTTTGTCCTGAACTATAACAACTATGGGTTTCTAGTTTGAATGTTTGCATCAGAAACATGTGTCAGTCAACAGTCAACAGAAGGGGAAACAATTTGGAAAATGATCAACTCATGTAATTTACGCACCCCCCCAAATTTCAACTTTATTTTTACTTAAAAAACTGTGTTTTTACGGTATTAGGCCTCAGTTTAAGAACATGTTCACTGGTCCTGCTTCAGTTGTAACAACCCAGTGTAGAATGGCATTTTATTCACACTCTGATTAAAGATTAGAGAAGATTATTTGTCAGGTGTTATTCTAGAATTAATTAAATTCTCAAACTGGAATGGGAAAATAAAAAATTACATGAAATAAATTTACATTTTTTAGTTTTAAACTGCAACCACTTCTTGCCAAGTACATAACACCTGATTACTTGACACAGTGCTAAACAGTTTCAAACTAGAACTGTCTCTTGAGAGCAAAATACCCCAGCCCCTAACGCCTATAAGAGATTAATGTTTCACTGCGACCTTGACCTTTTCGATACGATCTTGGTTCAAGGTCATGACACACTTTTGGACCATGTGAAGTTTTATGACAGTCGTCCAAAGCAATTATGAGATATGGCCTGGACACTATTTTACACAGACAGACAGGCAGTTGGACAGACAGATATAGTGATTCTTATTTACCCCCTAAAACTAGTTTGCTGGGTGCAGGGGGTATAAAAATTTATCTGAGTCCTGGTGAAATAAATATTGTCTTCTTTTAAATATGACCATTACCTTGGGTCCATACACCTGTAATGACATGAGCTGTCTGCTTGGCTGAAATGTTTCCATAAACTCCTGAAAACCTTCATCTGTTTCACTTCTCTTTTTCAATTCTTTTGCTAATTGTGCCCAGCCTGTTCCCGTTGATACCTGGAAAAAACATCAAAAAATTTTATGTATTTTAAAGGCGAGTTTTATCTTGGACCTCGAAGTTTGGCAGCAGTCTTCAATATAAATGAGATGAGTCGTGCCTTCTGGTCCTGACCTGGAAAAAAATTGGGGACCGAATTTTCCAAAAGAGGTCAACATTATCACATAAATTTATCCGTTTAATTAGGAAAGATCAGACTCATTTCATCTGTACTATAGATCCAGTTTCTATTGTGTTATTGTTTTAATGATGAAGACATGTTTGTTTAATTGTGTACCTTTAGCTGAGATGAGTTGAGTAATGAGGTTTAATGTCCCAGTCAAGAATATTTCACTTATATCAAGATGTCACCAGCTATAGGTAAATGGTGAAGTAAGAAGATGAACACCAACATCTAAACAATAGCAGTTTATTATAAGTAGTGATACTGGTCTAGCTTTCGGCTTGGGGTAGCCTTCATCAGGACCAAGTGAGAATACAGTATCTGATAAGGTGCAATGAGCGGCGTTAAATTTACATGATGTACATTTATAATGAAATTACATATAATTTGTATTATGATGTTATAAAAATAAAATATTATAATAAAACATTAAAGTTCATAAGTTCAAGTATTTAACATTCATCAATCAGGAGCCAGTCAGCAGGATCAATCCAGGATCTAGGTGTAAGTATAGAACTTTCACTGGAGCTACTTTGTACACTGGTGCTGGAGTCAGAAAGTGCTAAATCGGCAGCCAGTGTATCATGTATGGCATCTATGTATGTGTGGTCTGGATGGCGGTGGGTTCTTCCACGGTGGTTGTTGGTTTGTTAGTTGGTGTGGGCTTAGTGGCTGTTGTTGTGGGTGTTGGATGTGGCGAGTTGTTACCTGGTACTATGCGAAATTTTGGAATAGCTTTAAGATCAAACTTTAGTCTGGCCTCGGCGGGCGGTGTACATTTTTTCGGTGGATCCACTTCTGAGAAGATAGTGGTTTGGAATTCTTCTATTTTGATGGTGGGATCATGGTGGATGTTCTTAAGATGTCGCTTAGCGTCTGATAATCTTCCGAAGACTGTGAACATTCATATTTGTTTATAATAGCGTTGTGCTTTGTTCTTATGTGGCGGCGGAGTGTGTCCAATCTTGAAAAGGTTCTGTGGCATATTTCACACGGCAATTTCACTTTGATCTTAGCGGTGACGGCGCGTTCTTTTCACTGCGTTTTCTTTATGTTATCCTGTTGGTGGTTTAAGTTTCTTGAGCATGGTTACTGGGGTTGGCGGAGGTTGGTTTCTAAAGAAGTGTGCTCTGTTTTCTAATCCTTTGGGTATCATGTCTTCTTTTATGCATGTGTTGAGGAAATCTCTATGTTTTTTAGTGTGTTCGAGGTCTAGCATGCGTTTTCTATAAGCACGGAAATAGACCATGTTCTTATCTTGTATACGCTTGGTGTAGGTTGTAGTGGCGGCGGTGGTGGCATTGGTATTACTGGTGCTGGTAGAGGCTGCGGTAGTTAAACCAAAAGAAGTTAGCCTAGCTTAACCACTTTTGGTTCCTGTATCGCAAGATCCGTCCATCAAACCAAAACCATATCCTAACTTTGGACAATTAAGACCAACATGGATAAATTCAGCAATGCCACAGATGAATTACCACCGGAAGATATTGGCAACAACCCAGCTAAGAGGAAAAGAGAAGACACACAAACTGCCGCCGCAGCCTCTACCAGCACCTGTAATACCAATGCCACCAATGCCACCACTGCCACCACTACAACCTACACCAAGCGTATACAAGATAAGAACATGGTCTATTTCCGTGCTTATAGAAAACGCATGCTAGACCTTGAACGCACTAAAAACATAGAGATTTCCTCAACACATGCATAAAAGAAGACATTATACCCAAAGGATTAAAAACCAGAGTCACGCCGCAGATTCCAAGTAAGCCCCTAGCCTTTCTCGTCAAATGGGAACTTGCACATATAAAATTCGGACAACAACTCAATAACATCCTCCATGAGTACTGGCAAGATAGGATTGAAGATACACAAAAAGAACTAATAGAAATCAACCGCCTACTCAGTGAAAATACCATCGCCAATGAATTGGAACACATAAAACAAATTATTGCCAAAAACATACTAGAACTCAATCAACCCAAGAAACCAAATGCCCAGGAACAGAAGATTTAAAAGATACCCGCCGCCCACCAATGCCGTTGTCAACCTCAGTAACATACCGCTCAGTAACACAGAATTCAATGTATTAGCCTATGGACTTAACTTCACCATCCACACCACAAACTTCGATAGCACAGAACTGAAAATCAGCAGAAGAATCTTCAATTGCCGCTTAGACTCGCACACTTCTTTAGAAACCAACCTCCGCCAACCCCAGTAACCACGCTCAAGAAACTTAAACCACCAACAGGTTAACATAAAGATAATGCTGTGAAAAGAACGCGCCGCCACCGCTAAGATCAAAGTGAAATTGCCGTGTGAAATATGCCACAGAACCTTTTCAAGATTGGACACACTCCGCCGCCACATAAGAACAAAGCACAATGCTATTATAAACAAATATGAATGCTCAGCCAGTTTCTCAGTCTTCAGAAGATTATCAGACGCTAAGCGACATCTTAAGAACATCCATCATGATCCCACCATTAAAATACTGTGAAATCATTAATTTTTGTTGGGGCTCAATTTTCATAGTTTTAGTGGACAGTCTGAACCACGAATTTACGACCACCACGAAATATTATCCACAAGTAAAAAGACAAGATAACTACCCGGTAATGGACAAGTACCATATTTAATCGCATTCATAAATTACAACTAGCGTAACTCACATTTTCACACCAATAAAAACTTTTTAGGAAGTGAAGATGTTAGGATGTCTTAATCTAATTGTGAAAATTATTTAAGTAAATATATTATGTTTAATAAGATAAATATTTATATTTAAAAAAAAGTTTATTTTTAATAGGGAACTGGTCGGGACGAATAGGGGCAGACAGGTTTCTAGCCGTAGCTTTCATCATCAATTATGGCCTGTCTCATTTAAATTGAAATTCGATTAACTAAATAAACATTTCAACAATCTATCAACTAACCTCCTTTATATTTTATATAACTAAATCAACAGTTTGTCTTGTAAAAACCGCACCTTCTTTCGACATTATACAGTATCGGTAAGAGCCGCCATTGTTACTCTCGTAATCAGCTGATTGGGTCATCAGAGGTCAATAATTAGATTTTTTAAAAAGTTGTCGATATCAAAGAAAAAAAAAACTATTTGTTTAAAGGGATTATGAACCACATTCTGATTGATGTGATATGAGTGAACTTATAAATCTGAATGATATGGCCCTTAATTATCTAATGTAACAGGTAGATTTACTCGAGCCAGGTGTCACGTCGTGTATGAAGTCAATTGTTACTGATAAACTAATCACAGGTAATTAATGCCTACCCTAGACTTGGTCATTAATCCGTGTCTCTAGCTCTGTCATGGTCTATGGCTTTGGTAATCCCTAATTACTCATCCTATAACTGCCGATTAACAAACAAATCATCACTTTCTACCCGTTATCAATGTTCAAAGGACAAACTAGTTTTTGACATTTCAGTAAAACCACGAATTTACGTCCCAACGAAATGTTATTTTTTACCGATTCCACGAAAATTGGGCCCCACGAAAATAAAACCATTCACAGTAAAAGAATTCCAAACCACTAGAAGTGGATCCACCGAAGAAATGGACACCGCCCGCCGAGGCCAGACTCAAGTTTGATCCTAAACCTATTCAGAAATTTTGCATAGAACCAGGTAATAACTTGCCACATCCAACACCCACAACAACAGCCACTAAGCCCACACCAACTAACAAACCAACAACCACCGTGGAAGAACCCACCGCCATCCAGACCACACATACATAGATGCCATACATGATACACTGGCTGCCGATTTAGCACTTTCTGACTCCAGCACCAGCGTACAAAGTAGCTCCAGTGAAAGTTCTATACTTACACCTAGATCCTGGATTGATCCTGCTGACTGGCTCCTGATTGATGAATGTTAAATACTTGAACTTATGAACTTTAATGTTTTATTATAATATTTTATTTTATAACATCATAATACAAATTATATGCAATTTCATTATAAATGTACATCATGTAAATTTAACGCCGCTCATTGCACCTTATCAGATACTGTATTCTCACTTGGTCCTGATGAAGGCTACCCCAAGCCGAAAGCTAGACCAGTATCACTACTTATAATAAACTGCTATTGTTTAGATGTTGGTGTTCATCTTCTTACTTCACCAATTGTATTACCACCGCACCGGTATCCACAAGGATCCATCTACTCAATAGTCAGAGACCAACTAATATACAACCCGCCGGACGTTGGAACCACCCACCGCCAAACCCAGCTATAGGCAAAGGTGCAGAAATTTTGCCTGTGCATTGCGCTAATGGCATTATACAGCATGGTTCTTTAGCATGCCAAGCCCACCATGACATGGGACCTCGTTTATTTTAAGTTCCCATCCAAAAGAAACATGACCGTAATGCCGAGTGCTTCGCGAAAGAACAATCACTACCCACTTTCAAGTCTTTGGTCAGAACCAGCCAGGAATCGAATCCACAACCCATTTACCGAGCGAGCACTCTACTAACTGAGCTACCGTAGTCGTGTAACTTCAGCTGATTTTCAGAGATTTGAGGCCTTTCTTAACATACATATAAATGTACTACACAAAGATTTTTCAGGCCTTTCTTAACATACATGCGATGCCATCTATAAACAGGTCATACCATTACACAATGAAACTCTTCACAAAATTTAATTGTAAGAAACAACATTCTGGTAAAGCTGAGTGTTATTCAGCTAAAAAAGTTTTTTTTATCTTGAATTTTTTTTCTACATTGTTATATTTTTCACAAAAAAATACCTTCCCAATACTAGGTCTATGTTCAAACGACTGAGCTATCCAGCCACCTGTAAAGCCCCAGCCATCCAAAGAGCCCAGTCCACCACATTAAGAGGCCATGGAGGATTAATGGATAAGACGTCAGTCTATAAATCCAGGGCCTCTCACTGCTGTGAGTTTTAGTCCCGCTCAGACCACATATGGGAAAGTAAATTGTCATTGCTGTTAGCCTTTACTGGTATACCCAGTGCCAGTATAAAGTGACTGGGTGAATGGTACGCTTGTCTGAGGCGTACTGACTAGATGAGCTACAACCTTAAAGTCGCCCTGAGTGCGAGCTAGTACAAGGCAGACCAGAAAACACACTCGCATTTCACATGCATACACAAACTTGTTCATAGATTAAACCATAGAGATTAATAAAGTAGTTTTCATAGTGAAAAGCTGAAAAATTGCTGATGCGACGTTAACAACATTCAACAACAACAACAACCACAACATTAATTTGAAATGCCATCTGATCATCTTTAAACATACCTGCCAGTTTACATTACCCTCTCTGTCAAAAGAAGATATTTTCCCCATCCCGCCAAGTGTGATTATATCAAACTGCGTTGTCTTTGATGGTAAATGGTGTCCAAGAAGATATCGGAAAAATCCTGATTTTCTAGCCACACTGAAAAATTAAATGCATAGATTTTTTAAAATCATTCAATAATGCATTGTCAATTTTTTATTAAGTTAATATTAACAAGTTTTCTTCACATTTTTTAAAACTTAATCTTGATATATGTTGTTGACTCAGGGATATTGCAAACCAAGGCTTATCAAGACCCTCAAAAAGTTTTATGGCCGTCATCACAGTATTTTTTGATAAGGTTTATGTCTGTGTCCAGGATTGCCCTGGATATATTTGACATCCCATAGTTCCATATTCCTTTCACACAATTTTGATTACATACATGGCGAGTGTACTAGCTAAACATGAGGTGCTTACCCTTCCGGAGCACCAGGCTTCACTTCCCTGGTGAAAGTTCACGTGTCTAACCTAACTTGTCAGTTCCAAAGTTTTTACATTGCTTCTGGATTGTGATTCGGACATGGATTAGTATATTTGTGTTTGATTGTACATGTATCACTTTTTTGTTCATTTTTATAAACATTTTGATAAAAAAAATTGTTTGGAGTTTAGTATAGTTGATTTGATTTTCTACATCATCTGTTTAGAATGCATATTCCGTATGTGAGCGGTTGGGATCTGAACTCTGGCAATGTCTGACCAAGACTTAAAATACCAGTAATTCTAATATGACTTGCGTTTTCCTTCATATGAAACATGAAGAGAGCCAGCCATGGTAAAACAAACTATATACCCATGGCTGTTTCATTTAAATGACGTACTCCTTTGGGTTTCTTTGACGTCATGCTATGTGTCGCGAACAATGGTTATGACATAATTTTTATTCATAAAATCATTTACTAGTATTTCAATAGAGGTAATTTCAACAGCCGAATTGTTTTAATGGATCTTTTAACAAATGGATAGTAACATTTACTTTACTTCCGAAGAAAGAGTTGGCAATGTTTTTTTAAATCATATTTATTTAAGTCATGTTAAAATTGAAATAATTAACATTTACCCGTTGTATATTGTCAAATAATACACTAGCTGTCGTTATCATGCAGCCGATATATATTCTTCCGCATGTGAACTCTGGCCTGTGTATTATTTGACGATATACAATGGGTAAATGTTGATTATTTTTTAAGTAATGACTGGTTTTTTCACCAAGCGCTTGGCATTTAGAATTAAAGTCATAGGGTTCTTTGGAAGAGACCCTACACACTGATGCTTCATGTCATGGTAGGCACACCAAGCTTAACAAAACCCTCCATACACACTGCCCTAAGCACATTGCAAAGATCAAAAAATTTCTGCCACTACATATCTAGCTGATTATGTTTGATATAAGTGAAATATTCGTGTATAATTCCATTGCATCAATCAATATATCATTTGATCTCTGTAGAATTAATGGTTATGTTCATGGTAGAGTTTAGTTAAGTAATGGTGTTTAATGTACCAGTCAAGAATATTTCACATATATTGAGACATCACCAGCTATAAGTGAAGATGCAGAAATTTTGCCTGTTTGTTGCACTGATGGCATTATACAGCAAGGTTCATTATCGTGCCACGCAGGCTGTGACACAGGAGCTCGTTTATTTTAGTTCTCATCTGAAAGAACTGTGACTTTCATTTCGTAATGCCGAGTGCTTAGGGAAAGAAGTCACTACCCACTTTCAAGTCTTGGGTCAGACCAGGCAGGGAATTAAACCCAAAACCTCCCACTTACAGGGCGAGCACTCTACCAACTGAGCCACCGCAGTGGTTTGTTCATGGTAGACTAGCAACTGTACATAGGGTATTGATTTTTCACCAAAACAATGAAAGTGTTTCTTAAAATTTGACGTCGATTAAGCCAATTGTTCAGTTGTTTTATGACATCATTTTAAAAAATGTATCTAACACGTATGTGCCAATGATCAATTATAGTCCAGCAGATTCGTGCAAAAATTTGACAAAATTGTGGGTTTTTTGTTAAAAGCATGAAATTTGGCATGATTAAAGTTCATGACCTGGAGATTATTTTCAGATATGGGGCCAACCAAAAATACCAATATGGCCGCCATTTTCAATATGGCGGACAAAATGGCCGCCAAAATCACATAAACTGATTTAAATTTTGTTATCACCTATTTTGTTAACAAATATGCAGGAATTTTTTTTAGTTTTGATCTGCTTATTACTTTTACATATATTTGCTGATGATTTAAATTTCAAAATGGCTGCCATTTCCAATATGGCGGACAAAATGGCGGCTCAAATAATGAAAAACGTAGATTTAAGTATTTTTGTACCGATTTTTAATTAAGTACTGCATGAAAACATTTTGTATATGGTCTGTGATTACTCAGAGATATATTTTAAAATTGTTTACAATTCAAAATGGCCGTCAAATCCAATATGGCGAACAAAATGGCGGCTAATTTATAACAAATAGCTGTACAGCTTCATTGTATTGAACCGCGGGATATTTAAGAAATAGGTCTGCATATGACTTTTTGGCAATCTTTTGAAAACACAAACTTTCCTTGGTATTGCTTTAAGAAAAATTCCGGATAAAGGTTATGTAATAAATTTTCAAAATTTAAAATTTATCAAATTTAAAATGGCTACCATTTCCAATATGGCGAACAAAATGGCCGCTTAAATGATAAAAAATGTAGATCTAAACATTTTGGTACTGATTCTAAAAATCAGAATTGTATGAAAACATTTTGTATATGACTTATATTACCCATAGATACATCTTTTTTGTACTTGACCTGTGTCATAAATACATCTTGAAGTTATTTGCAGTCCAAAATGGCTGAACAAAATGGATACATAGTAACAAATAGATATTCGTTGTTCAATATTAATGATCACATCTGCAGATTATTTGACAATATTTTTTGCATATGGCTGTTTATTTGGTAATTGTTTGAAAGCATAAACTTTATTAAATTAGGCTTGACTTAGCACAGTTCATAAGCTTGAGTTTATACTCAGATATGGGGCCAACCAAAAAATTTAATATGGCCGCCATTTTTCAATATGGCGGACAAATTGGTAGACAAAGTCACATTATATGTATTTACAGTGTGTTATTACCCATTTTTTGACAAATATACAGGAATTTATTTTGTATTTTCACCTGATTATTATTTTACATATGTCTGCTGATGATTTGAAAATCAAAACGGCGGCCAATTCCAATATGGCGGACAAAATGGCCACCAAAATGATAAACAAAGTAGAGATTTAAGTATTTTTGTATTGATTTCCAATTAAATGTTGAACCTGGCCTAAAAACCTGTTTGCAATTTGGTGTTGGGAGATTTCTCACTTGGATTTAGTTATTGGGTCACTGGACACTATAAATCACCAAGGTGCTTTTCTGCCACCACGCCATAAATGTCGCTATTGCAAAATCAAACATGGTTGCCGTCGGCCATGATGTAAATCTAACTTTTTTAATTTATTTCAGTAGATGTTCTTGTGATACCTATAATCCTACTAATTTTGGTGCGTAGAATTCATTTCTATTGTTGTTTTGACCGTTTAGAGTCATATTGACCTTCTGAAGACAATGTCAAGGCCGTTTTGCTACACCGATAACCATTTACTTATCTGTATCCTCATATTATTCTGGTAATCTGACACTGATATACAAGGTTGAATGTCAGTGTTTTATAACATAACTAAAAACTGTTTTCGACAATCTTTACAGTGTTAGAAATAACAATTGAGACATACCTTCATGTGTCACATTTGCCTGTACATGTGCATACTGTTAGAATAGTTTCTGGTAGGGGCTTCAGGCATTTTGATGGCTGCAATGCACATCAGTATTCTCTCCAACCATGCTCTACTAATTGTAATGTTGCTTCCTGATCATTGGATGTCTCAAGCAGTTGACATGCCCTGTACACTAGAAAGGCTCCTCGCTGAATGTGGTCTTGTATAACGCCACTTGTAGGAGGGAGTGAATCGATACCAGCGTCACCACCTATGTTGTTCTCCATCCTTAGTTGGTCAAACGTTTCAGCTGTTGTCATTGATCTGGCTCCTGCCCAATCGTATACCAAGTAGTTTTCTGCTGAAGCAGCATCCTGCTCAGATAAGGTGTCAGTCTCTCCAAAATTGATAAGGCACTGTACTGGATCACAAGCCATAGCTGCATGTTTGGTGCCTACTTCGCTCATACAATCATCTCCGGTTAATATGTGAGCCTTGATTTCTGCCTTTGCCAGTGGTGCTCCAAGATGCTGGAAGCATCTACCGTTTCTTAACGGTGCCATACTGTTGCCACATTTCTATCAATCAGAGCCGTGGAGCGTTTGTAGTGTAGCAGTAATGCAAAGATGTCAGTGTCATTGGAAACTATAACAATTCTTTTACACCGTTTCACACGAACAACTCACTCCACATGCACCACTAGCCTCTGGTCTGCCTCTTTAATTCAGTTCGACAAGTCTGAAATATCTGTACCATCTGGTTCTTTTGAAATCCGTATATTGCTAGACAAAATCACTAGAATCCCTGTTTAGCACCAGATATTTGTATTTTGGCCTACCGTTTTTGTAAAAGAATGACAAGTGAAATTTTTTTAAGACGTTCTTTCACTTTATAATGAGGGATAGCAGTGTAAACTGTAGAAAAATCAAATGTTTTTATACTTTTTACACAAGATAAAGTAATAGAAGCAAGATGTTTAAGAAATTCTTTAGAATTTTAAAGAATCCACATTTGATTTATTCCAGATATAGGTAGAACATAAACGGTATCCATTTTGGATGCAATAGATAGCGAAAACCTGAATTAATCCCTACAGGCAATCAAAAAAGCAAAATGTTCAAGTAATTCTTTAGAATTTTTAAGAATCCACATGTAGTTGATTCCAGATGTAGAATATACTTTTTATGTATAAGACTGAAGACCATCTTTGACGATTGTCAAAATTTACATGGCAAGTTCTGTGCTAAAAAGATAATTATATAATTATGTAAATATATAGCTGAGAAAAATAACAGATTTTCAGTGAATGATGTAAAAAAATGTATTTTTTTTATTACTCAAGCAGTCATTTTGTCTTCCATTTTTGAAAGGAATTCGTTTGAATTTTAAATGACAATAAATTTTAGATGTAGTTAAAAACTAGAACAGACCCTTGACAGACAAACACCTCCTGTCCCCAACATCTGTTGCTTCGAAGATTTGACCTTGTGACGTATGCAACTAAATTTGGTATACAACTTATCGTCTTATGCTGGTTTGTATTTGTTCCAAGTCTGATCAAAATCTATACATTGACATGTAAGGTTTGTAGTGAACACAATATTGGAACGGACAGAAAGATAAATATATAGGTGGTTCCCATATATATGCTTCCTAATCTATTTTTTGTAAAAACCTATTACATATGTGAAATGCCCCATCTAATTTTGAATTTGAACAAATTCGGTTGAAAATTAAATGCACAATAGCTACTTTTGTATTTTTTTATTTATAGATAGTTCTCATGTACCTTTAGCAGACGAATTTTTCAGTAGAGTAGTCGCCATTTTGATAGGCATTCTATATCATTTATCTATTTTAACTAAATTTGTTCATTTTTAAATTATTGTTTCTCAAAAAGTAATCGTAATAACAAACAAGAAGCCCATGGGCCTTATCGCTCACCTGAGGCTGAGTACATATTTCATGCAGAGGTTCAATGGTCAATGACAATAATAATAGATAATTTCAAAATTTTCAGCAGTAAGGGACAATTTTATGCAAGTATTTTTGCAAAAAAAATTATAAAAATTATTATGTAAGAATGCTACATATAACATATCTAAAGTCTAGCTACAATATATTGTTTATAAACAGCTAAACATCTATATATCAAATTGTTGGTTGTTAGGTCAATACCTACAATATTCCAATATACATGCCTATACAAAAAGTTTATAGTGTTTGAGATAATTAACCATTTAATATTGGTTTGCATCTATGATCTTGACCTTTGAACCTATGACCTTCATTTATATATTAAAATGATCATTATGCCAATACCTACAATATTCCAATACACATGCCTATACAAAAAGTTTATAGTTTTTGAGATAATTAACCATTTAAGTATTGGTTTGCATCTATGACCTTGATCTTTGAACCTGTGACCTTCTTTTATATATCAAAATGGTCGTTGAGCAAATGCCTACAATATTCTAATATACATGCCTATACAAAAAGTTTGTAGTTTTTGAGATAATTAATGATTTAAGTATTCGTTGGCATCTATGACCTTGACCTTTGAACTTATGGCATTCATTTATATATCAAAATGATACGTAGGCCAATACTTACAATATTCCAATATACGTGCTTATACAAACAGTTTATAGTTTTTGAGATAATTGATAATTTCAGTATTCGTTTGCATCTATGACCTTGACCTTTGAACTTATGACCTTCATTCAAATATCAAAATGATCGTTGTGCAAATACCTACAATATTCTGATATACATGCTTCTAAAAAAGTTTATAGTTTTCAAGATATATTGACAAATACATTGATTTTAGCAATTTTCCACTTAAGTACCTTGCCATTCCCCCCATTTTGGCCCCCACAATTACGATTTGTGCAAATCTAAAACTAGGTGCCCTAAGTATGTTTCACATTAAATATCTTAGTTATATCACTTGTAGGTTCAGAGGAGAAGATTCTTAAAGATTTGCACTATTTCCCCCTTTCTGGGGCCCCAAGGGGACATAACTCCTTTATTTCTGCAAATCTGAAAGGCCTTCACCTAGGCATCATAATCACTAAGTTTCATCAAATTTGGCTTGGTAGTTTTAGATACAGTTTATTTGATTTGGGCGGCCATTTTGTCCGCCATATTTGAAATGGCAGCCATATTGATTTTTTTAGTTGACCCCATATCTGAAAATAATCTGTAGGTCATGAACTATTATCATGCTAACTGTCATAGTTGACATAGTTCCTGTTTTCAACCAATCATCAAATAGCCATATGCAAAAATATTACTGCAGATATGATAATAAATACAATGAATATGTACATCTATTTGTTACTATTTATCCGCCATTTTATTCAGCCATTTTGAATTGCAAACAACAATAAGCAGGTCATGTACAAAAAAGATGTATCTATGGGTAATCAAAAGTCATATACAAAATGTTTTCATACAATTCTGATTTTCAAAATCAGTACAAAAATGTTTAGATCTACATTTTTTATCATTTAATCGGCCATTTTGTTCGCCATATTGGAAATGGTAGCCATTTTGAATTTCAATAAATTTTAATAATTTATTAAATAATCCTTATCTGGATTTTTTCTTAAAGCAATACCAAGCAAAGTTTGTGTTTTCAAAAGATCGCCAAAAAGTCATATGCAGACCTATTTCTTAAATATCCTGCGGTTCAATACAATGAAGCTGTATAGCTATTTGTTATAAATTAGCCACCATTTTGTTCGCCATATTGGATTTGACGGCCATTTTGAATTGTAAACAATTTTAAAATATATCTCTGAGTAATCACAGACCATATACAAAATGTTTTCATGCAGTACTCAATTAAAAATCGGTACAAAAATACTTAAATCTACGTTTTTCATTATTTGAGCCGCCATTTTGTCCGCCATATTGGAAATGGCAGCCATTTTGAAATTTAAATCATCAGCAAATATATGTAAAAGTAATAAGCAGATCAAAACTAAAAAAAATTCCTGCATATATGTGAACAAAATAGGTGATAACAAAATTTAAATCAGTTTATGTGATTTTGGCGGCCATTTTGTCCGCCATATTGAAAATGGCGGCCATATTGGATTTTTTGGTTGGCCCCATATCTGAAAATAATCTCCAGGTCATGAACTTTAATCATGCCAAATTTCATGCTTTTAACAAAAAACCCACAATTTTTTCACGATTCTGCTGGACTATTATAATTCATCAATTATGACCACATTTTAAGTGCACAATTAAAAGTACCGTAAATGTATTTATTTTCGTGTGTATAGAATATTTAGACATATCCGCGTAGTTAAATTTTCCCATTTTTTAATATGATCTATAACATAATAGGAAGCGCATGGTCTAGTGGTTAAGGCGTTGGACTTATGATTCGAAGGTCGTGGGTTCGATCCCTGGACGGGGCGATGTGTTGTGTCCTTGAGCAAGACACTTAATTTCACGTTGTTCCAGTTCACTCAGCTGAAAAAATAAATGAGTACCAGCAAAATGCTGGGGGTTAACCCTGCGATGGACCGGCGTCCCATTCAGAGGAGAGTCTTGTACTCTCAGTCGCTTAACGCCACCAAAACCGGGACAAGCTCCGGCCTGATGGGCCTAATGGCTCGGGACAGACTTTAACTTTTTAACTTTTATAACATAATAAGTAAAATATAATTTTTACTTTGTATTAATTTTCGCGGAAAACAAATGACCGCAAAATAAGCAAAAATGAGTACTTCGCCAAAATAAATAAGTTTACAGTATTGAATAATGAATGACTGATTTCTTTTTTGACTGGTACAAACTATGGGCAGAAAACAAGAAATACCAAAATATTTTACCTCTGCCCTTCTCAGTGGCACGTTATTTCCATTTCCTGAATCTAGAAGACTAGATACTAGGTATGGCATGACTAAAATGTTTTTGTCCAAAGTATGTATACATGGCAGAATTCAAATTATCAGTAGATTTTAATTGAAAATGAAAAATTCCAGTTTAAAATTATCTAAAATTCCATATTTTGTATTTAATGATGAATTAACGTTCATTCCCCATGTTTTTTGTTACAAAATTGATGTATCGCTGACCAGGCCCACAATGTTTTGACAAAGGCTTGGCATGCTTGCATTACATGCAAAAGAATGAAAAGCCAGGCTGAATTGCACTGTTTAATGACATCACTGACATTAGTATGTCATAAGTTGCCATGACACTGCTTTGGTACCTTGATGGTGGCTTTTGTCGGAACATTGTGGGTGTGGCCAGCGATCCGTCAATTGATTATTTCTGATTATTAGTTGGTTGAGCATTTCTGATTATTCATTATAAAATCTCATCCATCTCCCATCACTGCTAAGACAGTACAATAAAACTTTGATTCATCGCCACCATTTGTTCAGTCAAATTTTGGCATTATAAAGGGGTTTGGCGATAAATCGGGGGAGGCAGATAAAGAAAATCATAAGCAAAATGGATTTTGGAAATTTAAAATAGTGCGGTGATAAGCGTGGTGGCAAAGTTATCGAGGGGCATTATAATGAGGTTTTACTGTATCTAATCACACTCATTATTATTGTACTTGGAAATTGCAAATATATGTCTAAATCACATAACAAACGATGTCTGCATCACATAAAATTTTTGGAACCATTTTTACCTTCTAATGACCACTGGTGGTAATTTTTTTAAGTTGTCCTCCTCAAATGCCCATGATGATGTGAAGAATACTCTAGTGAATCGACAAACCGAGATTTGCTCTATCTTCTCTTGTAATGGATGGAACCGCCATATTTCCACATAACATGGACTGTATCCCTCGATTTCTCCCCAGGATAGACGTTCCACATTTCCATCATTATCTATGTCAACATATATAGCCCTATCAGAGGGCAGTTTGAGTTCCGTTATTGGTCGACCACTCAACAAATTTAGGATTTCAAGACCGTTATGATTATGGATGACAACAGCATTTGGATTCTGGACATGTTCGTGGTCACTGTGTGGTCGATGGCCACCGTAAGCATAACCAATAAAATGTTCTGGGGTCAAGGCCACATTCTGTTCTGCTGCTGTTTTAGAGTCCGAATCTGCTCGTTTCTTAAAATGGCCCAAAGTAAGCTTAGTATCCTTCAAGTCTCCCCAGAAATGTGGCTTAAATGAAGAAGAAAGGTTTTTAAAAATCAGTAATACAATTACAAGCAATGTAATAAGAAAAATTCATGTTATTACAAGTTATAGTTCATTCCGTAAATATTTTATAGTCTGTTCCAAAAATCTGTGAAAAATTAAATTTTGCAATTTAAAAGACAATTCTCACACCACATACATGTACATGTACTTTGAATTAAAAACAAATACATTATCTGGATACAATTTTTTTAATGTTCCAATAATTACAGTAGAGTATGAGGTTAATCAAAGTTTGTTTCCTGCATTACCATGGAAACCCTTGAGGCTATCATTGGTCCTGATATACACGTTGAAGCTGCCTTAAAGACCACCTCTATATAAGGACCACCTGCTAATAAAGACCAGTAAAATTCAATACCAATTGTTCTTCATTCATGTTATTTGAACGTGTATAAGGGAAACTTGTCAATAAAGGTCACTTTCACTTGTTCCCCTAGTAGGCCTTTATAAACAGGTAATTTCAAGTTGGATATGTACTAAAGAGTGTAATTGAATTACTTAGACTTTGGTGTACTAATATAAACAAGCCCTTTGTTCCTAAAAGATGGACTTAAAAATATTGACCATGTTGAATTCTGACTAACTTGATTTATAAACACCTCTAGCTGTATTTTCATTTTTGTTATTTAGTCAAATGTGTTTAGAATTGCAAGTGTAAAAATATACAGTCAAACCTTCTATGAAGGCCACCTAAGGGAACCAGTAAAAGAACAATTGGGGACAGTAAAAATACAAGTACAGTAAAACCTTCATTTGTCGCCACCATTTGTTCAGTCATAATTTGGCATAATAAAGGGGTTTTGATATAAATCCAAAGGGGGGGGGCTTATAAAAAAAAATGGGTGTTGGGACTCATAACCATGTGGCAATAAGGGAGGTGGCATTATTGAGTTAATGAGGTTATTGAGGGGCATTATATTGAGGTTTTTAATATAGTGAGGCAGGATGATGCAGGAAACCCAAGAAACATAAAATAAATGGATGCTTTGACTCCAAACTGTGTGGCAATAAGTGAGGCGACAAAGTAATCGAGGAACATTATATTGAGGTTTTTTAATATAGTGAGGCAGGATGATGGAGAAAACCCAAGAAACATAGAAGAAATGGATGCTGGGACTCCAAAGGGCGTGGCAATAAGTGAGGTGACAAAGTAATCGAAGGGCATTTAGAGAGGTTTTTTAATATAGTGAGGCAGTCAAATAAAGGATGATAGAGGAAACCCAAGAAACATAGAAGAAATGGATGCTGGGACTCCGAACCGTGTGGCAATAAGTGAGGCGACAAAGTAATCTAAGTGCATTATAACAAGGTTTAACAGTACTGTAATTATAAATGTGACAATTTACTCAATGATTTTACAGTCAAACCTGTCTTTTAATGCCACCTGGTGGAACCAGTAAAAGAGTCTTTTATGGGCAAGTGGTCCAGGTTTCAAATAACATGAATAAAGAGCAATTGGGATACAAATTTTACTGGCCTTTGAAAGCAGGTGGCTCTGATATAGAGGTGGACTATAAGGCAGGTTTGACTGTGATTAAATGTGTAACTTACCAAGTAATTATAAAGTTCGTTTTTATAAAGACTCCATGGACTTTCACCAGTGTGTAGTCTATGTCGCTTAAGTCCCAGCTTCCAGTGATGGTCTCCGTGTATATCCTGTAGATTAAAACATTCATTTTTACTATAAACCACTTTAAACTTCACTGACGTTCAGGAGCCTCATTGGATAAGTGATCTAAAGTACATACTTACAGATCACAGCCCCTCTCACCACCTGGGTTTGAATTCCACTCTGAACAGATCCTAGTGTCAGAAACTTCGTCAGTTCCCGTGCTGAAAGTTGATGCTTGTCTTCAGGCACTCTGGTTTCCTCCACCATTCCAGAGGTGAATGACTTGATACCAGATACTTAAACAAACTTTGTCAGTTTGCATGCTGAAAGATGGTGCTTTTATTCAGGCACTCTGGTTTCCTCCACCATTCCTGAGCTGAATGACTTGATACCAGATACTTAAACAAACTTTGTCAGTTTGCATGCTGAAAGTTTATGCTTTTCTTCAGACACTCTGGTTTACTCCACCATTCCTGAGCTGAATGACTTGATACCAGATACTTAAACAAACTTTGTCAGTTTGCATGCTGAAAGTTGATGCTTTTCTTCAGACACTCTGGTTTACTCCACCATTCCTCAGCTAAATGACTTGATACCAGATACTTAAAGTTTGTCAGTTCCTGTGCTGAAAGTTGATGCTTTTCTTCAGACACTCTGGTTTACTCCACCATTCCTGAGCTAAATGACTTGATACCAGATTTTAAACAAAGTTTGTCAGTTCCTGTGCTGAAAGTTGATGCTTTTCTTCAGGCACTCTGGTTTCCTCCACCATTCCTGAGCTGAATGACTTGATACCAGATACTTAAACAAAGTTTGTCAGTTCCTGTGCTGAAAGTTGATGCTTTTCTTCAGACACTCTGGTTTACTCCACCATTCCTGAGCTGAATGACTTGATACCAGATACTTAAACAAAGTTTGTCAGTTTGCATGCTGAAAGTTGATGCTTTTCTTCAGACACTCTGGTTTACTCCACCATTCCTGAGCTAAATGACTTGATACCAGATACTTAAAGTTTGTCAGTTCCTGTGCTGAAAGTTGATGCTTTTCTTCAGACACTCTGGTTTACTCCACCATTCCTGAGCTAAATGACTTGATACCAGATTTTAAACAAAGTTTGTCAGTTCCTGTGCTGAAAGTTGATGCTTTTCTTCAGACACTCTGGTTTACTCCACCATTCCTGAGCTAAATGACTTGATACCAGATACTTAAACAAAGTTTGTCAGTTCCTGTGCTGAAAGTTGATGCTTTTCTTCAGACACTCTGGTTTACTCCACCATTCCTGAGCTGAATGACTTGATACCAGATACTTAAACAAAGTTTGTCAGTTTGCATGCTGAAAGTTGATGCTTTTCTCAGACACTCTGGTTTACTCCACCATTCCTGAGCTAATGACTTGATACCAGATATTTAACAAGTTTGTCAGTTCCTGTGCTGAAAGTTGATGCTTTTCTTCAGACACTCTGGTTTCCTCCACCATTCCTGAGCTGAATGACTTGATACCAGATACTTAAACAAACTTTGTCAGTTTGCATGCTGAAAGTTGATGCTTTTCTTCAGACACTCTGGTTTACTCCACCATTCCTGAGCTAAATGACTTGATACCAGATTTTAAACAAAGTTTGTCAGTTCCTGTGCTGAAAGTTGATGCTTTTCTTCAGGCACTCTGGTTTCCTCCACCATTCCTGAGGTGAATGACTTGATACCAGATACTTAAACTAGGTTTCCATAAATTTAAAATACATGTAATTAGTAGCCAAATTTCCAAAATTTGTGAAAATATAGTCCTTTTTAAAGTATTTTTCCACAAATTTGCTAAAATAGGTTACCGGTACTTTTTGAAAGAATTCCTCAGAAATTAGTAGCCAATGGCGATTTTGGCTACCAGGAATGGAAACATAGCTTAAACAAAGTTTGTCAGTTCCCGTGCTGAAAGTTGGTGTTTTTCTTCAGGCACTCTGGTTTCCTCCACCAGAAAAATCTGTAAGCGCATCTGCGATTATCCCAGAATATATCTACACAGGGTAAAATGTTGGCGCTATGTGTAAACATTGCCATTTTCACCATGTAAAATCCCCATAACGCCAACATTTTCCTTTCTACAGACATACTTTATGACAATCGCGGATGCACATACATATTTCTTATTACGACGAGGTACAAGTGAAAAATATCAATCTTTATTCAAATTTATTTGATTTTCTATGGATATAATGAGTATTTCACTGTCACAAACAGAGTGGTTCCTACAGTAATATCATACATGGTGGGTGTAGCTAGCTAGGCAGAAGATGCTTACCCTTCCTGGAGCACCAAACTGCACTTTCCTGATGGAAGTTCACATGTTTAATTTAATTTGACAGTTTTCAAAGTTTTTAAGATGCTACAGGATTTTAATTTTGACATGATTCAGTATGTTTGAGATTACCCGGTAATCCACTCTATTAAAAAGAAAAAGAATCAAGCCCTATTACCTTAACATTAGTAACAACTTCACCAAAATCTCCTGGTAAATGATGCCATCTCACTGTGCCGTCTTGAGCATTTAGGGCAAATGAAGAAAAGTGGGTCAAAGTATTATCCTCTGTAGTATTGTTGGCAGGCTCTGTATCACTAAAAAATGAAAAAAAATGAAAATGAAACAAAGTTTAAATTCAATTTATATTAATAAGGATGGAGTTTGTCAACATACCATATGAGATCCCCATAATGATTTCCAACTGAAAAATGAAGATAGAAAAAATGAAGTCATATACTGTATATTGCTTTATTTTCACGGTGTCAAATTTTTGCAGTTTGACGATGACTAGTGTATTCGCGGTGTCATATTTTCGCGTCTTATCCGATTCAAGGAAAATGACTCTAGCAAGATTAATGGGCTGGTAATACCAGTGTCTATTCACAGTGGTTTAATTTTCGCGGGAATACAGTTGACCGCGAATATAGCGAAAATAAAACCACAGCGAAATATAAGCATTATACAGTAGCTCATAATGGAATGCAAGGACTATCAGAAAAACATTTTCTTTCTCCACACCCCATATAAAAATATCTATAAAAAGAGAGGTGCAAGATAGCTCCATCTTGTACCCCCTGTGCAAGATAGCCTACACGCTATTTTTATGCACAATTTTATCAACAAAATCAGAGGTGTATTGTTAAGTTGAAATTGATTTGAAATTGAAAAATTGTACTTTCTGATGCAAGAAATAGAATCAATCACTACTTGTAGTGCCAGATAAGGAAATATCAATCCTAGTTCTAATATATCTGGTTCAGATCTCAGCAAGCCTCGTTCTGGACCAAATATATTAGAACACAGGTTGAGATTTCCCTATCTTGTACCACAAGTTGTGATAGATTCTATTGATAGCTTACCAAAATATCTATTGCACCACCACCACAATTTTTTTTCTTCTATAATAATTTATGCAATTACAGCAATGGTATGACATAAGTTCTATTTTGCAAATCTTGTTCAATGATCCATTGAATGTTCTAGTAATATCATTTCTCAACCATACACAAACAATTCCATCTTGTTACATCTACATTCCATTTCCAGCGAACAAATTTTCAATCCCAACCTAGTCCGAGATCAATTTTTTACACCCTAGACTAGAACAAGCATGATTTCAAAGAATGAAATAGCAGATTTTATTCAACAGAAAAAGAAGAAATAAAAATATGTAGGTAATTTATAAACTCTTAAGTTCATATAGGATATAATTTAGATACTTTTTGTATTCAAAAATTCTATCCCATCTCAGAAATAGCTGATGATTTTATTAATCACAGCTAAAGAGAAAAAAACTTACTTGTGAATGGAATTATCATCTTTCTCATGTGTTTTATGTGTAAAACTGCCACTAACAATCACTAATCCTTGGTCACTCTTCTTTATATTGTGAGGTGTTATCAATATCCCCATGGCCTTGACATTGTATGTGTCCTTGACCTTGGTGATGTTCATCATATGCTGTTGCCATAGTAACTTTAAGTCAGGTGAGTAACAAAATACATGCCAATCATCTGTCACAATGACGATTATCTGAAATAATGAAAAAAGTTTTGGAGTTAATAAAATGGTTGTTGCCATTTGGTCCATACAAAATTTTTTTTACATTTTTGAAGAAGCAATTTAAAAAATTATGTTTAAATTTTTAATTACTAAATTTTTACACTTAACACTACTGTTTAGTACAACTGACACTATGGTCCAATCTCTGGTATAATATGTCATGAGTGAAGTAATGGAATTTTACGCTCCAGTCAAGTTTTTTTTTTTTTACTTATATCGAGGCTATCAATTTATGGATGGTGGGGGAAACCACCACTGACCTTCTGCATGGAAACACAAATTTTCTCACAAAAGAGGTGATATTCCAACCTAGGCTGAGACAAGATATGAAAAGAGTTATTTGTGCATTTTATTATTTTTTTAAATTGTTGGAAAATTAAAACAAAGTTTTACATAGTTCCATCCAGAAATGTGGCTGGTGGGGTCATACTGTCCCAGAACCATGTTTGCAAAAATGACTGGTGAGGTTATATTGTCCCAGAACCATGTTTGTAAACATGGCTGGTGGGGTCATACTGTCCCAGAACCATGTTTGCAAAAATTGAATCGACAGTCAAGAAGCATTTTCATAAAGTTTGAAAAGATCAGTATTGAGTGAAAGAAAAAACAAAAAGAGAAAAAGCAGAATTAGATTGATTTAAAACTCAACTTATGAGAGGACATGGCCAAGTGGTACTGTCACTGATTGTGTGTTCGAACCTCACTCAGGACTAGGAAATTTTTTAAGACAATTTTCATCTCCTGTTCATACTAGAGCTGTTAAAAGGTAGCTAGTAGTATAGTATTTTGGATGAGACTCAAAACTGAGGTTGCGTGGCTTAGTGCACGCTAAAGACACCTCTGTAGAGTTCAAAAAAAGAGTAGGCTACTTGAGGCTGCTACAGAGAATGATTCCAACTAAAAAGCGATTGAAACAGACTGAGCAAAGTAAGCAAAACTAATTAAAATGGACAAGAGTTGGGGTAATACAGTACTGTAAAAGGGATTATTTTCATGGGGTGAAAATTTCATGATTTCTGAAATCTTGCATTTTGCGTGGGTGTAATTTTCGCGTTACCAATATATGTGGGTATATATTGTATATGATAAAATTATATTAGCCTGTATCATGTGTATGGTAGACATTTTCCTGTGGGTAAAATTTTTGCGGTAATTTCTTTAGCACAAAAATAAGTGAAAATTTTACCCACACGAAAATTTCCCCTTTACAGTATTTTTAGGGACAATGTAATATCTTTGAGGGCAATGGCACAAGGGGTCATTCTAGAATGAACAGTGGTTTTGATTTTCTTGTTTTTGTTTTATCAACATTACCTGTTTTCGTATCTGAATCATGGATAGGTAAGGCACAGTAAATCCAGTTGCCATGGCAACAGGCTGACTAGATCTGCCATGTTGTCCTATATCTATTGGTAATTTAATCTTCTCTTTAATAACGACATGTGGCAATGTTCTGTCATCGGGGTCTTTATCCGCTGCATCAGGTAACGCCAAAATGTTCAATTTAAAATCAGATGTAATTAATAAAATTTCGTTCACGCCATCACCCTCAAGGTCTGTTATTATGGGAGAAGGAAACACATACTCTGGCGTCGTGTAATAAATATCCCTTTCTTTCCCATAAGCTGGAGGGTCGATCTTTTTCCGCCACACGGGAGTGAGTGTGTAAGTGTCACTTGCTCGGAAAAGATATGCAATGATTGAACATAGAATCAGAAAAACAAAATGGTGAGAGTTAAAGGATTTTACTTTCTGCCATATTATATCCATTCCTGGTCATCATATAGATCATATCTGAAAAAAAGACAAAAATGGGCCTTATTGCTCACCTGAAGACATGTTCAATATCTCTTGCAATATTTTTATCTAAACCATTAAGATAAATATTAAATGGCAGCTCTAACAACTCCCTTTTGGGGCCCCACAAATTAAATACTACTTATCCTCAGGATGTTACCAATAAATGTAATCCCAGGTTTAGCTTTATATATAGTTGTAGATGGTTTTTAAACAATTTCTAGGGACCCCTCTATGGTTTCCCCATTTAAGGCCAAACTGTCGAAGTTTGTGCAAATTGAATACTTATCATCCTTGGAATGCTCCATCTAAAATATCTGTCAAAGTTTGTGCAAATTGAATACTCATCATCCTTGGAATGCTACATCTAAAATATCCGAGGCGCATGGCTATTGTTTGTTAATTGGATTCCCAACTGACACCCAATGCCAAGGTTTATGCAAATTGGAAATTACATGTATTTATTGTCCTAAGGATGTTGCCATCTAAAATATCTGACTAGGGTCTACCTTTTGCATGCACACCAGAGAAATTTCTATGTTTCCATTCCTGGTAGCCAAAATCGCCATTGGCTACTCATTTTTGTAAAATTCTTTAAAAAGTAACCTATTTTAACAAATTTGAGAAAAATTACTTTAAAAAGTAATATATTCTCACAACTTTAGGAAATTTGGCTACTAATAATTTTAAAATTGTGGAAACCTAGAATTTTTAACATTTGTGGGGACCAGTGCAGTTTGCCTATTTGACATGTTTGACTTAAAAGCCTAGATTTGTGGAAATAAGAAAAGTACATTCCATAAGTCTGCTAGATATGAAATAACAAGACTAAGTTTGCACTTTTCTAGGTTACCACAAATTTAAATTTATTTCAGACAAACCTGCATGGGTCAATACTGAATTTAAGCAGCCATGTGCTACTGGGCCCCTGCTAACCTTAACCCCTGCTTAACCTTTACATGTATACAAATTTGGAAAATGTTGATGTTGTAAAATCCCGAAATAATGCCAGTTTTAAGGGAAACATCATCTTATACAATTTCATATCCACTGGAAATAAGTATTCCGCACAAATATTGGGCTATCACATAGTACAGCAGCTGTAGTGGTCTGGGTAGCTCAGTGGTAGAGCACTCGCCTATAGTGCGGGAGGTCTGGGGTTCAACCCCTGGTCCGACCCTGCATTTTTGCTCTTTCCTGTTACATTTGGGGGCCCGTCTGACCCTGGGAAGTGGCCCACCAACAGGTTGGTTCCAGGGTGGAACCTTGTGGTTTCAATTCAAGGGAGTTGAATCGAAAAAAGGAAGGGAGGAATGTAGCAATCTGGGTAGCTCAGTGGTAGAGCACTCACCTATAGCATGTATAGTGCGGGAGGTCCCGGGTTTGATCCCCGGTCTGACCCTGCATTTTTTTCTCTTTCCTGTTACACATGTAACAGGAGGGAGGAAACACCAGAAAAAACCACTTACCATCGCCGAGTGCCCCAACTGAGGATCGAACCCGGTCCTAACCCAGGTGAAAAGCGAGCATTCTACCACAAGGCTAAAAGATCCGGACAAGAAAGTCTGGCGGTAAATCACTCTATTATATCTACTATACAAGATACCAATATTACGACTAGCTAAGTCTCTCGCTACATTTCTCCCCTGTTATCTTGAGATTTCCCACCTTGGAAATGTCACACACAACCCCTTTGTGGGTTTTTTTGTTGGGCGCCAATGTAACAGGAGGGAGGAAACACCAGAAAAAACCACTTCCTCACCGAGTGCCCCGGATGAGGATCGATCCCGGCCTCCCGGGTGAAAACGAGCATTCTACCACAAGGCTAAAAGATCGGACAAGAAAGTCTGGCAGTAAATCACTCTATTATATCTACTATACAAGATACCAATATTATGACTAGCTCAGTCTCGCTACACACAGCTTACCATTTGGCCATGTTGTTGTTACTATTCTAAATGTATGGTTCAAGTCAAACACTTTTAAGAAACTTAATTCTTTCAAAATTTAAAAAAAAGTCTTTGAATCAAAACATTCTGACAGTGACATTAAAGTGGAAATGGTTGGTTTTTTCCAATGCCAATTGCAAATGTCTGTGGCATGTCTCAAAGTCTGCGAAACACATTATATTTTAACCCACTTATTCTAAATACATAAAAACTAATATTAAACTTATTCTTAAGGGTAAACAATGGTAAAGTTCCATCTAAACTCACACCTTTCAGAAGACTTCTGAGCAGTTTACCTCCTTTACAAGTCCATCATAAGAAGTGAAGCAAGCTGGAGAACAAAGTGGGACACCTAACACGGTGGCTGGTGGCTTTGTTTTTATATCTCTATGGTTGACATTGATGGATGTCGATAATGCCGATTTACTTTTAGCTTTAAATGCTTTATACATCATTAGAATTTCTTTATTATGAATCAAAGCGTTCTTTCTGATAATTCTCTGTGTACAAGAAGGTGAATATATGCTTCACTTTTTATTAATTCCAACAAAGATGTCTGCGCCCATGGAATTTACACTGAACACAATCATCTGCTCATTTTATTCATAGAAATGCTAAAATACCGTAAAAAGGAGAGATAAAAGACTTATTTTGTAAAATTCAAAATGGCAGACTATGATGACGATGATCCAATGTGGGACGATGGCGGGGAGGTGATTTAATTTTTTTTATTTCCCCAATTTTTGGCTCCAAAATGCCACCGGTCAAGTTTTTCATTCGGTTCGTTATTTCACCCATCATTTTAAAACCATCTTCAATGTTTTTAAATGTTTTAGCCGTTGACTAGTGCTGATAGTTTGAGCACTATGTTCAACTAGCTCAAAGTCACTTCCATTGTACCAAAAATGCAATTTAATGTCATTGGGCCTACATGTAAAATTATGAAGTTTACCAGCATACCATCTGATGCCACATACTAATCCATGTTCATGATTGTGCAAATCAACCATTGCGGTAGCTCAGTTGGTGAGAGTGCACTCCGAAAATGGGGGGAGGGAGGCGGGATTCTTTCGGATGGGAACTTAAAATAAATGAGGTCCCATGTCAGAATAAAGAACCCTGCAGTATAATGCCATCAGCGCAATGCACAGGCAAATATTTCTGCACCTTTTGCGTTAAGCTGGTGATGTCTCAATACAAGTAAAATATTCTTGAGTGGGACGTCTAAACACTATTACTAACTCCTTACTCCCAAGTCCAAATCACAATACCAAAGCAAAGACTTTATGCGGGATCTGCCAAAAATAAATGCAAAAGGTCCTGGACCTTCCATTACACAATTTGCTTGCATTTTAAATGATCCAATACATTAAATAATTATTATTCTGTCAGATATTGTGTGTATGATAGTCTTAAAGATTTTCTGGTCATGATAAATCAATACATGTATATATTAGTGTTGGACCGATTAATCGATTTAATCGATATCTAATCTAATCAAATAATCAATTTCAATTATTTACTGAAGTTCGTTTATGGAATGTCTCTTATAAAATAAGTATGAAATTGTAGCTGAAATAAGTGTACTTGGAAAAGAAATCTAACACAAATGTAAGGAAGAGTAAATGATCAGAAAAATGGAGGATATTTTAAGTCTTAACTGAGATACAAATATCTTGCAGATATTATCAAAACTAAAAATTAGAATTTAATCTAATTTACTTTGTAATTTCCGCTTCCATTTATTAAAATATTATAATCGGCAAATCGATCGAAATCATCTTCCGATTATAACCAATTAATCGATTATGAAAATGCAACCGATTCCCTTCACTAGTATATATATTTGAATCAACTTTCAGTCACCAGACCAAGAAGATGAGGAAGAGAATATGGCCATACAACAGGAGTGCCTGGGTGTCTTCTCCAGCAAAGATTACATCATGGAACCTGGTGTATTTAATATGCTTAAAAGGTTGGTATGAAGGGTTGAAAGATTCATCACTAAAATGATGAATCACAATTTTTTAATTTTCAATACATGTCTCGATATGTAAGGTGAAAATTCGATACAAAACGTTTCAAATGACAATCCTCCTTTTCCCGGTTATGGTCTTTTTCAGAGCGAGTTTTAGTTACATGGCATTAAACATTATAAACCCAATTGGCGTTTACATTGTTCGCAACCTAAGACCACTGTATATGGTGAAAAACGCAGAATTCAAGAAACTTGAATTGATTACACTTATTTTGGTTGTGGTTTATTCCAAGGTAAAGAATTTCTTCAGTAGGTTTCAATAAACTTAAAATAATTAGTAGCCAAATTTTTAAATTTGTAAAAATATAGTCCTTTTTAAAGTATTTTTCCACAAATTTGCTGAAATAGGTTACTTTTTGAAAGAATTCCTCAGAAATTTCAAATTAGTAGCCAATGGCGATTTTGGCTACCAGGAATGGAAACAAAGGTACTTTTGTAGGATCATAAGCAATACAAAAGTGTATTCCTATCAGCCTAATTGGCAATCCAGTATGGAACTTCAAGAGATGCTGGTAGTGGTAACAGCTAGAATAACTGGAACACTGTGTTTTTTAATATATATACATGTATATATATATATATATATATATATATATATATATTAAAAACAAAATATATATATATATATATATGGTCTTTTACAATCTGAATATATCATGGTGTAAAATATCGTGATAAGTATTGTATCTTTCAACATATCTGAAGATATGTATCGTATTGTGTGAGATCTGTATCGTCCCACCACTAGTTGGTATCCCTGAATTAATGAATTAATGAAGTAAATACTGCATTAAAGATAACAAGTGACACAATAGTAACTTTCATAACTTCAGTTTACATTACCTGTACATTCTTTTTCTTCAGATTTTTACAAGCTGGTGGTTCTCCAGAAAAAGTGGTGGAACTTCTATCAGACAACTATACAGCAGTAGCCCAGACAGTTAATCTGTTAGCTGAATGGTTGATCCAAGCTGGTTTGTACTCATTGTGTACAGTTTTGTGTTTCGGTTGGTTTGTCTGTCCATTGGTAAATTAATTTTGTGGTTTCAGACTAGAATTGTTATGGAATTATTTACCTAGAATAAGAGATCTACATGAATTCTAAGCAACTCTCTCTCTCACACATACATACATGCACACGACAAGAACTATTTTATTAATCCTTATGGATTAGTGTTGATAAACTTATCCGCTATCTGTAATCTTTATCTTAGGTACTCATTAGAAACCAGAACCAGAAATCTTTATCTTATGTAATCAATGTATGATGTAATAAAAAGTAGCATGGCCAGGTAGCCAGTCTTTAGTTGTATTTTGTTGAACACTGAACCTGTTAGTTTACATGGTGGCAGCATGGGTGACGAGACACCCGAACCAGCTCAATCGCCGATTGCACCATTCAGGATTCCTGATCGTTTAGACATAACGAATGGAAACGTTTCTGAAAATTTCCGGAGATGGAAGCGTCAGATGGACATTTATCTCACAGCCAGCGGTGTTCGAGGTAAGAACAAAGAGATGCAGGTCGCTGTTATATTGCACTGGCGGGTCCAATCTCGTTGAAGTCTATGATCAATTTGTATGGGACAATCCAGATGACAAAGATGACCCAGATAAAGTGTTTCAAAAAATTCAACACTACTGTAACCCCCGTAGTAATGAGGTGATAGAGTCACACAGATTTTGGTGTTTACAATGGGCAGCCAATGAACCATTTGACGTATTCTTAACAGAACTTCGCAACAGAGCTGATCGTTGTAATTTTGGGACAATCAAAGACAGGTTAGTCAGAGACAAAATTATTTTCAGCACATCTGGTAAACTCCAAGAACGTTTACTGAAAGAGGAGGACTGTACGCTAGATAAAACTGTAAAATATGTCAAGCTTTTGAACAGTCGGTAAATCACATGAAGGAAATTCAAGGAAATTCTGTTGGACAAACTCCAAAGATAAATAAAGTCAGGGCATCGTCGAAAACAAAGACTAGTCAGTATAGTGGTCATAGTCAGATGCAGGGTACTGGTAAAGGGAGAACAAGTTCCAATAAAACAAGTGTCAAGAAAATGGTGGATAATTGTGATTTCTGTGGTGGTACTCATGAACGTGACAAGTCAAAGTGTCCAGCGTATGGTAAAACGTGTACTAACTGTAAAGGTCGTAATCATTTTAAACGCAAATGTAAGAAAGTACACAATGTAACTGTTGAATCTGATGATACTGATGATCAGTGGTTGAATGCTGTAAATAAGAGCAGTTCAGAAGATTATCAGGCATCGGCAGTGATGAAAGTCAACGACTTGGATGTTCGTTTTCAGATTGACAGTGCAGCTGACATTAATACTATTAATCAAAAATTTGTCCGCCGAGAACAAGTGGAACCAACAAAGTTCGTTTGAGGATGTGGAACAAGACAGACACTAAACCATTAGGTGAAACTACTTTGCCTGTATATAACACACAAACTGATAAAACATTTAATGTTAAATTTGTTGTTGTACCAAATGATTTAACATGTTTGTTAGGGCTTAACACTATACAAGAAATGGGACTAGTTACTATAAACAATGACATGTTTATAAGTGCTGTAGGTACTAATATTTCAAATCTTGGTGATTTAGGTGAGGCATCTCTGAAATTAGACCCGGAAGTAACTCCGAAAGCATTACCGTGTCGTAAAATTCCGATTGCAATACAAGATGACGTGAAGCGCGAGATTGACTTCTTGGTCAAACGTAATATTCTGATACCTGTGTCCGAGCCAACACAGTGGGTAAGCCAAATGGCTGTTGTTCGGAAACCTAACGGTAATTTGCGCATTTGCATAGATCCACAAGCACTTAATTCGGCACTTATACGCGAACATTACAAATTGCCGGTATTGGACGACGTGTTACCGAAACTTAGTAATGCTAGGCTATTTAGCAAGGTAGATGTCAAAGAAGCATATTGGCATGTGCGATTAGATGAAGCTTCTAGTTTACTAACCACGATGATAACTCCGTTTGGTCGATTTAGATGGGCTCGTCTGCCTTTCGGATTGAAAGTATCGAGCGAGATATTTCAACGTAGACTTAACGAAGCTATTGGAGATCTGGCCGGTACATTCTCAATCGCTGACGACATTCTCGTGGCTGGATGTGGCGCTAATGATCGCGAAGCACAACTCGATAATGACGCGAAGTTAAATACACTGTATAAACGTTGCGAGGAACGTAAGATTATCCTTAACGACGCTAAGAAGGAAATCGGTTTGCAAGCAATTACGTTTCATGGTCACCGTATCACTCGCGATGGCGTTAAAATGGACAATAAGAAAGTCGAGGCCATTTTAAATATGCCTGCACCGGAAGACGTTCACGCAGCAAAACGTTTCTGTGGTATAGTACAATACCTAGCGAAATTTCTACCTGATCTAGCTAGCATGCTTGAGCCTATCAGAGCATTGACGCGACAGGATATCGAGTGGAACTGGTCACCCGAATGCGACGCGACGTTTAACGATATTAAGCAGAAACTTGTAATAGCACCGGTATTGGCTTATTTTGACCCAAAGAAAACCGTAACCGTGCAGGTAGATAGCAGTCAGTATGGACTGGGCGCTGTATTGTTACAAGATGGAAAACCCATCGAGTACGCGTCGAGATTACTGTCAACTTCCGAGCGCAATTGGGCGCAAATAGAAAAGGAAAGTCTGTCAATTCTTTTTGGACTGGAAAGATTCGACCAATATACTTATGCACGACCCGTAATTGTACAGAATGATCACAAACCACTAGCCGCTATTTTAAAGAAACCTCTCAGTAGCGCACCGAAACGTCTACAAGACATAATGGTTCGACTTGGTCGATATGACTTTGAATTCGAATACGTTAAAGGAACCAAGTTAGTTCTAGCTGACGCATTAAGTCGAGCAGGTCTTATGACTGAAACAGAAACTCGTTCGCGAATCCTTAAAGTCGATATGTTTACCGACATACCCGATGCACGTCTGCAGGAAGTCAGAATCGCGACCGAAAATATTTCGATATGAAGCAAGTGATCTTGTACATTCAAAATGGATGGCCGAATAAGAAAACTGATGTACCCGAGTCAATTCGTCAGTATTTCGATTTTCGCGATGTTTTAAGTTTTGACGATGGTATAGTACTAAAAGGGGAGGCAATCGTTATTCCACCTTCACTTCGTGATGATATGAAATCAAGGTTACATAAATCGCACTTAGCGTATGAAAGCATGCTACGGAGAGCAAAAGGCGTAATATTTTGGCCAGGGATGTCAAAAGATATTGAGCGTATCGCAAACTCTTGCGAGGTTTGCCAGACAAACAAGCCGAATAACGCTAAGGAACCGTTAAAACAGTCTTGGGATGGTGGACCCTGGGACAAAATTGGATCCGACTTATTTGAAATTGATGGCCGACATTATCTTATTACTGTTGATTACCATTCAAATTTTATAGAGGTCGACTATTTACTACTACCACGTCTGGTAAAGTAATAGGTATGCTAAAGAAACAGTTTGCCCGATTCGGTATTCCGAAAGTTATCTGTACCGATGGAGGACCACAGTATTCATCTCGTGAATTCGCGACGTTCACAGCGAAATGGGGCATAAATCACATTATTTCGTCGCCTAACTACCACAAGCTAACGGTAAAGCCGAATCCGCGGTAAAATTGTCAAACAGATGATGTCAAAATGCATTGCTGACGGTTCCGATCAGTTTGAAAGTTTACTTGAAATTCGCAATACACCTCGCCAAGATACAGGTCTAAGTCCAGCGGAAATGTTCTTCGGTAGGAAAACGCGATCAATGATCCCGTGCGCGAGCGACAATTGTAAAACCGAAAATACCGATCTTGCTAATAGACGTCGGAAAAGGAAAGAAACGGTTAAACGCAGTTATGACCGACGAACTCGTCCGTTATCGAAATTAAGCCCAGGTCAGAATGTTTATTTTCAAAAACAACCGAATAATACATGGAAACAAGGCAAAATTGTTAGAGAAGTCGCGGAACGATCTTATGAACTTCAAAGTACCGATGGCGCTGTATATCGACGCAACCGAGCGCATATAAGGCCTACAGAAATTGACGTTAAAATACATGATGCTGTTCCCGATCGCGATTCGTTTAACACATTACCCATTAAACCGGATGTCTGTTCGTCAACCGAGTCAGCTTACAACTCAAATCAACCGGTTAATACTAGCTCACCTGATGTAAGTCCGAAGAAACAAGTTTGTAATCCGGAACCTTGTGTTGCAAATTCGCGACCACATCGTACTACCAAAGAACCTGCCTACCTAAAGGACTATGTACGATTTTAAGTCATTGCAAGCATTTTCAGTGCTGTTTTATTTTGCTTATTATTTTGTTTGTATTCTTATCTAGTCAGTAACTAAAATTGTGTTTATACATCTGATTTAATATTTGATGTTTGTTGATATATTTGTGCTATTTGGAATTCTGGTCAATTTGAAACATTGTGGACATTTAAAGAGACTACTTAAAAGAAAAGGGGATGTTGATAAACTTATCCGCTATCTGTAATCTTTATCTTAGGTACTCATTAGAAACCAGAACCAGAAATCTTTATCTTATGTAATCAATGTATGATGTAATAAAAAGTAGCATGGCCAGGTAGCCAGTCTTTAGTTGTATTTTGTTGAACACTGAACCTGTTAGTTTACAGATTAGTATATGAACAAGTTTGTGTATGCATGTGAAGTATGAGTGTGTTGTATGGTTTGCCTTGTACTAGCGTGCAATAGGGGTGACTTTAACGTGCTAGCTCACAGAGTCAATGCTGCAGATGAGCGTACCACTCCACCAGTAACATTATACTGATACCAGGTGAACCAGTAAAGGCAACGGGCAAGGAAAATTCACTTTCCCCATGTGGTCGGAGTCGGGCTCGAACTCACAACAGTGAGAGACACTGGATTTGTAGACTGACGTCTTATCCATTAGGCCACTGAGGCCTCAACATCCAACATTTTGAAAAAATTTGTCAAACTTTTGATGAGTTTGATTTACTGACATAATAAATCTATTTTTACTTCAGGTGCTGATATCAAAGTTGTTCAAGAAATGGTAGAGAATCACTTGAAGGCGATGATATTGAAACATTTTGATCCAAAGAAAGCTGATTCTATATTCACAGATGAAGGAGAGGTATGAATGCATAGTGGTAACATCATAATTACTGTCTAAATCACTATTCCTGTGATGATGAATTATCAGGGGTTTAAAATTCCCTTGGCCTAAGGTCCAGGACCTATTGATTTTACAATGGGACCCTTGATAATTAAACTGTAAATGTCTGATTGACCGCCATTATTTACCCTGGATAATCCTACTTTTCTGATAGAATAACATAATTGCACATGGGTCTTTCAATGTTGATATTGGGCTTTCAAAGCTTATCAAACAAGTACAATATGTTTCATAATTAAAATTTGTGTGCAGATTACGGATATGAACTTCTTATTTGTCATTTATAATTTAGTCAGTGCCCATGTTTAAATCTAGGGGAGATAACTGATAAAGCATCTTGACGATTAAGATTGCACAGGACCAGGCGCAATAGTACTGTTAGCAGTCGTAATTAGACACACATTGTATTCATGTTTTCATATTGGTGAGCAGAGACGTAGTTAAACAAGCCTTAAGAGGTCATGACCCACATTGTATTCATAAATGTATGAATGACAACAAAAACAAATAGGTTCACTTGAAGAAGGTCAATACCAATTGTAAATATGGATATCAGGGGTTCAAAATTCCCCAGGACCTATTGATTTTACATTGGGGCCCTTGATTTTTAAACTATAAAAGTCCGATGGACCCGCCATTTTTTTTACCAGGATAATACTACAGTCCAACCTGCCTTAAAGGCCACCTCTTTATAAGGACCACCTACTTATAAAGGACACCTCTATATAAGGGTCACCTGCTTATAGAGGCCAGTAGAATTGTATTTGAATTGTTCTTTATTCATAATATTTGAACCTGTATATTAAGGTCACCTGTCAACAAAGGCCATTTTTACTGGGTGGCCTTTATAGACAGGTTTGACTGTATTTTTTCTACATCATAACGCAATTGCACATTAACCTTTCAGTGATGATATTTGACTTTCAAAACTTTATGTGGGATCTGCCTAAAATACATTATGTAAAGGCAAAAGGTCCTGGACCTTCTATTACAAAACATAATTTTAACCCCTGGATATAGAAATCTAAACTCCTGATATATTCATTGATTACATTATAGACACCATCTTGGTTGGCAGAGATGATAGAATTCCCGACGTGGAGAGAATTATTTTATAAACTAGCTGAGGAGTATCCTGATTGCTTGATGTTAAATTTCACAGTTAAGGTAATAACTATACATCTGGGAAAATGTTTTACAACAGTCTGTGAATGATGAATTGTTAAAAAGTAAATACTTTATACCGCTAATGCTTATATTTCCCTTTGGTTTTATTTTCACTATCTTCGCGGTCCAATGTATTCCCGCAAAAACAAAACCGCCGCGAAAAAACATAGGTATTACAAGCCCATTAATCTTGCTAGATTAGTTTTCCTTAAATCACATAAGGCCACATAAATATTGCACCACAAATACACTAGTCATCGTCAAACCATGAACATTTGACATCATGAAAATAAGCCAATATACAGTAGTTCCGTAATGGCATATAAGAAATATTTGACAAACTCTGCAAATAGTCCCAAGTAATTTTTTTAAATTGCATATCCTCTGTTAAATCTGGTATTCTTTAAAAAGTCATAACTTTCCAAAATAAAACTTAAATGATTGTTAATACATGCATAAGGATTGACATTTGTTTTTAATCATTCATCAAGGTATAAACTCTTATTAAAGTAGGCCAGGGCAAGTTAACAGTAAACTGCTTTGTCCGAGCCTGCTTTAACAATTTGTACTTTGGTAAATGCTTAAAAAGCAAATGGCAATCCTTAATCACTGCGGTAGCTCAATTGGTAGAATGCTCGCTCCATAAGTGAGAGGTCATGTGTTCGAGCCCCGACCAGGTCTGACCCAAGACTCCAAAGAAGGTAGTGACTGTTCTTTCTCCAAGCACTCAGCATTAGGAAATGAAAGTCAGGGTTCTTTCGGATGGGAACTGAAAATAGATGAGGTCCTGTGTTATGGTGGGCTTGGCACAATGTAGAACCCTGCTGTATAATGCCATCAGGGCAATGCACATGCAAAATTTCTGCACCTTTGCCTATAGCTGGCGATGTCTCAATATAAGTGAAATATTCTTGACTGGGACGTTAAACACCATTACTCAACTCACTAAATCCTTAATTAACTCAAGAGTTTTTCCTACACAAATTAGGAACTTTGAAATTGACTCAATTTGGTAAATTATAGAAATTAAAACACTAAATCTGGCACTACTCAGTATTTAACACTAAGCTTCAAGAAGAAAATGGACACAATTTGATTCCAGAAAACCAAAACAAGTAGTAACGACAAAATGGATTGGGATTTTTTTCTCTATTTGGGAAATATGCTTCATTTTTGCATTGGGAATGCCTCTCAATTTCAGCAGTCTGGTAACTGTCTGTTAAACGGACACAATTTGATTCCAGAAAACCAAAACAAGTAGTAAAGTCTAAATGGATTGAGATTTTTTTCTCTATTTAGGAAAATATGCTTCATTTTTGCATTGGGAATGCTTCTCAATTTCAGCAGCCCTGTAACTGTTGTTTAATCATTTAAATCAAAGGAGACTAATAAAGAATTTAAATACTGAAGAAACAGAAATGGATTTTTGGACTTCAAAATAGTGTGGCAATAAGTGGGGTGGCAAAGTTATTGAAGGGCATTATAACAGGGCTCACGATGTCAGTCGCAAATTGCAACACTTTTTGTAAGTTGCTACAAAAAATTCATCTCCAAATAGGAAATATGTGCTAGAAGACTTAAAATTTCTACTTTTGTTTAGAATTTGCGACAAAAACATTTGAACTAGTGTGAACCCTGATTATAACAAGGTTTTACTTAAACAATATTTTGTTGTTCTTTCAGTTGATATCTGATGCTGGTTATCAAGGGGAGATAACCTCTGTATCCACAGCATGTCATCAGATTGAAGTGTTTTCTAGAGTATTGAGGACGTCCATAACGAGTTTGTTAGAAGGAGGAGAAGATGCTGTAGAGAAAAATCTACCAGAATTTACTGTGAGTGTTTGTCGTTGCTTTACCTCTACAAACTTCTGAAAAGATTATGCTAGAACCCTGTAGAGCTAGGACAATACAGAAATGTCGTAATACGATAAATGTCACAATATTCTGTTCATGCTATGATATGTATCACAATATATTGGCAATACTTGTATACATAAGGCACTTTCAATTGGAGTAATGGTGTTTTACAGCTCAGTCAAGACTCTTTCACTTATATGGAGGTGGTCAATTGTGGGATTGAGGAGGAAACCAGAGTGCCTGAAGAAGACCAGAAACTGCAGACCTTTGGCAATCCATCACAACTGATACATATACAGTACCACTACTGTACCTTTACAAACCTCTGAAAATATTTAACCATTGAACTGTCTAGAAATGGCGTTTATAGATGCACTAGCACGTTATGACTAGTTTGCTTTGCACGGCAATGGAAGTTGTAGCACTATAAACGCCATTTCTAGACAGTTCAATGGTTAAATTTACATTTTGCTTTTTTTAAAAATCTTATTTTTGTTTTTAAATCCTGAAATAAATTTAAAACACTGTCGTGTACAACATGCAATTTCAATTCCTGGAACAGCCTATCAATGACATCACGGGCATAGGTGTCAGCAAGAAATGAGTGACGTCACATTAGAATGTAATTATAGTCCTATAACTTCATTTGGTCTAAAACAGAGCTTAATACAATCAAACTCCATAAATGTAAATATTATTACGTAACCGTGGCATGAGGATCGCCATTGATACATATCCAGTGTTACAGGGGAGTGAAGTAATGATGTTTTACTCTCCAGTCAAGATCACTTCACTTGTATTGGGGTGGTCAGTTATGTGATGGTGGAGGAAACTGGAGTGCCTATAGAAAATTGCAACCTTCGGCAAAAGATTACTATTGATAGATGTACAGTGTTAAGAGTGCTTGGTTAAAAATGGGGTGAAGGAGAGTTATGATGTTTTAAGCCCCAGTCAAGATTCTTTCATTTACATTGATGGATGATGGAAGGAAACTGGAGTGCCCTGTGAAATGCACCAGCCTTCGGCAATCAAACTGACAACTTTGTCATATTACTATCTGCTCAAAAAACTCACAGAAATAATTTACAAAATGTATAAACATGAATTTGTTTTCAATATCTAGAAAATGGTTTGCCATGGAGAGCACACATATTTATATAGTCAAGTATTAATGCATATACTAGCCCAGGAAACAAAAGGAGGATCAAACATCAGGCGACTTTGTCAAGAATTACAGAAATCTGCAAATGAAAAGTGAGTATTTCGAAATAAAAATTTATTGAGCTTGTAGTGGCAAAGAAATGTAAAATAACAAATGTTTGAGAGGAAGGGGGTGTGGTCAAGGGGAGGGGGTGGGGTCAATTAAATTTTACTTTTTGCAAGGGTTAGGAATATCACAAAATTTAATATCAATGAAATGTTTGACATACCAAGGACCCCAAAATTTTCTCCTGCCAAAAGTTTTTAAAATTATAATAAAAAGAATGTTTAAGTTTTTAAATTTTGCTACTTCTGTTGGTTGGTAATTACGGTACTATAACATTTTATTTACTTTTTCTGAAGAAATTACTAGTGCAGATGAACAAACCTTTTTTCTTGAATAGCAATTTTTTCCCCACCTTTTTTGTTGTCATTTTGAATTCAAAAACTCAATCTCTCCCCAATAACTCAAAAGTTTAAATAGAGACCCCTTGTACTTTGGTTTATTAACATTGTTCACTGTACAGTATAACCTGTGTATAACGACCACCCATGGGACTGGGCAAAAATGGACTTAATAGACAGATGGACTTTATACAGAGGTGGACTCTATAGCAGGTTATACTGTACATGAAAATCTTCTTTTACAGAATTGTTATTAACACAGGGTTCATACAGTTTTAAAAGTTCCTAAATTTGAGACACAGCCTTAAAAAGTCCCTAAATATGAGGCATAGCCCTAAAAAGACCCTAAATATTGAAGCAAGGTCCTAAAAAGGCATAAAAAATTGCCAATAGGTAGATGTTTGTACAATTTCTGCAGAAGATTTTCAAGATAATCAGCATACAAGTTGTTGGTTGTTCTAAACATGTAGAAAACATACATAATTATAATGCTTAAAACTCGAGAATTTCTGGCCCTTATTTTTAATATTTAGGCACTAAATAGCACTAAACTTTAGTCTCCATATTCTGTATGAACCCTGTAACAGTTAATCAAATCAGGATGATCGATACTGTATCTTTATGATTATATTGCTTTTTTGAAAAATTGTTTTGTTGGCATTTTGCAAAGGGGGGAGGGAGTATTTCAGCTAGTATCAGTAAACAAAACAGGACTTGCCACAATTTTTACAAAGGGTGAATTTTTTTTTTTTAATTTGCAAAAAAGCGAAAATTTTCCTCACGCTAGGTGAAAATAACTTCGTTTTCAGTATTCTGGTATTGGTATTTTTTTTACTTTTCAGAGGTTTGGATGTGACTCCTATCACACTAGCTTTGAGTGGAGCTGCAGCTTATCCCAGAGCTTGTCAAGCTTTATCATCCATGTTGTCAAGAAACTCCCTTAACCCAGCTGATATTACCATTGTAAGTAAATGTCTACTCTTTATGGGGGAAAGGGGTGCTATCATACTTTCATTGAGTGAAGCTGCAGCCTATCCCAGAGCTTGTCAAGCCTTGTGTACTCTTTATGGGGGAATGGGGGACAGGGGTGCTATCACACTTGCATTGAGTGAAACAGCAGCCTATCCCAGAGCTTGTCAAGCTTTATCATCCATGTTGTCAAAAAACTCCCTTAACCCAGCTGATATTACCATTGTAAGTAAATGTCTACTCTTTATGGGGGACAGGGTGCTATCACACTTGCATTGAGTGAAACAGCAGCCTATCCCAGAACTTGTCAAGCCTTATCATCCATGTTGACAGAAACTCCCTTAACCCAGCTGATATTACCATTGTAAGTAAATTTGTACTCTTTATGGGGGACAGGGGTGCTGTCACACTTGCATTGAGTGAAACAGCAGCATATCCCAGAGCTTGTCAAGCCTTATCATCCATGTTGTCAAGAAACTCCCTTAACCCAGCTGATATTACCATTGTAAGTAAATTTGTACTCTTTATGGGGGACAGGGGTGCTGTCACACTTGCTTTGAGTGGAGCTGCAGCTTATCCCAGAGCTTGTCAAGCTTTATCATCCATGTTGTCAAGAAACTCCCTTAACCCAGGTGATATTACCATTGTAAGTAGATGTGTACTCTTTATGGGGGACAGGGGTGCTATCATACTTTCATTGAGTGAAGCTGCAGCCTATCCCAGAGCTTGTCAAGCCTTATCATCCATGTTGTCAAGAAACTCCCTTAACCCAGCCGATATTACCATTGTAAGTAAATTTGTACCCTTTATGGGGGACAGGGGTGCTATCATACTTGCATTGAGTGGAGCTGCAGCTTGTCAAGCCTTATCATCCATGTTGTCAAGAAAATCACTTAAACCAGCTGATATTACCATTGTAAGTAAATGTGTACTCTTTATGGGGGACAGGGGTCCTATCACACTTGCATTGAGTGGAGCTGCAGCTAATCCCAGAGCTTGTCAAGCCTTATCATCCATGTTGTTAAGAAACTCCCTTAACCCAGCTGATATTACCATTGTAAGTACATGTGTACTCTTTATGGGGGACAGGGGTCCTATCACACTTGCATTGAGTGAAACAGCAGCCTATCCCAGAACTTGTCAAGCCTTATCATCCATGTTGACAGAAACTTCCTTAAACCAGCTGATATTACCATTGTAAGTAAATGTGTACTCTTTTTGGGGGAAAGGGTGCTATCACACTTGCATTGAGTGAAACAGCAGCCTATCCCAGAACTTGTCAAGCCTTATCATCCATGTTGTCAAGAAACTCCCTTAACCCAGCTGATATTACCATTGTAAGTAAATGTGTACCTTTTATGGGGGACAGGGGTGCTATCATACTATCATTAGGTGGAGCAGCAGCCTATCCCAGAACTTGTCAAGCCTTATCATCCATGTTGTTAAGAAACTCCCTTAACCCAGCTGATATTACCATTGTAAGTAAATGTGTACTCTTTATGGGGGACAGGGGTGCTATCATACTTGCATTGAGTGAAACAGCAGCCTATCCCAGAGCTTGTCAAGCCTTATCATCGATGTTGTCAAGAACTCCCTTAAACCAGTTGATATCAACATTGTAAGTACATGTGCACCCATTATTTTGATAGAACAAAAACCATATGTCATTTCCTTTGTTTTTTTCAAGCACTAAATTTTCATAATATTTTTACATGTATCCTTTATCTTTTGAAGAAAGAGAGTCACTGTGATACAAAATGTATTAAATTCAAAGTTCCACCCTTCCAACTTTCCAAACACTTCTTGTTTGCAATATTTCTCTAAAACTATGAAGCATTATTTTACCAAACTTGGTGCAAATCATCAACATTGATAGGTTTTATGTAATAAAACAAAATAGCATATCCAATATTGTTTACAAAAATGTCATATAAAAAGGTAACACATGACAAATTAATAGAATCTATCACTACTTGTGGTGCCAGATAGGGAAATCTCAACCTGAGTTCTCATATATTTGATCCAGAAGGAGGCTTGGCGAGATCTGGACCAAATATATTAGAATGAGGGTTGAGATTTGAGAATTTTGCGGGAAAACAGCATGTAGGCTATCTTGCACAGGGGGGTACAAGATGGCGATATCTTGCACTTCTCTTTTTATGGATTTTTCTATCTGGGGTGCAAGAAGATAAGAATAAATTGGATTGATACAAATAAATCAAAATAGGAAATGCACATAACCCAAATTCGTTGCTGTCCCACACACCAGAGGGCGTAATGGGCAGTAAGTAAGTAAGTAAGTAACATAAACCAAATTGAACCACTGTGGTAGCTCAGTTGGTGGAGTGCTAGCTCTGTAAGTGGGAGGTCATGTGTTAAAATCCTTGCCGGTTCTGACCCTAGACTTGAAAGTGGGTACTGACTGTTCTTTTGCAAAGTAGGTGGGATTAGGAAATGAAAGTCAAGGTTCTTTTGGATGGGAACTGAAAATATATGAGGTCCTGTATCATGGTAGCATGGCATGATAAAGAACCCTGCTGTATAATGCCATCACTGCAATGCACTAGCAAAATTTCTGCACCCTCACCTATAGCCTGTGAAGTCTCGATATAAGTGAAAAATTCTTCACTGGGATGCTAAACACCATTACTCAACTCAATATCCCGAATTGGTTTGCTTATTTTTCTGGATTGAAAAACTTGAAACAGTCAAATTTTCTGAAACACATAACTTGAGGCAAAATCTGTGATATTTTTTCTTCTTTATAGTCTTAAACTTCATTCATTTCATAAAATTTGGTCATAAATGAGGTAGGGTCGTAACAAAAAGATGCCTACTGAGGGGATCCTAATTCACTAAATTTGCCTGTTTTTCTAAAAACTGATAATGAATGTGAGCTTCATTTATTTCTTAATTCTTCTTAATTCATGTACCTCATTTGGTTTATTTTTTTACTTTTAGCTTTACAAAATGTACTCAGAGATGAATCCACCTCCAGTTGACTTGATTAGAGTCCCTGCCTTTCTAGGTAAGAATATTTTTTATCTACAGTGAAATCTCTCAAACATAAATTGAATTATTACATTCCCAGCTTTGAAGAAGGGGGAGGGGGGCAGTTATGCTGGTTTACCTATGTCCTTAAGTTCGAAACAAACATTTTCTGATGGCATAGTTGGTAGACTGCTTCCTTCATATGTGTGTGGTCGGGTTGGAATCCTCACTAGGGTCTGGCCAAGACTTGAAAATAGGTAATAGCTGTTCTCATTAAGCACTCAGCAATTAGAAATGAAAGCCACGGGGTCCATCAGAAGAGACCTTAAGAACCGATGCCCTGTGTACAATGTATGTCAGGTGTTGCATGATAATGAACTTTTCCTGCACATTGCCCTGAGCACATTGCAAAGGTAAAAAAAATCTGTCACTTCACTTTTAGCAGGTGATATCTGGATATAAGTGAAATACTAGTAAATGGGATGTAAAACCCCCTTTAAATTAATCAGACATTAGGGTTACTTTTCAAGATTCTCAAGGTGTCCGTTATAAACAAGTTTGGTGGTGTATAGAATAAAAAATTCAGCACTATTATTTGAATACATGTTGTTTTTAAGATTCTCTTGGGTGTTCTTTATAATCAGGTTTGGTAGTGTATAGAATAAAGAATTCATCAGTATTGTTTGAATACATGGTTTCTTTTATTTCACACCACTGTGGTAGCTCAGTTGGTAGAGTGCTCACTTCCTAAGTGGGGGGTAGTGGGTTTGAACCCTGACTGGGTCTGATCGAAGATAGAAAATGGGTAGTAACTGTTTGTTCTTTTGCCAAGCACTCGGCATTACGAAATGAAAGCCACAGTTTTTTTCTGATGGGAACTTAAAATCAATGAGGTTTGTGTCACAGTAGGCTTGGCATGAGAAAGAACCTTGCTGTATAATGCCATAAACACAACACACAGGCAAAATTCCTGCACCTTCGCCAAAAGCTGGAGACGTCTCCATGTAAGTGAAATATTCTTGACTGGGACATTAAATATCATTACTCAACTCAACTCAACTCTTTTATTTCAGATCTGTTAATTGAAGCCTTGTTTAAGCCGACATGCATTTGTTTTATTTCAGATCTGTTAATTGAAGCCTTGTTTAAGCCGACATCAAGAGTAAACCCTGAACACAAACAGAAATATGTCTATGTATTAGCTTATGCTGCAAGTGTTACTGAAACTTATAAAAAAGTAGGTACCACATGTTTTACATGTGTATAAAAACAGTACATGTACAATATTTTACATGTGTATAAAAAAGGAGTATATATACATATTTTACATGTTTTTGTCAGTTTAACAGAAATTTGTCTGTGTATTAGCTTATGCTGCAAGTGCTACTGAAACTTATAAAAAAGTAGGTACCACATGTTTTACATGTATTTGTCAATTTATACATAAGGACTCATACAACAGTTTCCATCTTGCTTTCACATAAAAAAACCTGTACCTCAAGTTCCGTAGTTTATCACAATGGGGTTTGCTGCTGTACCATGTGATACCTTCTAACGTGTCTGCGAAACACTTGTTTCCAATGGACATGAAATCGCACAATATGACATTTCCCCTCGTAAAAACGACGTTATTCCAGGAATTTGTGATGTTGACGTTTTCCAAAATATTCTGCACAAAGGTTAAGAGGTATTGACCACGTGGTACAGCAGCCAACCCCATTGTGTTATTGAAGTTAGACTATCCATTTCCTTTTCATATCTACAGCTATATCTCTAAGATTTATTTTGCATGTGTATTACTCATGGCGCCCCCTACTTTTCGGGAAAAACAATTTAAAAATTAAAAATACATGTAGTTTGAAAAATATTCTAAATTCCTCAAGTTTGAATATTCAGATTTTTTGGAACCTACATATAACCTAGGTCCAATTTTTGGGTGTTTCAGAAATCTCTTTTAAAATACTACAAAATATGGGAAAAAAATAATAACCCTTAACAGCTCATTTTCGAGATAAATGACGTAACGTCAGAGGTACAAAATATTGCATTATTAACATGCTGCAATGAGGCCAACCGGGGGTCAAGTTGAGCTGGCCATAGATTCGTACATACATGGCACAATTAAACACAGTTTATATATTCAAGTACGATAACACTATATCTTCCTTTCTAAAACATTTTTTTAGAATTTTATCATCATTTTCCAGTTGTTAGGGCAACAATTCGTTGCCATAGCGATTTTCTTGATAATTTTAAAGTTTAGACTGTGGACGAAAATACAAAACTGTTGTATGATAACTAATGGATCTTATTTTAGGTGACAAAATCAAGCTGTATTTTTCACAACAAAAGCAAGAAAAATATCAATAAGCATAGAGTGGAGTTGAGTTTATGCTCCAGTTAAAATTTATTCAATGGGATTGGCCGCTGTACCACGTGATACCCTCTAACATTTGTGCGGGACACTTATTTCCAATGGATATGGAATCGCATAAGATGACGCTTTCCCATGACAACAACATCATTGCGGGAATTTGTGACCTTGATGTTTTCCAAAATGTTCTGCAAAAGTGTTGAGAGGTATTGATTACATGGTACAGCGACAACCCCATTATACATGTTTTGTGGTGGCCACTTCAGTAATGGGATAAGAAACTAGAGTGCTCAGAGAAAAACACGAACCATCTGCAAGTGACCCAGTAAGACAAATTGACGGATCGCCGGCCACGCCCACAATGTTCCGACAAAGGCTCAGGATGCTTGAATTACACACAAAAAGAATGAAAACTTGGCCTGAAAAATGTCATCTAATTACGTCACTGACACTAGAACATCATTAGTTGCCATGATGCTGCTTTGGTACCGTGATTGCAGCCTGTGTTGAAACATAAAAGGCATGGTCGGCGATAAGTCAATTGTCTCCCTTTTCTTTAACATTGGTTTACAGATTACTGTGTACTCTCTGCCAAGGTTTAAACTCCATTTGTTCATGTGTTGTTAGTTTCCTATTTTGAGAAATTTTTCAGTTTGCTTAAGTTTGGTGGTTTTCTCTCGTTTGCTTTAGAGATAGTGATTTATTCCCAAGCCCTTTTATAACATCAAAATCTAGAGAAACGGTGGCAATGAATCAAGAAAAAACTTTGATATTTTAATACCCTGCAAACCATTCATCCATCTGTCTTTCTGTCTGTCTGTTTGTTTGTTCGTCTGTCCGTCCGTCCGTCTATCTGTCCATGTACAATAGTGTTTGTGCTATATCTCATAATTGCTTTGGAGGATTGTCATAAAACTTTACATGAATAAACTTCATGGTTCAAAGGTGTGTCATGATCTTGAACCAAGCTCATATAGGAAAGGTCAAGGTCAGGGGAAAGCATTGAACCCTAAGGCTTGTAGATGTTGGGGGGTGGGTATTTGGCTTGCAAGAGACAGTTCTATTTTTTGTTTTGTCATTTTTTACGCTCAAAACTCAATAACTCCTCAAAGCAAGATAAACAAAAGTTTACAAAAGTTTTGAGGGTTGAAAATGATAAACCAAAAAGTTATTTCTGATGATTTTATTCAAAAAATTTTGCAAAAATATTTATAATTTTAAAGTTAATTAAATGTTTTCACATCTTTACATTCAAACTACCAATGTCATATGGCACATTAATACAAACAACGTCAACTGATGTAATGAGCTCATAACCATTAGCAATTGCCGAATTAGTCATCTGTATGCTATTGACCACATGACCAATTTTGGTTACCATAAGTAAACTGGAAAAAAATGATATTGAAAAGATACCTAGAATTGACTCATATATTTGTTCTTGGTGCTGTTATTATATATCATCATTGAGATTATCGTCACCGAGGATTAGCCAGTAGCGATATCGTAGAACAAAGCTTACATCACAATATCGCAGAACCCTATTACTTACAAAAAATTCTTTGAAATCATTGCATCACTTGTGTATTGATCGTGATTAGGCAGATTAAACATGTGATTTTGCCTTGAACCACAAAAAAACCCACATCATAAATATACAATGTATCAATGCATACCGAGTTCAATGTATATATTAGCTAAGCGCAAAAAAGAAACAAAAAAAAAAAAAAAAAACCCTGCAAAACCCAGACAACCTTTTAATCATATTCATCTTGGGTACCGTATATTAAATTTGAGTTTCTGTCCATCGGTCCATCCCAAATTCTTGTATGTGCAAATTCTCCAAAGCTATGAAGTACTTTTTCATAAAACTTGGTACAAAGCATCAACATTGATAGAAGATGGGCATATCGTTAACCCGGGTTGGTTTGCTCATTTTCCTAGGAATTATTGCCCTTTGAACTTAAGTCACAAAAAAGAACCTGTTAGCTGGGGAATCCTAATTCACTGTGCTATTGTACTTGTTATTTTTTATTCTGACAGTTTGAAATACTTGTAATAGATGAAGAGGTATATATCAACATTGTTGATGATGTTTTTTATTCTGTATTTTTGTTGTTTACAAGATTTTTTACTTGAAGAAGTATCTGTTAAGTTGTTCTTTTATTTACTTTTGTGTTTTATGCTGTTTTTATATTGCCCACATACCATATGATAAACCTTAACATATGTGTTAAACAATTATTATCCCCCGTCTTTCAAAGAAAGAGGGGTACCGTATATAAAATTTGAGTTTCTGTCCACCTGTCCATCCGAAATTCTTGTATGTGCAAATTCTCCAAAGCTATGAAGTACTTTTTCATAAAACTTGGTGCAAAGCATCAACATTGATAGATGGGCATATCATTAACCAGAGTTGGTTTGCTCATTTTCCTAGAAATTATTGCCCTTTGAAAATAAGTCACAAAAAAGAACCTGCTGGCGGGGGATCCTAATTCACTGAATTTACTTGTTTCCATTGGGTATGGAATCATACATTTTTCATGTAAAAATGACATTACTCCACAAATTTGTGGCATAAACATTTTTCAAAATGTCTCACAGATATGTTAAGGGGCATTGATCATGTGGCACAGCAGCAAACTTGTTTAGGGACATTGATCATGTGGCACAGCAGCAAACTTGTTTAGGGACATTGATCATGTGGCACAGCAGCAAACTTGTTTAGGGACATTGATCATGTGGCACAGCAGCAAACTCGTTAAGGGACATTGATCATGTGGCACAGCAGCAAACTGGTTAAGGGACATTGATCATGTGGCACAGCAGCAAACTTGTTTAGGGACATTGATCATGTGGCACAGCAGCAAACTCGTTAAGGGACATTGATCATGTGGCACAGCAGCAAACTCGTTAAGGGACATTGATCATGTGGCACAGCAGCAAACTTGTTTAGGGACATTGATCATGTGGCACAGCAGCAAACTTGTTTAGGGACATTGATCATGTGGCACAGCAGCAAACTTGTTTAGGGACATTGATCATGTGGCACAGCAGCAAACTCGTTAAGGGACATTGATCATGTGGCACAGCAGCAAACTGGTTAAGGGACATTGATCATGTGGCACAGCAGCAAACTCCATTGAACACCTGGACTCGGTTTCACAATCATTCCTGAACTAAGATTTTACCTTAACTTAAATTTAGCAAATTTTTTCAGAACTACAAACTAATATTTTTGACAAAAACTAAATACTATGTTTCCATTCCTGGTAGCCAAAATCGCCATTGGCTACTAATTTCTGAGGAATTCTTTCAAAAGTTAACCTATTTTAGCAAATTTGTGGAAAAATACTTTAAAAAGGACTATATTTTCACAAATTTTGGAAATTTGGCTACTAATTATTTTAAATTTGTGAAAACCTAGTAAATACAAATGTTATAAGGTCAAAGTTCAAAATGATACCTTCATAATTCCCAATTAATTTAAAATAACAAATTTTTCAAGATTTTAAATTTGTTATATTAAGTAAAGGAAGATCTTAGTTAAGGACTAATTGTGAAACTGGGGCCAGAAGATTTTATTCAGATTTGACAAGTCTCGATTTAATTTACCATTAGTAATGGTGATTAATGTACTAGTCAAGAATATTTCACTTAAATCAAGATGTCACCAGCTATAGGCAAATGTGCAGAAATTTTGCGTGTGTATTGCATTTATGGCATTATACAGCATGGTTCTTTATCATGCCACACCTACTGTGACACGGGGACCTTGTTTATTTTAAAATCACATCCCAAAGAAAAGTTTCATTCGTAATTCTGAGTGCTTTACAAAAGAACTGTCAAACCCATTTTCAAGTCTTGGGTCAGACCTGGTCGAGGTTCAATTTCTGCCAACTGAGCTACCGCACGGGATAGAGCTTTACATGCTCGTTCATATGGGTTCATATGGGTTTTTTCTAGCTGAAAAAATTTCCAATTTCTATTGAAAAATATACCCAATATATATGCTGCATATAGTATGGCTATTTAATGTCTTTTACAGAAACAAAGAAACCTGACTAATGTTAAAATAAATATTTTAAGGGAAATTTTTGTGTGAGTAATAAGACCTAAAAAGAAAGTTTAATGAAATTTAATTCACGTGTTGCATTTGAACTGACCATCCATCATCTGACAACACAAAAATAAAAGTAGGTGAATATTTTTGGAAATGTCAATTATCGCGGAAATCAACTGACACAAAAACTTCAGTGAAACCTGTCTATAAAGGCCACCCAAGGGAACAATATACGTGGCCTGTATGGGCAGGTGACCATTATATACAGGTTAAAAAATATGAATAAAGAACAATTGGGATATAATTCTACTGGCCTTTATATAGAGGTGGCCTTTAAGGCAGGTTGGACTGTATTTACAGTTGATGAATGTAAGGTCATATAACAAATGTCTATTTCTTAATATTTTTGTGAACAGTTTTTATAAAGATACATTTGCAGGAAAAATTGACTGTTTATGAAGTGAAATCATTAATTTTCATGGTGCTGGACCAATATTTGTGGTTCTAAGAAAAAAATGTGTTTTGGGGATGGTAAATTTGTGGTTCAGGGTATCCACAAAAACAAGCAAAATTGGAACATCATGACAATTAATGATTTCACATTAGTATAATACACTGTCCTCCACAAGTAACTTTACAAATTTATATTTGCCATAGGTTAACAATATACTGTAAAAGGGATTATTTTCGCGGGTTGAAAATTTCGCGATTTCTGAAATCTGGCATTCCGCGTGGGTGTAATTTTAGCGTAACCAATATAACATGTATAAGTGGGTGTATATTCTATATATTGTGATTTATTAACCTGTATGGTAGATATTTTTGCGTGGCTGAAATTCCCGCGGTAATTTGTTTAGCACGAAATAAGTGAAAACTTTACTCATGCAAAAATTTCCCTCTTTACCGTAATCATCATATCAAATTTTGTTCATACAATTGAAATATTTAAGTTTTTCCTGTATTTGAAAGGGTAATCTTAACTTTATGATCTAAATTTATGTAATAAAGTTGTTTTACTCAAAAATCAATTTTCTTGGTCTAAATTTTGGGAGAAAATATAAAAATTTGAAAAAATAATGTTTTCAAGATAAAAACACAATTTTGGCTGAAAAACACTCAGATTTAGGATAATGACATTTTAAACAATTTCATTTTGTGAAGATTTTTAGTATGTTATGATAGGGGCCAGTTTTAAACATGTAACTGTATGATAATATATGGAGGAAAGTGTATGACGTGCTGAATTAATTCTGTCAGTTTTATATTATACTCGCTGTTATTACTTCACTGTTTTTACTGGAAACTAGAAATAAAGTAATTTTTTTTTTTGTAGTAAAATCTGAATTTGCATGTAATACTGTAAAACGCTTTATATTAGCGCAAACTTATTCTACTGTAGCAACCACTCTGTGACAGTAAAATACTCTTCATATCCATAGAAAATCAAATACATTTGAATAAAGATTGATATTATTCACTTACTTGTACCTAGTCGTAACAGGAAATCTGTATGCGCATCCGCGATTGCCCCAGAATATATCTGCACAGGGTAAAACGTTGATGCTATGAGATTTAACATGTTTAAAAACCAGGCAAATGGCCAATTCTGTTTTGCATATGATGTAAAATGCCACCAAGGACATCACTTCTGTTGTAAACTTCTCCATTTTCGCCATGTAAAATCCCCATAACGCCAACATTTTCCTTGCTACAGACATACTTTATGACAATCACGGATGCGCATATAGATTTCATGTTAAGTGAAAATTATCAATCTTTGTTCAAATTCATTTGATTTTCTATGAATATGAAGAGTATTTAACTGTCACAAGCAGTGGTTCCAACAACAGCAATTTCACTTGACAGAAGGAGTTAGCGTTGTTTTATTTTAGCGCTCCAACTTTTAGTGTGCTTCCTGAGTCACGTATACTCAATTTTAGCGCATTTTTATTTTAGCGGAAATGTCTGATGGCCAAACACGCTAAGATAAAACTGCCGCTAAAATATTGCGGGTTTACAGTATATTTCACTAAACTGGCATCTCAAGTAATTGTTAAACATCCTTTTTTTTAACAACACTTCTTTCCCTGTATACACTGTTAAAAAGCCATTTTCAATTTGTTTCAAATAAAATGTACCCAGTAATGCCAAACTGTGGATGATCCTCCTTAATAGATTTTTGTTTTATAAATTTTAGGGTCAGAGAAAAAATATAAATCGTGACGAGTTGAAACCTACCACACAAGCTCTTGAAAAGGTTCAAGGTATATGTGCTGAAAACAAGAGTTCCTCGGATTTGATTGCTGATATCGCAACATTATTTTTAAACATAAAGTAAGTAAGGAACATAAGAATAGAACACAGCAGTGTTTATACTTTTCCAGGGGCCTTATTGGTCCGCACACTTACAGTTCAAATGACTATCCAGAGATGAAGCTTAACTATTTTGAGTTAGGGGCCCAGCTCACTTCAGAAAAGAAGTTTTTATAGTAATAAATAGCTAAAATGGTTCAACATTTAGGTACCCAAACTGATTTTTAGGAGCCATGGGCCACTGAGCCCCTGCTAATCTTTATCCCTGCTATCACTGCCTAGGTTTGAATCCCACTAAGGACAGATTACAGTATGAGACAGTTTTTCAGTTGTCTTTCCAAAGGTTGTGATTTCCTATGGGCATGTCAGTTTCCTCTACCATTCCTTCACTGACCATCTCAATATAACGTAAATGGTGATTAATTTCGCGGGTAAAAATTTCGCAATTTCTGAAATCTACACATTTCGTGTGGGTGTAATTTCTGCATACAGTTGCCTCTCATCGCCTAGGTTTGAAACCCACTCTGGGCAGATTTTAGTGTGAAAAAGTTTGTCAGTTCGCTTACCGTAGGTCTGTGATTTAGGTTTCTTTCACCATCCCTGCACCACTGATCTCCTCAATAAAAATGAAATAATCTTTTCTTGGTCATAAAACACCATTACGGCAATCCACTCATACATTTCAAGGCCAAAAAGGTTGTCGAAAAGTACTCATAAATGCTTCCAAATCTTTAAAACATATGGACTCTATACTGTGAGTTAGAAATATCAATTAAAGTTTTATATAAAGGACTATTTATAATTGACATATCACCAACCATGCATTTTATGTTCCAACACTGGCTGCCATCACAATACTAAACAGCAGCGTCACAGCAACTAATGATGTACTAGTGTTAGTGATGTCATAAAATGACACAATGCAGGCCAAGTTTTCATTCTTTTTGTATGTAATTCAAGCATGTGGCTCCTTTGTTGGAACATTGTGGGCGTGGCCAGTGATCTGTCATTATTGGTTTAATGGCACATTGACAGTGATGAGTCTTAATAAAAAAACAAACATACTAATCCATGTCTTTTTCGGTAAAGAAGTCCAGCATTTATCCGGCATAAGTATCTAAATTCTGGTATTTCAAACAAAAATTTGATAGCCAGTGGCTACTGGACGTAATACATGTGCATGATAAAAATATCAAAATATGAGGTTAGAGACAAAATTAAGGGTTATTGGCTACTAGACAAAATACATTACACATGGCTGCAGGCAAGACATTTAAAAAATCTACAGTACCAAACAAAAACTGCTAGACGAAAACTTAGGGGTCAGTGGCTTCGGTCCCAGATTTTGGGCCTGATTAAACAGTTTATTCAATGTACATGTACTCCTTATTTCTGGAAGTGTTGTTGTTGTTGTTGAATGTTGCTTAATGTCGCATCAGCATTTTTTCAGCTATTCACAACATGAACTACGGTACTTTTTTCATCTCTATGGATTAATCTCTGAACGAGTTTGTGTATGCATGTGAAGTGGGGGTGTGTTTTATGGTCTGCCTTGTACCAGCACACACTCAGGGCAACTTTAAGGTGCTAGCTTACTGAGTCCAGTATGCTGCAGACAAGCGGACCACTCCCCCAGTCACATTATACTGACACAGGTGAACCATTAAGGCCAACGACAAGGAAAATTCACTTTCCCACATGTGGTCTGAGTGGGTCTCGAACTCGCAGTGGTGAGAGACTGGATTTGAAGACTGACGTCCTATTCATTATGCCACCACAACCTATATTTCTAGAAGTGTGTTATGTTCATAAATGATGTTGATGGATTTATTTCAGATTTCCTGTGATAGCGTTTGGTATTTTAAAGTGGGTAGACTACACTGTATCAGATGCCAGTTATTTTAAACTCAACACAGATCACACACCCTTACATTTGGTTCTTATAGATGAGGTGAGTACTATTACAATAAGTTGTCTTTGAATAATATTAAATCAGGCCTCTGACAAAGCACTTGGCCAGTGACCACACCCACAATGTTCCAACAAAGGCCTGACATGTTTAAATTACACACAAAAAGAATGCAAACTCTGCCTGAATTGTTCCATTTAATGACGCCACTGACACTAGCACATCATTAGTTGCCATGACACGGCTTTGGTATCATGATAGTGGCCAGTGTCAGATCAAAAGGCATGGCCTGCTATATGTCAATTGTTATTGAAACTTGGCCCAGTGTCAAGTAGATTATTTGCCATATGTCATCCATAATCAAAGCAATATAACTCATTATATCTATACATGTAAATACAATGAAGGGTTTTCAATGTTAAAATATAATTTTCATTTCTTGGATTTAACTTTTTTTTTTTTTAAAAATCATTTATTACTACAACATATAGAATACAAGGACCCTTAAGTCTAAATTTTGAACTGGATTTCATGATTATAAAAGTAAAACAATTAAATTTTTTTTTCAAAATATACATGTATACCAAATTATATGAGGTGTTGTTTCTATATTTATAGCAGTGTTGAATCTAGAATTTTTCAAAAGGGTCCATTTTAAAAAACTTTCCTCTGAAACACCAAAATATCAAACTGTTTTGCATTCATCTAATGTTAAAAGCCTAAATAATGGGGTACTTTGACTACTACGGTAGTTCAGTTGGTAGAGTGCTCACCCCGTAACTGGGAGGCTAAGGGTTCGATCCTTGGCTGGGTCTGACCAAGACTTGAAAGTGGCTAGTGACTGTTCTTTCGCCAAGCCCTCAGCATTACAAAATGATTCACAGTTCTTAAAATAAACAAGGTCCCTTGTCACAGTGGGCTTGGTACTCTAAAGAACCCTGCTCTATAATACCATCAGTGCAACACACAGGTAAAATATCTGCACCTTTGCCTATAGCTGGCAACATCATACTATAAGTGAAGTATTTTTGACTGGGATGTTACAACACCATTATTCAACTCAAGTGGATGGGGTCATTTGGCAAAATATGGGATCATTGGCGTCATTGCTCCTTCTAAAAAGAACACTGTTATTGATTAATTTAATATACCAGTATGCATAAATCAATTTTTACATACAAGGTATGCATATGCAAAGTTAAGATTAATTATGATATTTAATCATCAATTGTCACTTCTTTGTTTATGGATATCAGTACTTTCAGTGCTTTAATTTATATTTTATTTTTCAGATTGTGACAAACCATGTATTACTTCATCAGAAAGCTTTAGATTTATTAGTAAGGATATTTGAGTCATCATTTGAAGAACTAGATGTATTAGTACAAGTAAGTTGATACATACACAAAAAATGCTTTATGTTTACACTCAAAATTTACATGATCAAAAACCTAAAAATGTCTTATTTTTATACCCCCCCCCCATAAGAAAAGTTTAGGGGGTATATATAAATCACCCTGTCTGTCTGTCTGGTTGTCTGCACCAATATGGTGTCCGTTCCATATCTTCCACGTCTAGGAACGGATTTTGATCAAACTTGGCACAAATGTAAACCAACATGAGACGGTGTGTCACAAATCAAATTTATGTGCATAAGGCAAAGGTCGAGGTCAATGGGGTGGGTGGGTGGGTGGGGTATTTGCGTCTTAGAAACAGTTCTATTTTTTACCTGATTTAGCAGTATCACATTATTGTTGATAAATATGATACCTCTGTATCCCAAATTACCCTGGATATATTTGACATCTGATAGTTCAATGTTCCTTTCATTCTCAATTTTATTTAGACACATGGAGGGTGTAGCCAGATAAACAGGGGTTACTTATTCTTCTGGAACACCCAGTCTCATTTCACAATTTGTTTTTGGGATTTTGATTTAGACATTTGGCTTTTTGTTTGTCTTTGATTCGTAACAAGTACTGGTAGTTTCAGGTTTGAATTGGCTATCCAAAGGATTTTTTTTTTAAAATTGTTTACTTTGGGCTGGCACACAGAAAATGTGCATTTTCTATTTGGTGAAATTTGGAGACTTTTCTAAATAGGAATTACAACAAGTGACTCGGGTCAGATCCTGATTTGGGTTTGTTGAATTTTATGCTTTCCTGTAAATTTTTTGTGATGATGTTTTAGTGCACAGTCCAACCTGCTTTATAGGCCACTTCTATATAAGGGCTACCTGCTTATAGCGGTCAGTAGAATTGTATCCCAATTGTTCTTTATTCATATAATTTGAACTTGTATATAAAGGCAACCTGCCCATAAAGGCCACTTTTACTGGTTCCATTGGATGGTCTTTATAGACAGGTTTGACTGTATATTCATTTAGAAGTACTGGACTGATTTGAGCAATATGTGGGTGTGGAAGGATAGTAGGTGCCACCTCATTTATCACCCATAGTACCGTATTTGAAGTCACAAATTCTATTTATGCTTTTGTAAGCTTCCTTCAATTTATTTCCAAACCGCTTCATAATGCAGAAATATGTGGTTTCAATGAATCCAGATTTCACTGTATACTGTAAAAGTATTTATTTTCGAGGTGTACTAATTTTCGCTTATTTCGCAGTCGTTCGATTCGTGCGAAATTTAATACAAAGTGAAAATTATATTATACTTATTATGTTATAGAGCATATTTCAAAAATGCAAAAAATTTATCTATGCGAATATGTCTAAATATCCTATACCGCGAAAATAAATACATGCGAAATTAAATACATTTACAGGATTTCAACTAAGACAATACATAAACTTACAGTGTTTATATTTTATTTTAATTTAATTTTGATTTTAATTAATTTTAATTTATATTTTATTTTACAGTTAGAACTAAAGAAGACAGTACTAGACAGAATCGTTCACTTGTTTAGTAGAGGGTTTGTTATTCCAGTTGTGAGTTATATCAGAAAATGTCTGGACAAACAGGACACAGATATATCATTGATAAGGCATTTTGTTACTGAGGTATGCTGTTTTACTTCTTAAGTTTTAAAAAATGCATACAGGGCCATGTATGCACACACACACAAACACGCACATGCGTGTGCGCACACACATAAGTGTTTGGGAAAGGCGGTACTTGTCTCTCAAAAGACTGCTCTTGTTTGCATAGACAGGTATATATAACTTATAAAGGTATTTCTGGAATTTTGGGACCCATGGATAAATATCTTTGATGAATGACTCAATGTCTCCATCTGGTGTGACTGTAGTTTTAGTACTGTAGCAAAAAAGTTAACATCATCATCTATAATGTACATGTATGTTTTATAATTCTTAAAACTATACCTGTATGAAAATGTATAAGTACAATTTGTATCTGAATTTCATAGGGGTTGACACATGCACCTTACACACACGAACCTAGCACACACACACACACACACACACACACACACACACACACACACTATAATAAACCAAAACCCAGACAAAACTGAAAAGGAATGTATATTAGAAGTTTGTCAATACTGAAAATGATATAATTATGAATATTGAAAACGAAACCCTATATTTTTGTTTTATTTATTTACATGTAGTTATTTGATGATGGGATTAATCTAGCTTGACTTTACTAGCTGTTCACCCGATATTTTTGAAAATCTCAAATTTTAATAACGTTTCTTTAAACGATTGTATTGCTATATTCTTCAAATACTATATTAAACCTTAAGTGATACTCATTTAATAGTTACTTGAATAAGACCTCCCCCCCAATAATCAGAAATCTGCCTATAATATCTAGATTAATCCCTAAATCCCAAAATATTATACTATTGTATATATATATGTATATGTTTCATGTATGTGAATTTGACCTTTTGTTACCCGGCAAGTGAACCCAGCGGCCCCAACCCTGGCACTTGACCATCCCATATCTTACATCTGGGACAATAAAAAAAAACAAATTACAAAAAAAAACTTATAAAGGTTATAATTCTCCTGATCTCCTGTCAATAGTCTCTGTAAGTCGGAGATTGTGGGTTCGAACCCCATCTGGGTCGGGAAGAACCCTGCTGTATAATGCCATCAGTGCAACGCACAGGCTAAATTTTTGTACCTTCACCTATAGCTGATGACGTCTCAATATAAGTGAAATATTCTTGACTGGGGCATTAAACACCATTACTCAACTCAACTCCTGGCAATAGTAGAGCTTTAAATAGTTTATTACTAGTAGGCTAAAAACTGCTACTATACCTCTAAAGACACTAAAAGCTTTACTGAAGAGGATTTGAGTTTGAGAGATGCTGTTTCACACCCCTGTCAAAATTCTTGCACTCCTATCAAGGCAGTCAGTTCTTGGATGGTTCAAGAAATTGGAGTGTTGTTCATAAATGGTGAAGGAAACCAGAGTGCTCAGAAATTGACGTATCACTGACCACGCCTTTTATGTTCCGACACTGGCCGTCATCACGATACCAAAGCAGCGTCTCGACAACCAATGACATACTAGTGTCAGTGACGTCATTAAATGACACAATTCAGGCCAAGTTTTCATTCATTTTGTGTGTAATTCAAGCATGCCAGGCCTTTGTCGGAACATTGAGGGTGTGGTCTGAGATGCGTCAATTACCACCAACCGGCAGTAAGTGCACTAACAAACTTTCTCATACCAAAATCTGCCCAAGTAGGATCTGAACCCAGTCAATGAGAGACACTGCAGTCATAAGCATATACTTTAGACCACTTGGCTACCTTTTAATATATATAGATAAACAACATTGACCTGTCTGTTTGACCTTTCATTAGGAATATTCATATAGGAGGATCCACCCAATACACGGGTAGCATTAGGATTCGCAGCTCATACATATATATATACACATTGTCCATGATGAGTGTTCATATCATAAAGACAAAATATAAACGCGTGATCCCTATTTCTTAAATTTATTTGTCCACGATTGATATTTAAATCAAAGGTCAAGTGGACAGGTCATTGTTGTTTGCCTATACCATTTAAAAGTGTTTTATTGTATGATGTGTACATGTTTTGGCAAAAAAAAAAAAAAAAAAAAAAAAAAAAAAAAAACCTGTCTGCTTGACCTTTTACTTACCAGTAAATATTTTAAATATTTATTATGAAAGAGTACATTTATTAATAGGGAAGATGAGTGGTTTTTTTTTTTTTTTACATAGTTGGAAATACTAATTTGAAACACTAAACACAGACATTATTTATGTATAAATTGCAGAATCCTAACACTACCCATGTACAGTCCAATCTGCCTTAAAGGTCACCTCTATATAAGGGTCACCTGCTGATAAAGGCCAGTAGAGTTGTATCCTATAAAGGGTCACCTGCTGATAAAGGCCAGTAGAGTTGTATCCTATATAAGGGTCACCTGCTTATAAAGGCCAGTAGAGTTGTATCCTATATAAGGGTCACCTGCTGATAAAGGCCAGTAGAGTTGTATCCTATATAAGGGTCACCTGCTTATAAAGGCCAGTAGAGTTGTATCCTATATAAGGGTCACCTGCTGATAAAGGCCAGTAGAGTTGTATCCTATATAAGGGTCACCTGCTTATAAAGGCCAGTAGAGTTGTATCCTATATAAGGGTCACCTGCTGATAAAGGCCAGTAGAGTTGTATCCTTTATAAGGGTCATCTGCTTATAAAGGCCAGTAGAGTTGTATCCTATATAAGGGTCACCTGCTTATAAAGGCCAGTAGAGTTGTATCCTATATAAGGGTCACCTGCTTATAAAGGCCAGTAGAGTTGTATCCTATATAAGGATCACCTGCTTATAAAGGCCAGTAGAGTTGTATCCTATATAAGGGTCACCTGCTTATAAAGGCCAGTAGAGTTGTATCCTATATAAGGGTCACCTGCTTATAAAGGCCAGTAGAGTTGTATCCTATATAAGGGTCACCTGCTGATAAAGGCCAGTAGAGTTGTATCCTTTATAAGGGTCATCTGCTTATAAAGGCCAGTAGAGTTGTATCCTATATAAGGGTCACCTGCTTATAAAGGCCAGTAGAGTTGTATCCTATATAAGGGTCACCTGCTTATAAAGGCCAGTAGAGTTGTATCCTATATAAGGATCACCTGCTTATAAAGGCCAGTAGAGTTGTATCCTATATAAGGGTCACCTGCTTATAAAGGCCAGTAGAGTTGTATCCTATATAAGGGTCACCTGCTTATAAAGGCCAGTAGAGTTGTATCCTTTATAAGGGTCACCTGCTTATAAAGGCCAGTAGAGTTGTATCCTATATAAGGGTCACCTGCTTATAAAGGCCAGTAGAGTTGTATTCCAATTGATCTTTATTCATATTACCTGCCTATAAAGGCCACTTTTACTGGTTCCTTTGGGTGGTCTTTATACACAGGTTTGACTGTATTTGGTGATACCTAATGAAAAGTCATATGAATAGGCCGGTGTTGTTTGCCTAAACTGTGTAAGAAGAAACATTTGCAGGGAAAAAAAATATTCACAATTTTCAAGGTGACTCTTGTACCGTAAAAATATCTTCTCACAAAAATTCCTTTTTACCTTGGTACACTTTAACTACAGTCCGAACCTTGAATTTTTTTATAGGGCAGGGTTCGTACAGGCCTGGAAAAGTCCTTAAATTTTGAGGTTTGCCCTAAAAAGACCCTAAAAACAAGTCTGACCCTAAAAAGCCCTTGAATTTATCCTGAAGGACCTAAAAAGCCCTTGAATTTTGCCAATTAGGTGTTGATATAAAATTGTTGTAACTAGGCTGATCAAAATAAATAAGTTACATTGAAATGAGCGATTAAAAGGTACCTGGCCCTCCAGAACACCCAAAATCAACCCCCACTTCAAGTGTCGTTACTATGGACATGTAAGTAATTGTTTTATTGATTTAATTGTATTTGCACCAATGTTTTTCTTATAAAATTGTCCCTCTGATTAGACCTTAAATTTGCGAATGAGACCTTGAAAAGACCCTAAAAAGTCCTTAAATTTTTAGTTCGAATGTCTGTACGAACCCTGTAGGGAAATAGTTGGAACTGTGAATTGTTTTTACCACGAAGTAGTTTAGAAAATCACAACAGCAGGTTTCCTAATGCAAATATTTGGGCTTTTACAGTAATAATTTTTTTTGTTTTTCAGGTTTTAGATGTGATAGCACCACCGTACACTCCAGAATTTATGCAGTTATTTTTACCATTACTAGAGAACAAAGCCATTACAGGGTCTATAATACTAGACGATGGCAAAGATCCAGTATCAGAATTCATAAGTAAGTACCGGCAATGTATGTCTTCATGGTCTTATGAGACACAGACCCCTAATACTTACCCCTTAGGTCCTAGTATTGTACTTCAAATGAGACACAGATCCCTATTACTTACCCCTTAGGTCCTAGTACTGTACTTCATGTGAGACAGACCCCTATAACTTACCCCTTAGGTCCTAGTACTGTACTTCATGTGTCTTGTCTTATGAGCCACAGACCCATATTACTCACCTCGAGCCAAATTACTTACCTCTTTAGATCCCAGGCAAAGGCTGATAAAATACACTGACATCCATAAATATTATACATGTTTAACCCTCTTGCTGCCCAGTGATTGGGTGGCCTAATGGATAAGATATCAGTCTACAAATCCAGGGCCTCTCACCGCTGTGAGTTTTGGCCACGAAAATGCTGAAAAATTGCTGATGTGACATTAAGCAACATTCAACCAACCAACCAACCCTCTTGCTGTCAAAACAACCACATGTGATTTTTACCAGCTGCCTGCCACACGGACAATATGTCCTTTCAATTGAATGAAAAACTCTTTGATAAGAAGACTTAAAGATACTCATAATCTTTTGGAAAGTAAATAAAAATGCAAAAAGTTGACTAGTTAGGTTAAATTTTGTTGTCATATGACTACAAACGTGTGTGAGGTTATAATCTATTGTTGACGTCATATCAGTTTCCATTGTGAAAATCAATTCAGCACTGTCAGTGGTGTTTTGAAAATTAGTTGGCACCGAGGGTTAAAAGTAATCATATCAATACAGACTGAAAATCTTTTACAAAATCAAATTGTTGAAAACATCACCACTCTGCTAAGGCTGAAATTTTTTTTGGGCTAAAATAGTGTTTTACAACTTTCACAAGTTTTTATGTCCCCCCCCCCCCCCCCCCCCCCCCCCCCCCCCCCCCCCCCCCCCCCCCCCCCAAAGAAGGAATTGAATGAATATTGTCCATAGAATTATGGGGCAAATTATCTCAATATTCAAACAGAGAGAGAGAGTAGAGTAATGGTGTTTAACGTCCAAGTCAAGAATATTTCACTTATATCGAGACGTCGCCAGCTACAGGCGAAGGTGCAGAAACTTTGCCTGTGTGTTGGGCTGATTGCATTATACAGCAGGATTCTTTAGCGTGCCAAGCCCACCGTGACACGGGACCTCGTTTATTTTAAGTTCCCATCCGAAAGAACCGTGACTTTCATTTCATAATGCCGAGTGCTTGGCGAAAGAACAGTCACTACCCACTTTCAAGTCTTGGGTCAGACCCGGCTGGGGATCGAACCCACGACCTCCGACTTACGGAGCAAGCACTCTACCAACTGAGCTACTGCAGTATATTCAATATTCAAACAGTCATCAATTAACATCAAAATACTGACAACAAGCAAGGTGACATTATGATTATAACAAGGATTTTTACTGTTATACAGTTACAGAATATTCATGACACAATTATGTTATTGGGTCGCTTTCAGTTGGGTCAGTGCATGTACCGGTACATGTATGTATTAATGGAGTCAAAAGTTTTTTCTACCAGTTAAGTTGCAGCTGACTAAGAAATCAAATGAATATTGTCCATATCATTATGAAGGCAAGTTTTGGTATCTCAATATTCAAATTTCTATAAATTAACAAATGTATATTTTGTTTTTATTTTCAGGTCATTGTAAATCGTCATGACAGGAATTGAAAATAAGTTTGTATCATGATTGGTTTATCAACATTATTAATGGTCTGTTAGAAAGGAAAAAAACTACAGCCAAAGTGACATGTGTTACAGAAAGAAATACCAGTAGAATGAAACCTTGATTAATCACCAGCTTTTTGTTTATTCATATTTAAAGGAAGGAAAGGTATATACATGTACAAAAAAACCATAGAAAAATGGATTTGTTGATTTCCGAAATACAGTGGCGATAAACAAAGTGACTAAGTTATCGAGCATTGTAACAAAGTTTTACAGTATATAGAAAGTAGTTCAGAGAGGGACAGGTGCCACCATTTACATGTATCTTAGTGCTGATAAAGTAAATTTTCAACCGTTTTTGGGGAAAAAAATTGTTAATTTAGTGAAGGAGAAGCATTGTTTGTCGACATTTACAAATATTTATTTATTATTTCTGCGGTCCGGATGATTTTTAAGTTTAATTATTTGAAGGAATGCAGAAGGAATCTATGAAAATGGTTGGTATGTTGTGATGCCAGTTAGTAATTAAAGGACCTGATGTGTCACAAATATATCTTGTTTAGAAATAAAAGACTGGACAATGCTGCAGAAAAATCTATAAAAATGCCTATATTATCCAGTAGTGTTAAAAAAGGACAATTTTGATTTACATTGTGTATAGTTGTGAGGCCAGCTAGTAGTCAGAGGCTTGATGTTTCACAAATACATCTTGTTTAAAAATAAAGGACCGAACAATGCTGCAGAAAAATCCATGAAAATACCTATATTATCCAGTAGTGTTAAAAAATGGCAATTTTGATTTATACTTGTGAGGCCAGCTAGTAGTTGGGGGCTTGATGTTTCATTTACATATCTGGCTTGACATTAAAAGACTAAAGGATGCAGAAAAATGTACGGAAATGCATATGTTATCCGGTATTTTTAGACGAGACCAGTTTTGATTGATATTTGTGTCTAGCAAAAAATCTTTTTAAAAATAAAAATAAAAGACTGATGAATGGAAACAAATTTCATGACTATGAAAATGCCTGTCCTTATCTACAGGTAGTAGTGTTAAAAATGGCCAGTTTTGATCAAGACTTGTAAGATCTGCAAGGGGTAAGGACATGCCTATCAGCATTTAGTAGTGTTTTAATAAATGGCCAATTTTTATCAAGATTTGTAGGACCTGCAAGGGGTAAGGGAAGAAAGTGATGTGTCACAAACATTGAAAACTGAAGACTGCAGACAATTCTATAATAATGCCTATTGGCATCTAGTAGTGTTATGAAGAGGCCAGTTGTGATCAAGTATTTAAAGGCCAGCCTGGGAATGAAGAAGATTTTTGTGTCAAAAAACACATCTTCTTCAATATTAAAAGATTAAAGAATGCAGAAAAATCTATGAAAATGCCAATATTATCCAGTGTTGTTAAAAAAGGCCAGTTATGATCAAGACTTGTGAGGCCTGCAAGGGGCTGGGAATGATATTGGTCACAAACACATCTTCTTCAATATTATAAACAGAAGAATGAAGCTATTACAATGCCTTTCGGCATCTACATGTAGTTATGTTGAAAAAATGACCAGTTTTGGCTGAGACTTTATGGCCTGTAAGGGGCTGGGGAAGATATTGGTTTCAAACAATCTTCAATATTATAAACATTAAATGCAGACAAAGTTATAACAATGCATCTAGTAGTGTTAATGTCAGCAAAGAGATGGGGAAGATAGTGTACAACATTAAAAACTGAAAAATGCAGAAAAATTAATAAAAATGCATTTGAGAATCCAGGGGTCTTTCAAATACAGGCCAGTTTGATAGAGACTTGTGAGGACTGCAAGGGGTTTTGGGGTATATTATGCTATAAAGTGTTTCACAAACGCATCTTGTTCAATATTAAATGACTGAAAATTGCAGAAAATTTAATGAAAACACATATCAGTATCCAGGCGTGTGCCAATTACAAGCCAGTTTGAATTGAGACTTGTGACACCTGCAAGGCGTTTGGGGCATATATTTTGTCAAACACATCTTGTTCAGTTACTGAAAAATGCAGATAAACCATAAACCCTAATTAAAAGTCATATTTTGATTGCAAAGGGTTTGAGGGGCATAGTTTTTCTCATTCAAAACATTTGATTTATCATTATGTTTTGCATCTATCATAGTAATCATGACATTTGACGTTCCGTAAGCGAAAAGAGCCATTAGAGCAATCCAGTCATAATGCAGAAAACAGATTTTAAATGCAAAAATAAAGTCTGTTACTAGTATGAAAATATAGCTTTTTTTATCAATTTTCTCTACAACTATTGGGATATTTTCACTTTATTACTATTTTTGTAAACCCAATGTTAGTGCTTCAAAAAATATAACAAAAAGTGAAAATTTCTCTGAATTTATTTTAAAACTAAGGGCCCTTTTTGCATATGGATGGTCATTTTACAATGGTTGTTTTGCTTAGTACATCAGAATCTCTTTCTATTGATGACAGTGTTGTTCATTAACAGACGTTAAACCCATTAACACCACCTACATATTCTTACCATTACACACAGGACCCAGCTGTCATAAAGTTCAAAACTACCATAATGCATTTTCTCAAAATGTAAATGCTGATAATAGGTCTAATGCCAACATTAATTTACAACTTTTTTGTCAATTTGTTTTTACACTGTTTTAGCATTAGACCTATTCTCATCACATACATACATTGTACCTTTTCTTGCTATCCCACTTATTGAATAGAATTGTGACTTCAAAATTTTAAAAAGGAGAGTGGAGTAATGGGGTTTTATGCAATCAATTGATGTATCGCCGGCCATGCCTACCATGTTCCAACAAATGCCCGGCATGCTTGGGTTACACACACAAATACACACAAAAATACTGGGCATGAATTGTGACATTTAATGACGTCACTGACACTAGTACTTCATTAGTTGCCATGATGCTGCTTAAGTGCCGTGATGGCGGCCAGTGTCTGAACACATAAAAGGCATGGCCAGCAATACATCAATTGCTGTTTGGTCTAAAGAGCACACTTACAGTTCAAGGTGCCTCTCACCCCTTAGGTTGGAATCTCTCAGGACAGATTCTAGTGTGAGAAATTTGTCACTTTCCTTTCCACAAGGCTTGTGATTTTTTCGAGGTTCTTTCACCTCCCTTGAACTGACTCTCCCATTGCAAAAGTGAAAGAAATTTGACTGGGGCTTAAATACTCCTTTATCCGGCTCTCTCTTTTCCAAATTTTGATATTACAATTGTGTTTATTAAGCAGGGTGGCAAGAACAGGTACATGTAATAGGTCTAATGCTAAAACAGTGTGAAAAAACAATTTCTGATTAAGTTACATATGTTATCTTGGACTTCTCATTACTATCTATAGTCCAACTTGCCTTAAAGGCCACCTCTATAGTAAGGCCACCTGCTTATTAAGGCAAGTAGAATTGTATCCCTATTGTTCTTTATTCATATTATTTTAACCTGTATTAAAAGGCCACCTGTCCATAAAGGCCACTTTTAGTGGTTCCCTTAGGTGGCCTTTATAGACAGGTTTGACTGTATTTCAGTTTAAACAATTTTCATATGATGCTTGTTAGAGTGTAACTTTTAGATGTTGCCTGCTGGCCAATGTGCAAACAATTTTCAAATGGACAGTTTATAAAATAATGTTCAACTTCATAATCTATAAAAACAATTTTATCATCCATCGAGAATTTGATTGTTTCACAGTCTGAAAATTTTCTGATTTTTATTTGACTTTGCTCTATTTGGTTTTTTGGAAATTTATAAAATTTGAAGGTTAAATAGCCGGTGTCAACACCACAGTCACTTTGTAAAAAAAAATTTAAATGTGGTATTTACTATAATGACAGTAAATTCATGATACAAATACCTTTCGTGGTGGAGGGGGGATCTTGCTTTTACTGAATGCTCTTGGTCAACATGATGTTCAATCGCTATTGTGAAATCGTTCAATTTTGTAGTGGTCAAATTTTCATAGATATTACATCTAAAAAAAAATCTTAATGTTGGTGAAAACTCTAGTATTCATTCAAGAAGAGTGCCATGGGGCCCTTGAATGCCTTTTTGCCAAATGGTCACAACACCTTAGTAGGCCATATTTTATGTTACATGAATGCAAAAATATTGGTGTTATGGTGTTTTTAGAGGATTTTTTTGTAAATGCCCCATCTGAAAAATCCTAGAATGAACATTGATGTTACCAACATCATACAATTTGGATTCTTAAAACATCTATAGAAGTTGCAATTGTCTGAAGCAAAAGCAGGAAAAATAATTCAAATTTTGGTGCTGTACCTATGAATTTACTTTCCACTCTACCTATAACTTTTCCTCAAACTACAAGCTTTCTTGCTTTTGCTTCAGACAGATGCAATGTCCATAGATGTTTTCATTAGAAAATGACAGGGGAGACAACTTTCAAGGGGAATAACTAGTGTACTTGATTTTTTATATGTGTTACAGGTTATTATTATCTTACTGAATGCAAAGTTTTTAAAAAAAAATCTTCTGTGAATTATTTTTCATGGCTCTGTCTGTGACCTCCTTAAATTCCGAAAACATCTGTAGATGTTGTCTAAAGCAAGAGCAGTGCTGAACTATCCCACTCTACATAGAAACTTTTCATATGAAACTCCATAGAAATTTTTTTTGTCAATCAGTTTAAATGTCCATGTATTCACAAATACAGATTAATATTGTGTAATTATTATATATATTGTTATAGTAAAACGTAATAACACAAAAATTGTCTTTTCTTGTTTCTTTTTTAATTGTTTATCAAGGTGATGCTTACCCTTCCAGTACACCCAGCCTCTCTTCCCTGGTGCAACTGGATTTGCTGGTTTTAAAGTTTTTACTTTGCTTTGGGATTGTGATTTGGACATGGATTGGTATACAGTATTTGTCTTTTGATTATTTATACATTACAACCTTGATTCAATGCTACCAATTATCTAGTCAAAGTTTTTGCATTACAAAAGGGTTTGGCAAATAATTGAGGTAGGCACATAGACCAAATGGAATTTGGATTGTCAAAATACTATGGTGATCAGCGAGGTGGCAAAGTTGTCATGGAACTTTATAACAGAGTTTAACTGTATTTATTTCAATTTTTTTAAACTTGCATTTAAGAAAATGCACTCTACCATTGTCAGAGCTATGCTACAATATCCATGGCAAGGATAACTTATTATTCCTACCTTTCAAATAAAGGGGGGATATTACTGGTATATTTTAAGTTTTATTTGTCCATCTTTTTTATCCAAACCAGTTATCCAAAACTAAAACCTGGTAACCAGTTTAAGAAACTTGGTGCAGAGCAATAATTGTGATAAGAGTTGAGTAATGGTGTTTAATGTCCGAGTCAACAATATTTCACTTATATCGAGACATTGCAAGCTATAGGCAAAGGTGCAGAAATTTTGCCTGTGTGTTGTGCTGATGGCATTATACACCAGGGCTCTTTATCGCGCCAAGCCTATCGTAACACGGGACTTCGATTATTTAAAGTTCCCATCCCATTCATGTGACGTTCATTTTGTAATGCCGAGTGCTTGGCGAAGTCTTGGGTCAAACCTTATCAGGGTTCGAACCAACAGCCTCCCACTTACAGAGTGAACACTCTACCAACTGAACTACCTCAGTGGTAATTGTGATAAGAGATGGGCACATTATTGATCAAAGGGCCAGAACTCCTAGGAAAATTGGCAACACAGTTCAGGAATATAAAATGCACATCTCAATTTACAATTGATGCTTAGCATAAAATTTTAAAATTTGAGATTCAGTTTTGGGAATTTGCTTTAGACAACAAGTCAGATGAATGGGTGGAACAGAACTTCAAAATATTGCCCCTTTCTTTGACAGGCCTAGGTGGAAGATAAAAAAATGGGTCAAAGACTCAATTGGCCGGGTTGCCATTAAGTCAGGTGTACATCTTTGATAATCTTTTGATATATACAGTACAAAGTAACTAAGTTTTAAAGTCTGGAAAAATGGGAAAAAAATCCTGAAATATTTCCAAAAAGTCAGGGGCACATCTTAAATATATATAAAAACATCCTGTGAAGTTTCAAGGTTTTTGGTTGAAAACTGTAAGAGGAGTTGAGTTCACAAAGTAGGTACCCCCGTTCAAATACTTGCTAAAAAGTGACTAAGTTTCAAAGTCTGGAAAAAAGGGAAAAAATCTTGAAATATTTCCATAAAGTCAGGTGCACATCTTCAATATATATAGAAACATTCTGTGATGTTTCAAGGCTTTTGGTTGAAAACTGTAGATGGAGTTGAGTTCACAAAGTCAGTACCCTATTTTCCTAGCCCCAACCGCCCACCTGACATTCACCATACTATAAACCGGATTTGCACTCCGTGCAACCCAGCCAAAAAGGGGATGATCTTTTTCACTAAACACTTTACATTTGTAATTTAGTACTAAGGCTTAGTGTAAAATCTCAAACACTGACGTCCCTTTTCACGGTAGACAAGGCATAGAAAATAACGCCCATTGTCATATACCTCAAGATTTGAGTAGACTCATGGTGTTTAGACCACAGTCAAGAGTCTTATACTTATCAAGGCAGTCAAGTCAAGGATTGGGGAGAAAACCTGAGTACCCACTGACATTTGGCAAGTGAACTGACAAGGTTTTTAACAATAATTCTGCCTGGGTGGATTTGAACATTGATAAGAGTGGAGAAATGGAATTTTATGTCCAAATCAAGTTTTTTCACTAATATCCACTTTAAGCCCGACAGTTAAGGTATATTGGAAGAAACTGCAGTGGTGAGAAAAAATTAACAACTTTTGGCATATAAACAATAAGACACACTATAATCTGTTAGCTTGTGCAGTCCAACCTGCCCTAAAGGCCACTTCTATATAAAGGTCACCTGCTTATAAAGGCCAGTAGAATTGTATCCCATTTGTTCTTTATTCCTATTATTTGAACTCATTTATAAAGGCCACTTGCCCATAAAGGCCACTTTTACTCATTCCCATAGGTGGCCTTTATAGGCAGGTTCAACTGTATTTTAGATGACTTGTCACCAAAGCCTCAACTACCATTAAGACTAAGAGCATTGCATAAAAGCAAGTATATACTGCATACATACTGTAGACCAACTTTTATTCACTGCTAGTAGCTTTCGTAATTCTCTTAGCAAAACCAATTTACGACTATTAACGTTCATGATATGGACTATAGCCGAATACATGTATTTGGTATGAATTAGTTTCTGAAACATGTTTGCGACAATTATCTCTTGTGGATATTTGTCCTCGCAAAACACATGGGAATTTTAATCTCAGGTGTATAAATTTTGCTTTACAGCAGCTGGTAGCATCACGATACAAGTGAAATAATCTCTCATAAAGAGATAAATAAACTACTACAGTAGCTCAGTTGGTAGAGTGCTCATTCTGTATGCGAGAGGTCATAGTTGGTAACCCTGGTTAGGTCTAAGACTTGAGAATGGGTAGTGGCTGTTCTTTCCCCAAGCACTTAGTATTTAGAAATAAACATAAATAAAAGTCACAGGGTCTTTTGGAAAAGACCTTAAAACCTATTTCCCGTGACACAGCAGGTGTGGCACATTAAAAGAACCCATCCTGCATATTGCAGCTGAAAAAATTTGTCACTTCACCTATAGCTGGTGACATCTTGATATCAGTGAAATATTCTTGATTGGGGCACAAAACCCTATTCAATCAATTAAATGCATTGCAAAAGTTAAAATTTCTTCACTTTACCTATAGCTGGTGACATCTTGATATCAGTGAAATATTCTTGATTGGGACATAAAACTCCATTAAATCAATCCATAAATCGAATTGCATAAAAGTACCGGTATGTATGGGTTTTTATGGTATGTATAAACTTCATACATGTATAGCTGGTGGCATCATGATACAAGTACAGGGTTCGTACAGGCCTTGAAAAGTCCTTAAATTTTGAGGTTTGCCCTAAAAAGACCCTAAAAACAAGTCTGACCCTAAAAAGCCCTTGAATTTATCCTGAAGGCCCTAAAAAGCCCTTGAATTTGGCCAGTTGGGTGTCTTTATTTCAATATTAAGTGGTTGCAAATAGACTGATATCAATAAATAATTAATTGATAAGTTATGTTGAAATGGGCAATTGAAACTTAAAGGTACCTGGCCCAACCAAACGCCCAGCTTCAACCTCCACTTCAAGTGTCATTACTATGGACACGTAAATAATTGTTTTATTCATTTGCCCCAATATTTTTTGCTAAAATTGTCCCTTTGATTAGGCCTTAAATTTGCAAATAAGACCCTAAAAAGTCCTTAAATTTGGAGTCCAAATGACTGTACAAACCCTGAAGTAAAATAATCTCTTGTAAAAGACAACAAAAACCTCAACATATTATTCCACAAGTATAGTTTATTTATCTTCAGAATTACACAAGTTTTGTTTTATCTTGACATAATTCTCCAATATTTGGCAAACTAATATTTCATTTTTTCAATAAATGTCTATAAAAAAGAATTCAATGATTCATTATAACAAATAAAAATTTTTTTTTTTTTTTCTTCATCGTTAAACTCATAATAATAATAATAATAATGATAATGATAATGATTTTTTCTTAATATCTACAAAACTTTCATTGATTCAACAATGTAGTAAAATGTCATCTATATAGACTCAGAGCCAAGTCAAAAATGAGCCAGACTCAAACGCCGAATCTGAATTTGTACATCCTGTGTGAAAAATGATACATCGCATATATATATATATTTATCTATATTACATATACATATATATAATTTTTTGTTTACATCAGCATAATCCATGTCATCTGAGAAGTGGTATAGGCAAACAACATTGACCTGTCCGCTTGACCTTCGATTTAAATATTCATTATGGACAGGTAAATTGAAGTAGTAGGGATCATGCATGTATATTTCATCTATATGATGTGAACACTAATCATGGGCAGCAAGTATATGTATTAACTGCAAATCTTAATGCTCCCCATGTATTGGGTGAACCTTGCTATATGAAAATTCCTAATGAAAGGTCAAACAGACAGGTCAAACTTGTCACACTATACATGTACAACAATACAACAAACGGATATTATTTGTTTTTTATGATACAAAATATACAAATAAAACTATGTACCGTTTTTAACAATTTTACACACTTTTATTAAATTTTTATTTAATAAATAATAAATATCTGACCACTGCACAATATTCAAAACAAAACATCCGATACTTGGACATGAATACATGGACACTTGAATTATCAGTTGGGAGGTATATCATAACCTTTATAAACATTTGTTGACAAACCAAAATTACATAAATGATACAGAGCTAGAAAAATCCACTGCATCAGGGTGATGGAGCAATTTGCAATTGCACCAGTAGCCTTTTCTGTGCAACACAACCTGCATGGATGGAATGGCATGGGTCAAAACTGGACATCGAGAACACTGCCAGAACCGAGAAAGTTCTTGGTTGACAAGAGTCCAAATCTGAAACCCCTAGATTTTACACTAAGATTAAACAATAATTTTTGTACTGGTGGTATGTAAAAATTTTTGACATAAATATTCTTTTTGAGTTCTGTATTTATTGGCCCAAATATTTTTGTTACTTAAAGATAAATGTTCATCAAAGTCAAAAATAGATTTATTATCCCTGATGGAGAAAAAAAAAAAAAAACTAATTTATAAATATAAGTAAGATAACTTTTTACAGCCCTGCCGGAGATAAGTTTGAATATCTAGCATGTAATTTCTATTTCAGAAAACATTTATTTCTAAATGACTATGCAAGTTGAAAAAATTTATTTTTTTCTGGTTTTATTATTTATTTTTTTCCATCACAACAGCAAAAGTTTAAAAAAACATCAGGCACATTTTGAAATGCAGTGACAAAAAAGCGAGTTTTTTTCTCAAATATATGAACTTTACAAACTCCAACCACATGTATATAGTGTCCTCTCACTGAGATATTAAACATGCATTCATCCACCCACCCACCTGATCAGACACACACAAACCCGCGAGTAATGCTATCCATTTTCTTCTTTCAATCTGATCAAGCACAAAAATAGCTAAATAAATACTACTCATTTTCTTTCCATCTTGCAATCAGGTCAGCAGACACAAAAACATGAGTAATGCTACCCATTTTCTTAATATCCATTTCTTTCAATCTGATCAAAAAAAAACAAACTACATTAATACTACTCATTTTCTCTTCATCTTTCAACCAGATCAGCAGATACAAAAACAATAATGCTACCATTTTTTTAAATCTCCTTTCAATCCGATCAAATACACAAAATAACTACATGTAGATTAATACTAACGGTACTCATTTTCTCTCCCAACTTTCAACCAAGCAAACAGATACAAAAAATAAACAGACCATTGTCATATCAACAGATACACAAAATAGTCTAATGCTACCCATTTTATATCCCCAAACTCCTTAAAATGGAGTATCAATGGTAACCTAAAAATGAGTTTCGGATATTATATATATGCACTGTAAATGTATTGATTTTAATGGTGTACTCAATTTAGCGATTTTTGCAATGATAAAGTACCGATAAATTAAATACCGTAAAAACCCATGTAAATTGCGCACCTGTGTAATTTACGCAGGTGATTTTCAGGCTAAATTTTTGTTAAAAAAGCTTCAACTCTTGTAAATTTCGCACCTAAAAATTCCCAGAATTGCCGATCATATGGTCTGGGGTACCGTCATCCTTCTATGTATTCAGACGAATTTTAATAATTTCATTTATTTATATCAGTCTATTTGCAACCACTTAATATCGAAATATATGAAATACAGACACCCAACTGGCTACATTCAAGGACTTTAAGGGCCTTCAGGATAAATTCAAGGGTTTTTTAGGGTCTTTTTAGGGCATACCTCAAAATTTAAGGACATTTTCAGGCCTGTACGAACCCTGTAGGTGATCCATGATTTCAGCAATTTTCAAGTTTATACAAAACCGCTGATATAAATCCACTGCCAAATGGGGCCCACTGCTGTACCACATGATACCTTCTAACGTGTCTGCAAGGCGTTTGTTTCCATTGGACATGGAATCGCACAATATGACCTTTTCCCGTAAAAACAACGTTATTCCGGGAATTTGTGATGTTGACGTTTTGCAAAATGTTCCGCACAAACATTAAGAGGTATTGATCACGTGGTACAGCAGCGAACCCCATTAAATAGCATTATAGTACATAAAGTAACCAAATTAAAATATGGGCTAAAATTAGAACGCTCAAAAATTTAAAACGGGCTAACATTCGTACACACGCAAATTAAAACATTTACAGTATATACCACACCTTATTAAACTACGTAAGCACTACATTACAACATCCCACATATTAAAATGACTAGCAATATCTTTTTGAATTTAAGCCTTACATTAAGTTAAATAGCACTGGAATGTATTACCGTAAATATCTCTACAACACATTTCAAAATAAGATGCTTGAAACTACCATTATAATTCAAATACAGTCAAACCTGTGTATATTAAAAACAATCCAAAAAAGTCATCTTTATGGGCAGGTATATGGGCCATTATATAAAGGTTGAAATAACATGGATAAAGACTAAAGAGCAATTGGGAAATAATTTTACTGGCTGTATGTATAGGTGGCCTTAAGGCCAAGTGGTACAAATGGATGCTGAGGTTACGCACGGCGTGTACAAAGCTATGCACTTTGATGGTATTATTCTAAGTCCTAACTTAAAGGGACTATAATAATTTTGATAAATATCTTGCAGGGAATAAAATACATAATATCTATCGGTTAAAAATATTAATAAAAATATATAAGAAAAGTATCATAAATACGATACACGGATAAATTCAACAGATCTAGATACCAGTGATTCACTGAAGATTTGCCTTTTTATACTTTCAATTGATAAAGACGTTTTTTCACAAAATTTAATTGATGATATCTTTTTTAATATTGTTTCGATTTTCTAAATTCTTTCAGATTTTAAAAATTAAAGATTTTCATGTTTTCATACACTATGACTTTTAAAATTTATTTGCAATGACGTCGTGAAAATTTATACCGACATACAGGGTGTATCTGCAGAATTGCGTACGGAGTTTCTGAGTGACGTATGTTCGAGCTTGGTGGTTTTTGAACAGTAACTCAATTTGGCTAAGTAAAATGATTTGAATTATAATGATTTCTTCACTCTAGTCAAGATTTTGTCTCAATAGTTCAATATCTTTTTCATGTTTCAAATGTAGCCATTGATAATATTTCCTTGACTCTGAATGGCCCTTGTTCTTGCATTTTCGAAATATCATCATCTTCTGCTATTCGAAGTAATAATGTTTCTGAATATTATTATTTCTATCATAATTATTATTCCATAGTGACTGGGAATATCAAATAATCTAATTGATGAAGTAATTTGTATACAGGTAATAAAATTAATATTTTTACTATAACAGCGAGAAGCACAAACACAACACTCTAGTTTACGACACGATAACGTTAAATTTTGCAAGTTTGCCGATCCTTTAGCAATATCGTCAAAAGTGATGAAGTTATTGTTAATTTTGGTAATATTTTCGCATCAAATTTCGTCTTTAAAGTTTTATACCGAAAAATCAAGCAAGGTGACATATGTATTTCTTTATATTTTCAGAAAATTTAAATTCAGAACTACATTATGTTAGTTTTTCAAAAACTTGTAGGACAATCTGTTATTTTTCTACACTTTTCCCAATTTTTTAGAGCCTGAAAAAATGCAATTTCCCATTAATCCTATGTTAAAATCCTGACATGTTTGACATTTTTGACGCTTTATAGCTAAAAAAGTAAAAAGATGACCCCTATATTTTTTTACATTTTCAGATGCGCCTCAAAAAGTTTTACATATATGGAAAAAATCAGAAACTTGTAGGATAGTGCCCATTTGTACCACTTGGCCTTAATGGGCAGGTTTTTGGGCCAGTATATAAAGGTTCAAATAACATGAATAAAGAGCAAGTGGGATATTTTTTACTGGCATTTATATATATAGATGGCCTTTATGGGCAGGTTTTATGCCAGTATATGAATGTTCAAATAACATGAAGAATGAACAATCGGGATATAATTTGACTGGTCTTTATATAGAGTTGGTCTTTAGGGTAGATATGACTGTACATGTCTTCTTATTTATGAGACAGGGTTACAGCTGTAGCACTCTTAGTTAAAATTAAAAAAAAAGTATGGTGGAACACACCCCAAGTAAACCGAAAATCTGTCTTAAGTGAACTACTGTGGAACTTGTGAAAACTAAGCAAATGTTTCCATTTCTGGTGGGTACCAATTGGCTACCAATTTCTGATATAATCATTTCAAAAAGTAACCTTTTATAAACACCTTGTATAAAAATACTATATTAAGCACTTAATATTAAAAAATTTGGTTACAAATAATTTTGAATCTGTGAAACTAAACCCCATGTAAGTCGGAAAACTGTCTAAACTGAACTACAGTGAAATTTGTGAAAATTAATCCCGAATAAACCAAACATCTACCTAAAATGAACTACTTTATTAGGATATGCCATTTATATAATTTGTGTAATCCAAAATAAATGTCTTAATCAAATAGAAACAAAATTTCATGTTCAGATGTTCAATTTAGAGAGTACATTAGAGGATAAGTTTTTGAATATGTGCAGTACTAAAAATAATCCCAGTTTTATGCTGTTTCATAGGGATGAAGATTAGCAGGGGCCCAGTAGCCAATGGCTACTAAAAATCAGCCTGGGCCCCTTAATGTTTACACATTTTAACTTTTCATTACTATTACAACTTTTTTTTTGAAGTAAGCTGGGGCCCTAACTCAAAATAGTTAAGCTTCATTCCTGGTTTCACATGTACATATGCAGTTTGGCTGGAGACCTGAATTTCAATTCATAATCTCTGCTATTTCAGCGGACCTATTTTCATGGTCCAAACCATGCAACTGAAAATTCAGCAGTAAAGTCGGAACTTTTAAAGAAGTCAAGATCTTATGATTTTTTCCACTTTGACCTTGACCCAAAATAATTATAAAACATGGTTTTTAATGTGCTAACTGTGAACTTTATCATAAGTGACCAAAACTTTAATATTGAATTTGAATGGGTATAGGTCTAATTATGCAAGTTACAAAGCAAATCATTTTTAATGCACTCATAGTGATTTAAAATAAAATTTATTGTCACTCACCTTGACCTTGAACAATGAGGTTGCCATGTAACAAGAGGTGTTATTTTTCAAGCATACTCAATTTTTTCCCTGTTTTTCAAGCATACTCAGAAAATTTAAGTATGAAACAAGGTTAATGAACAGAATGTTAATCTAAAATGATATTTAAATTCACCTGTTCTTATCAATCACCACATACACACAAAATATTAATAAAACAATTCAGGAAACAATTGAACAATTTGCACATAAATCTGTTACTACGTTAACAACACTGATAACCTACTTGACTATAATCACCATAAGTTGCAAATAAATCTGTTACTATGGTAACAGCATTAATAACCTACTTGACTATAATCACCATAAGTTGCACATAAATCTGTTACTATGGTAACAACACTGAAAACATTCTTGACTATAATCACCATAAGTTGCACATAAATCTGTTACTATGGTAACAACACTGATAACCTATTTGACCACAATCAACATAACAACAATATGAACAACAAACAATAATTACGGTATAACTTGGTATCATCTATACTGAAGACAAAATAAGGACATGGCTGTTCACTACGTGATGGACTGACTGCCCGTCTTTATATAACTGATATTGTAAAGTCCTAATCATGGATTTATGATGGATTTATGGATACATGATGGATTCATGAAAATTTCATTATAAAAGTGATACGAAACATAAAAAAATAACTACTTTGGTATTATAAAAAAATTCAACTAAAAAATTAATAAAAATTTTCCACTGACCTCAAGTTTTAAGTTATGACTATTTTTAATGCCAATGAGAGATAGAGAGAGTGGCAAAGGAGAGAAAGTGTGAGAAAGTACTGGTTTATTACACAAGTTTTTGCCCTTTGTTTCAAGTTAGGAAAATAATTGTAAACTTGTAAAATATTCAGTCGAATTAACACAGCAGAAACAAAAGCTATACATAACATTAAATACACGAACAGTAACCATGGTAACGTCATAACACATTAACTCCATGTATATACATGAAACAAGAGGCCCATGGGCCTTTATGCTCACCTGAAGGAGATATTTGTTATCTCCTGAAGTATTTAAAAGATGGTTTTCATAAATTGAAGTGCCCCTCTAAAATTTCCCATTTTGCGACCCACAGCCCAGAATTGTACAGATGTATTATTGCTTGTCTCAAGATGTTACATATGAAATTTTCTAAGGTCTATATACATATGTACTGTATGCTCAAAAAAGATTTTGAAATAGATAAAAAGGTTCCTATACAGTTTTTTCAGTTCTAGTCTGGGTTGTACTATGATTTTTGATAATGTTTGTTTTTACCAAAAAAGCTATTGATATCAAGAAGAAACTGTAAAATGATTCATTTTAATGACAATTTATTTTTCAAGAACTTCATTTTGGAGTGTTGAATGACCATCTCACATACTGTAGAGGTCAAACTTTAGCTGTGTACTTATTTTAACAATTTTCGCACCGACACAGTACCACTAATTAAAATCCACTGTCAAATTAAATACTATCATAGCTCACAAGATGATCTATGAGATTTACACTAAAATTTTTACCCAAATAATAATTTATGCTGAATTTGTAATTTGTGGAAGTGCGTGGCCTAGTGGTTAAGGCGTTGGACTCATGATTAGAAGGTCGTGGGTTCGATCCCTGGACCGGGCGATGTGTTGTGACCTTGAGCAAGACACTTAATTTCACGTTGTTCCAGTTCACTCAGCTGAAAAATAAATGAGTACCAGCAAAATGCTGGGGGTTAACCCTGCGATGGACTGGCGTCCCATTCAGGGGGGAGTCTTGTACTTTCAGTCGCTTAACGCCACCGAAACCGAGATAAGCTCCAGCCTGATGGGCATAATGGCTCGGGACAGACTTTAACTTTTTTAACTGTAATTTGTACACGCTAAAATATATAAATTTACAGTATTACTGGCCAGATATGATGATATCACAGAATCAGTTGAGTTGCGACAATTGACATGCAAATTCCAGCTCTTAAAAACTAAAGACACACATTTTCCAAAACGAATAGGTTTTAGATTTTATACTATTAAGAATATAATGTGAATTTCATCAATTAAGACTCTCTGAAATTGACCTTGATATACCAAATTTGAAAGAAAGAGTAGAGTACATGTAATATAATGTGAATTTCATCAATTAAGACTCTCTGAAATTGACTTTGATATACCGAATTTGAAAGAAAGAGTAGAGTACATGTAATACTGTCAAAATTCTTTCACTTTTACCAAGGCAGTAAGTTTAGGAATGGTGGGGAAACCCAGAGTACCAAGAGAAAAAAGACTGACCTTTGCCAAGTATACTGACAAACTTTCTCATACTACGATCTGTCACAAGTTGGACTGGAACCTAGGTAATGAGAGGTCTAAACAAAAACAAATAGAAACAGTCAGAGACCTAGGCAATGAGAGGTCTAAACAAAAACAAATAGCCAGAGACAAGTAAGTCCTCTTGCACTGAATCATTTTTTCTAAGCTTGTAAAAATTTCAGCAATTTTTTTTTGAAAATAAAAAAGATAGTTAGATCAGCATAAGTCCTGGTAAGACATTTACTGACCCTGTACAACAAAAATACTGGCCCCGTTTAAATTGAAATTCTGACCTCAGATCCCTTATAAAAGGACGGACTGATAACAGTGCCTCTCGGCACCTAGGTTGAAGTACCATTAAGGATAGATTGTTGTATCAGAAAGTTTGTCAGTTTGCTTGCCGAAGGTCAGTGGTTTTCTCCAGGCACTCTGGTTTCCTGTTGTGGTTAGAGTTTTAAGTCTACTACATATAGCTGTATCGCCAATGTACAGACCTCTTTTTGTTTCTTCCACCATTTCTGCCCAATTTTTGAACACTCGAAAAAGTTTATAAAAATTGGCAGTAGGTAAATGCAGATTCAGAAATAATTTACTAGTTAAATTAAAAGGCCATATTCTAAAATTTATCTTTTAAATTCTCTCTTAAAATTCTACCAAATCAAATTTGTTTTTTTACTTTTCATCAAATGATACCACGTGATTATCTGTAAGCATAGGACAAAATGTCCGGGATTTCTATATAAAGTATTTCAGTCAAATGGCCATGGTTGTATTATGATACAACTCCACACATACTTTATAGGTAAACAGCTTTGACCTGTTCGTTTGACCTTTAATTCAAATAATTATTACAGACGACTGCAATTATATATAGGAATCACACGGGGATATTTTGTATACATAACGAGAACACTGATCACTTATCTTGTGTACACATTATTAACTGCGAATCCTACTACTACCTATGTATAGAATGGACTCTTCTACATGAATATTTTTAATGAAAGGTCAAACCGACAGGTAAATGTTGTTTGTCTATACTGGTGAAATATTATCAAAGCCAGATTGATGGCAAACATACACATATTCTCTACAAATATAACATATATTATGAACTCTTATGTTATGTATGTCATCTGAAGGTCTACCAACCAAATGCAGTAAAACTTCAATAACTGAAAGTGAACTGAACTTCGACTGAATTTCAGAGTGTCCTGGGTGCTCAAGGTAGAGACCAAGAGGTTATAACAAAGACATCACGCCATCACGGTACCAAAGCAGTGTCATGGCAACTAATGACGTAGTAGTGTCAGTGACGTCATTAAATGGCACAATTCAGGCCGAGTTTTCATTCTATTTGTGTGTAATTCAACATGTCTGGCTTTTGTCGGAACATTGTGGACCTGGTCGACGATCCGTCAATTGAGTTAGCTAGCTTCTATTGGGTTAGCTCACCTACAGTGTTCAATCTAGAACTAACTTTAGTGGGGCAATTCTGGCCAAGGTCACCAAAACGAAGGGGCCATTATTTGGGGTCAGTTTTAAAATATACTGTGCCTTATATTTTATTTTTAAACAAAACTACACTTAAGTCTGTAATTTAGACAAATTTTCTCTACATTTATGAAAGTTTTATGTGACTGTGTAATCTTTTAAAACAGCTACATGTGTATAATAATTTCAGTTCACTGTAAAACTGATAAATGAGGAAAAAGTAGCTCTATATTTACTAAATATTTCAATTTAAATTGAAAAAGTTTTTCGTGGGGCTGAAATTTTATTTTTGACAAATGATGCAAGGTCTCCGTCTAAATGGAACACTGCAGTGACTAGCTCCCTAAGAGTAATTATACGTATCAACTTAGGTTTTATATTGACTTTAACATACTGGTTCCAGTTTCATAATGATTTCTTAACTATTCTTATTTTAGAACTACTAGTACTAATAAATATTTTTGTAAATATTAAACACAAATTGTTTAAGCTCAAAGTGATCTTCAAAATGACACCTGTTGAAAGCTAACAAAATCATAAAGATTTGAAATTTTGCAAGATTCAAGTTAAGAAAAATCTTAGTTAAGGAATGATTGTGAAACTGGAGCCTGGTACAACATTTTGATATGCCATTGCCAAAATAGAAATCTAAATCATGATTACTGTTCGGACCGAATGATGACTTTTAAGGTTACCATGGAAATTTAGCAACACTCCAATGAATCGGTGATTGAAGTTCTAGAGCTAGTGTGATAATTATAAAAAGACCTGTAGATCAGGTGAGAGCCGAGATCTTTGAAAAATTGAAGTCTTTAATATCATAAATTAAATTGTCCATAAACTTTCATCTTATTGTACATCTTAAGTAGAATGACACTGAATATTATATGACAATCTTCTTCAACCAACAGTGACATTTTTCTATAAGATACCAAACATGTGCTATCTTTCTCTTATAATATATACATGTTAATAAACAGTACAGGCCTATCGAAAGTTTAACACTAAGCTAATGAATTAAAGCCAAATTGGCAGCTGATCTCTTTACCTTGTTTTTCAAGATATTGACAACTTTTATCTACCTCTCGTCAGCTTCAGGGTTCATACAGACATTTGGATTCCAAATTTAAGGACTTTTTTGGGTCTTTTAAAAGGGTCTTATTTGCAAATTTAAGGCCTAATCAAAGGAACAATTTTAGCAAAAAAATATTGGTGCAAAACAATAAATCAATAAAACAATTACATACTTGTCCATAGTAACGACACTTGAAGTGGAGGCTGAAGTTAGGTGTTCGGTAGGGCCAGGTACCTTTAAATTGCTAATTTTAATGAAACTTATTTATTTATTTATTTATAAATATCAATCTATTTGCAACCTCTTAATATCAAAATACAGACACCCAACTGGCCAAATTCAAGGGCTTTTTAGGGCCTTCAGGATAAATTCAAGGGCTTTTTAGGGTCAGATTTGTTTTTAAGGTCTTTTTAGGGCATACCTCAAAATTTAAGGACTTTTCCAGGCTTGTACGAACCCCAAGCTTTTAGGCCACTGGCTATCCATATTTTGGCCACTTGACAGCCAAGCTTCAACCCCTTTTCGTAAGCTCAATGTTAAATTTTCAACAGGCCTGTGCTGCATATACATGTATTCATGTTTTCTTTCCCTGTGGTTAGAACTGAGTATACAACAGTGCCCTAAACAGATATGCCATATAATTGATGAACAAATATTGAGCAAAAGTGAAGATCATCATGAGTTTAACCTAACGGATTGTGTGTACCGGTAAGTTTGGTAAAAAAATAACTTCTAATCTGGTTTTGAAATTCATCCAGGTTAATCAGACAGTAGCCTTTTGCAAGAAATTTCAGTGTTTTCCCATACAATGTATTTATACAAGCCCCTGCTATTTTTTCAGATCAGAACTATTTTCCTCAAATCTCCTTTGTGATGTACACTGTTTGGATACCCGACACTGGGTTAGCAAATTTTATCATATTTCCATTGAAACTGTTTGTTGAAACATTCTGCATTAGCATAAACTCATCATAAGCTTCTTAACCAAGTACAAAGTCTCCCTTTTGACTTCAGCCGAGCAACTTATCATATTTGTTGATTGTTTAGGCAACATGCCTTCGCACAAACTCATAAAAATTGTCTTAACACTGACGCTCCCTTGAATCAAGCAACATATTTTCAGAGAACTGACGTTAGCTGTTAAGGTAACATTCCTCCTTGGCATCAACTCACCACTGAGGTATCAACACTGTGTTTCCTCGTAGTGCTGAGCAACTTCATCATATTTTCAAAGATCTGATGTTAGATGTTTTCCTCTTTATCAACAATGGAGTTCCCGCGTTGCTTGTCTCGGTAAAATTCACTCCTCCTTATTCAATCATCACCTGGGTTTCAAAATTAGAGCCCAGTAGCGACCAGCTGAACATGATTCAGTACCTTTATATTTCAAGCTAGCTTACGAACAACTTGTCCTTAACATATAATTCATCATAATATCATTCAGTGCCGGTTTATTTCAAGGTAGCTTCAGAATAATCAGTTCTTAACATACAACCAAAACATTTTTCAATGCTTGTTAATTTCAAATTAGCATATGAATAATCAGTCCATTACTTACGTATGATAACATTATTCAGTGCCTGTATATTTCTAATTTGAGAATAACTGGTCCATAACATACGGCCAAAATATTTTTCAGTGCCAATATATTTCAAGGTAGCTTTGGAAAAAACTGTCCATTATGTACGAACCATAAAATTATTCAGTGCCAGTTAATTTAAAGGTAGCTTATGAAGAATAAGTCCCATTAGGAATGGACCACAAAACAGCTTTCCAATAACCAGTCCATAATATACGAACAAAATCTTATTAACTAGCACTACCAACCAAAGCAATTATACATGTATCATATCCTATACAAACGCCTCTGCTTAGTACGGTTTCCTCTTGGTATATCACAAATTTGTAAACTCCCAGAGATTTTGAATTTTTATTTTTTTTAATGTATATCGTATCATTTTCTCTACATATATAATCATAAATAACTTGGTTATTATCACATTGTTTACTTGTTTGTTTGTTTGTTTTTTAAATAAATAAACTAACTGCTGCCTTATCACATTTTATGTGTTATCACATTTAGTAACTTATTTATTTATTTATTTACACTTGATATTTAATATCAAACTACACTTTATGTTTTCATGTCGATCCATATCTTCCCCTTTACTGGAATTCTTTGTCTGAACAAACTGTGACTCATCTTTTCTCTATCGTTTTTCCAACTTCACTGAAATTTTTTGTGCAAACAGATAGCAACTTATCTTTTCAGGGTCATTTTTCCACTATAATGGAATTCTGTTTTCTCAATCCATTCCTTCTCCTTTACTGGAATTCTTTTTGAGAACAAACTGTGACTCCTCTTTTCTCAATTGCTGTTCCAACTATTACTGGAATTCCTTGAGTACACAAACCTGTCAACTAGTGATCTTTTCTGGATCATTTTCCTACTACCGGTACATATATATTGGAATTCTTTTCTCTCGATTCATTCTTTTCTTTTTGATGGAATTCTTTGCATGAACAAATTGTAACAACATGTAATCTTTTCTCGTAGATCATTTTCCCAACTTTACTTGAATTCTTTGCATGAACATATGAAAAATATCGAATTTTTTCTCGATCGTTTATCCAACTATACTAGAATTCTTTGTGCTGTACATTCAGCAACTTCATGTTTTTCCACTTTTCAAATCTGGCACACAGTCTGGTCTTTCTACATCACATATCACACCCATTACATCATCAGAATGCTTATTCCTAAACCCACTTTTCTTTTTTTACAGTTTCTTCAGTTGAATGCATTTTTCATTTTTACTTCATCCAGAATTTTCTCCACAATGAAGCTTTTAAAAGAAAGCAATTTTTCTTTCCATTCATTTTTTGTGTTCTTTCTTATCAGTGAATTTTCTTCATCCAACACATTTTCCGATTGTGACTCTCCTTATTTCCATTCTATTTGACTCCATTTTCCATTTCTTTCATTCAGTAGCCACAATACTGCTGTGCCTTTTTTATCCGATTATTCAATGAGCCACAGTGCCACTGTAGTGTATTCTATCCCATTCAGTGGCCATAATTACGCTGTAACTTTTTTATTCATTCACTGAGCCAAAGTGCCACTGTAAGTGCACTTCATCGCATTCAGTGGCCACAGTACCACTGTTCCATTCTATTCAGTGACCACTATAGTTTAACCCATTCTGTTCAGTAGCCACAATACCACAGTAGTATATTTCACTCCATTCAGTAGCCACAATTCCAGCAATATATTCCGTTCCATGAGGTGGCAATAGTGGAAGATTCTATTCCAGTCAATGAACACCAGTGTAGTTCATTTTCCATTCAGTTGCCAACACAGTGTTCCATTCAGTGGCTACCACGGTAGTCCATTCTGTTCCATTTAGTAGCCACTGAATTTCCCTTCAGCAGCCACCATAGTGTACATGTATGTACTTTATCCCATTCAGTGGCAACAATACCAATGCAGTTCTTTAAGTAGAATCTGTATGTCCTGGCTTTGAAAGATAGACCGACTGAAATTTGCAATTCTCTGCAAACCAATACAGTCCCGTCAGTCAGCTTTCAACGCTATGGAATTTCCATCCCAAACTTGTCTTCAGATGCATAAAATGCCAGAAAAACATATTAAGCATAGTTAACTATGCATTCCTGAGTCTGTTTTAAAAGTTCTCTGTACATTTCAGCATTTCCGAGGTGGTTTTGTGAAATATGAGACCTTTCTATTGCCATTTTTTTTTCAAAATTACAAACGATGACGATGACCTATTATTATACTATGTCTTTCATTTTAAGAAAGTTTTGTATAAAGTCTGTGACTTGGACATCGCTCTATCTTGCTCCATAAATAACAACATATCTTTTATAGTAACTCTCTTTATTCTTGGACGAAGTGACTGTAAAATAGAATAAAATAAAATAAAATAAAATAATAAAACATATTAGCTTGTGAAAAAATCTAACAGAGCTCTTTCTCTCAATCTTTTGTGAATCAGGCCAGAGCCCTTGTAATTGTGAAAACTAGAGGCCAAAAAGCCCAAAGTTGTGAGAATGAAAAATGACCATTATTGTTTCATTTTGTAGTCACTTCTTAATTTTTTTTAATTTTTTTGAAAATCAGCTTGCTGTTTGTGAAAAACCATCAGAATTTGTAAAGTTGAATAAGGCCCTAAAGTGGCCATAAATATGACTCAGCAAGAACCCAAATCATCACAGTATAACCAGTATCATAAGAAATGTATGTAGCTCTGCCAATATTCTTTCTGGCTTGTTGCAATTCAACTCTGGTTTACTCCAAAGTTGCGCTAACAAGAAACTTAACAAAGGAAACCAGAAACTACTGTATTTCCATAAATTGAGTGCACATGGTTTTTATTATTTTTTTCTTTTATTGAAAATGTTTCCATTAAACTATCAATAAAATGCATTTAAAATGCACTGATCTAACCAAATTATATGTTTAATTAAAAGCATTATTGTTCAGTTCTCCTGTACATAGAGAAATTTTGAGAAAATTTTGGAAATTTGAACAAGTTTATACACCAATTGGGCCTCATTCAAAGTTACATCAGGGCATTTAGGATCAGGTAGGTCATTGTTGTTCGGGTTTTTTCCAGGTGTGATCATCATGAATATTCTAATTATGACATAACGTTTATAGTTGTTCCAAGTAAGAAGGTACAGAATGGATCATTTTGACATAGTCATATTTGTTGTTTTGTTTAAAAGTTAAAAAATTGCTCTATGTACAGAATTAAGTTCACTTTTTCATAATTGAAAAATATTTTTTCCTATTAGGTCAGTATATTTTGTAAGTTTTGACAATTTTTTGTGAGTTTGTTGGAAAATACAACTTTATTCTTGCATTTTCCATGTGCACTGAATTTGTGGAAATACAGTAGATACATGTACAAAGAGTCTTAACTTCCATTTTACATAAACGCACAACAAAACCAGTATTATATGTTAAACATTAATGTTACTTGTAAAACCATACCAAATTTGAAACAAACTTAAAGAAAAAGATTTTTAAAAATTTGCATTTTTACATAATTTCTATTGTTGGCAATCAAAGGTACATAAGTCTGCAAAATATGGTTGAAATTGCATTCTACTAAGTTCAACAAAAATCGGACCATATTTATTTCAGTTATAAAAAACAACCAAACCATTAAAATTTTAGCTAAATTTTGGACAATGGGGAAGTATGACATTTTGGTCAAACAAGAAAATTCAGTGAATTAGAATCCCCCACCAGCAAGTTCTTTTTTGAGATTTGTACTAATGTTCAAAGGGCAATAACTCCCAGGAAAATTAGCAAACCAACTATGATTAATGATATGTGCATCTCCTATCAATGTTGATGCTTTGCACCAAGTCTAGTGAAATAGTGCTTTATAGTTTTGGAGAATTTGCACAGACAAGAATTTCAGATGAATGTAAGGAACGACGGATGGATGGACGGAAACTGTAATTTAATATCCCCTTCTTTCTTTGAAAGGCATGGATAAAAATACCAACTAGACAATAAACAATGAATACTTACACCTCTGGACGTGGATGATGATGAATTTGATAGATTCATACCTCCTGCGCTACTCTGTAAATTGAAAATAAAACAGTATTACATCACGTAAAAATTACTAACCAGTGTTATTGAAATAAACCATGAATGCATTACTGTTTTTATTTTTGCAAAGGGGTTTTATCAGAGCACAACATGATGATATGTATATGTATATTGTATATTGTATTTTACCATAACAACAGTCAACAAATGTGCTTCCAACAAAAATTACTTCCACAAGACAAGCGTTCCTTGAGAACTTCACTTGTTCTCTGTGATATCACAAGGGTAAACCCCGTTCTTCACGGCGGGGGCTTGGTGGCCAAGTGGTCAAAAAGGCATGCTTACAGGTCAGAGCGCCACTCACTACCTAGGTTTGAATCCTGGTTTGAGGTAGATCCTGGCACAATAAAGTTGTTCAGTTTGCTTGCTGAGAGGTGGGTGGTTTTCTCTGGGCACTCTGGTTTCCCCCACTATGCCTGAACAGTTCACTTCAATATAAGTGAAAGAATATTGACTACAGCATTAATCACCATTATTCCACTTCACTTCACTCTTCTTGACAACCAGAACTCCATGAAATACAGGTAGTAGTTTTCCATCAAGTCTTTAGCTTACAAAAAGATTATTTGCTCAGTTTAATTCATTATAATGACTAAAAATACAAAATCAAATTTGGCCTGTATTTTATCAGTATTCCAATATATCATTGGAAGTTCAACAAAAGTTTTTTTTCTAGCAGAACGAAACTGATAAATTGGAATAAACAAAGTTCTCACTATTTCATTTTTTTTGAAGTTTTGGTCCAAATCTAACACATGATGACATACCTGACTAGATTCTGAGAAGTCTGTTTTTCGCTTTTTTCTGGGACCGATTGCTGCCAAAGCTGTTTCATTGGCTTCCTGTTGTCTTGTTCTCTCTATTTCTGCTTGTTGTAACTAAATGAAAATATAAATAAATAGTTTAGACCAATTAATGACTAAAAATTATACATGTATCTGAGAATATTAAAGAATAATATAAGTTATACAGAGTTTTGGCAAATTACATGGCGCCATGTACCCTGTCAAAGATTTATCCACCCTGAGCTGCAGGTGTGACCTGCCAAAACACTGTTTTGTCACCCTTGAAAGCAGTAGTCATTTGGTCATTTAAACTTGGAATTCATATATTGTGTGATTTCTGTACATGTTGCCATGCCATCTGTTTATCGTAACTAGACATCCATGATGCACAAGTTACTACCCTTTTCACCGCTAAGTGTTGTGTGTGCTTATGTACCCAGGCAGAATAACTAGCACAGTCTATGTACCCTACTAAGTTAACCAATCACAATGAGAGAAATTTCTTTGAAGAGTTACAAAAGAATCCAACATAAGTATCCATTATAGGATAGGGAGATCTCACCCAGGGGGGTTGAACATTTCAGAAAGAGATGAGGCTTACCAGGTCTTTGAAGAAAAAGTTCAACCCTAAAAGTGGGATTTTCTTATCCTACATAGGTAAGCCCATAATGGATTTTTCCTTCCATTTTAATGTCAATTTTTAGTGTCAACTATGATTTACATAGACATTAACACCATGTTTGTAAAAATCAAACTTTGTTATTCATCATCTATATTAATTAGATAGGATTTTCAGAAAGAATATACGGTCCAACCTGCCTTAAAGGCCACCTCTATATAAGGGCCACCTGCTTATAACGGCCAGTAGAATTGTATCCCAATTGTTCTTGATTGGTATTATTTAAACCTGTATGTAAAGGGCACTTGCCCATAAAGGCCACTTTTACTGGTCCCACTGAGTGGCCTTTATAGGCAGGTTTGACTGTATCTAATATTTTTGCAAAATGCATAACTAGAAAACAAAGTCATTCTAAACTCTCAGAACTAACATTTGGAATACAATTGAAAATTCTTAATTTTTGAGAGTGGGGTTTCATTTTTCCACAAGATGACATCATGGCAGGTATGGCATGTTCAAGAACCTTTCTTGCACATTGCCCTGAGAACACTGCAAAGGTAAAAATTTCTGCTGCTTTACCTATGTCTGGTGACATCTGGATATAAGTGAAATATCCTTGACTGGGAAGGGAAAACCCCATTAAATCAATTAATAAATCCCTCTTGATGAAATCATGTTCCCCAAAGGATGACATCATGTGATTGTTTTTTGATTACCTGTATAATGTCACTAAAGACTGTGTAGTCAGGCAAAAAAACCTTTCTCACAAGAGCAGATATGGATGAAAAAACATTTAGTTTTTAGAGGTCTATTGGTATAAACAATTATACATGTATACAAATTACCTCTTTGGCTTTCTGTTTTATTTTTTGCTGTTCAGGATCTTCATTTTTGGATCGACTCTAAAAGTACACAAAAAATTATCACTACAAAACTCTAATACTAGCAATTTATTTATGTATGTACCATTAAACTTGAGAGTCCAATGGGCTTTTGCATTTTTTTTTATTCACGAAAAGAACATCCCAATGCAGTCGAATAGAAATGATTATTCTGATATCCTAAGGAAAATCTAATATTTCTATCTATTTCTATCTATCTTAATCCAGATTTGCATATTGGGCCATCAAGTTTATACCTGGGGCACACTGGTTTGAAATCAGTGGTCCCGTTGAATGTTTGTCTTTTTTGGTAATTTCTGTCACTAACTTTGTGTTGTGTTCTTGGATCCTTGACCGTTGCAAAGTGCATGTACATACTTTTCAGCTATGAATTTCTTTGTTCTGTTTGAAATCTGAAACTTTTCCCTAAATTTTCTATATAAGATTTTTTTTCAGTATAGATTTCTTTGTTCTGTTTGAAATCTGAAAGTTTACCCTAAATTTTCTATATAAAATTTTTTCAGCTATGAATTTCTTTGTTCTGTTTGAAGTCTGAAAGTTTACCCTAAATTTTCTATATAAGATTTTTTTCAGCTATGAATTTCTTTGTTCTGTTTGAACCCTGAAAGTTTACCCTAAATTTTCTATATAAGATTTTTTCAGCTATGAATTTCTTTGTTCTGTTTGAAATCTGAAAGTTTTCACTAAATTTTCTATATAAGATTTTTTTCAGCTATGAATTTCTTTGTTCTGTTTGAAGTCTGAAACTTTTCCCTAAATTTTCAATATAAGATTTTTTCAGCTATGAATTTCTTTGTTCTGTTTGAACCCTGAAAGTTTACCCTAAATTTTCTATATAAGATTTTTTCAGCTATGAATTTCTTTGTTCTGTTTGAAGTCTGAAACTTTTCCCTAAATTTTCAATATAAGATTTTTTCAGCTATGAATTTCTTTGTTCTGTTTGAACCCTGAAAGTTTACCCTAAATTTTCTATATAAGATTTTTTCAGCTATGAATTTCTTTGTTCTGTTTGAACCCTGAAAGTTTACCCTAAATTTTTTATGCAAGATTTTTTCAGCTATGAATTTCTTTGTTCTGTTTGAAGTCTGAAACTTTTCCCTAAATTTTCTATATAAGATTTTTCTAAGTATGAATTTCTTTGTTCTGTTTGAAGTATAAAAGTTTACCCTAAATTTTCTATATAAGATTTTTTTCAGCTATGAATTTCTTTGTTCTGTTTGAAGTCTGAAACTTTTCCCTAAATTTTCTATATAAGATTTTTTTCAGTATGAATTTCTTTGTTCTGTTTGAAGTATAAAAGTTTACCCTAAATTTTCTATATAAGATTTTTTCAGCTATGAATTTCTTTGTTCTGTTTGAACCCTGAAAGTTTACCCTAAATTTTTTATGCAAGATTTTTTCAGCTATGAATTTCTTTGTTCTGTTTGAAGTCTGAAACTTTTCCCTAAATTTTCTATATAAGATTTTTCTAAGTATGAATTTCTTTGTTCTGTTTGAAGTATAAAAGTTTACCCTAAATTTTCTATATAAGATTTTTTCAGCTATGAATTTCTTTGTTCTGTTTGAAGTCTGAAACTTTTCCCTAAATTTTCTATATAAGATTTTTCTAAGTATGAATTTCTTTGTTCTGTTTGAAGTATAAAAGTTTACCCTAAATTTTTTATATAAGATTTTTTTCAGCTATGAATTTCTTTGTTCTGTTTGAACCCTGAAAAGTTACCCTAAATTTTCTATATAAGATTTTTTTCAGCTATGAATTTTTTTGTTCTGTTTAAACTCTGAAAGTTTTCACTAAATTTTCTAAATATAAGATTACCCTTGCTGCCTTCATGATTTTCTCCCACTCTTGTTCTTCGTGTCGTTTCTTCTCTAACTTGTCTAACTCATCTAAAAACTTTAACTGTGATTTCACATCTTTGGTTATTTCAAATTTGTCATTCATCTGAAATATAAAGAGGTCAATAAATATCTATGAAAACGATGATGATATGGAGTGGAGTAATTCTATTTCACACCCAAGTCAAGATTCTTTCACTTATATGGAAGCAGTCAGTTCAGAGATGGTGGAGAAAATCGGAGTGCCTGGAGAAAAACCACCAACCTAAGGCAAGCAAATTGACAATTTTACTCAAATGAGAATCTGATCGGAATTTGATCATACAAGGATTTTTGCTAAGTGCAACTCTTGGCATATTTTGACAGTCATATACAAATTTTCAAAATAACAAGTCTGTCAATTTTACAAATATTAGTCACCAAATTTCTGAAATTTTTGAAAAATACCGTTTTTTTAAATTGAATTTGAAAGAATTATTTCTCGGGGAATTAATAGCCAATGGTGATTTTGGCTTCCTGGAATGGAAACATATGTGCATACTAGGTTTTCATAAATTTAAAATAATTAGTAGCCAAATTTCCAAAATTTGTGAAAATATAGTCCTTTTTAAAGTATTTTCCCACAAATTTGCTAAAATAGGTTACTTTTTGAAAGAACTCCTCAGAAATTAGTAGCCAATGGTGATTTTGGCTTCCTGGAATGGAAACATATGTGTACATTTATATAATATGTATCTATAGTTTACCTTATATATTTCTATTCTATGTTCAGCTATTGATGCTAATTTTTCTAACACGTCTCGTAATCGTTCTTGTGTAGCGTGTGATACTAAATTAACAACTTCGTTAGATATATCATCCACACCGTGTTTACTAGCTGTTCATGAAAAACAAAAGAAATGAATTACGAAATTATCATCAAAATATCTCTTTGCTCAGCAAAACTCTCTTTGCAATATCTGTATATTCTACTTCAAAAACTTAGATCAATGTAACAAATTTATTAAAATTTTCAATTCAAGAGTAGGGTGGAGTAATGCGAGTTTTATGTCCCAGTCAAGATTTTCAAGATATCAAGATATCCTGTTAGTCTGTTCATAGATGGCGAAAGAAATTAAAGAGCTGTAGAAAACCAGCCACCTACAGCAAACAAACTGAACAGAATTAATGACTCAGACTAGAAACAGCCCAAGTGTGATTTAAGCTCCTAAACACAGGTCTTCAGTTTTTAGGCCTCTTTTTTTAAGACCTAGTGACTATCATTTCTTAATCTTCAGCATTTGGTGAAAGAACTGCTAATACTTATTTTCAACTCTTGGTCAGACCCGACCAGGGTTTTGAACCTAGACCATCAAAAACTCTACCAACAGTACTACCATATTGGTCACAAATGCAAAAGACAATACCTTCTTGATCTACTTACCTATAGCATTTATTCTATTAATTAAAGGTACATGGTGCAGAAACATCTCATCTTTACACGACCGTATTTGGGTCCCTATAAAATCTGCATTACTGGCTAAAATATTCCTACTTTCCTCCGATAAATTAACTCCGCCCATTGTGGCAACGTCATTGATGTCATCATCATCCCTACAAGACAAATCAAACGCTCTCTGTTAAACACTCTCTTGTTTATCTTTATACCATTAAATGCCCAATGATTTTGTTACATTTATTCAGAGTTAACTTCTGCCGTTTAGATTGAGTAAATTTGCACAAATTAAAGATTAAAAGTTCCAAAATAAATAGCAAAAGACATTCTTACATGCTTCCATTAGCTAAGATCCTTATTGCAAAAAAAGTTGTAATATAACAAATTTTGATGGTCAGGAAAGTTCATGTACAATTAAAGGAAAGTACCTGTACATGTACAATGTATTACACAAATAGATTCAATTTTTGTTAACTGTTTCCTTGTGTATCACTGTTGTATTTGTGAACTTGCTTGTTAAATTGGGAAACTTTAGTCTTTTTTCTCCTAGGGAAAGTACATGATATTGGGACATAACAGCCAGACGGACAGTGTGATTCCAATATACCACAGGGAGTATAATAACAAACCAATCAAAAAACCATTCTTTTGTATAAAATAATACTTACTTGAGTGCCTCATATTTTGGTTTTTCTTTGTGGGTTTTCCCTGCAGGCTGTCCCTGTAAAGCTTCGACCGTGGAGGGTAATCCTGTCACATGTGTCCCGGACTTACTAGAGACAGCCATCACAGTTTTTGGTATTGCTATATTACGGTTCTGAATGGTTATAGGCACACCTTTAGCCGTATGCCGTACCTGAATATGACCACTCTGTCCTTTGGATGCATAAATCATCTGTTGTGGCTAAAAGTAGTATGATTAAATAATTAATTTTCAACAGGAAAATGCAAATACTAAAGACTTAAGCCAAGATTATCATTTTGATCAAATTCTTTAAGACCTTGGATCATGCAGTGCTTGAAAAATGTGTATCAACTTTCCTTTATACTTTAAAAAGAGAGAGAGAGAGAGAGAGAGAGAGACAGAGACAGAGACAGAGAGAGAGAGAGAGAGAGAGAGAGAGAGAGAGAGAGAGAGGATTGAATGATTGGAGTGTAACATCTGTCAAGAATATTTTACTTATATTTAGATGTCACCAGATTTAGGTGAAGGTGAAGTGGGAGAAATTGTGGTTGGTAGATGTTGGCATCTGAAACACCATTACATCATTACATCAATATTTTTGCATTCAAATTATGTTCAAAATACAGATCAAAAAGGCCTTAGCATTGGAGTAATTTGGCAAAATTAGAGGTCAATGGCTTCATGGCCCCTTCTAGAATGAATACTGCATGTACCAAAACTAACTCACTTGTTGTACAAAAGCAGGTGTAACTTGGTGTACTTGTCCACTTTGTACAGTTGAGGCTATAGACACCCCTGCTTGTTGTAGCACTTCTAGAGGTGGTGCTCTAACACCCTCTATGGTCATTTCCTTACCAATGAGAGACTGCCGTAAAAGAGGTAAACTTTTCTGTAACATAAAAACACAATTTTTTAAATTTTATTTCTTTTAAACATTTCTTTTAAAATCTTACATGAATTCAACTGCACTGAAATGTTAAAATAAGGGTTCATTATTTGTAACAATGTGCAAACGTCATACACCATCAGAAACACTAATTTTCTACTTTAACTAAAACTGTCCAAAGAGATGAATAGCCATGGCCTTAATAGTTCAAGCAGAAACAATTTTGTAAATACAGGGTTATGCCCCCTGGTTACTGTATAATGAGACATCAACACCGTTTGTTCAATCAAATTTTGGCATTATAAAGGGGTATGGTAATAAATCCAGCTTGTAAAACAGAAGAAATGAATTTGGGGACTTAAAAATACTATGGGGATTATTGAGGTGGCAAAGTTATCAATGGGGCTTTAAAACAAGGAAAAACTGTAGATACCAACAAGCAAATTCAGTGAATGAGGAACCCCAACAACAGGTTCTTTTTTGTGATTTGCACTTATGTTCAAAGGACAATAACTCCCAGAAAAATGAGCAAACCATCTTGGGTTAATGATATGTACATCTCCCATCAATGTTGATGCTTTGCACCAAGTTTTGTAAAATAGTGCTTCATAGTTTTAGAGAATTTGCACAGACAAAAATTTCGGACGGATGCAAGGAAGGCCAGATGGAAACTTGAATTTAATACCCCCTCTTACTTCAAAAGGTTGGGGATAACTTTGAAGGATTTTTTTAAATACTTGATACAGCCCAGAGACAGTGAACACTTCAACAGACTGTCCCTTCTTGAAATTTACATTCTTAGCTATATAAATTTATTTCAAAACATGTTATAGTGATATCATGCATACTTTTAAGAAAGGTACTAAGTATGGCTGCGGAGATGATCTAAGTTCTATTTGTAACCGTTCTGTAAACATTTCTGGTTCCACCTTCCCATCCTGAAAAAGCAAAACAAAATTAATTAACCAATACTAGAAAAAACATAAAGAAAAGACTCCACAAATGTTTACCACGGAGCTAACAAAAATTAGTCTAAGATCGCCTGCCAAGAGGCCAAGATATGGATAACTAGTGACCAAAAAGCTGCATAGAGATTTTAAAAATCAGCACTACTGTAGGAACCACTGTGACTGTGACAGTGAAATACTCTTTATATCTATAGAAAATCAAATAAATTTGAATAAAGATTGATATTTTTCACTTACTTGTACCTAGTCATAATAGGAAATATATGCGCATCCGCGATTAGCCCAAAATATATCTGCATAGGGTAAAACGTTGGTGCTATGGGGATTTAACATGTTGAAAAACCATGCAAATGGCGGATTCTGTTGCGCATATGACATAAAACGTCACCAAGGACATCACTTCCGGTGTAAACATCGTCATTTTCGCATGTGTAAAATTCCCATACCGCCAACATTTTCCTTTCTACAGACATACTTTATGACAATTGCAAATGCGCATACAGATTTGCTATTACGACTAGGTACAAGTAAGTGAAAAATATCAAACTTTATTCAAATTTATTTGATTTTCTATGGGTATAAAGAGAATTTCACTGTCACAGTCACAGTGGTTCCTATAGTAATATTAAGCTTAGCATTTATGGTTAAAACTTTTGCCAGGTCTGTACTGTATTTTACAATTTCTTCACAATACTATTAATTCAAAGTATATGCACATTTCTTCACTGTTGAAAATGTATATATTCTGAGAAATAAAATTTCTCAAAGTCAGATGAAACTACAGTAAATCTAGGGTTGTTGTTATCACAGAAGGGGTCTTTACCAACAAATTCACCTTGCTTATATAAAAATCTCAAAAATTCAAATGTTCATAACTTTAGCAAACATTTAGTGTTTTCCTTAAGAGCCAGCAACAGACAGATATGACCACTAAAACTCCAGTTACAATTCATAAAATTGCCTACAGAAGACCTGAAAATCGTTTTTGGACTATGCAGCCCCCTTGACCACCTGGCCTGTTGGATTAGTCAATCTACATCCTGCTACAAATTTTAGGGAAATCACTGAACATTTTTCTTCAATGTATAACATCTATCATAACTTCATTCACCAACTGAAATGTTGCTGTAGTCACAATCTAATTCATTGGGCATTGGGGTAGTGTTAAAAGGTGATTATTGATATGTTTTTAGTTCAATATTTGATATGACTTTGTCTACGATAAGTAGACAGTTTGATGCTAATAAAGGAAAATGAGTTGAGTTAAAGAGTTTTACAACCCATCCACGATTCTTTTACTTACTGGTATATCAAAGTGGTCAATTCTGAGATGGTACAAGAAACCAGAGTGACACAAAAAAACCATCAGCCTTTTGCAAGTGAACCAACAAACTTTCTCACACTTTGATCTGTCCTCAGTGGAATTCAAACCTAGGCAGTAAGAGGCACTGTGATCCATATGCATTCAATTTAGACCACTCAGCCAAGGAGACGCCCAACCCCCTAAAAGGGTTTCATAAGTTACTGAAATACTCACTATTAAACCCTGAATTAATTCTCGGACATTTTTAACCGTCTGCGCTGGTTGGTTAGCTGCTAATTTTATTAACGTTGACAAAAAGTTTTTACATTTTTTAACATTATCTAACATGTGTTGCTGCTGCTGTTGTGGAACTGCTTGAGGTTGAGCTGCAAAATTGTAAAAATATAAATAAATATGATATATAAAAAAATATGTGAAAAGGTGTCTTTCCCAGGGAAATACAGAAAATTTCAGAAGAAACCCTCAATGTAGTATCTGTCAACTTCAGGGGAAGAATGGTGTTGGCCGTTGAACAATGAGGACGTCATTTGGAACACTTTTTTTTTATAAGTATATATTTTATTTTAGGTGTATCTTTTGAAGAATGACATAGATTAAATAGATTTTTTTCTGAAAAGTTGAAGGTGTGACATATATTATGGGACACCCCGCACTTTAAATCTGTTTTGTTGCTGTTGTTGTAATGTTTAACAACACATCAACAATTTTTCAGCTTTTTTACACTAAGAGAAAATTTATTAATCTTAAAGGCTAAATCTAAGAACAAGTTCGTGTTTGCCAGATATGCGAGTATGTTCTGGTCTGCCTTGTACTAGCATAAACTCAGGGTGACAAGCAAACCACTAACCCAGTCACATTATACTGACACCAGGTGAACCAGTTAATACTCTGTTCTCTCAGTACTGAATGCCAAGCAACAAAGCAGTACATGTATCTCAAATTTTAAAGTCTTAGGTATGATCTAGCCAGGGTTCAAGCCCATGCCCTCCAGGTCTCGAGACTGACACTCTACTACTGAGCTACCGAGGCAGTTACTTAAATGTTTTACTACTGTTGCAAATTTACATGTTACTGGTAATGAAAATATCACGCCAGGCTTATTTTTAGGAGCCAATGACTACTGGGTCCCTGCCAATCTTTCATGTCTTTATCCCTGTAACTTACTTGGCCCTGGTTGTATTGCGACAGGATTATTTGTAGGAACTACTGTTGGCGGTGTAGAGATGGGCGGCACTGGTGAACTGATATTAGAGTTACGGACATCGTGAAGTTGAACTTGTGGTGACGTTGCTGCTGTGACTGGCGTATGTTGTCGTAAGACAGTGTGTGGTGATGTTCCTCCTGGAGCCTGTCCCGGCGGATGTTGAATTGTAACAATTTGTGTCCCGGGAGGTCTGGCCTGGCCTTGTGCTGATGTTGATGGAGGCTGAAAAATGTAAAATATTAATTTATTTTGTATTCTAACATGACAGATGATGTTCTGTGTTTCCTTTATATCACTCTATTATGGACAACTTGGACAAGTTCATTTGAAATTCTACTAGCTAAAAACAAGAGTTTGAAGTTAAGGACAGTCCAGAGGTTCAACACTTATAATTTTTTTAGCTGTACCAGTTGTAGTGATGAAGAAAAACAAGCAAAATTGAATCAGTTTATTTGAAATTATATTACCAGTAGCTCCACAACAAGAGTTTGAAGTTAAGACCAGTCCAGAGGATCAAAACTTGTAACTTTTTAGCTGTACCTTTGAAGTGATGAAGCTACAATTGGTAAGAATTAATATGTTGCGAGTTGAAGCCTCCTGATTGTGAATATCCATAATGTTTTCTCATAATCAGTAATTGAAAAAGAAAAAAGAAAAGGCTCCTTTTACAGAATATGTGTTTCAACTTTTCCATTCTGTTTTTTACACAGCCGTCATAATCCAGCTTTCAGACAAACATGGCTAACAAAAATAAACATAAAGAAGTCCCAACCGGTCTTAATTGGTAAAATTCCATCAGGATCCTATTGATGATGTTGTATTCTGATAAACCACATTACAGATTTCAATAATGTTAAACAATTACAGTCCAACCTGTCTTACAGGACATTCTATATAAGGACCACCTGCTGTTAAAGACCAGCAAAAATTTTTCCCAAATGCTCTTTAATCGTGTTATTTCAACTTGTATATAAGGATCACCTGCCCATAAAGGCCACATTTATTTCTTCCCCTTGGTGGCATTTATAGATAGGGTTGACTGTATATACAGGTTTGATTTTTTATAGTGACTTACCCTGACATACTGAATTTTATGAGCTGTTGTGGTATTTGGATGAGTTGTGATGGCTGTTGGCTGAATTCCCCCTGCCTGGGCACCAGAAACAAACATGTAGTTACCATGTTCGTTTCTCATTAACACTGTCCCTGGGGGAATATGTAAACCAGGGGGTAATGTTATTGTCCCCTGAAAGTAAAAAAACAAAACTGTATCAAATATCCTTAAATTTAAAACCTTTGGAATTTTCATTAACCATTTTGTTAAGCCAACAGAGCTTTGAAGAACCAGGCCCCGGTTTCACAATCATTCCTTAGCTAAGATTTTCACTGACTTAAATCTTGCAAAATTTCAAATCTTTATATTTTTGTTAATTTTTAAGATATTCAGGAATTAAAGTTGTCATTTGAAAGATCACTACTAGATTAAAAACATTTGCATTTAGTTTTGACAAAAATATTCACCAGTTGTTCTAAAAAGAGATTACAAAAATTTGCTAAATTTAAGTTAAGGAAAATCTTAGCTAAGGAATGATTGTGAAACTGGGGCCTGGCCCTAGTAAAAAAAATAATCATAATCAAAATTTATAAATATCCCAAATACACATATATATATATTCTTAAATGCAATTACTGGTACTACAATGTACTAATTATAGTGATGGGAAATGGTAGGATTTTCAAAATCGACCAATGGGTCTACTCAAGTAAAGTTCTAATGATCTAAAATAATTCATGACATCGGGTATGTAACAAATATAAAGAAAATGAACATTTGTTCATTATCATGCACAAAATATGGAATTCCATAGCAGCCATACCCTTGTGTTATTTCTTGTTTTCTTTTTCTTTTTGATTTAAGAAATAAGGTAATTTTCCAAGGTCTTTATGAACTTGCAAAGTATAATAGGCTGTCTTAAATTGCATAAAAGGCTAAGCTTTTTGTGCAAAAATTTGAGACTGCCCATTTTATTTTGCAAGTTCATAAAGACATTGGAAAATTACCTTATTTCTTATATTTACAATATTTACAAAAATTAATTTTATTGCCGTCTCAAATTTTCCATGTTAATTTGAAAACAATTTTGAAATGCGCTGTTGGTTCATCTTTTCATAAAAATTGGTCGTCTGATGTCATTTGGCATCTGATATCATCACTCCAGCGTGTGGAGCAATGTATAGTTGATGCAAAATACTTTATTGAAGCAAAGATATTGTAATTGTGATTATCATAGATTATTCAGTGAATACTTTAATCAAATACTTAAAATCTGGTCAAAATCCATTGATTGTCAATTATAATCGATCATTAGCACATCACAAATTAGTTAGTTATCAAATTTTAATTCATGATTTAATAAAATACAATGTAAATACAATTTAACTAATGAATAATCTCACTAATGCATCATTTTATTCACTCTTGTATAAGGGAGACAACTCAAGAGTGAATTTTCTTAGTTTTGTATATCCATAGAAAATTGTCCATCAATAACTCAACCATGTATATAGGCAAACAACATTGACCTGTCTGCTTGGCCTTTAATTTAAATATTGATTATGAACCAGTACTTTTAGGTATAAGTCCATACAGTATAAGAAACACAGGTATTTGTTTTGTCTACATGGGAAATATGCAATAACTACAAATGCTTACAATATTAGATGGAATGATGTATACATATTAATATTCCTAATGCAAGGTCAAGCTGACAGGTCAATGTTGCTTGCCTATACACTGCAATCCATAAAGTTTTATATAGATACAAATTTATACTCGTATTTGCCATAAGTTTGCATTATATTATAATCATCATGTCAAATTTCATTCAGAGAATTTAAATTAGTATTTGAAAATGATATCTTATAAACTTGATGGTATGCAACAGAGTAAAACAAATTCAGGCATTTATCAGGGTCTTTTGGGAAAAGGTCCTAAACTAAAAATTGGGAAAAACTATCAACTTTTTGCTCATTTTGGGAAAACTTTGACATCATTTTTGGTGCCATTAATGATTAAATCTTATGCTTTTAATGTATTGAGTTGATTAAAGATTGAGAAAAGCAGCCACATTTATGACCAGACTTCAGCTATGTATCTGGTACAATTTTCTAATTGGGAATTTTCTCAGCCCATTTTGGGAAAAAATCAATGTTTTTCCATTGGGAATGGGGCCGAATTTCGGCCCTAAATAGGCCCTTGATAAATCCCTGAAATTCCTTGGAAATTTTTGTACTGGTAATTTTGGTGAAAAATATATAACTGTGGAGAAAATATTTTTCAAGATATTAAAAAAACCCCACTATATTAGCTATCAATAAAACACTCAAGATTTAGCAGAATGATGTTTCTGACAATTTCGACGGTGAAGATTTTCTATCTGTAATCTGTAATGATGTGATCAGTTATGATGTATAGGTAATACATCTCTGTTCAGTTTCATTGTATTTTATATTATTCAGATTAACATCCTCCAAAGTTTCAGAATTTGGGTTTATTAAACTATGTCACATTGTCTTTCAGAGATATACATGTTCATATATATTGGGTATAGGCAAACAATATTGACCTGTCTGCTTGACCTTTAATCTAAGTATTTGTCATGAACCAGGCCCCGGTTTCACAATCATTCCTTAACTAAGATTTTCCTTGACTTAAATCTTGCAAAATTTAAAATCTTCATAATTTTGTTAGTTTTCAAGATATTCAGGAATTTAAGGTTTTATTTTTAAGATGACCTCAAGATTAAAACATTTGCATTTAGTTTTGACAAAAATATTCATCAATAGTTCCAAAAAGAGAATATCAAAATTTTCTGAATTTAAGTTAAGGAAAATCTTAGCTAAAGAATGATTGTAAAACCAGGGCCAGTGCTGTATAGGTAAAGCAGACAGGTCAATGTTGTTTTCCTATAAAGAGGTAAAGAGGAACCTTTGTGTAACTGTGTGTACATTACTAAACACTGAAGTTGTACATAAAAAACATGCATGTGTTACTAATCAATACATCAATAAAATTACATTTACATTTTACAAGTCTAAATTTTCAACAATTCTTTCATTACATAATTACACATGTACAATACAGGCTTGTCGAAAGATTAACACTAAAACATCAAATTAGTGCCGAAGCGGCAGCTCATCTCAGCCCCTCTTTATCAATATCTTGGCAACTACTATATATATTTTTCTTGGCAGTTTTTCCATCACTAGCTAGTAGTTATCAATATCTCGACCACTAGATCACAACGCTTTAACTTTTTCAATAGCTTAGAGTAAACTTTTAGACAGGTGTGTACTGCCCTTGTATATGTACACTAATCAGGGATAAAGGTTAACCATTTTGAGTTGGAGGTCAAGCTCACTTCAGAAAAGAAGTTGTAATAGTAATAAATAGCTAAAATTTAAAACTTTAGGGGCCCAGGCTGATTTTTAGGACCCATGGGCTAGCTGGGCCCCTGTTAATCTTAAACCCTGTCAACATCAATTGAATTCTGAGCTGCAACATAAGGTGTCCATTTAGAGTAGAATGGATTTAAATCTTGATTCAATGTTTGAGTGGGGTTCTACATCCCCGTCAAGAATATTTCACTTATATCACAATGCCATCAGCTGTAAAGTGGCAACATTTTTAACATTTTGCCGTTGCAGTGTGTTCAGGGCAAAGTGCAGGGGGGATGAAATCAGTTGCTAAGGTCACTTACAAAGGACTCAGTGACTTTGATTTCTAAATAGTAAATGCTGAGTGCTTGATGAACAGCACTACCTATTTTCAAGTCTTGATCAGATACGACAGGTATTCGAATCCCAACCTCCAACATACATATGTGGAGTAGAATGAGGTGGAATAGAGTCGATTAATGGTGCTTTAAATCCAGGGTTTTCCCGGACGCAAGTTTCCTGTGTATCTGACGCAAGTTTTTCTTAATGGACCCCTAGAAATATTTCTGTGCGTCTCATGGGATGCAAAATTGAAATCAATATATTTTCAGTCTGAACAGATCTATATCGGCAGTAATGTTTGAATGCTATTTATAATTAAAAAACGCTTGTTTGACTCAGATTGTCTTACGTTCATTTTAAGTATTAAGTGTTTTTGTGACCTTGTATCGTTGTTATTAACCACATGGCGTTGCAGCGGAAAACTTTTTCCTTCTTTGACAATCCTGTAATTAATAATGATCATGATAGTGGTATGAAACTGAAAAGCCAATTTCCTGCATGTCTTTCAGGTGAGAATAAAAACCAAGGTTCCTGTTTCACACAAACAATTTGATCTAACACACGAAACTGTAATATCGGAAAATGACGGATATAAATGGGACTCCCAAATCATGGTCAAGGACCCCTGCAAAGTTGCCCTGTGAGTCCTAAGGACTCCTAAATAATGGATACAAGGGAAAACCTTGTCAATCCCAGTCAAGATTCTTTCATTTTTATATAATATAAGAGACTTAAAGTGAAAGAGTCTTTATTTGTTAAAACAACCCTAATATTACAAGTAAAATAGACTTGCTGTAAACACTGCCATCAGATCATGACTGACCTATAGTTACAGTATACCGTAATCCTTCTATATATTCGGACCCTCTATGTTTTCGGACACCCCAATTTTGAAATTTCAATAATTTTCAAATTTCCTCTAATTTCGGACAGTGACAGAAGACGAAGTGGGGTAACGGTGAACCTCAAACGGTGGGAACTACTGACAAAAATCACGCGATTTGCTTACAAAAAATGGCGTCCTTCGATGTGTATTACACATTGGATCATGATTATTGGTCAACAAACACTTTAAAAAAACGACTTTTTTTGTGAAATAAACAACACAAAAGGTAATTTCAACATGAACTTTATTTGAAAATTCATACTATAGATGATATTCATGTGCGTATCGTCGTTGATAGTGTCTTGCATTACCGGGAGGGCAGCGAGACATATTATCGGCTCCTAAATATCGGACAACTCTAAATATTCGGACACCCCCATTTTTCCAAGTGTATAATTTTCATATTTCCTCTAAATTCCCTGACACTTGAAAATGAAATTATTAAAATTCGTCCGAATACATAGAAGGATTACGGTAGTAAATCAGGGGTCCTTCATCCCATTTTGAAAATGGGCCGGGCCCTTGTAATTGGGAAATAAGTGGCGTTCTGACTCATTTTGGGAAAATTCAACATTGAAGAGGCAAAAATATTACAGGTCATAAAATATAATCAAATGCAAATTAGAATTTTATTTGTTTATCTTTTATGTCTCTGAATTTATTTACAGCATTTTTTCTAGCTGAGTCTGACAGATCAGGTTTAAAAACGGGTTTGGAAAACAAACCTTTTTAATGTAATTACAACATACAAATAAATTGGGAATATAACCATTATCCATTGAAAAAACAAGCTTTGTAGCATTGGGAATGGGGCCCCAATTTCAGCCCCAAGTTGCTTAAATGAGACCCCTGTAAATTCGGGTTTCGTAAATTCAACCATCAAACATTCTCTATCTTTCATGTAAACTAAAGTAAAAGGAGGGAGGAAACACCTGAAAAAAGCTACTTCCTTTCCGAGTGCCCCAGTTGAGAATCAAACCCTCCCTTCTGGTTGAAACCACATTCTACCACAAGGCTATAAGATCTGGACCAGAAAGTCTGGCAGTAAATCACTCTTATCAACACAACGTCACGGCTAGCTCAGCCCTGTTATACTAAGTACAAATAATGCAGAAAGATAGATGGACAGAAAGTTTAATTATAGAGGAACAAAGTGCGACAGTTTCTGGATAAAACTTAATTAAACACATTAACAAAATCTGCAGACATATCCAAGGCCAAATAAAAATAAATATGCATAGATCAGGGTTTTCTCTGATGCAAGTTTCCTGCCTATCTGATGCAAGTTTTTCTTAATGGGCCCATGAAATATTTGTGCTTCCCATGGGATGCAAAAATTAAATCCATGCTGGGCTAAATATTTATTCAGTCTGAACAGATCTATATTGGCAGTAATATTTTAATGCTATTTATAGTTGACAAATGTTTGTTTGACTCGGATTGTCCTACTTTGTTTCAGTAAAACTCAATATATGAAGGGTATTTGTGACCTTGCATTGTTGTTAGTAGCCACATGGCATGGCCACAGAAAATTTCTTCCTTCTTCTGCAATCATTTAATTAATAATTCCAGCGATCATGATACAAAAACTGTAGTGTCTGAAAATTACGGATATAAATCCGACTCCCAAATCTTGGCCAAGGACCCCTGCAAAATTGCCAAAGAAAAGATGCAAGGGAAACCCTGATAGATTCCATTAACACTTATAAATATTGGGGTTGGTTGGTAGGCAATTTTTAATTTTTAATTTTTTTTTAATTGACTATATGGGACAAGAATGCCAAAAACTGCTTGTCAACATACAATGTAAAGTCATAAAAACTTTATGGGTGGCATAAAAATTTAGGGTTGGTCAGGTTATAGGAAATGGATATTGTTTTTAGATCTTACATGTTACAACTTAAGTACACATCTACAACAGTTGAAATTGAATTGATGCAGAATTTAAGACTGATATAGAAACAGGGAAAGAGTAATTCTATAGGGGAAAAGTGCAAATAGTAGTGTCTTAATTAAACTTAATTAAACAGATTAACAAATTCTGCATGTACATATATTCATTATTTTAAGCTAAGAAATATATTTGACAATAAACAATTTATATCAATCACATTTACAATTACTTAAAATACATACCCCAGTTACTCCAGGTCGAGGTGCTATATTAATCTGTTGTGGCCTTACAGGCGATGCCGCAGTAATATTAACACGTTTTCCTTGAGTTAAATGCACTGTTCCTGCAGGTCTATGAATAGCACTTCCACCAGTTACATTAACAACCTGCATTTGAGAACTAGTAGATTGTGGGGCTTGTGTAGTGATAATTTGGGGTCTCATCACTACATGAGTCTGTGAAGAAGGTCCTGGAGTTCGTACAGTTATCACACCTGAATTTCCTGATGACCCCGATTGACCTTTGATAGGAGTATTCACAATATGGACACTTGTTGCCTGAGTGGCATGACTCCCTGTTACCGTCACTTGTCCTGTATGCATATGACTTGCCGGCACAGATTGAATCGTTTGAATAGCTGGTTGACGAGATTCCTGTTTAATATGAACACCAGGACTGTTTGTACGAAGTGGTTCCTGCTTTACAACAAACTGCGACTGAATATGCGGTGAATTCACTCTTTCGTTTTTAACAGCAGTCAAATTTGTCGATTCCTGTTTTATCACTATCTGTCCCGATTTGAGATCACTTTGATTCACAGAATGCACAGCGTTATTAAGAGACAACACAGGTTTTTGATCCGTTGATATATTTGACAAAGTATGAACTACACTACTTGGTAATGAAATAGTTGTATGGTTTGAGATAGCATTTTGAGTAACCCCTACCAGCGAATGGTTGGTCATTTGGGATGTAGTAATAGTCGATGTTAGTGGCACATTATTCACAAATGTCACATTATTTGCATTGACAGTTAGTACAGGCGAGTTCCTTGCATTGACAATTGCTTGGGGTTGTGAAGTAGTTCGATTAACAGCACATGTATTTGGACTTTGGTTAGCTGGACTGTTTGGCGTGTGTGCATTTACATAGGTTGTTACTCCACCGGCGACTACATTTGAATCGTTTGAATTTATTAATGAATTGATTTCACTCATCTGAGAGTTTGAATTGGTACATTTTGCTATAACAGTACTGGAGTTATGTATTGTCACGTTATTAGGTAAAGAGGAACCTTTGTGTCCCTGTGTAACTGTGTGTACATTACTAAACACTGAAGTTGTACATGGAAGAGTGCCCGTGTTACTAATGTGATTATTGTTCACCGAGGTTTCCGATAGAGAATTTACGATATCCTTATTGGTTGGGGATGCCAATCGAGACTCTAGAGACCCTACTAAGGCACTAACGGCACTTTCGTCAATGTCTGATAATAAAAGATCTTCTAGAGGATTGGCAGCCGCCATTTCCTCGCACTGTAATTTTCAGACTGAAGTACGCATGCTTCGCGCAATGATCTTTGGGAAGTATTTTTGAAGTTTAGCGCCCTCTGGTGGAACTATAATGACAATTCGCCATTTTGAGAGAAAAGACTTCGTATAGTAGTAGTCGTATGTAAAATCCACCGTCATCCTCTTTGACATTGGTCCTTTTGGATACTAATTACAATGAGTGGAGGAATTCCATATCTTGGTAGCAAGATAAGCCTAATTTCGAAGGCTGGAATTCGATATGAAGGGATTTTATACACGATAGATCCCAATGAATCCACTGTAGCTTTAGCTAAGGGTGAGTCTGCAAAACCCAAAACAAACAATGCATCAAAGCATAAATATTTTGTTGCATATTGTCATGAAGTGAAAAACATATTACAGACAAAACAATGTTGTTCCTGTGGCCTGTTATTGCTTTGCAAGTCATTACCAGCGTAAATTATTTCTGATAAGAACTGGGTTCAAAAGTTGGCAGTTAAGAGTGAGAACTGACACTTGTTTTCAAACTACTGTAATACTTCTTGTAGCTTTTGTTTAATTTTAAATTTACAAATTGTTGCATACCATTATTTTTATTATCCATATTGTTATTTTCACACTTGCCCCCTTTGTGACGAACTGAGTGCAAATACCTGCATGTCATTGTTTGGTCTACTCCCAACATATTTGGAGGTTGACTATGGCAGATGTTTTTGACAATGTGTCACTCATAACCTCCAACAGCAAAAGTCCAAAATAAAATGCAACCCGGTTGGCCCTTTTGTAAAGCAATTGCTCATATTCACCTAAAAGGTACCCTGTAGGCAAGACGATAACATTCTCTTGACCCACGTACATGATACTATACCATGTAGTGATATTACTATATTCTGGCATTTTGGTAAACTTTTGTCACTATTTCCTGGCATAATGTTTTACAGGATATGATTCCATATCCAATGGAAGTAATTATTCTTAAGGAAAAAACTTTGAGGTTTGACCCATGATAAGAGCAGCAGATCCCAATGTACACCATTCCAATTGACGTATCGCCGGCAGTGGCCGCCATCATGGTACCAAAGCAGCGTCACAGCACTTAATGACGTACAACTGTTAGCGACGTCATTATATGGCACAATTCAGGTCGCGTTTTCACTATTTTTGTAATTCAAACATACCTGGCCTTTGTCGGAACATTGTGGACGTAGCTGGCGATTCGCAATTACCATTTTTGTGTGTATTTTTTTTTTTTTTTTTGCATAATGAATACGAAAGTATGTATTGTCTCCATTGATAAAATAAAATAATGAGCTTTTTGAAAACCCTGCACTTTTTAGGCTCTTAAGAAACCTGCAGTCAGAGTCGGTACTCGGCATGCTGAGTCTGTACTCTGTAGTATAATTGCCGTGTGTGATAGTATTACCATGTTTATATGTTGTTATACTTGGGACCTTAATTTTCATGTAATCTTTACAACAATTATATATATATATAGGCTATGGATTAGTATGTTTGTTTTTGATTATATATTATAAGTGTTACAGATTTAGAGAAAATTTCAATTGGATTTCCCATTCTGTAAAAGGGAGATAACGAATACAGTTGAAAAATTGTGGATTACTGTTTTTTAAATAAGATTGTAAAAATGTCTATATCAGCGATTTTGTATCAACAAATATTAACACACTTGACATCTCCATTACTTGGCGAGAAATGCTTGAAAAGTACAAAATGTCCAGCACTTTATAGAATTTTACATTGTAGGTTTAAAAAGGTTATTGTTATTCCAGTTACACACATGCTCTATTAGGAACCCTATATCGATTGGTCTGCAAAAATCTATTAAAAAATGAAATTTGTGAAAATCATCTTTTAAAATGGTTTTTCCATGAAAAAATGGATATGGAATAATAGGAGATGACGTTTTCCCCCGAAAATGATGTCATTCCGGTAATTTGTGACATGGACGTTTTCCAAAATGTCCCACAGCAGCGAACCCCAATGTAGGCGTTCAAATTAAAAATCGGCTCTTAAATTATTAAGATGATTACTTTAACCACTTTCAATAGTTATATCGTGTGTGACTGTCAACATTGATTTTGAAATTTTTTGTGTCCCAATTTTTGTTGAGATATGTACTGCAATTTCCCTGAAACTGTTAGATGTCACACTTCAAATAAATAGCATTTAGTAAATATAACAGTTTGCTTGACTTTAGGCAAATTGTCAGGTTTACAACAAAGTGCAAGCCCCTTGAATATATGCACAAATGGTACATTATGTATTATGATTTTGTATTGTTCATTTATTTCAGTGCGTTCATTTGGTACTGAAGATCGTCCCACTGACAGACCAGTAGCACCCAGGGATGAGATATTTGAGTACATCATTTTTAGAGGCAGTGATATTAAGGATCTCCATGTTTGCGAGCCACCAAAACCACAACCACTGCAAACATCCTTGCCACCTGATCCAGCTATAGTCAAAGTAATTATTTTATATACACCAATCAATTGTGTAATTGAAGCAACAGGGCTGAAAAATCCACTTGGCATTATCAACCAAATTTTCCTCTTGGATCAATTAAAATTTACCAGCTACTAGTTCATCACATAATGCAAATATATTCATCAAAATCTTGTCAATAACTCTGGAAAATTTTGTGTTTTTCTGATCATTGACCACTGATAGCATTATAGATCCTGCACTCGTGAATGAGCTTTTGTCTGCTTTCATTTTCAGCATTAATTTCCAAATGTCTACAATTTAGATCTGTACCTGGGCAATCTACTTTGTAATTCTTTGACATTTCTTCTTTATCCTTTTATTTGCAAGCCTTTTTCAATTTTTGGGGACCTAAAACCTGTAAAAGGGTGTGTTGAAATTGTGTATGATTATAATAAATTTCTAACTGATCACTTGTTGGTTTATTTCAGTCATCACAACCAGCTGGACAGCCATCATTTCAACAACAGCAACAAAGTGCTGCAGCAGCTCCAGGATATGGTGCTCCCCAGTATCAACATTTTGGTGGTGGTGGACCCCCTCCTCTGTATAACCAATATGGACAAGCACCTGGCAGTGCTCCTCAAGCATTCTCATCTATGCCATCACAACCTCAATCAGGTAATTTAAATCTAAATTCATTCATCTCTGGTAAAATTTACATGTATAAATGAACTCTTTAACTGTTTAATATTTCTAGTTGTTTTAAATTTTTGGATGTTGCCAAATTGCCCAGTCAAACATGTCTTGCATTAGTTCTCATTTGGGTTTTACCCCATAACATTCGTTTCTATTTCTGTTTTTTCTCCAAATTGATAGAAACTGGTATGCAAGTTATTTCAAATGACTATCACTTTGGTTTGGTTTGGTTTGGTTTATCTTGTCTTACCAGTTTGAAATTGACAATAGTAAAATACTTCAATAAACATGTTTGTGTGGGCATGGATCTCTCTTCTTTTTTTTTCCAAATCAGAATGTATCCTATTTTGCGACCGAAGTTTTGTATATGTAATACTATTAGTTTTTACAGTAAAGTTTAGTTTTTAATTGTCTGAAATTTATTTTAAAACTTATTTTTTCCCCATATACGTAAGGTATAGTGTTTTAGTAAATGTTTTAGTAAACTGTTAGTAACTTTGACTGTATGCATTGTTTAGATATTTTTCACAACTAGTTGCATGAGATATATACACATGTATATGTAAATTTTTTTCCACGCACACATGTAACATGGCTACTTTTCTACCACCTGCCAGGTTCCCGTGGGCCTTCTCCCATTCTCAATCGCGTATCTCCAACAATGGACCAGGGTATTCAGGTCAGTGCCCAGCCTTCAGCTATCAGGAGAACTGGTGGGTAAAATATTCACTTCATCGTCATTTATTGAATCTTGATCCAATCAAGCTGCATCATTATTTATTCATTCATTCATTCACTCACTCGCTCACTCACGATGGTTTATGTTGTTGTTTCCATTCATCTCTTCACTTATCTCCTCAATATCATGGCATATCCACTTGTATTGCTGTGGCTAAGTACTCACAAGCTTTGTAGCACTGTTCATAACCGCTTCGCAGGTGATCATTGAATGTATACTGTCAATCAAGAATTTAAAGATGACAAGAGTTATCCTTCTTTACGTAGTATTTTTGCTTATAAGCATGTGTTTTATTATACATTGTAAATTTTATCAGTATTCTTGATTTTGTGATCCAATATTAGATTTGTTGTACTGGCATTTTGATGTAGTTCTTATTATAAAAGAATTCAAATGTATCAAGTGATTTGTCATAGCATGTAACAGGGTTCGTACAGGCCTTGAAAAGTCCTTAAATTTTGATGTTTGCCTTAAAAAGACCCTAAAAAGCCCTTGAATTTGGCCAGTTGGGTGTCTGTATTTCGATATTAAGTGGTTGCAAATAGACCGATATCAATAAATAATTAATTGATAAGTTATGTTGAAATGGGCAATTTAAACTTAAAGGTACCTGGCCCAACGAACGCCCAACTTCAACCTCCGCTTCAAGTGTCATTACCATGGACACGTAAATAATTGTTTTATTCATTTAATTGGCTTTGCACCAGTATTTTTTGCTTAAATTGTCCTTTTGATTAGGCCTTAAATTTGCAAATAAGACCCTGTAAAGACCCTAAAAAGTCCCTAAATTTGGAGTCCAAATGTCTGTACGAACCCTGTGTAACTTTTGGCATTATGAATAATAACTGATCTAATTAAAAAAAGAAAAAGGAAATGAGATGTCAGATTACCAGTTTTTACACTTTTAAAATGAAATTTTAGAAAAACAACATGAAATGGGAAAAATTCTGGATTTTTTGCACAGGAAAACAAAATTGTGATTAACAGTATTCACCTCAAGTGATCTTTTAGCTTTCCCTAATATCATTTTGCATATTTTAGTATTGGTTGTCAACTTCCACTCTTGCAAAATGTTCCGCTCTTTTGGAGACATTCCCAACTAGTTTGTAGTTTGGTTAAAAGGTGTTTCTATTGGAATATTTACCTTTAGCATAGCAAGACTCTAAAAAGCAAGGTTTTTGCTTTTCTTTGGCTACCCATTAATGATTCTTAAACATCACACAATAAAATCTGCAAAATTAAATTCATAAGTCTTTGTCCCAAGTCTCAAAAAGATAAGATAAATTTAATGTTGAATAAGGGAAACCTTTTTTCATCACCTACTCTTTTCTGGGGTACAGCAACTCGTTTTGAGATGTTACTGGTTATTAGTGTTGGCAATCACTTGAATAATCTATGTTTCCATTCCTGGTAGCCAAAATCGCCATTGGCTACTAATTTTTGAGGAATTCTTTCAAAAAGTAACCTATTTTAGCAAATTTGTGGAAAAATACTTTAAAAAGGACTATATTTTCACAAATTTTGGAAATTTGGCTACTAATTATTTTAAATTTATGGAAACCTAGATAATCAATGATCAGAACCACACAAGTACCTAAAAATCGTGAATAATCGATTGTGTATAATCACAGGAAATGAACATTTGTTCAGTATTATGTACAACATGTGAAGTTTCGTTTAACTTTGAACTGGCACTTTCAGTTACATTTATCTAATTTGAATTTTGTGCCATGTATACATAACTTGGAAAAAATTAAAACATAACCATACCCTATATCTTGGAATAACCTTTCATTTGGAAGAGCAACAGCAGCTATAACATTCTGTTCAGGGATGAAGATTAGCAGGGGCCCAATAGCCAATGGCTCCTTAAAATCAGTCTGGGCTCCTAAATTTTCACATATTCTACCTATTTATTACTATTATAACTTCTTGTCTGAAATGAGCTGGGCCCCTAACTCAAAATAGTTGAGCTTCATCCCTGCTGTTATTTCTTTGTTTTCTGTCCATAGATTCTTTCCATAAAAAAGAGAACTGATAATGGATTATTTAAGAATTCAATTAGGCTGTTAAAATCTGGTCATAATCGATCCCCACTAGTTGGAGAATAAAGTTAAAAGTCTTGACTGTTTGTCTGAAAGTTATGGGACCTGAGTTAGGTGCTTAATGCTTATCCATGTTTCTGTAGCATGACACAATTACACTTAACAGTACAAATACAAAACAATTTGTGTTACATCAGGCCCTAGTTTTGAGACCTCTTTTTAAATTTTGCAAATATTTGTCATCTTTTTCGGTAATTTTGTTTGTATAAAATTACTACCAAATGAAGGTAGTTTCCCCTAAAAAAAAACAACCACTTTGGTAGCTCAGTTGGTAGAGTGTTCACTCTGTAAGTGGAATGTCATGGGTTTGAACTCGGCCAGGTCCGACTCAAGATTTGAAAGTGAGTAGTGACTGTTCTTTCTCCAAGTACTCGGCATTACGAAATGAAAGTCTGGGTTCTTTCAAATGGGAACCTAAAATAAATGAGGTCCTGTGTCATGGTGGGCTTGGCTTTGCTGTATTCAGCCATTAGCGCAACACATGGACAAAATTTTGCACCTTCGCCTGTATCTGGTGATGTCTCAATATAAGTGAAATATTCTTGACTGGGATGTTAATCACCATTAGGAAAAAAGACTAAAATTTTCCAATTAGACTACTAAAATTCCCAAAATAATAATGATAAACAAGAATATCATATACATTTATTCAATCATTTTGTTTATTGCTGTCCTGATCAACATAAATTATAAAATTTCATATATTGTCACAAAATAATATCTAAGCAGTGAGTATCCTAGCTATATTTTAACAAGCATGTGGTTGACTTAACAGTATTTGTTTTAGAACTTCAATTTTGCCAATTTATGAAATAGTTTAAATTTTCCCAATTTAAAAGGCAGAAGGTAGTTTGTAAAAAAAAATTTAAGTTTTATTTTTTTAAGTAAATACAAAAAGTATAAGCTTAGGATATACAATAAGTTTTGTATTTCAGCACACTGGTTCTTAAAAGATGTGTGTGTTTATTTTGTTCTTGCTTTGCTTGCCAATCAATTAAATGTTGTCATTGTTGTGTTAGAAGTGTAGACTATTGCATGTTTGTACATTGTATGTTTGCAGCCAGATTATGTTAGCTTGAAAGATTTTAAATGTAGATATTCTTTTCAGTATATGTCAACTACCGTTAATAAATTTCTCGAATTGAAAATTAAATGGTATTATTAGAGACACCATTTTCATTTGTTTTGACTAATAATATTTTATTTGTAGATGAATGTATTTCCATTGTGAAAAATTGTTTTGAGGGGTAGCTTTAAATTTTTTGGCTTCTGTACAGCTTTGTTTTAATAACTGAAAAGGTCCAGGGAGACACTGTTTGTGTTTGTGTTCAGTATTCATCATGCTCCAGTCTAATATTTGATCAACAAACTTTACAAGTAAATAAAAAAAAATTCAATCTGATTATTTTTGTTTAAAAACTGTAGTTTGTAAGAAAATTTGTTTTATACCAAAAAGAAGTCCAGCATTAGTGTTGCATAAGGTCACAACATCATTTACTTTGTTAAATGTTTCTTGTATAATTTCATGATCAAAATAATTAAAATAGCAATGTCAATTTTGATTCTGTACTTGCAGGTTTGGTCATTTCAAAATTTCCCATTTAAAAAATTGAAAACTTTAAAATTGTTGTTTAGTAAAAAGATGTTTGTTTTGATTTTTTTTGCAGGGTCACGTGGCCCTACTCCTCCACCCAACAGAAAATCGCCCACATTAGACCAAAGTACCCAAGTTCCAAGTTCTAGTCCCAATAAGTCCATGCAACCCTCTAATCATCAACATCATCCACATAGCCAAAGTCACCCACAACAGAATGACAGACGAGATTACAGACGAGCTGCAACACAGCAACAACAACAACAGCAGCAAAATCAACGAAGTAGTTCTTCATATTCCAGAGGAAGGGGAGCTATGAGAGGAGGGTTTGGTCAGCCTGGTAATAGAGGTGGAGGTATGTACATGTATGTTAACTAAGTTTTGAAATTTTTATATACACCCCCACCCCCACCTTTTGAAAAAAACAGGAATATAAATTCGAACTGGCATCTGTTTAGACACTACTTGGAGTAATTTATTCTCCAAATATGAATGGCTATTTTACGAAACTGCAAAGCATCATCAACAGAAGATGTGCATATCATTAACCCAAGTTGTGTGCTGGTTTTCCTGGAAGTTCTGTCCCTTTGATCATGAGTGTAAATCACAAACAGTACCTTCTGACAGAGTATCCCAATTCACTGAATTTTCTTGTTTTGAATTTTAATTTCTGCCTCTAAAATAAATTGGATGAAAAATAAAATTAATGAAGGCAAAATGAAAAACTTACTAGTGTGTCTTATTTGCGAATGCTTTTTCATGTATATCTGTTACGTTACTTCTCAAAAGAGGCCATAATATTCTGAATACAATTTTTTCTTTGCCTTTGCTTAAAATAAAATAATGTTTTTGGCTTGCTAGTTTTAAACTTATCTACTGGGTCTAGTAAGTGCAAGATGATCAGTAATCCTCGAACATTTTATAATATTTGTAAGCTACTAGTCCAAACAGAATCTGGTCTCTTAACCTTATGCAATACTATTCTTATGCCTTGATAAGCCATTTTTACAATAGTTTTACTTGTGACATGAAAACTTATACTGAAGTAAAAAAGATTTTTGATTTTGTTTATACAGGGCCATCACAATATAGGGAAAGGGGTGATTCTTACAGAGAACAAAGGAACGATTCATATAGAGAAAGGGGTGCTCCTAGGGGTGGATCTGCAAGAGGTGCACCAAGGGGACACTCGCAGGCGCCGAGAGGAAGACAGCCAAACAGACCGCATAATGAACCTCTTAAGTTTGAAGGAGAGTTTGATTTTGAAAGTGCTAATGCTCAGTTTGACAAAGAGGAAATAGAACGGGAGTTAAAACAAAAGTTGACAATTAGTAAGTATCTAATCTGGGAGGACCTCTGTTTGTGTCCGCACCCATTCAAGTCTTTGTCAAATGTTTAAAAAAATAACTTTTCACAGAAATGTTTAAAACAGCTTTATTTTGTTATATTTATGATTTTTTCATTCAAATCCATAACTTAAATGGCAGGTACAAATGAAAGTCTTTTTAATGTTCTGCAAGATGGTCAAATCTTGTAAGATACCAGATTAGTATATAAAAGATATCACAATCATAAGTTAATATGTTGTTTTGATGTTGAAAATTATGCATTTTTATTGTACATGTGTACAGATTAGAATATTAAGCTGGTGTGCATGAAATAATACAGAGGTGCTATGCTAAATTATAAGCATAAATGTACAATTTTAAAACATTTAAAATTGACAAATATTGGTCAAGTTTTCTGATGAACTAGATATCTAAAATGTGATCGTTGTATTATTATCGTCTTAATTTCAGGTGATAAAAATGAAAAAGTTGTCAATGGTGAAAAAGAGAATGTAGAAAATGGGGCTGCTCATGAAGCTGAGGAAGAGGAGGAGGAAGAAGATGAACAGTTTTATGACAAAGCTAAATCATTTTTTGACAACATAAGTTGTGAAGCAACAGAAAGGGCAAAGGGGTATGTATTGTTAATACACAGATCAGGCCTCAGATAGAATATTTCAACCTACACATACAATACATGCTGCCAATGTGGAAGAAATTATTCATTTGCAAAATTTACTTGTCACATTTCTTAATTTTGTGTATCTTTGCTGACAAGCTTGGTTGTTATTTGGTTATTTGAAATTACAGTGTAGTGGGAGATTGAATTGTATTCACATATAAAATTTGGGATCCTAAGTTGCAGTTCCCCCTTGTGACATTGATCTCACAAGAAGTCTCGTTAAATATGTTAAAAAGGAAGATTCTTAAGTCTGTTTAATTGCCAAGAGTGACATATTGTCACAGTAAAGTATGCTGAATTTACAGGATTGTACAAGGTGTGGACAAGTGAATTCTTTTCATATGAAGACTTAGCTATTACATAATTCAGGCATGTTTGCCTATATGTGTCTCGATTGAATGTTAGAATTCTGAATTTTAATATTGAAATCAATATTTGTTAAATATCATTCATATCATAATTTGTTGTATTATCATACATACATGTAGCACAAAATGAAAAACTGTCTGCTCTCGAGGAACTGGATTTAGTGTTTATTGATGTATATTTTGCTAAATCTTAAAATTTAAAATGACATTGTGCATAATTTTTCAAAGAATGCCCAGATAAATATTTTACACTGACTTATGATGTTTCTTGTCTTTCTAGTAAACCAACACGAACAAGTTGGAAAGAAGAAAGAAAATTAAATGCAGAAACATTTGGTGTCTCAGAATTAAACAGACGTAACTTCCGAGGTGGTCGGGGAGGCTACAGGGGTTATAGAGGCTACAGAGGTGGCGGTGGTGGTTACAGAGGAGGAGGAGGTTATCAACGGGGTGGTTATAGGGGTAATGATCAATTTTAATATCTTACTCTTGGGCTATACAATGGATATCTTTACTCTCTGAGCAAGTGCTGAGAGACTAAGATTTTATTGTTTGTTAAAACTTCTTTACTGAAGTAAGCTGGACCCTATCCTGAAAATAGTTCGAGCTTCATCTCTGTGTTCACAACATAATGTAATGTTAATGTTACAGATTTGAAACATGACTTTCCAGCAAATCTGTTTCGTAAGTTATTCATTGATAACCCAACTGCCTGCTTTTATTAATGTTAGGATAAAATCTCTTGTATGTATTTTAAAAGTGGAAATCTGAATAAAACATAATTTGCAGAGATTTTGGGCAAGATATTTCTAACAAAAAATTTTAAGAAGGTTATATTAATTATTTGGAATAGAATAACATCCAATAAATTAAGTCTAATTAGTAAAAAAAAATGTGATGTGTTTCTTCACTAAATATATATTGCTATCATAAATCACTAAATTAATTGAAATATTTTTATTTTGCAAAAGTACAAAGTTGTGTAAAGTAAAATGTTTGGTATTTATAGGTCGACCAAATAGTGCCTCACGAGGAGGCAGTGGAGGAGGAGGACAGCGAAGAAGTCAAGGATGGGTGGATTATCAGTATGATTATGAAGCAGCTGGAATAGAAAAACGACCTGCATCATCAAATAAGGTACAAAAGTAATATTGTAAGGAGACTTACAGGAGGAGTTTGAAAAAATAATAATAATAATAGTTTTATAGAGGAGGAAGGATTTAAAAAGAAGAAAATTTCATATATTTTCAGCTGCATTTAAAATTAAAATCCAAGTCAAGCTCCCATTTCAATATATGTTTCAAGTAATCCCAAGTTTCACTCTATATTTGTCAACATTAGTATGTCTGTTTAAATAAACAATGCTAGAAAAAATCTGTTTGGCCCACATGTCTTGGGGTATTATTTATGTTTAAATCCATAACAAAAAATTAACAATCTAATCCGGTTTTAATCCTGATAAAACTTGCAGATTTTAATTGACATTTCAGGTGGCTGCAGCACAATCATAGTGACGACTGTTCACTTCCAAAGACTACGACAACTTGATGGTAAAACCCAAATGATCAAAGTGAAGAGATTAAAAACTTAAAACGAGTTTTTTTGCTGAGTTGGAGGAAGGCAGCATTTTGTTATCATGGTCTCCTTGCAGATTATCATCGGAAACACACACATGCACACAAACTTAATTTATAGTGAATTGTAGATTTTATCCAGAGTTGACAATCAAGTTGATAAAATCAGTTTTTGATTGCAAAAAAAAAAAATTAGCGATAAAAGTTGGTGTTTTGTGTTGTGAAGGGCCAGTATAATGACAAGTTTTCATAGTGCTGTTTGTGATAATCTTAAATATTTAGCTATTTCATTTTGTCACCTGAATTGACAATTTAGTAAGAGTGGCAAAATGTAATTTATAAAATGAATAATAATAAGAAATGTGTTGACAGATGATGATGATGATACCTTATGATAATCTTTTTTCATTTTAGGACTTTATTTTTAAAAAAAAGTTTTTGTTGTTTTCAGACCTTGTCGTCAATATTTGCAGAATTATTTAATTGCCATTTATTGAAAGAGAACTTTGAATAGAGTATTAACAACTTTGTGTCGAGCAATAACTCTAGAAACTGCAATTGAGGAATTTTTATATTGACCAGCATTTACATGTAAATATGTGACTTTTTGATCAGAATTGACAATGAGTAAAGTTCTGAATGACATGAAAACAAAACAAAATTGCAGTCTAAATATGTTTGCTCTTTAGTTTGACGAGTTAAGAAACCATTTTGATTTTCAGAGATTAAAATTTTGCTTTGACATTACATGTGTGAGAACAATTAAATTTGTAAAACTTGTATTTTCTTTAATGTAAAGTCTCCTGTAATTGAATTGTTCAGTCCAGTTTGTCTTGCTTCATTTGTTTTATATAAATTTTGACTGCAATTTTGCATTTTGCCTTTTCTGGTCATTTTGAAGCTTAACTGGCTATATAAATAGGTATCCATTCATGACCTACATCACTTATGTGCTATTACAAAACAATATGACCTTCCACGATTGTAAACATTGTTTTTGCGTTTGGTTAGGATGCCAGTTGAGCAATACAGCTTGTTAGAGATCTTGAATTGCTACCTTTAAAGAGTAGCCGTTTCATAATACATGTATGTGATTTAAGTTATGATATTTTGTAAGGTTGTATTGTTAAGTTGTAACTAAAGAAGAAAAAATTCCTGTTTAGAAATTGAAAATTGACGGAGTCATGATGTCCATTTTATGAAATGTATTAAATATAGCTGGAAATTCATGAATAAGGTAAATAAAATTGAGATCTGGCTAATACATTGTGATATGAAATGTCAGAGGGGTAAAGTATTAATTTAATGTGTTCAAATTTGAAACTGTTTTGGTTATTGAATTCACGTTTAAATATTTATATATTGTGAATTCTCATGAACAGTTTATGAAGAACAAATAATCTCAACACATAGCGTTAAAGTGTCCACACAGATTGAAATGTTTTGTTTGTTAATTTTAAAAAACTAAATTTCTAACTTTGGATCATTTACATGTATTTAGTTGAAGCCGGATTTTTGTAGTTTATTTGGGTTTTGCAAATACATGTATTTATTTCAATTTCAAGCCTTAAAAATGATTATTGTTGCGACTCGCTTAGCTTAAAAATGACCTGGATATTTACAATCAAAATTTTTGTGACACTTGTTTGTGCAATCTTTTATTTTAGTTACTTTCAATTTCTTTGTATTTAAATGACTTTTTGATATTTGCATGAATTGGTAAAATGTGTTCATTTGTTGATTTATAGTTTCAAGGTCACACTTAACTTGTTTTGGTTTTTTTCCATGCCAACCATGGCAAACACAGAACAATGTTAAACCTATCCAGTCAGCTATTGAACATTTTGGAAAACTTGTTTTGACATTTGGATGTTTTTATTTTCTATACAAGTTACTTTGATTTTCTTTGTAGTAATGTTTACGGAGTAATTTTAACCTGGGGAGCACATTTCTGTATTTGTGAGACCCAGTCTCTATTGACCTGTGAAATGCAAGGAATTTTATTTCAAGGGTTCAAAATAAATGCAAACACTGTGTAAACAAGGATTAATTCTCTTTCTCCCTCAGAAAATGAAAATGATAGTTTTCTTCAGAAAAATACAGCACTTTTCACGAGTTGGGTATAATACATTGTGACATCAACAAAATGCATGAAGCCTTTGCTGAGGAGTAAATTGGGAGATTTTTGCATCCAAATTTTAACAAAAACTGTCACCAGATTGTCATTTATGGAGAAGTGAATGTAATTTTATGAATAAACTCTTGTATCTGTTTTTTTACATCTTTGCTTCTTTTGAATAGTGCTTTTCATCCAAATTTTAACAAAAACTTTTGTCATGTTATTGTGAGTTAATGAGAAATAAATAAAGTAAATAGTGCTGTTCTAAGAATTAAATAGTGCTAATTTTCAATCTTTTAAGTGCACCACATTTAATCCATTTTGTTGAAATGATATTTATATTATTTTTTTTCTAAAAAAATTTGTCATTTAAATGTCTAATTTCAATCTTGCTAGTTCTGTTGGTTTTTGTTAATTTGATAAATAAATAAAAAACAATTCTGATTAAATTTATATTCCATTTTGTCCATGATATTAAGAATTTATACAATTTTGAATCATTTCAGTTATTTAAAGCTTAAGTGAAAGAATTTTTTGTCTATTTTAATAAAGGGAATTATATTTTTTTTTTGCTTGCTATATCAAACATTTGGGTAATTTGTTAGGTTGTCATTTGTGCCATAGGGTCACATTTTACAGGTACACATTTACTAGACTACACATTATTGCAGGTCATGCTGGTTAATATTGTAAAAGGGGAAAAAATTCAGTGAAATTTAAAAAATAAAAAAGATATGAACATTTAAACATTGTTTGTGTATATTTTGATTAGTTTAATTGATTTTAATAGCAACAAAGCACTATGGAGTCTGCCTTGAGAAGAGGAGGTCATGCGTTTGCTAACAGGTCTTGATACTTTTGATACTGCTTTCTTGTCTGGTCCTGATATTAAAGGACAGAGTAATGACTCGTTCACCCGGTGTGAGTAGAGTGGTATTCTTGTCTGCAGCATATTGACTTGGTGAGCTAGCGCTTTAAGTCAGCATGATGACTAGGAACTAGCACCTTAAGTCAAAGTGAGCAGTAGTGTAAAGGCCTACAAAACATTTGCACATCGCGCATACACTAACTAGTTCTTAGATATGATCCACCACTACCATAGCTCAAGTGGTAGTGCTGGCTTGTATGTGAGAGGTCACGAGTTCCAGCACTGCATTTAGAAATGAAAGTCGCAGGGTTCTTCGGAAGAGATCTGCATATACAAGTGGCATATTCTTGACTGGGACATAAAACCCAATTCAAACAATCTTAGATCAATCTTTGGAGATTAATAAACTTGCTGTGGTCACGAATAGACGAAAAATTGCAGATGTGATGTTAAACATCATTACAACCAACCAACTTCCTATAGACATGGCTATAATCAGAGTAACCTGTCATGGCTTTTAACCTCAACTTGGTGAATGCTAAGTATAAACTACTATGCATTTAATATGGTCTCTTGTCAGTTGCACAAAGATTTTTTTCACTTATAAATTCAGTAAACCTATTGCAACATAACTACATGTACAGAATGTTGCCAGGTCTGTACCCTTTCAAATCTGTATATTGCGACATTGTTAATCTACATAATCTAATATCGGAGTTGTTGCAACAAAATAACCTCCACCATACATTTATTACCTAGTGGTTGTGTGGTTTAGACTTGTCTCTTTTGGGTCACCTGAGCTAAAGGCTCAATGTGTCATCTTGTCGTAAATTTCCATTTTCAACTTCTGGGGAACCAGTGAAACATTACATGGATGTTGTTTGGCTAAGCCCATTTAAGTTTGCAAAATTGGTGAACATCCGACATTCAATGTCACTGATTTGTTTAAAAGTGAAGACAAAACATCTTGTCGGGAACCAAAATGCCAAGAATTTTCAAACAATATGAATGTATGTAACATCCACATGCAGGGCTGTAACTACTACAGAGACAGTTGCCTCGTTCAGGATTTTTCCAAATTCAATTATGACATGTAATAAATTCAGATTTAACTTTCTGCTTTACAAAATTATTCAATATGAACCATAATAATTTCTGAAAGATTACCATTTCCGGTTTCCTTGGGGATTGTTAATCCAGTGAGTCACTAAACATATAAGGGCCAACGACGTAATCAAAATGTTGTACATTTTACGAAGCAAATTTTGCATTTAAATTGAAGGAAATGGCAGGATTTTGTGTCAAAAATATCAAAATTTTCAGGGGGGGGGGGCATGCCCCCGGACCCCTAGCTCTCCGGCTTGCCTCGTCCACAAATCAATCCTAGTTACAGCCCTGACATGATGCTCACTAAGTCGGAAACCAAAATGCCAAGAATTTTGAAACTAAATGAACGTATGTAACAATAAACGAAGTTCTACCAAGTTTGTGAAGCCGGTTAACCTTGACTTACATTCAAGGTCACAATTTCCTTAAGTAGTAAACCTAAAAAACGTTTTGTCATGAGCCAAAAGGCCTAGTTTTCGAAGCTAGTCGACATCGACTTATATTCAAGTCCACAGTGACCGAAAGCAGTAAAACCTTACAACATTATTGTGTCATGAACCGCAAGGCCTAGAAGCTTGAAACTTCATATATATTATCAGGGCATGACCTCAAGTTGTGAAGCTAAAGCTTGTTGACCTTGACCTACATTTACGTTCACTGTGATTAAACATCTTGTCATGAACCAAAAAGGTCTATACACTAAGGTAATATAGGGTTACTATCAAGTACATGTACATGTATTGCCATATGATTTCAATCCTAATAGTATTTTGGGTGGCAATTAGGATTGGTAGTGCCAAAAAATGTCTTGCAATCTTTAAGGCAGACATGCAGCTCTAGCAAGTTTTATAAGCCCGTATACACTTAAACAAAGGGCGAGGAAAAAGCAACCGTCAGTCTATATAACACAAGTACAATTGACTTCCATGTGTACTGGAACGACATGCAAACGCGATAAGAAGGTGATGGTCTCCTGTCTACTGGAGAACAAATTAGAAAAGAACGTAACCAGAATTGAAGTAGAATTAGTTACAAACAAGAGACGACGTAAACGCACATTTTAAACCAATTTGTACGAACGCGAAAGAGGAGAACAAATTGAGGAGTTATACGACTTATTTGGCGCCCGCGCGTATAATGTCACGTTGGAAGTAAATTAAATAGCTTGTACAACTGAGAAATTCGTTTCTACGGTAGCTCCGTTAGTGGAGTGCTCGCTTCGTATGTGGAGGTCGGGGGTTCGAACTCCGACCAGGTCTGACCATTAGGTAGTGACTGTTCTGTCGCCAAACACTCGGCATTTAGATAGGAAAGCATGCACGGGATCCTTTAAAAGAGACCCTAAAAGCCAATGTCCCGTGTCACTACAGGTGTGGCACGTTAAAGAAAGAATCTTCCATGCATATTGCACAAACCGCACTGTAAAGGTAAAAATTTCTGCTACTTCTATAGCTGGTGACGTCTCGATATAATTCTTGACTGGGACGTAAAACCTTATTAATTTTATCAATCAATCAATCAAAGCTTAGTGTCACCATGCTTTCTGATTTGAGACGAATCGACTCTTAAACTTTACAGATAACATTCGTCCAGACAACATCATTCCGCTTGAATCGTCACCCTGTTTTCTTGTAAAGACACCGTACAGTTAGGCATGGTTGGGCCAGACGCCATAGCATGTATATGCTGCAATACTATTAATGCACGAGTCGCGTTTTCATTTTGATGGTATGTTGGAAGTCTTGGGTTCGAACCCCGAACAGGGCTAACGTAAGACTTGAAAGTAGGTAGTGACTGTTCATTCGCCAAGCACTCGGCATTACGAAATGAAAGTCGCGGTTCTTTCGAATAAACGAGGTCCCTTGTCACGATTAAGAAAGAACCCTGCTGTACAAAGCCATCAGCGCAATGCACAGACAAAATTTCTGCACCTCTGCCTATAGCTGGCGATGTCTCGATATAAGTGAAATATTCTTGACTTGGACTTTAAACACCATTACTTAACTCATATTAATACATTTGGTGTTGGTAGATTTATCCGTAAGTGAAACCTCGTCCCCAGATATATAAGTTTAAAAAATGACGCCTCAATTACATTACACCATATTAAAGCTATATCGTATTTATAGTAAAATGGGTGTAATTTATAAAGACGTCGTCACTGGAGTTCCCCGCCTTTACAGCAATAAAAGCATTGAATTTATATCTGGAGTTCCCCATTTTTACGATTCAGTGATCACAATTTAAATTTATAAAGAAGAGTTCACTTTACTTCCTTGTAGCAACCATTGATTAGTGTATTGCTTCTACAGACGTCTTAGTTTTACTTTTTGGAGATTTACCAAGGGTGAGCATTGAAAATGATGTTATTTATTTATTTATTTATTTATTTATTTATTTATTTATTTTTAAATTATACTAAATATTTCTGCTTCTACTCACTTTGGACGGGTACACTTCCAGTGGAAAAAAGATAGTACAAAAAGTTGAGGTACTAGTAGCTCAAGAAATTACATGTACCATATTTTAAAATGGACATTATTTATTTATTTATTTATTTATTTATTTATTTATTTATTATACTAAATATCCCAGGATAAATCACAAAATATACCAGTAATCCTGTTTCGAGCTAGTTTAAACGGGTACACTTCCAGTAGAAAAAGGAAGTAGTGAGGTATGGTGTCCTTGTAGCTTAATATTTATAATCAGATTTTAAAATGGAAAATATTCATTTATTTGTTTGTTCATTTATTTCATATACTAAATATCCCCCCACCCCCACCCCCGAATAAATCGCACAATATTTCAGTATTCCTGCTTCGAGGTAGTTTGGACGGGTACACGTCTAGTGGAAAAAACGGAAGTTATTTAGGAAATATTTGGGTATTGCAGCGGTGTCCTTGTAAAGTAAAGGCTTGTAGAAATTTCTCACAGTAAGTGAACAAATTCATATATAAATTACCCAATATATACCATTTCGAGCCACTTTGGACGAGGACACTTCCAGTAGAAAAAAGGAAGTAATTAGGGAAATATTTGGGTATTGCAATGGTATCCCTAGTACCCTTGTACAATAAATGCTTGTAGAAATTTCTCTCATTAAGTGAACAAGTTATACTTAATATTTCTGAATAAATTCCCCTTTCGAGTCAGTTTGGACGAGGACACTTCCAGTGGAAAAAGAAAGTAAGGAAATTGAATATTTATTTAGGCATTGCAATGGTGTCCTTGTACAGCACAAGCTTGCCGGAATGTTTACACTAAGTGAACGAATTAGTGTCGAGTCGACAGCTTATCGTGACCACCCACTAGCTGCATCTCGACAGCTTTTGGGAACCAGTCCTGCTATCTATCATTCGGTAGGTTTTCCGCCGCTAGCTATCCATATCTCGACCACTCAACGGCCGATCTTCGACTTCTTTTCGTTAACTTAGTGTTAAATTTTCGATATATAGGCCTGTACTGTAGCTTATTATAATCAGATTAGAATTTGGGGATTAGTTATCTTAAACTGGTTTTGAAAATTTAAACTTTTTAGTCGGTAGAGGTAGGTGAAATATTTTTCCCGACTAAGCCCGAATTGGGCACCGTCGTAGGCGGTATTTCAGTTTAAGAATTCATGGCACTGTTGACGTTTTTACTAGTGCTATACGGTGTGGCATTTGAGGGACCACGCGTCAGCAATCTTGTGTCACTTCTAATAAGCATGGTCTCTCACGACATACTTACTTAAAATTCAAAATGTCCCTATCAGGCCATTGTATTACGGTATTGATGTTTATTTATTTATTTATTTATTTATTTATTTATTTATTTATTTATTTATTTAAGGTGGGTGGCACGGATCAACATTAAAAATGTGGTGTTATCTGACACTTCTTGTAATTGTGGTAGCAGGTCTTGTATCGGGAAAATCGGCACAAAAGAAACAGAATTCAGAAAGGGATGAAGGGATTGAATCAATTCTAAACAAACCATCAGGACGTGCGTACAATTGTGGTAAGTCTTGTTTAGTCTTTCTTAGAATTCTATGTGTTGGCATGGCTCAATCTTTGTGAACCACTGCGGTAGCTCAGTTGATAGAGTGATCGCTCCCTAAGTGGGAGGTCCTGGGTTCGCACCCCAACCGGTTCGGACATAAGACTTTTAAATGGCCTTTATAAGCAGGTGGCCCTTATATAGAGGTGGCCTTAAAGTCAGGTTTGACTGTATCACCTAAAACATTTACCACAAATCATGAATTTACTCCCCGACTAAAGGGCATTTTTTAGATCCATGAAAATTTGATACCTCGAAAATAAACGATTTTACAGTATTACATAAAACCACAAATTATAAATTTACCACATCCACGAAATGGTAATTTATTATTAGATTTAAACACTTCGAAAATAAAGGATTTTTCTTACATCCACGAAATTTTAACACCACAAAAATAAATTATTTCACAGTATCACCTACAGCATGAACCAAAAATCACGAATTTAACACTCCACAAAATAGTATTTTTTCTTACATCCACGAAAATTGAACACCACAAAAATAAGTGATTTCACAGCATCACACAAAACATTAAACACAAATCATAAATTTACTACACAACGAATTGATATTTTTTCTTACATACGCGAAAACTTGACATCTCGAAAATAAAGGATTTTACAGTATTTTAGATCCACGAAAATTGAATACCACAAAAATAAATTATTTTACAGTATCACCTACAGCATGAACCAAAATTCATGAATATAACACTCCACAAATTAGTTTTTCTTTTAGATTCTCGAAAATAAATTATTTCACAGTATCACATATACAGCATGAACAAAAAATCATGAATTTAACACCCCACAAATTAGTATTTTTTCTTACATCCACGAAAATTGAACACCACAAAAATAAGTGATTTCACAGCATCACACAAAACATTAAACACAAATCATAAATTTACTACACAACGAAATGATATTTTTTTCTTACATACGCGAAAACTTGACACCTCGAAAATAAAGGATTTTACAGTATCTAAGATCCACGAAAATTGAACAACACAAAAATAAATTATTTCACAGTATCACCTACATCATGAACCAAATTTCATAAATTTAACACTCCACAAATTAGAGATTTTTCTTAGATCCACGAAAATAAAACACCTCGAAAATAAATTATTTCACAGTATCACCTACAGCATGAACCAAAATTCATGAATTTAACACTCCACAAATTAGTATTTTTTCTTAGATCCACGAAAATTTAACACCTCGGATGTAAATTATTTTACAATATCTAATATCCACGAAAATTGAACACCGCGATAATAATTGATTTCACAGTACAGTCAAACCTGTCTATAAAGGCCACCCAAGGAAACAAGTAAAAATGGCCTTTATGGGAAGGTGATCTTTATTTACAGGTTCAAATAACAATAGGGATACAATTCTACTGGCCTTTATAAGCAGGTGGCCCTTACTTAGAGATGGCCTTTAAGGCAGGTTAGACTGTATACTATTCATTGTATTGTAGGAGATCCCAAGACAAAGTTAGAAGCTACCTGGTCACCGACAACGATAAGTCCAAGGGATAGTGTGATCATAAATGCCAGTTTTGTAGTCCGTAAGTTCATGCTTTATATTATCACTATCTAAACAGGAGGTGCTTACCCTTCCGGAGCACCCGGTCTCTCTTCCCTGGTGAGTCCAAGGGATAGTGTGATCATTAATGCCAGTATGGTAGTTCGTAAGTTCCTGCTTTTTCTTACCACCATCTAAACAGGAGGTGCTTACCCTTCCGGAACACCCGGTCTCACTTCCCTGGGGGAAGTTCGTGTGTTTAACCTAGCTTGCCAGTTTTAAAGTGTTTAGTTTGCTTCTGGATTGTGATTCGGACATGGATTTGTATGTTGGTTTTGGATTCCTACTTAATGGTTTTTAAATACATCCGATGCAGTAAAGCCCGAATATTTAGGCCACCTATGAGACCGATGAAATATGGACTATTACGTTTCCAGAATTGAAAATTATTAAAAGCCAAATTTCTAAACTTGAATTGTGAAAATACGGTCCTTTTTATGTATTTTTCACAAATTTGCTAAAACATGTTACTTTTTAAAAGAATTTTTGAAAATGAGTATCCAATTACGATTTTGGCTTCCAGGGACAAAAGCATGCCCCGAAACAGCACATGTATAGCGATCGAAAAACATTAAAACAGGCCACTAAGAAACATCAAAAATGTGTATTGTAACTTGAAATCGTATTGGTGGTAGCGATATCAATAAGTAACTTAATGTCGTAAAGGCAGGTCGCTCGGCCTTGGTCAGTGTAACGGAATGATAAGCCGAACTATCTGCCTTAGCGACGGTAAGTTACTTTTGGATATTGATGGCAAAAAGTAACTTAATGACGTTAAGGCAAATCGTTCGGCCTAAATCATTGTTTCTAGGCCGAACTATCTGCCTAAACGACGGTAAGTTACTTTTAATATCAATTCTATTGTAATGATGTATCTAGCAACAAGAAAAAGTAACTTATTGTCTTTAAGGCAGTTAGTTTGGCCTAAGGCTATTGCTTGATGAACTTAAATTAGTTTTTGATGTATTCATGAAAAAATGTCGAGAATTTCAAGTTATTTACCCAGTATATTTATTTTAGCTTTTGACGTTGAAGCCGCCTTTTTAAATGTAACAGTGTGGTTTTACGACCAAGAGATAGTTCCAATGCTAGCCTATCGCCATGTTGTCGACTCTGCCTCGCTGAAAGAATGGCATCTAGACCAGATGGTGAAATTTCCATCTAAAAAGAATAGTACGTATTATTGTCAGAAATATACTATTGTCTAAATTTGCCGCTAGTTAAAATTTGAAATTCCTCAAAAACGAAGGTATACTCCCTCATGCAAAGTATTTCCTTTAGCTGCTTATGGTAAAATAAATTTTGGTCCTGTGGGTTTCTTTTTTCAACATTTTGGGATAAAAACGCTTTGGTTTCATAATTTTGATCCAGGCACTTCTGATGAGGAATTGTATTCCGAAACAGCAGTCTAGTGCTGTAAAATTAAAACTGGTATAATACGTACTGTATAAGAACCACGGACAGTATTTTTGTGGAACAAAAATTATAATTTTGGGGCAATGGTGTAAGGTCCCTTCTATTTTAAACACAGTCGCGTTTCGCTTATTTGCATTTTCTCAACCCACTCCTTCATGACCTGATGACTGGTTAGGTTTCACAAAGGTAAGCTATATAATTATTAACCGTAATGGACTGTGTTCTATAGGGGGGTTAGGTGACAGAGTGATATTCACAGGATAAGGAACAAAAACGCCGTGTACCCCCAACTTTGAAACCAAACCCAAAGTCGTTTGTCTCAGGTCTGTTACATACATCACTCGCCACATCAGATAGTATCCATACGTTTTCGTGTTGTTTTTATGTGGGACAGCGGAATTATCCTATGTTTGACGATCGATCCCCGTGATTTTTTTTTAAATTTTGTCGATTGAAACCCACCATGGTCTCTTTTAATGAATGGTTACGAAATCAGCCGAGGTTTGCCGATCGAGCCCAACAAGTCTTCTCAGATTTCATGCTATATGTATTTACTGAAATGTCACGAAATCAGCCGAGTTTTGCCGATCTATCCCCACCACAAGTCTATTTACTGAAATGTCACGAAATCAGCCGAGTTTTGCCGATCTATCTCCACCACAAGTCTTCTCACTCTATATGTATTTACTGAAATGTCACGAAATCAGCTGAGTTTTGCCGATCTATCCCCACCACAGTCCTCTCTTGTATTTACTGAAATGGTCACGAAATCAGCCGAGTTTTGCCGATCTATCCCCACCAAAGTCTTCTCTGGTATTTACTGAAATGGTCACGAAATCAGCCGAGGTTTGCCGATTGACCACCCTGATTTTACTCTATTTGGCCTATAAAATTACGTTTATATTACAAATAATAAATATTTGAATTTTTCAGGTTTTGTGTCATTGACCTACCGAGTTTCAGAATCCATGACAGCTGGATTGAAAGGCTATACCGTAAGTATGTGAACTGTCAAATGAATGCAGGGGCGGATCCAGGATTTTTTTAAAAGGGGGGGGGTGAAAATTATCCAGGACTTTTTAAAGGGGGGTTAAAACTAATATCAATGCTAGGTGCGAGCGCCTAAGGCGCGAGCTTCCACAGACGAGGGGTCTAGGGCAGAGCCCCGATGGGGCCAAGAAAATAAAAAGTCAATAGCTCTCTCTCTCTCTCTCTCTCTCTCTTAAATTTTTCAAGGGGGGGGGGTTGCGGGGGTTTAATCCGCCGCTGGAATGTATATTTTTGTGCAAATTAGTACTGTGAACGTATTTGATTTATTTGTTTAATGTATTTATTTTCGCGATATAGGAAATTCAGACATATCTGCGTGGTTAAATTTTCGCGATTTTGAAATATGCATTTCAACAATAAGAATAATTTAGTTATCGCTCGGTATTAATTTTCGAGCAAAACAAACGACCGCAAAATAATCGAAAATTAGTACACCGCGAAAATAAATACGTTTACAGTATCCATAAAATGTAAAGTAACGAGTTTTGATCCCTAATGGAGTCAGGTCCCAGTTTAACAATCATTTTAACTGATTTCCCTGAACTTTAACAACTTTTGAGATTCAAGTCGCAGAAATTTGATCACTGATAAACACAGCTTAATAAAACCTTCTACTTCACTCCATTGATACCTTTAACTGTTAAAACAGAAGAAATAAATTTATAATCGGAAAACGGATATTTGGCTACAGCCAACACAACCAAGAATATGAAAAATACAAACGGAAGCGTGTATATGTATTTTGCAACAGCCAACATAAGCAAGAAACAACACAATAGAAGTAGTGAAACAACCAAAAAGACAGAAAAAAAGAAACACATATGTATTAGAACTGTCATATTATAAATTTTTGAATTTTCTGAGTGAAATATTCAAAAATTTATAATATGACAAAACCACTGGAGTATATGTCTAATTGTGTTGTTATACCATTGCGTCATAAATACTCTGAGATCTCGAGGTTCGAACCGTTGTAAGGTCTAATTGTTCTTTCGTTAACCACTTGACATTTGGAAATGAAATTAACCGCGCCCTCAGGAAGAGGCCTTAAACCCCGATGTCCCATGTCACGATAGGCGTCATCGACGCACTAATGAACCACCCCTGCACATTGTCCTGAACGAACTGGAAAGGTTAAACGTTTTGCCACTTCACCTAGACTAAGAACTGATGCCGTCTCGATATAAGTGAAATATTCTTAACTGGAACGTCAACTTAATTTAATCAATCAAGCATCCAATCATTCATTCATTCGTTCATTTATTCATTCATTTATTCATCCAATCATTCACCCAATCATTCACCCAATCATTCATCCAATCATTCATTCATTCATTCATTCATTCAATCAATCAATCAATCAATCAATCAATCAATCAATCAATCAATCAATCAAAATGATATAGTAATTCCATTCTGTCTTTAATTCACGTTTTTTATGTTTTACAGGGGAAGTATATCATGCAGGTCGAGTTCAAAACATTTAAGGGGAGACAAATTATATGTGGCAGAGCGGTTCTCAATGTAGTGTAGTCAAACCTGCCTTAAAGGGCGCCTTTCTATACACTTTTTGAATAAAGGGCAGTGAATACTTATTGACAGGAGTGACCTTTGTACCATCCGCCCATTAAATGTTTTGTGATTTTTTAAAAATTATTACTAAGGAAATGTTCAAAATTTGGTTAAGAATTACTTTTGTTGCCATCCAGCTTTTAAATGCTTTGTGAATTTTTGAAAAAAAATTATTCCTGACAGAAATGTTAAAAATCATGTTAATTATTCCTTTTGTACTGTCATATACCATTTTTGAATTTAATCATAAAATACATTCAAAAATGAAATATTGTCATATGCCATTTTTTGAATGTATTTTATGATTAAATTTAAAAAAAAAAGTGGTTTATGACAGTACCATCCACCCATTGAATGCTTTGTGAATTTTTTGAAAAATTATTCCTGACAGAAATGTTCAAAATTATGTTAAGAATTCCCTTTGTTACCCTCCACACCCCACATCCGTTAAAATCTGTGCAATTTTTTTGAAACATTATATCTCATAGATATGTTCGAAATTACATTAAGACGTTTTTTGGAATACCCACCTATTTTATTCTAGGTAAAAAAAATTAAAAAATTACATGTCACACAAAATGGCTTGACTTTGCCATTTTTAGCCCAAATTAAAATTTTAGTGGAGGGTAAAAGTGGAAGTCTTTACAGGTTTATCCCGTCATTTTAGGTTTTTATTTCAGTGGAGGTGCAAATTGAACACTCTTATTGTGCAAACTTTTCATATTTTAAAATGATATTTACACTTGTATACAGTAAAAGCTGTCTAACCATTTACAGTCAAACCTGTCTTAAAGGCCATCTCTATATAAGGGTCACTTGCTTATAAAGGCCAGTAAAATTGTATCCCAGTTGTTCTTTTTCCATATTATTTGAACCTGTATATAAAGACCACCTGCACATACAGGTCACTTTTACTGGTTCCCATGGGTGACCTTTATAGACAGGTTTGACTGTATTGTGAAATCACTTTGATGTCAATGAGTGGAATAATGGAATTTTACGCACCAGTCAAGAATCTTTCACTTACAGTCAGTTCATGGATGGTGGAGAAAACCGGAGTGGTCCGAATAAAAACAACCGACCTTCCACAAGCGAAATGACAAACTTTCTCGTACTAGAAAGTCTGTACCAAACGGGGTTAGAACCTAAGTGGTGAGACATTGGTCCGTAAATGCGCGCTTTAGACCATTAGGCTACAGTGACCCCCCCCCCTTGATGGGAACCTCTCACCTTGGCAATATTGCAAACTACTGCCTATTAACAAATTTAAATGAGCATGGTTTAAGGAAGGCCTCTGGGTTTGTTTTATGCGCTACATTTGGCCTTATCACGACTGAGGTCTACTACCATTAGAGATGGGAGAAAAGTAACAATGCTCAAGACACGGTCCAAGTTTCAAAATCAAGGTTTTCCTTGACATAAAATTTGGCAATCTTTTTTTTTAAAATACTACAAATAACCTTTGACAAAATTAAAGAAAACATTAAAATTTTGAAGTGATATTCAAAATGACACCTTAAATTTCTGACTATTATAATTTATTTTTTTTTATACAAAATTAAGGTTGTTTTAGTTGAGGAAATTTAAATTAAGAAGTGTTCAAATTCATTCCTTAACTAAGATTTTCCACAACTTAAATCAGGCAAGTTTGAAGTCTTTATAATTTTGCGAATTATTATGATATTTAGGAATTTAAAATGTCATTTTTAAGATCAATTCAAGTTAATAACATCTGTATTTAGTTCAGTCAAAAATGTACATCTATAGCTCAAACAGAGCTTGTCAAAATTTGCGAAATTTAAGTTAAGGAATGAATGTGAAATTGGGACCTGGCCCCGGTTTGCAATCGTCCCTTAGCTAAGATTTTCCTTAACTTAAATTTAGCAAATTTTGGTAATCTGTTTTAGGAGCTACTGAGGAATGTTTTTTTTTCCAAACTAAATGCAAATGTTTTAATCTAGAAAATATCCTGAAAAAAACTTTAAAAATAACAAGATTTTGAATTTTGCAATATTTAAGTTTAGGAAAATCTAAGTTAAGAAATGAATGTGAAACTGGGACCTGTTCTTATATTACTTTCAATTTTATTATTAAGATAACTGCAACTTCAGATAAAATAAATGATACCGTTTTATTTGAGTCTTTGTTGTTGTTGTTGTTGGTGTTATTGTTGTTGCTGCTGCTGTTGTTGTTGTTGTTGTTGTTGTAATGCTGTTTAACGTCGCATCACCAATGGGGTTCGCCGCTGTACCACCTGATACCCCTCACGTTTATACAGAAGGAATTCGCAACGGTAAACGTTTTCCAAAACGTCCCCACAGACGTTTAGCGATGTAAATCACGTGATACAGCAGCGAACTCCATTTTCAGCTATTTATGACTAGATAAAGTTTATTAATCTCGAAGGATTGATCAAATAACAAGATTATGTATGCGTGAGGTGTGTGAGTGTGTTTTATGGTCTGCATTGTACTAGCGCAAAACCAGAACGTACTTTAAGATGTTAGCTCACAGATTAAGTATGCTGTAGTCATACATACCACTTACCCAGTCACATTATATATTGGTACTAAATGAACCGGGTTCCACGATTCCAGAACAAGCTTTGTTGTATCTTGTGATTACGAGTACAAAAATTTTTCTAGCAATCAAAACTTCCGTTTTTCTTTTCTTTTCTTAATGTTCTTGTAATAACAGTACATACTATATGCAATTTATTTATTTATTTATTTATTTATTTATTTATTTATTTATTTATTTGTAACTTCATGTCGATTTACAGTACAGACCTGTCGAAAGTTAATTAAACACTGAGCTGAAACAAAGGCGTCGAATTTCAGCTACCGAGTGACCAATATATTGACAGCCATTATCGAAAAAGTTGCTAAGAAAGAAGTAGCGACTGCCAGAAAACTGTGGACTTGTAGCTAGCGGGGAGCCAATGTGAGCTGCCGAAATTAGTAAGCTTGGTGTTTAACTTGCGACAGGTCTGTACTGTATATGTTTCAATATATCATATTCAGAGAGCTAGGATTATATAAAAGTGTCACTCTTGTTCCGAACCCCTATACTGAATGAATTAATTGTGAAAACACAACATTTTCAAGTTTTCCAACTGTCCAAACTGTCAGGCATAAGTTTGGTCATTTTTCCGCTTCCGCGATATAGAGTTTTTCAATATCACCAGTACGTTGAGAACAACGACGAACATAAACCGTGCAAGTTTTTGTTGTTTCGAAAAATTCCACCACCCGTGATTGCAATATTAGGACCCTGACTCCAGTTTCACAATCATTCCTTAACTAAACTTTTCCTTAACTTGAATCATACAAAATTGAAATCTTAATAATTTCTTTATTTTCCAAAATAATTGCTATTTGATTGTTTCATTTTAAAGAATGCTCCAAACTTCATATGTCTATACACTAGTTTTGTTGAAAAATTGTATTCAGTTCCTCGAAAGATTGCAAAAATTAGCTAAATTTAGGGTAGGGAAAATCATAGTTAAGGAATGATTCTGAAACTGGATCCAGGTTGCTTATTAAATGGCATTTGCCAAAAAAAAAAACCCCCAAAAACAGCATATTCTATGGTTTTGTGAGTGATGTTTGTACATATTTTGACCTTTGAAGTGATAATAATCTTTTGGTGCATTTTTGTCTCGTTCATGTCTGAAGAAAAATGTTTTTAAGGAAAATTATTTTAATTTTTAATTGCTCTTTTTCAGAAAAAAAAAATCAGTAGAACAAAAAATTAATTTTGTGCGGCCTTAAACAAAATGGAATCCAATGTCGCAACATTTATATAATTCTGAAAAATGAAACCCTTCATATAGTCTATTATCCCGATTGTCACATCAGGTGCGTGTCTATTCTAGGAAATTACATCGGAATCAAATACTAGTACAGTCAAACCTGTCTATAAAGGCCGCCCAAGGGAAGCAGTAAAGGTGGCCTTTATACACAGGTTCAAATAATATGAGTAAAGGATCCTTCTGGTCTTTATAAGCAGGTGGCCCTTAAGACTATATACTTAACAATTTTGAATTATGTAAATGGGCAATTTTTTGCGCTGTAGTTAATTCTCGCGGGGACTGGCATGGTATTAGCGTGATTTTATTTTAACGTTGTCGGATAACGGTCAGTTGAACTAAAAAAATAAATGTTTGAAATATTCGCGAAAGTTTTATTTTCGCGAATTTAAGCGAAAATAAAACTAACGCAAAAAATTGCTGATTTGCCAAACAACCCTCGACCTTGTATTAAGCCCGAAGTTGTCGCTGAAATAACAAAAGTCTACACGATTTAATCGATGTGATACATGTATTTAACTTTTGATTTGTCAGCATTTTTTCCTACATCATTCTTGACACTCTCGATGTAATTAATACATGTATTTACTGACACAATAATTTTAAACACTATAGTCTAAATTCATATTTCTAATGTTTCATCATCATCTCTTCAACTGCAAATAGCTCAAGTAATGGAAACATCGAAATGTGGCTTTAAACAACTCTCTCTCTCTCTCTCTCTCTCTCTCTCTCTCTCTCTCTCTCTCTCTCGTTAGCTGAAATAATGCTAATTTGGTTTTAAACAATAACTGTCTGTGAAAAGCTGAAATAATGGCAATGTTGCTTTATACAATTTAAGCAACTCTCTCTCTCTCTCTCTCTCTCTCTCTCTCTCTCTCTCTCTCTCTCTCTCATAGCGAATAGCTGAAATAAAGCTGATTGCGGCTTTAAACTGTAATGCTCTCTCTCTCTCTCGTTAGCTGAAATAATGCTAATTTGGTTTGGTTTTAAACAATAACTGTCTGTGAATAGCTGAAATAATGGTAATGTTGCTTTATACAATTTAAACAACTCTCTCTCTCATAGCATCGAATAGCTGAAATAAAGCTGATGCGACTTTAAACTATAATACTGCTCTCTCTCTCTCTCTCTCTCTCTCTCTCTCTCTCTCTCTCTCTGATAGCATCGAATAGCTGAAATAATGCTAATGCGACCTTAAACAATAATGCCTCTCTCTCTCTCTCAATGGCTGAAATAATACTGGAATGGCTCCGAGTAAACACTAATTCTCTCTCTCTCTCTCTCTCTCTCTCTCTCTCTGATACGACATTAATTACAGTCATGTAACACTTTATTTTCTCTATGTGTAACATCATAACAGTTCTATTATATTACCATTATTAATTTCTCACTTATATTTTATCTAATTCACACAAAATTTTACCACACGCTGGTAAACACGACTTTTCCGCATAATTAGTGACAAAATCGGATTTAATTACTTCGCGCACCTGAGATGGGGATTTGTCAAAGATTAATTAATGTGCGGGGGTCAACATGTATGGGTTTCCTTTTGAAATAGAATATTATGGGGAGGCAGTTGAGGAAACTGCATTTGACAATAACCAAAATCACCAAGATCACCAACAAAGCAACGCAATAAAGTGAAAAAGCGTAAATCACATCAACGTTGAGATCATTGCGCGATTTTCGTGTCATTTGCTATACTTTTGATTTGTTTCACGGTAAAATAATGCACATGACACTCGTTACAAATCAAACAAAAGCGCACTGGTCAATTATCGGTTTTAATCCATTGCGTTCTATTGGGGTTGAGTAAAGTGTGCTTGGCAATAACCGGCATTCGCTTCTTTCGAGACGTCGCCACCTATATAGGCGAAAGTTCAGAAATTTTGCAAGTGCGTTGCGCTGATGGCATTATACAACAGGGTTCTTTATCGTGCCAAGCATACCGTGACACGGGACCTCGATCGTTTATTTGAAGTTCCAATTTGAAAGGAACAGCGACTTTCATATGCCGAGTGCTTGGCGAAAGAAGAGTCGCAATCCGGTCGGGGTTCGAACCCGCGACCTCCCACTAACGAAGCGAGCACCCTACCAACTGAACTACCGCAGTGGTTTAAACATTTTAATATATAAAATGTCTCCTCCTAGTTTTCAAAATATGGTGCTCAGTTGTGACGATATGTTCAATGCATGTAATTTATTGATTGATAAAGCGACTTTAAAAATATTTTGTTGGTTTCGACAGTACAAATGTATTTTGAAACAAAAAAAGTCAATTTTAAAAAATACATGCAATTTGACCTAATTCAATTATAATTTCTATAAAAAGTCCAGAATTTTCGGTTTCTATTGATACAGGTTGAAATTTGACCATTTAGAGCCTTTTGAAAATAATTATGTACAGTTTGTAAAATGAGAAACTGGTAAACGCACGCTGTCAAATCGGCTCACGGAATCCGACGGAGGTGCGAATTCCTAATATCGATTCAGCAGCTCAGAGGATTTTGGGCTTATACAACTATTCACGGTCATTCTGTTATAGTTTATGGTGAATTAAAGATGCATTCATGACATGGGTTTCATAAAAAATGGTATTTCAGTTCCAAGTGACATTTTAGTGCATCAACATATCGGTGGTTACTACAATCCGTCCAAGTAAAATGCTCTCTAGCGTCTGGAAATCAAATTTGTTGATTAGCAACATGTCTGCGCCCATGAGTTGTCGGCGATTTTTTGGACTGGTGAAAGAGTCTACGAAATTTATCCGATTAACGCAAAATCACACTCATCTGAATAATTATAGGAGGATTCTGTTTTCAAAGGTAAGAATGGAAATCGTTGACTGAGTTGTCATCGACGAGAAACTGTTCTTTAAATTATTTTTATTTAGCTTTATTTTGATGATGGACCCAACAGCCCAAAGGTAATTAGAAATGAAAATCACGGGGTCCTTCGAAACCGATGCTACATATCACGATAGGCGTGGTACGTTAAGAGCCACCCCCTTTGCCCTGAGCACACTGCAAGGGTAATAAAATTGTCAAGTCCAACTAATATTTAGCTGGTGACATCTCGATAAAAATGAAATATTATTGACCGACGTAAAACACTATTCAGTCTATCAATCAATCAACCAAAATTCAGTGATGCATGCATTATTTTTGGTGCAGAAACATTGCCTAACGAACACATCTAATTGGTTTCAATACACAGCCATTAGCTGGAAAACTGTGGAAAGAAATTAGTATTACTTGATTACTATTTTAGGACATTTTCACCATATTAATTGTTAAGGTAATTGTAGTTTTTCGAAAAATAAATAAATAAATAAATAATAAATAAAATTAATAATAATGAAAAAATTAATACGTAAATAAAAAAATAATAAAATAAAATAAATATATAGTTTCTAAATAAATAAAGGAATTTTATTTTGTGTTTTTCAATAGAAAAATTTGAAATTGCTGTCCATCCTGCAATCATGCTTAACAAAGCCATTTAACATTTATTGTGGTACCTCTCACTATAATTTCTTGAACATCATTAGACAGGCAGATTTTAAAAAATCACTGATAGAAAACTTCAATTAATTCTGTATTTATCACTGATTTAAAAAAAAATCAAATATTAATAAGTATACTTGTAATAGTTATACCTTTTGAAAAAAAAGATAAATAAAACAAGAGGCTCAAATGCCTTAACTCTCACCTGCAGAAGTTTAATGGGTAATAACATTAATTACAGGGACTTTTTAAATTTTCAGCAGTTAGAAACTAATGTAAGGTTTTTTGCAAATTAATTATTACTTGTCCTAAAAATCCTACTGTACCATGCATGGACAGCTAGTTAAAAGTACAAAGGCAACAAACTAGGACCTTACAGTAATTTTACACATCTGTGATCTTGACCTTTGAACCCATGACTTTTATCTAACGATCGAAATGATTGCTAGGCCATACAATATTTAAATAAACATGCCTATATATAAAAATTTTAATTTTCCAGATAATTAATAATTTCAGTATTTGTTTGCATCTGTAACCTTGACCTTTGAACACATGATCTCAATCTATATATCAAAATATGTAACTGTTAGTCCAAAACCTACAATATTCTAATATATATGCCTACACAAACAAAAATTTATAGTTTTCCAAATAATTAACTGTTTCAGTATTGCTTTTCATCTGTGACCTTGACATTTGAACCTATAACCTTCATCCATGTATCAAAATGACTGTTAGGACAATACCTACAATATTCTAATATATATGCCTATACAAAAAAGTTTATAGTTTTCTAGATCATTCACAATTTCTGTATTGGTTTGCATCTACGACCTAGTCCTTTGAACCCATGACCTTCTTCTATATATCAAACTGATTGTTAGTTCAATGCCTACATTATTCTAAGATATATGCTTAAACAATTAAAAATTTCAGTATTTTATTAGCATCTGTGACCTTGACCTTTGAACCCATAACCTTCATTTGTCTATAAAAATGATTGTTAGGCCAATACCTACAATATTGTCATATTATATGCCTATACAAAAAGTTTTCAGTTTTCCAGATAATAAACAATTTCATATTTGTTTGCATCTGTGACCTTGACCTTTGAATCCATGACCTTCAACAGTATATCAAAATGATCATTATATCAATACCTACAATATTCTGGTAATATTGATAATTTTTTAGATATATTGACAAACATAGTAACGGTGAACCATCTCAATAGCTCAACTTAGCTTTCAGCTTAGGTGAGCTAATAAAGAAGAAATTAATTTAATTTATAAACCACATTTCTGTGGTGATGTATCAATATACGTGAAAAGGTTTTGACACAGATTTAAAAAACTGAAATCTTACCTTTTAGGAAAGAAAGGGATATTAATATTGAAGTTCTGTCTATCCTTCCATCTGTCCAGACACTTCTTGTCAGGAGTAATTCTCTAGTACTATGAAGCACTATTTTACATAACCTAATGCAGAGTATCAACATTGATAGACTAAGTCAGGTTGGTTTGCTCATTTTCATGGGAGTTATGGCACTTTGATTGGAAAAACTAAAAAACTATGAAGTACCTCCTGCCCACTAACTCAAGTCAGCTTGCTCATTTTTTTGGGGGGTGGGGGTGGGGTAGGGGGTGGGGGGTTGGCACTTTGATTGGAAAAACTAAAACTTTAAAGTACCCCCTGTCCACTAACTCAAGTCAGTTTACTCATTATTCATTGGGATTTTAGAACTTTAATTGGAAAACCTCAAACTGTAAAGTATCTACTGGTCTACTAACCCGGGTTGGTTTGCTCATTTTCCTGGGAGTTATGCATGGCACTTTGATTAGAAAAACTAAAACTTTAAAGTACCTACTATTCCACTAACCCAAGATGGTTTGCTCATTTTCCCGGGAGTTATATGGCACTTTGACTGAAAAATCTACCTACTTGTCCACTAACCTGAGTTGGTTTGCCCATTTTCCTGAGAAATTGGCCCTTTTACTAAAACACCTCAAAGAACAAAGTACCTACTATAGGGGATCCTAAATCATTTGCTTGTTTTGTTTATATTTCAGTTGACTGGACCATGGAAGTTGAATCCATCAAAGTTAATTTTTCTCCAAGCAATAGCACTCTTTGAATCCAGTAAAACAAAATCAAACAAACAACAAGAGAAAGGTATGTGGGTATTTACCGGTAGGCAAAAAAAACCATAATGTGAGTTTTCGCTAACACTCGAAAAAACTAGGGCAATTTTTAGCTCACCTGACCGAAGGTCATGTGAGCTTATGGCATAGCGCAGCGTGTGTATGTGCGTGTGTGCGTGTGTGCGTGCGTGCGTGTGTGCGTGTGTGCGTGCGTGCGTCGTTAACACCTATTTTCGACTTCTCCTCTGAAACTACTGGACAGTTTTTAATGAAACTTTGTCAGAAGTATATATGGGCTGGTGCAATTCAGATTTGTTCGTGGCGTTGTCATGGCTACCATAACTAGGTCAAGGTGACCTAGGGGTGCAAAAATCTTAAAAAATCTTCTTCTCCAAAAGTACTGATTGGAGAAAAAAACTGATGTGATATTTGGCTTCTCTAGGGTCTTAAGCCTATAGTTTGTTCATTTTGTAAAATTCGGATAAAAAATAGGTTACGCGTTTTTGCGTTTAATTTTGAAAAAAATCGTAAAATAGCTTCAAATTGTTATAACTTGACTATTTGACCAGATAATGACATGGGGTTTGCGGTTTTGACATCTTCTTGTTAGTATCTTCAAAATGAGGTCAAGGTCAATTGTGAAGGTCGTGACCTAATTTTTTTACCTCTGATTCTAATTATTATCTCGAAAACTATAAACTTTTTGTATAGGCATGTATATTAGAATGTTGTAGGTATTGATACAACGATAATTTTGATGTATAGAAAAAGGTCATGGGTTCAAAGGTCAAGGTCACAGATGCGAAACAATACCAAAATGGTTAATTATCTTGAAAACTATAAACATTTTGTGTAGGCATGTATATTAGAATGTTGTAGGTATTGATACAACGATCATTTTGATGTATAGAAAAAGGTCATGGGTTCAAAGGTCAAGGTCACAGATGCGAAACAATACCAAAATGGTTAATTATCTTGAAAACTATAAACATTTTGTGTAGGCATGTATATTAGAATGTTGTAGGTATTGATACAACGATCATTTTGATGTATAGAAAAAGGTCATGGTTTCAAAGGTCAAGGTCGCAGATGTGAAACAATACCGAAATGGTTAATTATCTCGAAAACTATAAACTTTTTGTATAGGCATGTATATTAGAATGTTGTAGGTATTGATACAACGATCATTTTGATGTATAGAAAAAGGTCATGGGTTCAAAGGTCAAGGTCACAGATGCAAAACAATACAGAAATGGTTAATTATCTTAAAAACTATAAACATTTTGTATAGGCATGTATATTAGAATGTTGTAGGTATTAATACAACAATCATTTTGATGTATAGAAAAAGATCATGGGTTCAAAGGTCAAGGTCACAGATGCGAAACAATACTGAAATGGTTAATTATCTCGAAAACTATAAACTTTTTGTATAGGCATGTATATTAGAATGTTGTAGGTATTGATACAACAATCATTTTGATGTATAGAAAAAGGTCATGGGTTCAAAGGTCAAGGTCACAGATGCGAAACAATACCGAAATGGTTAATTATCTCGAAAACTATAAACTTTTTGTATAGGCATGTATATTAGAATGTTGTAGGTATTGATACAACGATCATTTTGATGTATAGAAAAAGGTCATGGGTTCAAAGGTCAAGGTCACAGATGCAAAACAATACAGAAATGGTTAATTATCTTAAAAACTATAAACATTTTGTATAGGCATGTATATTAGAATGTTGTAGGTATTGATACAACAATCATTTTGATGTATAGAAAAAGATCATGGGTTCAAAGGTCAAGGTCACAGATGCGAAACAATACTGAAATGGTTAATTATCTCGAAAACTATAAACTTTTTGTATAGGCATGTATATTAGAATGTTGTAGGTATTGATACAACAATCATTTTGATGTATAGAAAAAGGTCATGGGTTCAAAGGTCAAGGTCACAGATGCGAAACAATACCGAAATGGTTAATTATCTTGAAAACTATAAACTTTTTGTATAGGCATGTATATTAGAATGTTGTAGGTATTGATACAACGATCATTTTGATGTATAGAAAAAGGTCATGGGTTCAGAGGTCAAGGTCACAGATATGAAACAATACTGAAATAGTTAATTATCTCGAAAACTATAAACTTTTTGTATAGGCATGTATACTAGAATGTTGTAGGTATTGATACAACGGTTATCATAATGTAGAAAAAAGTTGTTGGGGTTTAGTATTTATGTTTTTTTTTAAATCTATCAGCTAGCCATTAGTTATCAGGTGAGCGTATCAGGCCCATGGGCCTCTTGTTTATATATATATTTTTTTTTGCATTGACAATTTTACAGGGGCTATATTCATTATACACTAGTTATAAAAGCTTTCTATAATGATGCATTAGTTTATGTGAGAGAGAGAGAGAGAGAGAGAGAGAGAGTTTTATTAAAATTGTTCAGACTATCAGGTAATAGAACCTTTCCATAATGATGCATTAATTTTTGAGAGAGAGAGAGAGAGAGAGAGAGATAGGGGAGAGAGAGTTTTTTTTTAAAGTCGTTCAGACTATCAGGTGATAGATCCTTTCCATAATGATGCATTAATAATGGAAAGAGAGAGAGAGAATTTTATTAAAGTCGTTCAGACTATCGGTTATAAAACCTTTCCATAATGATGCATTAGTTATTGAGAGAGAGAGAGAGGGAATACTATAAAAAGCCATCAGACTATCAGGATATAAAAAAACTTTCCATTATGAGATAAATTATGATGTGTGAATGTTAGCAAGGTTGTCTAATTAACTCATTATACTGTTACTGATATTGATGAAGTATAACTAGGCTAGTTAATTATAAAATTTAACAGATAAGCAAAATCTCTTCATTAGTTACACCAATTGACGGATTGCCGGCCACACACACAATGCTCTGTCAAAGGCCTGGCATGCTTGAATTACTCATAAAAAGAATGAAAACTCAGCCTGAATTGTGCCATTTTATGACTTCACTGACACTAGTACTTCATTAGTTGCCATGATGCTGCTTTTGTACTTTGATGGCGGCCAGTGTCGGGACATAAAAGTCATGGCCGGCGATACGTCAATTACATATAAAACATAATAATTTTAGAAGTGTGCTATTTTAGCAATTTAGATGATAAAGACTTAAGTATCTCCTTACTGCTAATTAAATCCACTGCCAAATTAAATATGATCAAAGTGCACATGATGATCCATGAGTTCATTTGAGTTTAACTTTTTATAATTTGTAGCAAATTTTTTACCTGCTAAAGTCAATATGTTTACAATTCATAACTAATCATATATGTCAAATGCTATGTTTGTAGCTCACCTGACCAAAAGTGTTTGGCATATAATAAGCATGTATGTATGGGACTTTGTGTGCATGTTAACACCTGTATTTTGCCTCTCCAAAATTGCTTGGCAAATTTTAACAAATGTTTTAAAAAAGTATTTTGCATTACTGGTAGATTATAAAAGTTCAAAGAGTCGTCTGCTTAAAGAGTTACGGAAAAATTGAAACCATGTTTCCTTTTACTGTGGTTTTATTCAGACTATCTACTGTACTAATAATGACCCATTCTACTGGCATTGGTTTCAAAACATTTCTTAACTAAAATTTAGCTTAAAATTTGACAATCTCTTTTGGAGTTATGTATGTATAAACATTTTTTGTAAAAATGAAACACAGATATTATAAGCTGGACTTGATCTTAAAAATGACAACTTAAAATCCTAAGTATCTTAAACATGAGTCAAATGATTACCGTAAGTTTACCAGAATTTAAGCCAAGGAAAATCTTAGTGAAGACTAAAGGGTAGTGAAGACTAAAGGGTAGTCTGAAATTTTGACCAAGACTGAAATGTGTTTTGGTCTGATTTTTCAGACTAAGTGAAGGAATGATTGTGAAACAGGGACCTAGTCTTTTCAAATGACTTCGAAATGTCACTATGACTTTTAAAACAGTCACATAGACATGTAATTATGTTTTTAAGATGTTCCAGCTTCAACTGAAAGTATGGCAGACAAGATCGTGGAGACGGCAGATAAACTTTATTCCGAGTTTGAAGTGACAAAACTGTACGATTATCTTATTGAGTTTAAAGACTGTGAAAATGACGAGATTTTGTGGCGGTTAGCGAGAGCCGCCACAGATAAAGGGAAAGCATCTGGAAAACCGGAGGTGAAGAAAGCATGCATTTATGAAGCCTATGAATATATAAAGAGAGCCTTAGAAATTAATCAAAATAACTATGCTTGTCATAAGGTTTGTATATTTTATTATTAAGTATTAATTATTGGGAGATTCATATTTCGATTGGGGTTGGATTAAGGGTTAATGAAAAAACCTATTACTCTCCAAATGTTGGAACTTAATGTTTTAAAATTCCTAGATGTTATTTCAGTTTTTTAACACTATAGTAGCTTATTTGGTAGAATGCTGGCTTCATATTTGGTAGGCCAGGATTTGAACCCTATCTGGGATCTGAGCAAGAATTGAAAATAGGTAGCAACTGACCTTTCACTGAGTACTTGTCATTTAGAAATTATAGTCAAAGGATCCTTTGGAAGGGACCTTTTAAAATCGATGCTCCTAGTCATGGCATGTGTGCCCCACAGCACATTGCTTTGAGCTCTTTGCAAAAGTAAAATCCTTTTCAGCAACTTCACCTATGACTATTAGTGAATTATTCATCATTGGGATGTCAAACTCCATTCAATCAATCATTTAAAAAATGATATAGACAGCTGAAATTTAATGTAATGGAGTCTGCCAGACATTTTGGGGTTGATGGTCCAAAAATGTTTAACTGGGAAGATCCATTAAACCTTATTGATCAAAGAGCCATGTTTTTTAAACATTTTCGTGAATTTAAGAAATATATTTATCACATAACGAGTGATTATTCTAGAAGGAGCTATGGGGCCATTGATCCCTTGTTCTGTTAAATGGCCTCATTTTTAAGGCCTGAATGGGCCATATCAAACATGTGGATGCAAAAATATTGATGTTACAGTGTTTTAGAAGAAAGTTTTGAAAATGGCCCCTTCTGAAAAATCCTAGTTTGAACACTGCATACCATTGTTGGCTCAAGTGGCTGTGTCTTTTTCAAAAGGAAAAAAGGTTTTGATTGCACAAACTAGTATTTGTTTTTATCTTTTCTTTCTTCAGTGGTATGCAATATTGCTTGATTACACAGGCGAATATGAAGGAACGAAGAAGCGAATATCTAATGCATATTTAGTTAAAGAACATTTTCTTGTAAGTATAGAAATTGCCTGCCATTTGAATTTGTTCAAAAGAAAAGTGCAAAATTAGTTGTTTTTTCATAAGTCTGGAACAATTTTGTTTGCAAAGATACCACATTTTAGGCAAGATGCAACAAAGTTGAACTTGGCCATTTATTTGTTGATGGCATCATGCATGCAGGTACATGAACGGGAATATGTTTTCCTGCTTATTTTTCCTGTTGAACTAATATTTGATATGCGAGTGTACCATCATGAGTTTCAGATCAAATTTGATTGGTTGATTTTAAATAAAAGTATGGGCCTATAGAAAATAGCAGTTTTAAAGACTTTTTTTCCTAAACACTTGCAGATATTGAACTAAAATTCTGTATGTGAATCATTCAATTTATAGAATATGTAATTGCAATGTGGCTTGTGCATCCTGATGCCTTTCGATTTTCAAAACATAATCTACCAGTAGTTGAATATAAGGGTAAGAACAGAAGTGATAAGAGTAAAGGCGAATGTTTTGACTAGTACTTTTAGGTTTGTAAGTTGTGTGTTGTCATGGTTACTTGTCAAATTTGGTTTCCTTACTAAGTGCAGCTTGAATATTAGTGAACAAAGGTGTACAGAGTTAGTGTGAATGTTTTGGCTGGCAGTTGTGGATTTTAAAGCCATGGTTACCATGGTTTCTTGTCAAGTTTGGTTTCCTGGTGGTTGTGGATTTTTAAGCCATGGTTACATTTTAGGTTTTGCTGTGTAGATTTTTAAGCCTTGTGTTACCATGGTAACTTGTCAGTTTTTGGATTGCTCACTAAGTACAGATACTGTATCATATGAGGTATATGTACTTTACATTTCTGTTTTGTATAAGTCAGAGTGTGATTACATAAGCCTCTTGTGGTACATTGTAAGTCATCACAGTGTGATTACATAAGCCTCTTGTGGTACATTGTAAGTCATCAGAGTGTGATTACATAAGCCTCTTGTGGTACAGTGTAAGTCATCAGAGTGTGATTACATAAGCCTCTTGTGGTACAGTGTAAGTCATCAGAGTGTGATTACATAAGCCTCTTGTGGTACAGTGTAAGTCATCAGAGTGTGATTACATAAGCCTCTTGTGGTGCAATGAAAATCATCAGAGTGTAATAAGTGTAGGTCATTAAATTGTGGTACACTGTTAGACTTCAGAGTGTAATTAGTACCAATTATTGAGGTCTCTTGTGGTACATTGTTAACATTGTTAGACAGTTGAATGCAAATTGCAATTGGTGGATCCTGGTGCTTTCAATTCAAAGGAGTTGAATGTAAAAAAGAAGGGAGGAATGTGGCGGATTGGTCTTGAAAGGTGACTGGGTAGCTCAGTGGGTAGAGCGCCCCTCCTACTAGTATTTGGGAGATCCTGGCTTTGAGTCCCAGTTTGGTCACTGAATTCCTTCCCTTTCCTGTTACATATGTTTTACAGTGTTAACTGAGACTAAAAGATAGATTAACTTACTTGTAATAATTACTTGAATACACATCACTGTATGTCTAAATATGGGTTATTATCAAGATAAACAAGCTATAATGAAATATTAGTTCTTGTCATTTTTTCATCAGTTTTCCCCTTTCAGAGTTTCTATGCAAAGTCAAGAGGGAATTTTACTTAAGAAAATGGGAAAAATTTGTTCTTTTTGGCATTGGAAATGGTTCTTTTTCCCAGACTCAGTGAATGGCCCAGAACAATTCCTGAAGCTTTTTGCTGTGCTTTGTATGTTTAAATTGTTTTCATTATTTATTTTCAGAAAGCCATAGAACTTAATCCCAAAGATGCCACATCTATTCACTCTTTAGGTTTTTGGTAAGTGATTTATTAAGAGCTTGCTGTTGTCAAATACTTGTACTGATTGGATTGCAGTCTAGAATTACAGAAATAATGATTAGCAGGAGCCATTTAGTGATGGCTCCTAAATCTAATCTGGAGCCCTAAATTTTAAGGATTTTAGTTGGTTGGTTGGTTGAATGTTGCTTAACATCGCATCGCAACTATTCAGCTATTCCCAAAGAGGACTACTTTATTAATCTCTATAGCTTAATCTATGAACAAGTTCATGTATGCATGTGAAGTTCGAGTGTGTTTTGTGGTCTGCCTTGTACTAGTGCCCACTCAGGGCAACTTTAAGGTGCTACTTTAGTTTACCTAGTCAGTACGCCACAGACAAGCATACCACTCTCCCAGTCACATTATGCTGACCCGGGGTGAACCAGTAAAGGCCAAGGAAAATTCACTTTCCCACATGTTCTGAGTGGGACTCAAACTCACGGCGATGAGAGACCCTATATTTTTAGACTAACATCTTATCTATTAGGCCACTGTGGCCTCTGTAAGGAGTTTAGCTATTTATTACTATTGCAACTGTCCTAAAGTGTGATGGACCCCAAACTGAAAATAGTAAAGCTTTGTTCTTGAGTAATGATTTTTTTGTCCGTCCGTCCGTGTGTCCGTGCGTCCGTGTTTCCGTCCGCCACACTTTTTTGTAAGCACTCTCATGCCTACAAATTTTGACAGATTTTCATGAAATTTATACCAAATGTTTATACCACTAATACCTTGGTCAAGTTCGAAAATCAGCATTGGTCCATACTTTTTGTTGGAGTTATGGGACTTTGACCACAATAATGACTCTGTTTTATCCAAAACTTGACCTTGTAAGTGCTCTCATGCCTTACAGGTGCTGTGATTCATAAGCCTGTGTTGTACATTGCACTTGACCACTAAAGCCCCTAAATATAGGGAAAAGAAGTTTTTAATTGACCCACCACTGTAAACTAGAAAGAAAGCATGTACCATATCTTCCACTCCTCTTTTAACCAAGCTGGTGACATCATGATATAAGTAATGATATACTTTTATTTACCTGTTACAGGTGTTTTACCTTTGCCGATCTACCTTGGTATGCTAGAAAGATAGCCAGTGCCCTTTTCACTTCACCTCCAACTTCTACCTATGACGAGGTAAGTGTTTATTTGGTTCTAGTCTTGTTCCATGGCATATAGATATAATAAATTTTATAATATTTTTCTAAGTCATAATTTTAAACCAGACAGCATTAATATTCCTTTAAGAAGGGGAAAGTGGGTAAAATGGCGGTTTACAAGATAAATTCATTTTGGCCATTTCTCAGCATGGACCGTTTATGGTAAAACTGGTATGTAAAATGAACATAGGCTACAATCATCATCAGAAATAATGTTTCAGCTTGATATATTATTTAATGAAGATTGAAAAAAAATTTAAAACAAAATAACAAAAAAGTGGTTAGCTGTGTTTATTTGTTTGACTTTTAATGCAGAATACTTTGGTTTTAAGAAAGGAAATAAGATAAATATAAATAGCACCTTCAAACTAGTTTTCTTTTTTGGTGGGGGGGGGGGGGGTATAGGAATAACCATGTCTGTGTGTCTGCATTTCTGTCCGTGTAAAATCGTGTTTGGGCTATATCTCGTAATTACTTTGGACAACTGTCATAAAACTGAATAATCTTCATGTTCCAAAGTTGTTTCATGATCAAGGTCATATCGGAACGGTCAAGGGCACAGGAAAATATTAAAAGTGGGGGCTTTCAAGAGACATTTTTAGTTAAAATTTATTGTTGAATATTGTTTTGATAGTTTTGTAAAAGTTTTATCTTGCTTCTTATTTCTTTTTCTCTTTATTATGGTGTACTGATTGTGCTGGCTACTCCTAAATACATGTTATCTAGCTGTAAATTTCCTCTATATTGCTTAGTTTGTTTTATTAACTGCTTTTTCTTTTTTTCTAGGCACTCAAATATTTTTTACAAGCAGAGAATGGTAAATACATACATTTTATTTTCACTTAAATACCCTGTTAAGAATAAGCTTGAAACTTCAAATAAAACATTAGTGCATGAAGCTGTACCAAGTTTGTGAAACTAATTGACCTTGGCCTTCATCCAAGGTCAAATTGACCATAAATAGTAAAACCTTTAAAAATCATTAACTGAAGAACCAGTGCATGAAGCTTTACCAAGCTTGTAAAGCTGGTTGACAATGACCTTCATTCTAGGTCACATTGATGAAGCTAATTGACCATGACCTTCATCCAAGATAATAGTGATCTCAATTAAAACCTTTAAACATTTTCTTGTCACAAACCAAGAACTTGAATCCTGAAATTTGATATATATAACATTAGTACATAAAGCTGCATAAGTTTGCAAATCTGATTGACCTTGACCTTCATTCACCATTCTTAGAATAAAAAGTGCTCAATTTGCACAAACCTTGGCATTTGTCTTATAAACCTGGCAAAGGTATTTGAGTATACCGTAAATGTCATGATTTTAGTGATGTACTTATTAAAGTGATATGTTTTATGATACACAAGTAATTATTTAAATTTGCTGCTAAATTAAGAGTGATTTTAGTGCAGAGGATGATCCATGAAGTTTACGTTAATTTTGCACTAAAATTAGTACATGCTAAAATTTTTACACACTAAAATTAATATATTTAGTTCATGAACATATTTTCAGGTGAGCAATAAGGCCCATGGTTCTTTTATTTGTTTATTTTACAGTGGACCCAAACTTTTACAGTATGAATCTGTTGATGATTGGTAAAATATATATCAGATTAAAGAACTTAAGATTAGCCCTGCTTTATCTGTCCAGAGCTAAAGATTATCCAGTAAAGACACCAGATGATCAACAGGTAATCTCATTGCTAAACTTTCCAGTACAAATTATCCGAAATATAATTTAATTCTCTTTTGTTTCAAGCATTTTGATCGGTCATATTTTTCTGTTATGTTTTGCATGAATGGATGGCTCTCACTGACATCATATTATTATGGATGACGCACAGAGGCGTTTAAATTCTTATGCCATAAAGATGCTAGTTTTTACGTGCTACAGCAATATTTAAATTATTGAATTGTTGAAAAAATTTCTATAGAATAAATTATAAGAAATGAAGTTAATTTTTCTTTTAGTTATGAAAGCATTGAACATTTTGCACACTGAATAATTCAATAGTGAATTATGTTATGTGTGCAATGTCCAATTCTTTCATACTTCCATAACAAAAAGAAAAATTAACTTCATTCCTATAATATTTGACGTCCCATAGTTCCGTGTTCCCTTCATATTCAATTTTAATTTCACATGGTGAGCGTAGCAAACTAGACAGGAGACACTTTAATATCCTTCTAGAGCAGCCAGCCTCACTTTCCTGGTAGAAGTTCATTTGGTTAACCTAATTTGCCAGTTTCAAAGTTTTTACTTTGCTTTGAGATTGAGATTTGGACATGGATTGGTATGATAAATGTTGACTTTTCTACAAGTTGTCGGTGGCCAAGCATCCTAAAGCTTTTTGGGGCCTTAGTTTCTAAAGTACATACAAACGGGTGACAGTGCCTCTCACCTCTGATTGTCAAATCCCACTCAGTACAGATTCTAGCACGAGAAAGTTTGTCAGTTTTCTTGCTGAAGGTCAGTGGTTTTCTCCTGGTACTCAGGTTTCCTCCACCATCCAAGAACTAACTACCTCAGTATAAGTGAAAGAATCTTGACTGAGGCATAATACACCATTAATCCACTCTACTCTCTATTCTAGATGTAGAGCCTTAAAGCTTTGACTTAAAGATTAGTGCCTCTCGCTATCTTGGTTGGAGTTGGGGCAGATCGTGAAAGTGGGTGGAATAACAGTTTGATGGGCATCATCACAGATTGTTATGTCCCCAAAGCTAAGTTGAAAGAACATGTAGTGTTTACTCCATATTTTCTACCAACAATTTGTCGAAATCTATTTAACAGATGTTGAATGTACTGGAACAATCTAAGATGTAGATGTGCCATTGGCAATTTGTAGTTTAATAACCATGTGGTTTTGGATTTCCCATTTGGGGCTCGTTTTGGAGGACATTTTTCAAGTAGCATCCCATTTCATTTATAATTTGTTGTTTTGATTTGTTTTAGGCTCACAAAGAAGCAGTAGAATTATTAAAGAGTATAGGTATAAAAGTAGAGGAGTAGATGACAAAAATACAACAGGGTTTCGTCGCTATACAGTGTGTCAAGTTTGACCTGGCTGTTTGACCTTTAATTTTAATAATCAAACAGAGATATCCATTGCATAATTTAAGGGCTGTATATATAGTTGATATATAAGGATAGTAATTGTTATACTGGGTACCAGATATTTATTGTAATGAAACATGCTGTCTTACCTAAATCACACAGTGTGTTAGTCCAATCTAATATTCAAATTAAAGGTCAAATGGCCAGATCAGAACTTGACACACTAAACCATGTGATCAACCAACACCTCTTAACTTTTGGTAAAAATGTGTATGATGTTTGAATGACAATTAAAATTTGTGTATGACAATGTAAAAATTATGTATGCCATTTAAAATGACAATAGATATTTGTGTGCGACAATGAAAAGAACGTATTATTCTTTCATTATATGAAATTATTAGTAACATGACTGAGTCACATAAATTCTGTATCGCTTAACTGATTTGGGTCTGATCAAGATTTGAAAAAAATAGTGACTGTTCTTTTGCCAAGCACTGGGCATTTAGAAATGAAAGTTGTGGGTTCCTTTGGAAGAGACCTTAAAATTTGATGCCCCGTGTCATGGCAGATACAACAAACAAAAAAACCCTCCCTGCACATTGCCCTTAGCACACTGCAAAGGTGAAAAAATTCTGTCACTTGAATGGGACTTAAAACCCCATTCAATGAATGAATGAATCAATCGATCAATCAATATAATGAAAAACAAACATACTAATCCATTTCCGAATCACAATCCAGAAGCAAAGTAAAAACTTTGGAACTGACAAGTTAGGTTAGACACGTGAACTTCCACCAGGGAAGTGAGGCCGGGTGCTCCGGAAGGGTAAGCGCCTCCTGTTTAGCTAGCTACACCTGCCACGTGTGTAATCAAAATTGTGTGAAAGGAACATGGAACTACGAGACGTCAAATTAATCAATTAATCAGTCTATCAACATAACTGATTTCTTTACTTATCAAGTTATTGATATAATAAAGGTACACTTAATTACATATTGGTTAATTACATATCTGTTAATTGCATATTGGTAATTATTATATAGCAATATATGCTTAGCATAGAAATTTAACGATAAATCTAAAGGTGTTAGCGTGCAATAAATATTGATATTTGCACGCTTACTTTGTTCCAGTCTGAGATTTCTTGAATCAATTTTTCATACTGCATACTTTGTCACATGACGCTGTCGTGATTGTTGTCAACATCATCACTGTGGTGTTGTCATATTGCACTAGTTCTTATATCCATTTACAAGACCTAGTGTAATATTTATGTACTGTACAACAAATTGGTATTTTAGATGAAAAACTTGATGGAAGTAAACAAAATTTATTTTTCTATATAATAAAAGAGTTAATGAACAGATAGTGTGAAATATTGTCTGTCATTGACTCACAATTTGCATTGGCACGCAGGCTGTCGAGCCAGCTCAGGACAATATTTCACAATATCAATTCAATATCCCTATATTATTACATATCGGTTAATTGGATATTGGTAATTACATATTGGTTAGTTGGATATTTTAGTTAATTGCATAACTTTTATTATATAGTTATTAAATGCATCATACAGGTCCATCCAAAAGAATTGGGTTGGGGTTATTTGATGCCTGTTCCAATTGAGGTATTTTAAGAAAGGTACTAGTACACGTAAAAGGGAATAGAAATTGGGTAGGTAAGCTATGCCTGTGTATTTTTGATAAACAGTTTTAGCATGCATCAAGTCGGCATCCTGACAAACAGGACCTCAGTCTTAATGTCTAATCTAGAAGACACAACAAGTGGCCTTTATTGGCAGGTGGCCCTTATATTCAGGTTCAAATCAGAGCAATGGGGTTGAAATTTGACTGGCCTTTAAAAGCAGATGGTCCTTATATAGAGGTCTCTTTTAAGGCAGGTTTGGCTGAATTTTTTGACAACACTCGGCAATTATATTTCTCATATAAAAATTGTAAATATAACACTCTCACAGTTTAAAAGTGTTCCTGTGAATACAAAATTATGTAATGAAATTCACACCATTCAGTGACCTATAGCTAACTAGTTTCTTTTAATATGTGTTTTTCACAACACTTTTTCACAGCAATTCTATTTCTCGTGTAAAATTGTATATATTGAAAGTAATATAATACTCTCACAGTTTAAAAGTGTTCCTGTGAATACAAATTCACGGGGGTAATCCTGATACACCGTATTTCATTTACGTCGGAGTATTCCGTCGGTTTTTATTTACGTCTGAGTAAAATCATACAGTTTTTGTCGTTACGCTTTACGTTAAAGAGCAAAGAAAACGGTTTTTCATAACTTCACAAAAACGAAACTTTAACAGAAAGCAAAAGGTTATTCGCATTATATTTGATGGTATTTAACTGCCTCATATAAAATCTTGCAACAATTATTGATATTTTTCACGTACCTGTAACATTTCTATTTTTGGCAGGTCCTTTTGTTTAGCAGCTAATTTTAATAAAGCGGTTTTGGATTTAAATGATGTTTCTACTCAAAATTCTCAAGAAATGTCTATACTTTCATAAACTTGCGAAGACAGAAGCTTTACTCTGCTTTTAAGCGAAATTTCATGTTTCGTTTAAGCGGAGTGGCTTAAATGTTACGCTTTCCGACCAGCTGTGTTATGCTTTACGTGAAGACATGTAACGCTTTCCGTTTAATATGATTCGCAATTGACAGAGCACACTCTTCGTTAAAACTTTAGATCGAACGTCTTTCTCGATTAAATCTTCACTTGTTGTTTCAGAAATGATTCAGAAAGCATTGCAGAACAGGATTCAATTTTTGAAAGAGAACAAAACCACACACAATTCGTAACATTAACCAATAAAGAACAAAACAACATACAATGTACATGCTTAGTTTATGCAATACACTTCTCCCAAAAGGAAACACTTGCGAAAGTGTAAACCGACTTATAGATAGTTATACCAATTGCACAAATAAAACTACAGTCAAACCTGCTGATGAAGGCAACTCAAGGGAACTAGTAAAAGTGGCTTTATGAGCAGGTAGCCCTTATATAAGGTTCAAATGACATGAATAAAGAGCAATTAAGATACAATTTTTCTGACCTGTAAAAGTGGCCCTTATTTAGAGGTGGTCTTTAAGGCAAGTTGGACTATACGTGTTAAATACCATTTTAAACAGGAAAATTGTTCATATACATGGTTTTCAGCCCACCTGAGCTATGGGCTCAGTTGAGCTATTGCAATCTATCACCGTCCGTCGTGTGCCGTTCGTCGTTCGTAAACTTTACATTTTGATCATCTCCTTCAAAACTACTTGAGCAAATTTGATGAAACGTTGTGATTATCATGCCTGGGTAACAGGAATTTAAAATTGTGTTCGGGGTTTAACACGCCTAAGAAGATGGCTGTCGTTACTACATATAGCAAACAAGACCAAAAATCTTTTTCTCTGAAACCAAAACCTGCAAGCAAATTTCGATTGGATATTTGGATTCCGGATATATAACTGGGAATATGAAAATTGGACGAAAATATGTAACACGTGTTTTGCGTAAAGTTTGTAATTTGTAAAACTCAACCAAGGCTGTACTATTGATCTTGTCTTGCTATTTTCGAATTGATGTCAAGATCAAAGCTCAAGGTCATGTCCCAGTTTATGATCTTTGATTAAAATTGCTTTTATTTTAAATATTTCAGGTGATAGTTAATGCATTGGATTTTCAGTTTATTGTAGATATTGACATGACAATCATTTCTGTACATAGATCAAGGCCATTGGTTCAAAAGTCAAATTCACAAATGCACAAGGAAACCAAAATGGTTAATTATCTGCACTGACTATTAACTTTTTGTATAGGCATGTGTGTTAGAACATTGGTGATCATATAGACCAAGGTCATGGGTTTAGGGTCAAGGTTACAGATATAGAAAGAATACAGAGGGTTAGGGTCAATGTTACAGATATAGAAAGAATACTGAAATGGAAACAACTATATAAACAGATAATGACATCACTTTCTACATATCTCACTCAACTTTTAAGCTCACACGTGTTATTGTGTTGAGACGGCCATTGATCCATTGTAAATACTTAAACGAGCGTTAAGGCCCCCATCTTCCTATTGTTGGCCGGGTTGCACGGAGTGCAAATCCGGTTTATAATAAAGTGAATGTCGGGCGGGCGGGCGGGGGAAATAGGGTACCTACTTTGTGAACTCAACTCCTCCTACAGTTTTCAACCAAAAACCTTAAAACTTCACAGAATGTTTTATATATATTGAAGAAGTGCACCTGACTTGATGGAACTATTTCAAGATTTTTTTCCCATTTTTCCAGACTTTGAAACTTAGTCACTTTTTAGCAAGTATTTGAACTGGGGGTACCTACTTTGTGAACTCAATTCCTCCTACAGTTTTCAATCAAAAACCTTTAAACTTCACAGAATGTTTCTATATATATAAAAGATGTGCACCTGACTTTTTGGAAATATTTCAGGATTTTTTCCCATTTTTTCCAAACTTTGAAACTTAGTTACTTTGTACTGTATATATCAAAAGATTATCACAGATGTGCACATGACTTAATGGCAACCCGGCCCATTGAGTCTTTGACCCATTTTTTTTTCTTTTGAGTGACCATTTTCGGGTTATGAGAAACATGGTATGCCGAGAGGGTACCTATTCCGTTAAATAACTCCTCCTACATTGTTTAAATTTTCTTCCACACTTTACACCCATTCAATAGAAATTTAAAAAACAACCCAGCCCATTGAGTATTTGACCCATTTTTTTTATTTTTAACTTTTTAATCTAAGAGAACATTTGAGTTGGATTATAGTGTTTTACGTCTCAGTCAAGATTCTTACACAGATATCGAGGCGGTCAATTCACAGATGGTGAATGAAACAAGTGTACCAAGAGAAGCTGCCGACCTTCGGCAAGCCAACTGCAAACTTTCTCACACTGTCCTAGGTGGGACTCGTACTAAGGCGACAAGAGGCACTATGCTCCGTAAGCCCACCCTTTAGAACACTTGGCCACCCATAAAACACCATTTCACTTGACTGGGGCGTAAAACACAATTAACCAATTCAACTACATTCCCAGATGAAAAAGGTAAAAATAAAAAAAAACCCACATAAATGAACTGCATTGATCCTTTTCAAAATGGTATTTCTCACGTATAGTTTTATTTATTTGTGTAATTGGCATAACTATCTATAGGTAGGTTTACACTTTCACAAGTGTTTCCTCTTGAGAGAAATGCATGTACATGTTGTTTTGTTCTTTATTGGTTAATGTTACGAACTGTGTGTGGTTTTGTTCCCTTTTAAAAATTGAATCCTGTTCTGCAATGCTTTCTGAATCATTTCTGAAACAACCAGTGAAAATTTAATCGAGAAAGACGTTCGATCTAAAGTTATAGCGAAGAGTGTGCTCTGTCAATTGCGAATCATATTAAACGGAAAGCGTAACATGTCTTCACGTAAAGCATAACACAGCTGGTCGGAAAGCGTAACATTTATGCCACTCCGCTTAAACGAAACATGAAATTTCACTTAAAAGCAGAGTAAAGCTTCTGTCTTCGCAAGTTTATGAAAGTATAGACATTTCTTGAGAATTTTGAATAGAAACATAATTTGAATCCAAAACCGCTTTATTAAAATTAGCTGCTAAACAAAAGGACCTGCCAAAAATAGAAATGTTACAGGTACGTGAAAAATATCAATAATTGTTGCAAGATTTTATATGAGGCAGTTAAATACCATCAAATATAATGCGAATAACCTTTTGCTTTCTGTTAAAGTTTCGTTTTTGTGAAGTTATATGAAAAACCGTCTTCTTTGCTCTTTAACGTAAAGCGTAACGACAAAAACTGTATGATTTTACTCGGACGTAAATAAAAACCGACGGAATACTCCGACGTAAATAAAATACGGTGTATCAGGATTACCCCCGTGAAATTTATGTAATGAAATTCACACCATTCAGTGACATAGCTAGTTTTTTCTAATATGGTTTTTCACAACATTAAGCAAATCTATTTCTCATGTAAAAATTTTAAATATTAATATAGTACTGTCACATGTTTAAAAATGTTAATAAAACTTCAAAACTATAAAATAAACCTCGCACCCATCCAATATGGTAACTTGTTTCGTCTATTATGTTTTTTGTCACAACACTCAGCAATTCTATTTCTCATATAAAATTGTATATATCAATTTGTAAGTAATAACATACTCGCGCATGTTTAAAAGTGTGAATATAAAATTTAAAAAATAATCTTTACATCCATCCAGTGACATAACTAGTTTTTTTCTAATATGTTTATTCACAACATTAAGCAATTTTCTTTCTCATATAAAAATTGTAAATATTAATATATTACTCTCGCATGTTTAAAAACTGTTCATAAGAATTCACATCCATCCAGTATGGTAACTATTTCGTCTTTAATTTTTTTGAACAAAACCCAGCAATTTTATTTCGTTTATAAAATTGTATATATCAATTTGCAAGTAATATGTTACACACATATGTTTGAAAGTGTTCATGTGAATACAAAACTATGTAATGAAATTCACACCAGCCAGTGACATAACTAGTTTTTTTTCTAATATTGTTTTTCACAACATTAACATGATTAAGCAATTCTATTTCTCATATAAAAATTGTAAATATTAATCTATAACTCGCACATGTTTAAAACTATTCACAAGACTTCAAAACTATAAAAATAAACCTCACACCCATCCAGTATGGTAACTTGTTTCGTCTATTATGTTTTTTTCACAACACTCAGCAATTCTATTTCTCATATAAAATTGTATATATCAATTTGCAAGTAATATAATACAAACACGTGATTGATCATGTGAATACAAAACTATGTAATCAAATTCACACCATCCAGTGACATAACTAGTTTTTTCTAATATGGATTTTCACAACATTAAGCAATTCTATTTCTCATATAAAAATTGTAAATATTAAAAGTAATATACATGATATGACTTCAAAATTATAAAATAAACTTCACACCCATCCAATATGGTAACTTGTTTCGTCTATTATGTTTTTTTGCCCAACATACATTCATCAGCTCTATTTCTCATATAAAAATTTTATGTATCAAATTGCAAACAATATAATACTCACATGTTTAAAAGCGTAAAATATAAAAAAAACACATCCATCCAGTGACGTAAATAGTTTCTTCTAATATGTGTTATTTACAACATTATTTAAATCAAATAACAAGCAATATATAATATAGGTAAACAACATTGACCTGTCCGTTTGACCTTTAATTTAAATATTCATTATGAACAGGTAAATGTAAGTAATAGGGATCATGCGTGTATATTTCGTCTACCTGACGTGAACACTAATCATTGACAATGTGTATATGTATTAACTACGAAACCTAACGCTACCTGTGTATTGGATGGACTCTCCTGTATGAATATTCCTAATGAAAGGTCAAACGGAAAGGTCAGTGTTGTTTACCTATACTCTCACATACTGTAAATACTTTCGCGGTGTACAAATTTTTGCTTTTTTCGCGGTTTTTGTTTTGCGCGAAAATTAATACCAATCGAAAAATTATGTTATGCTTTTTGTGTTATCGTGCATCTTTCAAAAACGCGAAAATTTAACTACACGGATATGTCCAAATTTCCTATACCGCGAAAATTAATACGTTTACAGTATTAAAAACGGTTCATAATACTTCAAAAATGTGTAATGAAATCGTATCTATTCATTAAATTAATAGAGTTTTTTTCACAACATTCAGTAATTCTAGTTCACATACAAAAGAATGTGTATTTAATATGGAGTTGCTGGTACAATTTTTAGAATGCCTTTTCCACACAGGACCAACTTGCCATCAAATGTTCTTATTTCTGCTTGGACAATATACTTTCCCTACAAGTAAAAGCAGACATTTCATTGTCATTATGAAATCCTTTTGGAGACTGTGAGATAACAACTATGGTAGCTCGCTTCAGGTTTGGGAGGTTATGGGTTCGAGCCCGACCGGGTCTGGTCCAAGACACGAAAGTGGGTAGTGACTGTTCTTTCGTCAATCACTCTGCATTTAAAAATAAAGTTACGGGGTCCCGACTAGGAGACATTAAAAACCAATACCCAGTGTCATGGCAAGGGGATGCACATTAAAGAACACTCTCTGTTCATTGCCTTGAGCGCACTACAAAGGAACAACTCCTGTCTCTTGTGACGTCTCGATATAAAGGTAATGTTCTTGACTTGGACATAAACCCAATTCTTCAACAAAGAAGCTACGAGAGACGTTCAATAACTATACCTTGCACAACAAAGTTGCGGGGGAAATAATGTTTTTGACCCGTCTTTCCATCTATCAATCCGTCTTTACAGCATATGTTTCCCTAAGATATTGAGCTGGTTTTTATACCTTCCGCAAACTAGTTTGAGGGGGTATATAGGAATCACTATGTCTGTCTGTCCGTGTAAAATCGTGCCCAGTCCATATCTCGTAGCTACTTTGGACGACTGTCATAAAACTTCACATGAATAATCTTCATGGTCCAAAGGTGTGTCATGTCCTTGAAGCAAGGTCATATCGTAAAGGTCAAGGTCGCGGAAAAAACATTAAATATTGGGGCGGGTGGCATTTGGCTCTCAAGAGACAGTTGTAGTTAGTATAGGAATCTACCACGATGTGTTGCAGATTAAGTTTACATTTGGTCTTGCTTCGCTGAATTTTACGGAAATTGCGACCAGTTTTTCGTACTTTTTCTAAACACTTGCCCCTATTTAGCTGCTTTCGGTATGCAAATCTACCATGATGTGCTACAGATCAAGAAAATTTCGTTCCGCTATCCGTATTTGAACAAGATTGGAAAAAACATGCAGATTTGGTCGTGGCTAACGGTAACCTTTGGAATTTCTTGCTTCGAGCGTAATGCGAATTTGAAGCTACTTTTACATGGACGGGCTTAGCTACTTAGGACAAAATTTCAACGTTTTTTCCGTGTAATTATTTTATTTAAATTTATTATTATTTTAAATATTGAATGTCAGTTTATAGAATATATATCTGGAAACAAAATGATACCAACATCACGATGATCGGACACGAAATAAAATATTTTGCGACAAGTGATAAATCTTAATTATTGTTCCCTTTAACTATTATTTATATATCACGACGGTAGCTCAGTTGGTAGACTGTTCGCTTTGTATGTGGAAGGTCGTGGGTTTGAACACCGGCTGGGTCTGACCAAGACTTTAGAAAAGAAACTGACTGGTCTTCAATCAAACACTCCGCATTTAGAAATAAAATCACGAAGTTTGCAGAAGAGACCTCGTTGCACGTGAATTGCCATGAACGCAATGCAAAGTTAAATATTGATGTCACTTCACCGTTTAGCTGGAGACGTCTCGATATTATAAGTTATACAGGGTTTTGGCAGGTTACACGGCACCATGTACCCTGTCAGAGATTTATGTATCCTGAGCCGTTTTATAATGACCCTGGTCCCTGTGGTCCGTTTGAACTTATATTACACTTACAGCATATCCTGTTAAACCATTTGTAAAATAATGGCGATGTACAGAAACACGACCTGAAATAAATGAATGATAATATCAATAACACTAGATTTGTTTAATGGAGGGTCATGTTAAAATTGCCGCCATTGGAGTGTGCCATCTACATCCGGGACATAAACAACTACCGGAAGAACTGGTTATGACGCTATTAGGAATAGAAATTTACATTCTATAGATGAACCTTTTTGTTTTCGCTGGTATTCAATCGGTTATATTAACAGAGTTTACCAGTGTACCACGTGATGTCCCTTAACGTTTGTGCGGAACTTTTGTTTGCATTGGATATGGAATCAAGTGAGTTGACGTTTTCTCGCAGAAACGACGTAATTGACGTTTCGCCAGCCATGGATTTTATGTTCCGATACTGGCCGCCATCGCGGTACCAAAGCAGCGTCACGGCAACTAATGACGTACTTATCTCAATGACGTCATTAAATGGCACAATTCAGGTCGAGTTTTTGTGAACAATTCGAGCATGTCGGACCTTTGTCGGAACATTGTGGACGTGGCCGGCGATCCGTCAATTGCGGAAATGTGTGACGTTAACATTTTCCAAAACATTCAGCACAAACGTAAGATATGTGGACCACGTGATACACTGGCGAAACCCATTGGATTTGTTATTCTCTCTTTTAATATGAACTACAAAACACGTGCCAAATATATTCGGACACTTTGTGTAATCCTTCTTTGTTATATATATATATATATATATATATATATATATTAAATCTTAAAAATTTATTTCTTGGTCAATTTTTATGAATTTTTAACCGTAAAATGTAAAATTTGATGTAGTTTCTTCCAATAATTTTCAAAATAACAGTCAAGAAATCATAAGATGAACAGTATGATAAATTTTTAACAGCCATGTGAATCATGATTATATAGTAGATTTCAATTTTAGAAATTTTCGTTGAATTTGAATTGTTTATTTACAATTCAAAGAAATTTCCTTTTCTTATTATTTTTAAGAAACACTACAACCAACAAATTTTACATTTAACGGTAAAAATTCATGGAAATTAACCAAGAAATAAATATTTTATAATTATAATTTTATATTTATATAAAACGGAAATTTTTTTTATAAAGAGTCCGAATATTTCTTGCACGTCTCTGTATAGTTAACTAATGTCAGAACCGGACTGTTTGGGACAATTAATAATGCTTTATTTCTAAATCTGAATAAAAAATTGATAATATTCACTTACTTGTTGCCTAGTCGTAAGAGGAAATCTATGCGCATCTGTAATTAGCTTAAAATATTTCTACAGAGCAAAACATTGGCGGTATAAGGATTTTGACATGTTGAAAAACCAATCAAATGGCGGACCCTGTTACGCATATGACGCACAACGACATCACTTCCGGTGTAAACATCGTCATTTTGTCATGTAAAATCTCAGAGAACTAACACTTTTTACAGAAATACTTTATGACAATCACGGAGATGCATATACAGATTTTTTAGTAACGATTAGGCACAAGTAAGTGAATAATGTCAATTTTTATTCAGATTTATTTGATTTTCTATGCAATAAGCGTAATTCACTGTCACAAACAGTAGCTGATTACGTCACGTAATATCCTCCTACTACGTCACGAATGTATTTGTGTGATAAGTCAGCAAACTAAATCAAAAGCAAACATAACTCATCTATGTCCATACCACAATCCCAACGTTGACGCTGGCAAATTAGGTAAAACATGTGAACTTCCACTAAAAAGGTGAGACCAGGTACTCCAGAAGAGTAAGCGCCCTCTTTTTTGCTATCTACACCCGCCACGTGTGTAATCAAAATTGGGTATAAAAGGATCATGGAACTAGGGGACATAAAATTTATCCAGGGTAATTTTGGATTTAGAGACATCACACTTATTAACAATATTGTGATGAGGCAATGTTTTAGGATCATGATAAAACAGCCGACATTTATATCCTTGTTTGGAAAAGGCTGCTCCATCAATTTCATATTTGTCAGAATCTTGGATAAAAGTAATTATTGTTGTCATAGTTTTACATTTCTGTGATGCTATAGTCCGATCACATTTTCAGTGATGGAAAAATCATGTTTTGAATGGGTGGTGTGATTCAAACTTAGATATCCCAATTTCACATGCGTTATTAGAACATATTTTGAATATTTTTTGCAAATATTCTCAACTTTTTCAATTTTTTGCTTTTAATTTTAATAAACTTTTTCGATAAAAGTTGGTTGAGAAATTAAAACTTGTTCGTTTTCAGTCTTTTTTTAATGATAAGTATTTAAAAAAAGATAGGTAAAGTTAGCTACTAGTAACTGGCTACTTGTAGAAGAAAAGTTGGCTACTAGTAGGCTAGCCAGTTTACTTGTGAAGAAAAGTTAGCTACTAGTAGCCAGTTAATTGTTAGAAAAGCAGTTGATTACTTTGACAAATATCATCTATTTACTACACATAACTATTGTACCTACTTACGATTTTATTGATCAAAACTTCCGCAAAAGTTAAACCACGAACAACGAATGTAGTCCCGATATTTTTTTTAAAATAAATACCATTCAAGACGAGTAAGTGGGTATTTATTTTAAGATATTCAAAATTCAAGTATATCATGATGGAATTATATTCAATTCTGCATCCATTGATACCAAATAACGTGATACACACCGCCTGAATTCAGATGCGTGTCTGATAAAAATGGGAATGAAATTTGAGGTAAGTAATCTTTTTAAGGCCACATCGGTTTTCATCACTGAATAAGTGATCGGACTATAAAACCATTTTTAAGAAGTATAGGTAAACAACATTGACCTGTCCGCTTGACCTTTAAATAATTGTCACGAATCGGCGGATTTACAGATGTTTGTTTCGTCTACCTAATGAAGGCTAAACGGCCAGGTCAATGTTGTTTACCTATACCATTATAATGGGAATGTATTCAATCGATTTTATTAGATAGAGTAATGACACATTAAACATGTTCATTCAATAGACCCCTTTTACATTCTAATGCGCAAACGCTAAATTTTGTCAAACGCGTTTAAAGGTGCAAGTCTACTTTCGCTTTACATAATAAACAACATCGACGTTTGATGTTTACTGTTTAAACATAAATTTGTCGCCGATTTGACAAACCATCGAGAAACGACGATTGTAGTTTTTCCTGGCAGCCAATTTTATGCCATCGTGTAACTCGCGCACTTGACCCCTGGACCAAAATCCCACGAGGTTTTGAAAATTCGCCGTCGTCACTAGATACGCGGCATCCGCATTTGAATGTGAAAGGGGCCTATTGCTATTCCTGACTCTCAATCATATAACTCATTGAAAACACAGTAAAATGTAATTGAAAAACCATGCACGCTTGCCAGTGGTAAACTGGTCACCTGTCGATTTCGACGAATTACCGGAAAGGGGTTAAGCTTGTGACGTCATGAAGGAACAGCATCTTGGACTAAGCCATGTGACATTTTCAATGGTTTTCGAAGTCATGTAATCTCGCCGATAATTATATCAAAACTTGTTACCAAGGTAATATTTTAGATGGGACCCAAATAGAAGAACTTTACTATAGCTTGATGCAAACAGAAAAATGTCAGGGTTCCAAAAAAAAAAAAAAAAAAAGAATAAACCCAAATGAAGACATTACCCCCTTTCTTGAACGGACATGCTACTGATTGGTCAATATCCTTCATTACGTCACTGTTTATAAATTGTCGTAAACCACCAATGAAGAATACTTAACTCCCTTTCTTGAGCGGGCATGCTACCGATTGGTCAATATCCTTTATCACGTCACTGTTTATAAATTGCCGTAAACCACCAATGTAAAATACTTACTCCCTTTCTTCCACGGACAATCTACTGATTGGTCAATCTCCTTTACCACGTCACAGTTTATAAATTGCCGTAAACCACCAATGAATAATACTTACTCCCTTTCTTATACGGACATGCTACTGATTGGTGAATATCTTTTATCACGTCACTGTTTATAAATTGCCGTAAACCACCAATAAAAAATACTTACTCCCTTTCTTCCACGGACATGCTACTGATTGGTCAATATCTTTCATTACGTCACAGTTTATAAGATGACGAAAAGAAAACATTGGTATGATATCGGGATCGTCATAATATAGTGTTAGGTTTATAATGCCTTTATCCATATCAAACGCTGAAATAGAATGAAATAGAATCTCATATAGTCGCAAAAGTATTCCGTCATGATTTTCGAAATACTTTTGTCAATTTTTCAAATTAGTATTCAGAACATTTAAATAGAGTTTGCCAGCACACCATGTGACCACTACCCCTTGGCCACGCTCCGAACAGGTGCCAGCATTCGTATCTCTTGTATGACAAACGGAGCAAGGAGGTGGACGCTGTTTTGACGTTTGTGCAAAACGTTTGCGGCGTCAAAATTTCCCGAAGTAACGTCATTTTTACGATAAAACGTGAACTTAAGCGATTCTATTTTCAATGGAAATATCTGTTCCGCAGAACTGTTATGGAGTATCACGTGGTACACTGACGAACCTCATTAGTATTTCATATATTATATATACGCAATAGTTTTATTTCGTGATTTCTGCATGCAAAATCCATACCTACGGAAGCACATTTAAGAAACGAAGGGAAAAAATTAATCAGCTCCGGTTAATAACAAAATTAACAATGGGGTTCGCCGCTGTACCAAGTGATACCTGCTAACGTTTATGCCGAACACGTATTTCCAATGGATGTGGAATCGCATGAGTTAATTTTTCCCGCGAAAACGTCGTCATTCTGGGAATCTTTGACGTTGACCAAAACGTTTCGCACAAACGTTAAGAGGTATTGATCATGTGGTACAGCGGTGAACCCCATTTGCAAAATTCTTGGACAGTGGCGGCGAGGTACTCAACATGAATATGCCTTTGATTTAAAATACAACCAAGCCTGCCTTAAAGGCCACCTCTATATAAGGGTCCCTTTTTTATAGGCCAGTTAAAATGCAGTGAGTTATAATCACCCGCCAGTAGCTGCTTTTTGTGATTTACACTTATGTTCAAAAGGCCATAACATAATAGTGCTTCATATTTTTAGAGAATTACTCCGGACAAGGAGAATAATAAAATTTACTTACGGATGATAAAACTTGAGTTGATGATGACGTCACTTCTCGGGGTTAATGTTGTTGGTGTCCATGTGAACTGAAATTGGGTCTTTGGGTCACCTAAAATACATTGCAATTACTGTCAATGCCATTATGTTTGCGACTGGTTTTTTTTCTCAAAAGATTGGGTTTGCATATAGTGATTTTTTTTAGTTACAAGACCTAAGCAAAAATAAAATTTGCAAACTTTATATCATTTTCATTAGAATTTCCATAAAAATACATTGTCACAAAAACCTCGACTTAGACGGAAGAATTTCTTTTTTCTAAAAAAACGTAAAATGAATCGGCCTTATAAATACCTAAATCTATGAAACGCATAAATTTTAGCGGCGAACTATTTTTGGCGGGTTTCGTGACGATACAGAAGCGCTAATGTAAACCCACTGCCAATTAAAAAATGGTCATAGTTCGCAACTGTTAATGGGATTTACGGTAACCCCAGTCAGCTGTAATTTCCCTAAATTATAATTTGTGCTTAAATGCGTACTCGCTAAAATTAACATTAATAAATGTATATTTACCGTATTGAAATGGACCCAAATGGACGCATGCAAAAGTTATAAATGTTTTAAAACAGGTTAAAACCTGTCAATTAACATGCCGGCCAATCACATTTCATCAAGGGCGGATCAAAATTCAACGACAGAGACTGATTGTCAAGAACCTTTGTGGCCGGTTGGACTAAAAAACAAACATACAGATCAAACTCTCTCATGGCCTGGGTTCAACTCCCTATTTGACACCTTGGTGGTAGAAATTGTAAGTTCGCCTGCCGAGGATCGGTAGTTTTCTCCGTTTTTCTCTACAATCTTAAAACATGACTGCTTTGTTATAACTAAAGAACTTAATGGCGGCGAAAAAAATACCCACCACAGTTGTACAAACGACCTGGTGGTTTATTCAGAATCGGTCCAAAACTGTCTTTCAATTCTGGTTCCTTTCTAGCTGATGGTTTTCCGGATACGATCCACAGACCTCCTATCAGCACCATAATAACTATTGTGTATCCCCTCATTTTTTTCTAGTGCGCTTTGTCGCTCAGCTACAAAAGGTAAATTATGAAGCAACTGTAGTGGACGTGATATGTATACAATTTGTCAAATACAGTAAAACGTCAATTCATCGCCACTATTAGTACCATGATGTTTTTTTTGCGAATTTAAAATTTAAAATTTTAGCATTGAATTTAGTTTTTGGGCAAACTATAAATATTGATTATCGATAGGGTTCTCTAGTTCAAGGTATATTCTGAATGTGTACTTTTTAATATCTTTACGTATAGGCAAATGACTTTGACCTGTCCGCTTGACCTTTCATAGAAATAATTATCACGGACTAATTGCACGGGCGTTTATTTTGTATACATCATGAGATATATACTCACCTCAAAGAGTCCACCTGTGCACTGTGTATGTATTAACTTACCACTACCCATTTATTGATGGGGATCGTCCAGGCTATATGAATATTTCTAATAAAAGGTCAAGCAGACAGGTCAATGTTGTTTACCTATACCACATGTTTATTTATCTGTTACGTCACTTTTGCACTGTACGCTTTGCGAAATAAAAACAAGAAAATTTCAAAACAACTGTTTTCATGGTTTATACATATATTTCAGCATCCCCAGTTTTTATATATACAGATCAGATATTGTAAACGTATTTATTTTCGGGTGAACTGATATTCGCTTTTTTCGAGGTCGTTTGTTTTGCGCACAAAATAACACGGAGCGAAACTTATGTAATGCTTGTTGCGTTTTTGTGCATATTTAAAAAACGCAAAAATTTAACTAATTAAAATTAAATATGTCTAAATTTCCTTTACCGCGAAAATGAATACACGCGAAATTAAATACATTTACAATAAAAGACTGTGTTCATTTAAATTCTTGATTTATAAAAGGACAATGCAAAAAGTTTTATTTTAGTGATATTTATAAAGTGTTATAATAATGATAAATAGCCTTTTATCCAACAACTTGGCTCTTTCGAGGAGCTTCAAATTATAATACACCGAGTACTTCAGACTGAGACCAATTTTGCTCCCTGACCACACCTTGCCTCAAACTGCGCCAGAAAAATAACTTTTAAGATGGACTTAAAATGGCAAAGGTTCGAGTTGAATAAAGGGGTAACAGATGTACTTTGTTTAACAATAAGCAAGTCCAACGTTCCGGTAACAAGTAATGTATCTATTATTATATATATATATATATATATATATATATTTATCTGAACTTTTTACACACACACAATATATATATATATATTGTGTGTGTGTAAAAAGTTCAGATAAATATATATATAATAATAATAGATACATTACTTGTATATATATATATATTATATATATATATGTGTGTGTGTGTGTGTGTGTGTGTGTGTGTGTGTGTAAAAAGTTCAGATAAATTTCTTACACATGGTAAAATACATTAAATTTAAAAAAAAAATCCTAAGATAAAGTCTTAGCAAACGTTTTCGTGCCTTTTGGGACTTTCAATTAAAGCCTGAAAAGTCCCAAACATTTCGAAAACGTTTTGCTTAAACTTCATCTGAGGATTTTTTATGTTATATATATTTTAAATCCAAATATGCCCATCCTCTCACGGTAAATTTGACCTAAGAACGGAAATGCCATGTCCTGGCAAACTTTTTTGCACTCGGCAGATTTTCGCACTCGGATCTGCCGAGTGCGATTAGAGAGGTGCGCGCGCTTCAGACCACTTGGCCACCGAGGCTTCTGTCAGGGATTCGAGTTTCCGAATTTAAAATACCAAAAAATAAACATGGGGGCTCCAGTTTTACATGGACCCGTCGTCAAGAAAACGATATCAGACTGAAAGGAATCGAAAACTTTCTGTATTTTTTGTGATGGGGGGTCGGAGCGCCAAGTGCCGAGTGGTTAATAGTGCACGCTTACGTATCACAACGAGTTCAATTTATACTCCTGCAGATCCTAGTGTGAAAAAGTTTGTCAGTTCGCTCGCTGAAGGTCGGCGATTTTCTTCGGTAACTTCGGTTTCCTCCACCATTCGAAAACTGACCGCTTCAATATAAATGAAAGAATCTTGGCTTAGGGATTATTCTAATTTTGGCTCTTCACAAGTATAATTTTGACTTCTTTGTAACTATGAAATCATTCATTTTCGTGGGGTCCAAATTTCGCGGACATCGGGAAATGTACCATTGCGAGGTGTGGTAATCAAAAACAAACATAATAATCAATGTCCAAATTATAATCCAGAAGGAAAGTATAAAACTTTAAAAACTGACAAGTTAGGTCAAACATGTGGAAGTATGGGACGTCAAATATATCCTGGGTATAGACATCAAACTTATCAACAAAATTGTGATGACGACCATAAATCTTTTTGAAGGCCCTGATAAGCTTAGACCTTAGACTTGCAATATCCCTGGGTCAACAATTTATTTGTAAGCAACTTCCATCGTTGTATAAAGTTCCCATAGTGGGAACGAGCTCTACCATAGCGTATTAATTGGAAAACAAATACACCATAAGCAGGACAAGCAGGCATATTGCTGCATAGAAAAGGAAAATTGACAATAAAAAATTGAAGTCATCACGTTTGTTGTACAGTTTTAATGGGCGTTACAATTGAGGTATAAGTCTAAATGTGAAGCAAAACTTTGGGAATAAGTCGTATCTTTTATTTCGAGTGGTTTGTTGTTTCCGATTTAGTTAGTTGGTAATTAATGCTATTTCGTTGACATATAAATTCGAGGATCAGTGTGTCCACGAAAACAGCGAAAAGTAGGACATCACGGAAATTAATGAACTCACGGTACTTAACAATATTTGTTACACCAGTCAACATTTCGCCTTTCATTTTCAATTTGGCACGCGCCACACTATCTTGCATTACACCTTAAAATACCGGTATCGTGAGCAGAAATCTCATTTCTTATATTTACAATTTTTCTTTCAATAACCATTTTGTAAGTTGGCGATATTTGTTCAATATCTGCTCGTGTGAGATAGGGTTTTTAGCCATGCGGGATCGGCGTATCTCACACGACCAAGTGACCCCTTGTGTAGGACATGACGTAATTTTGCGGGAAAATTGATACACATCAAGATTCATGACCCCTATCATAGGTGTAGCAACTTCTTATGAAATCCAGACATCATTAGACGTCGAAATTACAACGCCAAATGATGTCCGGTCTTCATTAGTCCGGCTTTGACAATTTCGACGCCTGATGAAGTTCAAAGAATGAGGCTCAAGACAAGGAACATTTTTTGGTATTACAAAATAAAACTATTCTAAAAATTCGACGACTATATTCGACTTCGTCTGGATCCTCAATCTTTGGACTTCATTAGGCGTCGGAGCTATCAATGAAGGCTGGACTTAAGTTAGGCATTGGACTTCAGCAGGAGTTGTTACAAATGGTTTCTTTCATCCAAGCAATGAATCTTGTACGCAATTTTAAGATATTTAATAAAAATCTAAATACTTACCCGGTATCTACAAGTCCTTAGAAGAATCTAAGACGAAGGAAAAGTGTGGTTTATAATGTGTAATACACAATCACCCGACACAAGGAAGTGAGGGTGCCGTATCTGCAAACAACATTGACCTGTCCGCTTGACCTTTCATTAGGAATATTCATATACGATGATCCTACCAATACATTGGTAGTGGTAGGATTTGCACTTAACGCATAAACAATGCATGTTCACCACGATGTAGACCAATAACACCTGCGTTCTCTATACATAAATGAACTAGTCCATAATAAATATTTAAATTAAAGGTCAAGCAGACAGGTCAATGTTGTTTGCCTATAACACCCGTGTATCACCCGGTTTACAAGTTTCTTAAATTTGTAAGATTTTGTAACAAGATACTGTTTCCAACTTTAAACCAGTATTTAAGTATCTACAGTACAGGCATGTCGAAAGTTTAACACTAAACTTTACGGATTAATACCGAATTAGCAACACAACTCGGTCTCTGTTATTTTAATTTCAGCAGCTTTCTACAGTAAAGGCATGTCGAAAGTTTAGCACTAAACTTTACGAATTAATACCGAATTAGCAACACAACTCGGTCCCCTGTTATTTCTAATATAGCAGCTATCTACAGTAAAGGCATGTCGAAAGTTTAGCACTAAGTTTACGAATTAATACCGAATTAGCAACACAACTCGGTCCCCGTTATTTCTAATATAGCAGCTATCTACAGTAAAGGCATGTCGAAAGTTTAACACTAAACTTTACGAATTACTACCGAATTAGCAACACAACTCGGTCCCCTGTTATTTTATAATATTTCAACAGCTTTCTACAGTAAAGGCATGTCGAAAGTTTAACACTAAACTTTACGAATTACTACCGAATTAGCAACACAACTTGGTCCCTGTTATTTTATAATATTTCAGCAGCTTTCTACAGTAAAGACATGTCGAAAGTTTAACACTAAACTTTACGAATTAATACCGAATTAGCAACAAAACTCGGTCCCCGTTATTTATAATATTTCAGCAATTGGTATCTACAGTAAAGGCCTGTCGAAAGTTTAACACTAAACTTTACGAATTAATAGCGAATTAGCAACACAACTCGACTCGTTATTTATATTATTTCAGCAGCTGGTATCTACAGTACAGGCCTGTCGAAAGTTTAACACTAAGTTTACGGATTAATACCGAATTAGCAGCAAACCTCTGTCCTATTTCAGGAGCTGGTATCTACAGTACAGGCCTGTCGAAAGTTCGAATTAATACCGAATTAGCAGCACTACTCGGTCCCCTTTATTTATAATATTTCAGCAGCTGGTATCTTCAGCACAGGCCTGTCAAAAATTGAACACCGAGGAAACGAAAACGCATCTTAAGCTCGGTACCCTTGTGACCGAGATATGGACAGCTAGAGTGGTGAAAAACTTCCGAGAGATAGATAACGAGGGGTCAAAGTTGAACTGCCTATTCAGCACTAATTCGTTAATAGTTAAACTTTCGACAGGCCTGTATTGTATCTCTTGGTCGTTTTTCAGTCACTAACTATCAACATATCAGCCACTTGGCAGCCGGGCATTGGCTCTTTTTCGTTACCACAGTCGATTAAACTTTCGACGGGTCTGTAATCTTTGTTACGTTTACTTCCTTGTTTCGAGGTATTGTATATTTGATGGCTTGTGCAATTTTGACGAGTTTCTTAAGATTTAATGGGTTTTTTTTATTTTTTTATTTTTTTTTTTTTTTTTGACAAGTACACAAAAATTCATTATCTTTACTTCCTTGTGTCGCTGTATTGTGTATTTAAAGACCGGTGCAACTTGAGTAGTTTGTTAAAAAAATTCTATATTTTTTATTGTTAATTTTTGACAAGTTTTTTCTTATTTTCTACACAAAAATTTCATTGTGTTCATTCACTTCCTCGTTTCGCTGTATTTTGTATTTGATGACTGTGTAACTTGTTAACATTTTATTTTATATTTTTTTTTTTTGGACAAGTTAATTTCTTTTTCTACACAAAAAATGATTATCTTCACTTCTTCGTTTCACTACATTATGTATGTGATGGCTTTGGGGATTTTGTTAGAAATTTATTTATTATTATATATTTTTGACAAGATTATTTCTTTTTCTACACAAAAAATACAGTATTTTCACTTCCTCGTGTCGCTGCAATATATATTTGATGGCCGATGCAACTTTGATTGTGTGTGATTTTATTTTATTTTATTTTTTTTTTTTTGTTTAGTTTTTTTATTATTATTTTTATTTATTTTTTATTTTTGTATTTTATTTATTATTTTTTTTTTATATTTAAAATTTTTTTTATATCTGTTGTAATTTTTTGACAAGAATATTAAGTTTTCTACACAAAAAATTCATTATGTTCACTCCGATTCCTTGTTTCACAAAATTGTGTTTGTATTTGTCGTGCATGATTAGACGTTTTTAAATTTGATTTTAATTCGTTTTCTTTGAAGTTTATTTGCTTTTCCACAAAAATGTCTTCATGTTCAATGCCTTGTTAAGGGTAATGTAAGTAGGAAAATCCAAGTGAAAACCGTTTAGTTGAAATGCGTGAAAGAGGGATATAATTAAGAAATTACCTACACAAGAGTGAAGATTTATAAATAAAAATAAAGTAGGAATTGATAATTTAAGAGTTTATAAAATATTTGTTGCATTTTTTAAAGGAAATTGTGCAAAAATACACGTGTTGGGGAAAAAAGCTTACACCTTGTATAACGAATTAATTTTAAAAAATGAAAAGATATTAATATAGTCAACGTTATAGAGCAGTGCAAAGGGACTCTTAAATTATCAATTCCTACTTTATTTTTATTTATAAATCTTCACACTTGTGTAGGTAATTTCATAATTATACCCCTCTTTCACGCTTTTCAGCCAAATGGTTTTCACTTGAATTTTCCTACTTATATTACCCTTAAGTTAGATTGTGTCTTTAATGGGCCATCGTTTTCATTACAGTACAGTTTTCTCTGGGCATATCGAATAAATAATATATACCCCCACACCCCCCACACACAGGTTTCGCCAATGAAATTGATCCAAAGAACAGAAATAAAGCCACTACCCTGTTAACATATTTGGTTCTAAGTCAGCCTTATTATCTGGAATTTTTACGACCTACACCTCTCTCTCTCTCTCTCTCTCGGCACGATAAAGAACTATGTTTTATAATGCCAACAACGTAACGTACGGGCAAAATTTCTGCACTTTCGCCTGCAGGTGGTGACGTCTCGATAAAAGTGAAATATTTTGACTGTAACGAAAAACACCATTACTGAACTCATGAACTCAACTCTCTCTCTCTCTCTCTCTCTCTCTCTCTCTCTCTCACACACACACACACACACACACACACACACACACACACATATATATATATATATACAGTAAAGCTTAAAACCTTGTTCCTCAATGCCTTGTTTAGTTAGATTGTGTCTTTGATGGGCCATCGTTTTATTTATTACAGTACAGTTTTCGCTGCGCATATCGAATAAAATATATATTACCCCCACCCCCCACCCCCACACACACAGGTTTCGCCAATCGAATTGATCCAAATGACAGAAATAAGACCACTACTCTTTTAACATATTTGGTTCTAAGTCAGCCTTATTATCTGGAATTTTTACGACTTACACCTCTCTCTTTCTCTCTCGGCACGATAAAGAACCATGTTTTATACTGCCAACAACGTAACGTACAGGCAAAATTTCTGCATTTTTCGCCTGCAGGTGGTGACGTCTCGATATAAGTGAAATATTCTTGACCGTAACGATAAACACCATTAATGAACTCATGAACTCAACTCTCTCTCTCTCTATCTTTCACACACACACATACACACACACACACACGCACGCACGCACGGTAAAGCTTAAAACCTTGTATTGACTTAACTTGGCGTCTTCGGACATTCTTATTCTTACTTATATAGTGTTGATAATTTAGTCTTTATTTGTAAGGCCACAGATGTTCATAAATTTATTATTCTCTTGTCATCCAAAAAATTGTCAAGAATACAAGCAGTGGGAAACATTTAAAAAACGAAAAGTTTCTATAATACACAATAACATTGTAATATAGCTTTCATGGCAGAAATGTAATGTGTATATATACTATATAACAATGTAACCACTATATGGGTCTGTGGCGATGCTTTCATTTGAAATACGTTTAATGCCCACGTACTAGTAATTGATTTTCAAAGTCAACCAATAAATGCTCCATTTAATGGGTCGGAAATGTGCAAATAGCATTACATGACATAATCAAAGACCGGATAATGAATGTAATAGCAGAAAGAGAAAATGTGATTATTTACACAAACATGTACAGTCCAACCTGTCTTAAAGGTCACCTCTATATAAGGACCACTCGCTTATTTAGGCCAGTAAAATTGTATCCCAACAGTTCTTTATTCATATTATTTGAACCTGTATATAAAGGCCAGCTGACCACAAAGGTAATTTTTACTTGTTCTCTTGGGTGGCCTTTATAGACAGGTATAAAGTTTAACCCACTTAACTGTGAAATCATTTTATTTTTATGGTGCCCATATTTTCGTTGATTTCGTGGTCACTCAAATGTACAGAGCCCGCGAAGGGACATTGAAATATATATATATGCTTGCGTTAACACGCAATGATATTTCGTTTGAAAACAATACTTTTGCGCGGGTTTGCGTGGGAACATAAAATCGTTGCGTACGAACGAAATAATATTGCGTGGGAACAAAAATCATTGCATACGAACGAAATAATATTGCCTTGGAACGAAAAATCATTGCGTACGAACGAAATATAATTGCGTGGGAACGAATCGAGGGCTCCGTTCAAACGAGGAAAATTACTAAAAAAAAATGGTAGGGTATATTTGCGTGCCAATAGCGAAAAGGGCGTCACTTAAAATATGGTGTTTTCTTCACAAATCTTGGTTTTATATTCATATCCTTCTAAAAATTAGACAAAGAAAAAAAATAATGCAGAAAATGTTGGGCTCTTAAGGGGGATATATAGGAATCATAATGTCTGTCCGTCCGTGTAAAATCGTTCCCGGGTCATATCTCATAGCTGCTTTGGACGACTGTCATAAAACTTCACATGAATAAGCTGTGTGGTCCAAAGGTGTGTCATGACTTTGAGCCAAGGTCATATCGTTAAGGTCAAGTTCGTGGGAAAACTTTAAATGTTAAGGGGGGGGGATATTTGACTCTTAAGAGATATTCTAGTTTATTTCTAGTGCATGAGGTTTGATTTGTTTAAACAATATCAATTTTTTATAAATATTCGATATATGACGATTTGTTTGCCCTGTGACATGGCGTCAATCGGATGAAAGCGTTCAACAGATAATCCGTGTTTATCCCCATTGATTATCGCTTTTGGGATTAACTTATAACAACAAATAATTTTTTTTATATGATTTTCATCGACAACAGATGTGGTGTTTTTTTGTTATAAAGTTTATTTTGTTACTTGACTGACATAATAACTTCATAGATAATCACACGGAACTAAGGGTGCGTTTTAGCTCACCTGTCCGAAGGTAATTTGAGCTTATGGCATAGCACAGCGCGCGCGCGCGCGTGTGTGTGTCGTAAACAGCTATTTTTGAATTTTCTTCTGAAACTAACAGACATATTTCAATGAAACTTAATCAGAAGTGTATATGGGTCGGTCCAATTCAGATTTATTCGTGGCGTTGCCATGGCTACCATAACTAGGTCAAGGTGACCTAAGGTACAAAAATCTTAAAAGATATTCTTCTCCGAAACCTACAATTAGAGAATAAATTTGATGTGATATTTGGCTTTTCTACGGTCTTAAGCCTATAGTATGTTCATTTCGTAAAATTTGGACAAAAAATTGTTATGCGTTTTTGTGTTTAATTTTAAAAAAGATAGTAAAATAACTTCAAATTGTTATAACATGACCATTTGAATAGATAATGATGTGGGATTTCTTGTAATTACCTTCAAAATGGGATCAAGTCAATTATGAAGGTCATGACTTAGTTTTTACATTCCTGATTTTATTTAAAATCTGGAAAACATCAAACTTTTTTATATGTATTTAAGAATCATGTTGGGATTGCTGTAAAGATAATTTTGATATTGGATTAAGGTAATGGGTGCAACGGTCAAGGTCACAGATGCAAACGAATGCTGAAATGGTTAATTGTCTGGAAAACAATAAATGTCTTGTATAGAATAGTGTAGATATTGACAAAACGGTCATTTTGATATATAGATGAAGGTCATGGGTTCAAAGGTCAAAGTTGATTAATCTGGAATACTATTAACGGTTGTAATGGCATGTATATTAGAATATTGTAGGTATCAATACAACGGTCATTTTGGTAATGGATTCAAAAGTCAAGGTCACAGATGCAAAACAATACAACAATGGTTAATTGTCTTGAAAAGTATAAACATATTGTATATGTATGTATATAATATTGTTGGTATTGATGCAACGATCATTTTGATATTGAATTAAGGTTATCAGGTTATAATTCAGCTAGCCAATATTTATCAGGTGAGCGTATCAGACTCAATGGACCTCCTCTTGTTTTTAACTAAAACCAATTAAGAAATAATCAACATATACCCGTGGTATATCGTCGAATAATACACGGGCCGGAGTTCACGTGCGGATGAATATATCACGAGGTGACTTTGCCAAATTTTGGCAATATTTTTTAATAATTAATCAATTTTTGAAAATATTAACATAGATGTTTCAAAATTAAACCTTAAATTGCGAATCTAGTTCTTATTGTTGCTACAGAACGTATATCAGAAGCAAGGGTTTTGTGTTTTTGCCACGCCATTAATTTTAAATAGTGAAAAGAAAGCTCTATGACCAGCTATAAGCGAAGGTGCAGAAATTTTGCCTGTGCGTTAAGCTGATGACATCATACAGCAGGGTTCTTTATCGTGCCACGCCTAACCTGACATGGGACTTCGTCACAGCTGGATACATTCTGGAATCTGTCATTTGCAGATGTTTTTCAGTTAAAAATTTGCTCCAATTATTTTTTATGAAAAAACCAAAACACTGGTTCAATGGATTCGTTGTTCATTAACAATGGAAAATACGTTGTGTTTGGGTAATTGTCTTTAATGTCCAAGTCAAGAATATTTCACTTATATCGAGACGTCACCAAGTATAGGCAAAGGTACAGATATTTTTACTGTGTGTTGCTTTGGAGGCATTATACAGCATGGTTCTTTATCGTGTCACGCCCATGGTAACTCGTTTATTTTTTAGTTCCCATTCGAAAGAACCATGATTTTCATTTCGTAATGCCGAGCGCTTGACTACCCACTTTTAAGTCTAAGGGTCAGATCCGACCGGTGGTTCGAACCCACGACCTCCCATATACGGAGCGAGCTCTCTACCAACTGAGCTACCAAGAGCTTTCCTTAATGGTTAATGAAAATTAAAATACATGTATTTAATATAATAATGTAGTTTTGAATTTCCCTGTATCTGTTTGATAAAAAAAAAATAATATAATAATAATAATAATAATAATAATAATAATAATAATAATAATAAATCTGTGCATAAACTTTTGAACAGAAAATAAATTAACCTTGCCTTAAACGCAAAATATCAATTTTGGCTAACCAACTGGTTAAACGAAGGAGCTTGAACTACCAGACGCAGTAGCACAATGTTTTCTTCAGTAAGATTTTCCTTAAGGGGGTGGATTTAAATAGGGTTTAGCATAACCTTAACCATAATTTGACCAAAAAAACTCGTATTTCTTTAACAAAGTCTGGCCCCTATGCAATAGATTGATCTTTTTCTCAGTGATTGGTAAATTTTATTTTAAATTTTGTTCAGCCCTTACAGCAAAAATGTTTTGCCGGAAGGTCTTAAAATGTCAATTTAAAAAAATTATTATACATATAAATTTCAAATAGTCCTCAAAAATGATTTCAGATATGTGATTTTCTATAACTAAGTAACATATCTAGTGGCATATTAATTTAAAAACCGGTTTTTATATACTGGTATATGAAAACAACGTGAACATGCTCTACTTGCTAAACCCTATTTAGAACCCCCCCCCCCCGTATCTTAAATCTGGCAAATTTAAAATCTAATAAACTTTTGTTGGGTTAGATCACTCTAAGTTTGTTGTAAACTCGTATATTCTAATTTTGTTAAAACCTTTATTTATAGTATAATAAAAAAAGCCAAAAAAGTTGTCAGGTTTTAATAAAAAGTCAGACTCTTGAGACTAAATTAATAAACATAAAGTTTTTACTATTTTATTTTCAAGTCTGCAGGTTTAGACACATTAAAAAAATAGAACTATCACTTAAAATCAAAATAACCCCCCCTAGACCCAAATATTTAACGCTTTCCCGCGACCTTGACCTTTCCTATATGACCTTGGTTCAAGGTCATGACACACCTTTAGACCTGTGAAGTTTTATGACAGTTGTCCAAAGCAACTATGAGATATGGCCCAGACACGATTTTATACTGACGGACAGACCTGTAAACCCCACCTCAAACTATTTTGTGGGGCTATAAGATTAGTTTAAAGGTAAAATAATTTGAACAATCTGTATATTAGTAAATATATAAATGAAATCACGTGGCGCATAGCTATAAACCTTAATATTTATGGTATATTGATTAAATTTTATTGAAAAGCGTCAGGCATTACACCGATGAAACGTAAACAGCTGTCTCCTTATCTATTTGTAAATGGACAATATCTTTGATATAAAAAATTACTTGTTCTTTATTTGCTGATATTGTGTACGATAAGTGAAATTATTTCTTTGTTAGTCCAGGATTTTGTTCTGTTGTTGGAATTGGATCTACTCTCTTTGATGCTTAGTTAACATGCTGAGAAAACTTATTTCGTTTGTAACTGGCTCACGTTGACTGAATTGAGCTTTGGTTTGTGTTTCTAACAGAATTAGAAATCGGCCAAATTTGATTGGACTACAATTTTCGTTATTTCTAATAGAATAAGAAATCCTCAATTTTATGGATTTTATTTGAATTTTTATTTGTTTTTTGAAGACTAACTTTTGGCAAAACCGAATATTCGTTTGTCTCTAGACGCATAACTAATTTGCATTCTGGCAGGATCGACTATTCGTTTGTTTATAAAAAAATTACAATTTTGCATTTACGCACAAGTAAATTTTCGTTCAAATCTAAAAGAATTACCATTTTGCATTTTGTCAGAATTGAATTTTCGTCAATCTCGAGAAGAATTATTATTTTGATTTTTCGCAGAATTAAATTTACGTTTATGTCGAGAGGAAAATTTTTGACTCAACTGAATTAGTTTGTTTGGAATTAAAATAAGAATTTGTCAAATTTTGCCGAAAAATAATTTTAGCAAAATAAACATAAACGCAAATTCTCACTAAATTGATTTTTGATTGTGCTGAAGTTTGAATTTTAGACCGAACTCGAAATTTACTCATTTGTATCCGGAAAAAATGAATGAAATCGTGTAATATTTGGCCATCGTAAAAATGAATGTGGCGTAATTTCTAAAATTTACAAATTAAACGCATTGCTTGCTTCATTAGTTTGTGCGACACCGTATATTTACCGTTTTAGTTTCCGAGTTTGAATTGGAAAAATCTGGCGGAGATAATTACATTTGTTTCTTGATAAAGTTTGTATCTGGTGCAAATTGGTGGAATTGTTTTCCAACAAAACATGACATGGTTTTAAAAATACTTTTACTGTGCATTGTTTAGTTAAAAGTTTTTTGAAGTGAAAAGTTTTAGCTAAAACGTGGAAATCATGAAAAAAACAACTCAAGGAGTATGTCGTCTAGTGTTACTTTTGTTTGGATTGATTTGCATATATGGTAAGTAGCATCATTAGTTTATAATTACGGTATTTTTGATAAGTTTGATGTCTTTGTGACCATTAAAATTGGTCTTTATGTAGAGATAGCCTTTATACAGTGGTTTAAATAGCATGAATAAAGAGCGATTGCAAACAAATTTTACTGGTCTTTCAATGCAGATGACACTTATATGGCCTTAAAGCAGGATTGACTGTTTTTTGTGGCTAAAGTCATTAAACTCTTACCTCCAGCAAAACAACCTAGTCTCAAAAAGTTTTATGGCCGTCATCATAGTATTGTTGATAAGTTTGATTTCTCTGTGTCCAGGATTGCCTTGGATATATTTGACGTCCCATAGTTCCATGTTCCTTTACTCAATTTTAATTACACACATGGCTAAACAGAAGATGCTTACCCTTCCGAAGCACCCGGTCTCACTTCCATAGTTGAAATTCACGTGTTTAACCTAACTTGTCAGTTTCAAAGTTTTTACTTTGCTTCTGGAATGTAATCGGACATAGATTGGTATGTTTGTGTTTGTCAATAATTTATTCAGGTTTTAAAGTCGGTAACAGCATAAAGAAAATTTCCGTGATATTTTCATACATTTGAATTTCAAAGTTATTAGATATGTTCAATAATCAAAGAAAAAAAATCATTTTGTAATCAATTTTGAAAATAATTTGAAATCACGAATTTTAAGGGAGATAAAAATAGATATCAAGAAAAAGAAATAATCCAAGATAATTTCATTTTTCTTTCTTTTTTTAATTTATATTTTTTTAAACGTAATATATTAAGACAAAGACACCACTCACTCAGCCACACATTTATCATTCATACTGGGTTTTTCATTGTACAAAAGTTCTATGATAATTTTTGAAATGAATCCGTTTTTAAAATTTAAAGTCATTGGATACAATTATGTCACAAACTCGGATGAATATTTGAATATTGACGGCCTCTGTGAATATTACATTGGCCCTAAAAAGGCTTTAGGTTAGTTGGTTGGTTGAATATTGCTTAACGTCACATCACCAATTTTTTAGCTATTCTCGACGAGAACTATTTTATTAACCTCTATGGATTAATCTATGAACAATTTTGTGTATGCATGTGAAGTGCGAGTGTGTTGTATGGTCTGCCTTGTACCAGCGCACACTCGTGGCGACTTTAACGTGCTAGCTCAAAGAGTCAGTGCGCCGCAGACAAGCGTATCACTCCCCTAGTCCATTATACTGATACCAGGTGAATCAGTAGAGACCAGCGGCAAGTAAAATTCACTTTCCCACATGTGGTCCGAGCGGGACTCAAACTCACATCAGTGAGAGACCCTGGATTTGAAAACTGACGTCTTATTCATGAGACCACCGCGGCCTCACTTCTCTGGTAGAATTTCACGTTTTCAACCTAATTTGTCAGTTTCAAAGACTGGTTTGCTTTTGGATTTTTATTTGTACATGGATTAGTTTGTTTATTTTTAATTTGGTCAGGACCGTATAATCTACCTCATCAAAAGAGACTTATTTTATAATAATTATCAAATTCTAGATCAAGATAAAGATTGTGAAAAATTCTAAACATCAATACCGGTCTAAAACTTTTAAATTACCAATTATGACAGTTATTCATTTTTATTTTAATGGTCTATGGTCGTCATCGCAGTAATGTTGATAAGTATGATGTATCCTTGTCAAGGATTGCACTGGATAAATTTAAGGTCCCATAGTTCCATGTTCCTTTACTCAATTTTGATTACACACATGGCGGGTGTAGGTAGCTTAACAGTAGGTGATTACCCTTCCAGATCACCCGGTCTCACATCCCTGGTGGGGAATTCAGGTGTCTAACCTAAATTGTCAGACCCCAAGTTTTTATTTTGATTCGGGCATAGAATAGCGTTTGTTTTTGATTTAATATATTTTAAATGCGATTTTAGAAATAACAATACAAACAGCACAGCTGGATACATTCTGGGATCTGTCATTTGCAGATGTTTCTTTTTTTTCAAAATTATAAATGCATCTAAAACAAGGCGGCATATGTTTGCTGCAATTATTTTTTATGAAAAAACTAAAACACTAGATTTGTTGTTCATAAACAATGGAAAATGAGTTGAGTTGAGTAATTGTATTTAACGCCCCAATCAAGAATATTTCACTTACATCGAGACGTCTCCAAATATAGGCGAATATTCAGAGGTTTTTCTGTGTGTTGCGCTGATGCCATTATACAGCAGGTTTTTTTATCGTGCCACGCCCACCATGACACGGGACCTCGTTTATTTTAAGTTCGCATCCGAAAAAACAATGACCACTACGGGGACTGTGTACAACGAAGCAGACTGCTTGAAAATAAATTGTTGACTCGGAGATATTGCAAGCCTAGGGTTATCGAGGTCCTCAAAAAAGTTTATGGCCGTCATCACAGTATTGTTGATAGGTTTGATGTCTCTGTGTCCAGGATTGTCCTGGATACATTTGACACCCCATAGTTCTATGTACCTTACACAATGTGACAGATGTATCTAGCTAAACAGCAGGTGCTTACCCTTCCGGAAAACCCGGCCTCACTTTCCTGGTGAAAGTTCACGTGTCTAACCTGACTTGGAAGTTTTTACTTTGCTTCTGGATTGTGATTCGGGCATGGACTAGTATGTTTGTTTTTGATTCGTAATGCTTGGCGAAGGAACAGTCACTACCCAACTACTACTATTCTAAGTCTTTGGTCAGACCTGGTACGGGTTCTTACCCGCAAACTCCCATTTACGGAGCGAGTACTCTACCAACTGAGCTAGCGCAGTGGTTGGTGCTAAAGTTGAGATCTTTATGCTGATTACAATAAACTCGGGATTTTAATGCTATTTTGAAGTGTTATATAATAAAGCAATTACTGTCTTTTGACGGCCTCGGTGAATATTGCTTTTTTTATATACCATATGAATTCACCTTTACAAAAGAAAATCGGTGTAATTTTTTTAATTTTTGGATTCTCGACCACGATAACAAATAAATTCAATTGTAAAAAAAATCAAAACTTAAAAACCGGTTTTAAACAATTTCAAATTATCAATTATTTTCTTTATTTTTATGATTTAATTGGTTTAATATAAACTAGTATTTAAAATGCCATGATACACCATGTTTCATGCTGGCTGCATTCTGGGATCTGTCATTTGCAGATGTTTTTTCAAAATTAAAAATGCATTTAAAAACAAAGCCTCATATGTTTGCTGTAATTATTCTTTTTAATGAAAAAACGAACAAATCAATAGTTTTATGATCATTAAAAATGAGACATTTATGCAACTTGAACACTAAATATGGGCCCAGTAGTATATCTATCAAAATACACCTATCTTTGTTCGAACCACAATCAATAGAGCAATCAGCAACGTAAAAGCTGACAAATTAACTAAACAGGTGAACTTTCACAAGGAAGTGAGACCGGATGGATCCGGAATATGATATCCGAATTGAGAACGGAACGGAACACTTAATTATCAAACGTCTTATCCAGGATAGCGGCATTGATTTTTTTTAGAGACAGAATTACAAAACTTATCAACAATATTACGGTATTTCTGAAAATCTAAATTAACAATATACATAGTAATCCATGTTTATTTATGACAATGTCAACAGCAAAGTAAAAGCTGTGAAAACTGACAAATTAACCAAAACATGTGACCTTCCATCAAGGAAATGAGACCAGGTGCTCCGGAAGGGTAAGTACCTTCTGTCAAGCTAGCTATTTCCAAAACTTGTTAAATAAAACTTGAGAATGAAAGAGGGATTGAACCCTGAGCATATATCAAGGATTATAAGAATCCATTATGAGTATCCATGTAGGATAGGGGAATCTCACCCTCGAGGTTAAACATTTCAGAAATGTTCAACCCCTCGGGTAAGATTTCCCTATCGTACATGGATAAACTCATTATGGATTGTTTTTCTCTCATTTCAATGCCAAAATTTTATGTCATGTTCCCCGCATAATTTGTCATGGGAGAAAATTCTATCCTGTATTAATCACGCGTGCAAATTAGCAATATAACTACCTTTGGTGTCATCATAGTCAAAAGACAATCGCGTTACGTCATTATGCGGGGTCATGACGTCATTTTGCAGCAAAAGAACATCCAAGTCTTCAAAATTTAGAAATTTTGATCGCGTTTCCATTGTTTGTTCTGGGTGTTTAGAATAAATAACTTCGTTTTAAAGTTTATACACGTTGTATAACCCAAAATCAGCTACATGTACATTCTTTTCTAAAGTGATATTTATTTTAAAGCAGAATGTTGAGTAACAAAGTTAATTTTTGCATCATGGCGTCGATATCTATGTAAATCGAATTTGAAGCGAAATATTGCCATGGGAGAAAAACAATCCATAATGAGTTTATCCATGTAGGATAGGGATATCTCACCCTCGGGGTTAAACATTTTAGTCAGAGACGAGGCTTGCCGAGGGCGAGATTTCCCTATCTTACATGGATACTTATAAAGGATTCTTATATTCTCCCACACTTCACCGATTTATTCCGTTGGTCGCTGGGTGTAAGATTAATAGAATCTTACACCAGTTACAAGTAAGATAGAAATATCTCAAACGAGGATGAATATTTTCCTGTCCAGAACGAGATTTAGCGAGTTGTGGACATTGAATATATTAATCCGTGGTTGAATATTTCTGTCAGAGACTCGGCAAGCCTCGTCTCTGACTGAAATATTCAACCCCTCGGGTGAGATTTCCCTATCCTACATGGATACTCATAATAGATGCTATTAATCTCAAACTCTGATGAATATTTTCAGGAAAATATTCATCCTCGTTTGAGATATTTCTATCTTACCCTGTTACCGGTGTAAGTTTCTATTATTCTCCAATGTCAAGTCATGTAATTTAGAAATATTACATTGAAATTACTTATGGGTGATATTTCTATCTTATATGAGTCGCGCGTGAAAATCTCACCCTCGGGGTCGAAGATTTCTGGTCAGAGACAAGACATGCCGAGTCTGAAATGTTTAACCGGGTGAGATTTCCCTATCCTACATGGATACTCATAATAGATTCTTATATTCCCCCATTATTATCTTCAATGGAACATTTCTGTATTACATGACTTGGCATGGGAAAAAATTATCTGAATATCAGAAACTAAAAATGGGCATGTTAAAATAATAATCCCAGAAGCAAAGTGAAGTGACAAAAATTTAGAAGCGAGTCCTGTTGCTCCTGAAGGAATAGCACGACCTATCGAGATGGTACTTTTATTTTTAAGCATTTATTTTGTCAGCGCAATTAGTCTCTAAAACATTGTTACATGAGTTGAGTTGAGTTGAGTTGAGTAATGGTGTTTAACGTCCCAGTCAAGAAAATTGCACTTATATCGAGACGTCGCCAGCTATAGGCGAAGGTGCAGAAATTTTGCCTGTTCGTTGCGCTGATGGCATTATACAGCACGGTTCTGTTATTAAGCCTATCAAGACACGGTGCCTTGTTTATTTTAAGTTCCAATCCGAAAGAACCGTGACTTTTTTGTATTGCCGAGTGCTTAGCGAAAGAACAGTAATTACCCACTTTTAACCCGGCCGGGGTTCGAACCCGCGACCTCCCACTTACGGACCTAGCACTCAATTAACAGAGCTACCGCAGTGGTCATTGTTACACCAGGACAGCTCCTTTTATCTTCTGAATTAGAAAAATTGTTATAAATGACGCTAGGAATTGCTATGTAGTGAAACGCACGTCTGTCAGCTCGAGCTCGAGTAGTTTCTCAAGTGACATATGTCATCTGTATAATCAAAACAGAATGAAAGGTAAATTATGGACGACTGCATAGGAATCACATGGATTTATTTTGTATACATAAGATAAAAACACTAACCACTTATCTTGTGAGGGCGCGGTGGCCTAATGGCTAAGACGTCAGTCTTCAAATCCAGGATCTCTCACCGCTGTGAGTTCGAGTCCCGCTCGGACCACATGTGGGAAAGTGAATTTTCCTTACCGTTGGCCTTTACTGATTCACCTGGTATCAGTATAATGGACTGGGGGAGTGGTACGCTTGTCTGCGGCGTACTGACTCTGTGAGCTAGCACGGTAAAGTCGCCCTTAGTGCGCGCTAGTACAAGGCAGACCATACAACACACTCGCACTTCACATGCATACACAAAAATTGTTCATAGATAAATTAAATAGTTCTCGTCGCGAATAGGTGAAAAATTGCTGATGCGACGTTAAGCAACATTCAACCAACCAACTTATCTTGTGTACACAATATTAACAGCGTCTCCTTTAATACCACTTTTAAAGTGTGGAATATTCTTCGTGGATATTCCTAATGAAAGGGCAAACAGACATGTCAATGTATTTTACCTGAACAGTCGCACGTAATCTATTTAAGAAATGAATACTGATCATGGTATTTCAAGGGGTAATGCAAAATAGTGTGACGCGTGCCAAATTCGATAGCGAAGCCTTCATTTTGAATTTAGCACGCGCCACACCATCTTGCATTAACCCTTGAAATACCATGAGCGGAAGTGTCATTTCTTATATTTACAACTTTTTTAATAAATATTTTGTACCTTGGTGCTATTTCTTCCAAATCAGCTCGTTTAAGATAGGGTTTTTAGCCATGTGAGATCGGCGTATCTCACATTACCACTTGACACCCTGTGTGGGACATGGCGTAATATTGCAGGGAAATTGATACACATCAAGGGTTATGACCTTCATTATCATTCAAAGGAATTGCAAATGTTTCATCGAAGAGAGATACAATCATATTGTAATATATAAATATATACAGAAACATTCTTCTTTTTAACAATATTGTTTAAAAAACTTGGCATGTGTTGCCTTGATTCATATCTATGCCTATTGTTACCTGTAACTAAAGTCCGATCACTTATTCAATGAGGAATACCGATGTGGCCTAAAAAGATCGTGGATTACTTACCTCAAATTTAATATTTGCTATATGTATATGTAGATCTGTTAACAATATAACATGTGTTGCAAATTATATTGAGTCTAAAATCTTAAACACAAACCATTTTTTTATCTGACGCGCATGTGAATTCAGATGATGCACATCACGTAGTTAGGCGCGTAACTCCCTATGCGCCAGTACACCACGACGTCCACATAATTTTTTATTCAAAATAATACTTTTTAATTATAATATCTGCTCAAAGAATTCTTCCACAGAGAAGACAGGGTAATGATATTAATTCTCTTACAAATATAACAACAGGTATCATTTACCGTTGTAATCAAGCAAAGGTTGCAATGAATTGATCGTTTTTTCATTTTTTTTCTGTGTAATTTGCTTATTTTTCACTTGCAATTTTTTTGCAAAACGGAAAGCCAAGATACAAGTATCCGGTGTGAACAGGCATTCTGGTTATTTTGTCAAGCACCATAGTCGAGTAGGCATTTTATGAACCTAGAAATGTTCATTCCTATGAAGTTTTTTTGCTGTTTTGTTTTCCTTATGGGTCCTTGAACAAAACTAACTTAGTTGCCCTTCGTGCAAATTTGGGCAAATTGCACAATATACATAAATCCAAAATGGCCGCCAAACGTCAAATTGAAATACATACTGCGATATAAAATATCTTCCAATAGGTTGTAATATATCCTTTTAGATGTTTTTAGGCATGAGAAACCCATTTCTGGTGTTAATTTTTGCATACGGAACACTTAACTCACACAATAAGCTATTAACACAAGATGACCGACGGACGCCATCTTGAAATATTGATTTTGTACAAAAACAAATTTACAATAGATTGTCATACATCTTTGCAGGGATATTTAGGCAGGGGCATTCTGGCATCAGTTTTACATTAAATACCATCATGTCTATAATGACCGACCATATGTGTCAAATAACTATTCACCCTTGTGTAAAAATTTAAACACTCCCTTTCTCTAGAACAGTTACAAAAGTATGTACAGGATTATTTTTTTTACGCAAGCATGTCCTTTTGTGTTGCACTTATGATTTTGTGCCTTACATTGACATAACATGACAAAGAAGTTCTTGGGGCGCCGAGTATCCTCTCGCTATAGTATGTAATGAGAATTGATCTTTGAATTTTAATCCGAAATCGGTTATCATCTCATACTGTCAGGACGATCTTGACTGTCGGTACCCTTTCACAACATTAACTGAAGGTGCGACAACAGAAAATGGTGTTTGATACAAAGTTAAAACTATAAGGCTTTGGTGTTCTTTATGAAGAGCCTGAGGAAACGTCACAGTTTTCCCTGCTGGCTGGTAATACAGAACAACAAAGAATGGTTCAGATCCATATAAAGTTATTTGTGATCTTTGTTAACCAAGAACACCAGCTAAATGAGGAGAATAATGATGCTGTATCACAACCGCTAAGGACATGCATACGTAACAGCTCAAGATATCTCGAACGAAGATCATGTCCCTAAGAGCATGCACGCCTGGTAGTTCAAGACATCTCGATTCAAGACCATGACACTGAGAGTATGCATGCCTGTCAGTTCAAGTCATCTCAACCCAAGACCATGACACTGATAGAATACATGCCTGGCAGGTCAAGACACCTCGAACCAAGACCATAACACTTACAGTGTGCATGCCTGACAGTTCAAGACATCTCAAACCAAGACCATGTCACTTACAGTGTGCATGCCTGGCAGTTCTAGACATCTCAACCTAAGACCATGACACTGATAGAATGCATGACTGGCAGTTCAAGACATCTCGAACCAAGACCATGACACTTACAGTGTGCATGCCTGGCAGTTCAAGATATCTCGAACCAAGACCATGACACTGAGAGCATGCATGCCTGGCAGGTCAAGACACCTCGAACCAAGACCATGACACTTACAGTGTGCATGCCTGACAGTTCAAGACATCTCAAACCCAGACCATGTCACTTACAGTGTGCATGCCTGGCAGTTCTAGACATCTCAACCTAAGACCATGACACTGATAGAATGCATGCCTGGCAGTTCAAGACATCTCGAACCAAGACCATGACACTTACAGTGTGCATGCCTGGCAGTTCAAGAGATCTCGAACCAAGACCATGACACTGAGAGCATGCATGCCTGGCAGTTCAAGACATCTCAAACCAGGACCATGTCACTTACAGTGTGCATGCCTGGCAGTTCTAGACATCTCAACCTAAGACCATGACACTGATAGAATGCATGCCTGGCAGTTCAAGACATCTCGAACCAAGACCATGACACTTACAGTGTGCATGCCTGGCAGTTCAAGATATCTCGAACCAAGACCATGACACTTACAGTGTGCATGCCTGGCAGTTCAAGATATCTCGAACCAAGACCATGACACTGAGAGCATGCATGTCTTGCAGTTCAAGACATCTCAAACCAAGACCGTGGCACTTACAGCATGCATGCCTGGCAGTTCAAGATTTCTGGAACCAAGACCATGACACTGAGAGCATGCATGCCTGGCAGTTCAAGACAGCTCTGACACTAGGACCGTGGCACTTACAGCATGCATGCCTGGCCGTTTAAGACATCTCGAACCAAGACCATGACACTGAGAGCATGCATGCCTGGCAGTTCAAGACATCTCAAATCAAGACCATAGTTAGTTGCATTGATGTTCAAAAACTTCTATCCTAGGCCTATTACTCCATCTGTACATCACATTGTTCTCATGCTTATACACCCAATACACTAGGGAAACAAAAACATCTTGTGTCCTCAATCAGCACACAAATGATATTATGACCTGTCTGTGCAGCCTGGAGAACATACGATACAATAGTTATGCCGGATTCATCATGGCCGAATCCACAATTGTATACATTTTGCTGTGATGTTCCCTCTGTCCTGGTTTCTTAGAATATATGAGATGTACAAGATTTTCTTTGAAGTGTCTGGGTACCAATATGAACTTTTTTGGATTGATGCAATGAAATCTGATGGGTTATCGCCATGTAATCAAGAGATGTGGTAGTAAAACTGTGAATCATTGTGATGGTGAGTTTTGGGTGAACGAACTCCACAAACCGATTTGACTAGAGCTGACTTCATTCCTTTTTCAATGACAACTATTTTCAACCAATGTCAAAAAGGAACAGAACCGATTTCAAATGCAAGCAGAAGCTATGCTCAAACTGCTCTTGTTGTCCAAACAACGATAACCAAAGAAACAGGTTTCCAAGATCAATAACCGGCTTTCGTTTTTGCATCTTGACGGCGTCGCTTTGAAACGTATTGCCTTTATCGTCTTTATAGAGCCAATAATGACATTATAAAACTCATCAGGTAGACTGGGTTGTACTCTTATCCCATCTTCACATCCATTTCAATTGAATCCACCACATTGACACATTTGAAGCAATTTTGTGAACAATTGTCTTATGACCTATTTTTTTAGAGGGAGTTTGAATCAACAATACATTTTGGTCATATATATCCAATAAACATCGAGGATTGAACTCTTTGAGTTATGGTCCGTATCACACTCAGAATATATTCATTCCAATCGATCAGAGAAGCACCAATCTACCCACTAAAAGGATCAGGTTAGAGAGTCATGCCTTTTTTCAAATTTAATAGCAGTTTGTACTCCAAATTGGTTAATAAAGACAGCATCCTAATAATCACTATGATGTCGACATGCAATATCCTCGACAGGACACGCATGCGTTTATAGCACACACTGAGAAAGTTTACCAGCATATTGTACATGTCCAGCATCCAATAAAATTATTTGTTGGGTTTGTTAATCATGATACAAATAGTTTTGGTGGTAGACAGTACAAGGGTATTATTTTCTGCAGTCCAGTATAATTTATATGTGAAACAGCAGTTTCAGGTCTAGATGTCGAGATGTGCTTAATGGTAACTTAGGTAAGTTGCGACACCAGAAGTAAGCCAAATCTTCACTGTGCACTACCTTTTCACTTATACCACATCGATGAACATGGAAGTCTGTATTTATAACGTGTGTCTCATAGCGGCCATTTGGAGTGGAAATAGTTAATCGAAATATTAAAACTATCAAAAAACCAAAAAAAAAAAAAAAAGAGTTCTACTTTTCAACTCCAACCAAACAATTTGTGGAAGGTTGAGCATTATCAGCGACAGACTTTGCTGCAGATTCCCGAAACCATAATACTTCATTACATGACGTAATGTATCAATGTTTATGTAAAATTGAATCAATTCACTGCTGCCAAAGATTATGTTTTTAATTTCTTATTAAAAGGAATTGTTCGAGCCTCATTTATGACCTTTTAATCAAAACGTATCAAGATGCATGGTTAAGTTACACAGCATTGAATGTGATATGCTGAGTTAATCTAATTATAATAAACCCTTGTCTGGTCAAAATTGTTAAATATACTTTCAAAAAATGTCCCAAATGTTAAAATCAACAACGGAAATGAGTTCCTCATCCCTAAAAACATATAAAACGGTATATTGCAAGCTATTGTAGAACGATTCTTTCAAAAGATAGATTTTCAATATGGCGTCAGGCAGCCATCTTGGATATATGCAAATTATTCAATTTGCCCAATGTTGCCTCCAGGGCAACTAACCTAATTTTACTCTAGGGATCCTATAGAATACAAAACAGCAAAAAAACTTCATAGGAAAAAACATTTCTAGGTTCAAGTATTGAGTATATGGGAGTGTCAACTCGACTACCATACAACCCGCAGACAAAACTATACTTAAGATACCAAAACAAAATGCTGAACAGGGATTCTGGTTATTTTTGTAAAGCACCATACAACCGGCCTACTAAATGTTAAAGATTTTTGATAGTACATGTAAACATATTTGTTGTGTTTGATAATATCCAACAATCAATCGGTATAAAACGTGCACTATTGGTTGCTGCTTTGATGCTATTTTCGCATAAAGTAGAATTGATGCAGAACCTGGTTAAATCTGGAGAGAAAACTGTCGTCAAATCTTCAATTTCACATATAGTTATATCTCTTTATAATCCTAAATTTAGAGATAATGTAAATGTCATCTATCCTAGCGAGCTTGAAATAAATAAACGACTGTTTCTTTAAGTTCTGTTTTCTGTTTTGACTAATACCTCAATTATGACGCCCATGCGAAAACTGACTACATTTGGAGCTTTATGACAAACGTGACGACTTCAATTTTTCTATGGTCAATTTTCCTTTTCTATTCAGCAATTTAACTGCTGCTTCTGCTTTTGATAATTCCATTTTGAATCCACAACATTTTCACCTAGCTAAGCGCCTGGTAGTAAATTGCTTTATCGCCAAAAACTTCATCTTTTGAGACAAAAACATCGGCTTGTTATATGAGTTTGAAGATTTTGTAGTTTTAAACGTTAATTTAAAAAAATACGAGTAGCACTAGGTCAAACAATTGCAATAAATTAATTATATTCTTTATTTTTATTTTTGTGCTGTTTTACCTGTTGTTCATTTATAAACAAATACAATGAGCTTGTCCGTGACGTATACTAGTTAGGAATAGAAACACCTGTATTAACCCGTATCGCGTGAATACGTATTAGCTAATCAGAACCCGGTTCTAAATAACTTTTATGAATGAAGCTGTATAACAACTCCTAATGAAGTCTGGACAAAGCTGTCGAATATGTCAACATACCAGACTTTTAATCAACTTCTAAATTTTAACTCTTAATAAATCAAAAACTACAGTGAATATTCAAAATTAAACCATGTAGATAAAAAATAATATTTTTAAAAACAAGACTGCAAACGAGCAAGTATTTATTTCTCAACAAACTTTTATCGAAAAAGTTTATTGAAATTTGTTCATATAAATTAAAAGCAAAAAATTATAAAAGCTAAAAATATTTGCAAAAATATTCAAAATATGAAATAGTATGTTCTTAAAAGACATGTAAAATTTCAAGTCTATTGAAGTTATGTCAAGAAAGATATCTGAAAGTTTGAATCACACCACCAATTTCAAACATGTTTTTTCATCACTGAAAATAAATAAATAAATAAGTAAATAAATAAATGAATAAATAAATAAAACTGGTAAATGTATTTGACTAAATCCATATTAATAACTTGGGAGGACTGTTCTATCTTAAAGCGCTCGGCATTACGAAATGAAATCACGGTTATTTCAAATAAACAAGATTCCGTGTCACGGTAGGCGCGGCATAAAAACGAAGCCAGCTGTATAATGTCATAATTGCAATGCAAAATTTGTGCACCTTCGCCTTTAGATAGCAACGTATCAATATAAGTGAAATACTCCTGACTGGAACATTAAACATCATTACTCAACTCAACTGTTATTAATAATTGAGTTCTGATACCTTTCATCGATTACATGATGTTGTATGATGATTGCGTAATATCTATCTTGTACCGATGTTGAGCTTTCTCAGATAGTACTTTCAAAAGTGGTACATGGCGTTATCCACACAATAGAAGCATGTGCAGTAGGGTAGAGTGTCATGTACAACCTTTTGAATTTTTACCAAACAAAATATTAAATTTTTTTTAACATACTTTATTGCTTTAGGTGTTACCTTACTGTATTTCCACAAATACAGTGCGCATGGAAAATGCAAGAATTGAGTCGTATTTTCCAACACACTCACAAAACATTGTTTTGTCAATACTTAATACAAAATTTACTGACCTAATAGGAAAAATATTATTCGTTTATGAAAAAGTGTACTAAATTCTGTCAAAATTATCCTTTCTGTACCTTCTTATTTGGAACAACTGTAAACGTTATGTCATTATTGGAATATTCATGATGACCACACCTGAAAAAACCCCGAATAACAGTGACATACCTGACGCTAAATGCCCTGATGAAACTTTGAATGAGGCCCATTTGGTGTATAGACTTGATCAAATTTCCAAATAATTTTTGCAAAATTTCTCTATGCACAGGAGAACTGAACAATAATGTTTTTAATTAAAAATATAATTTGGTTAGGTCAGTGCATTTTAAATGCATTTTATTGATAGTTTAATGGAAACATTTTCAATTTGAAGAAATAAATAATAAAAACCATGTGCACTCAATTTATGGAAATACAGTAGGTGAATTTGATATACAGTCAAACCCGTCTACCAAATGGAACCAGTAAAAGTGGCCTTTATGGACAAGTCGCCTGTATATGCAGGTTCAAATAATATGAATAAAGAACAATTGGGATGAAATTCTACTGGCCTTTATAAGCAGGTGGCCCTTACATATAGGTGGTCTTTAAGGCAGGTTAGACTGTAGTTTCATTTTAGTCCTCCTATTATCCTCTTTTCAACTTCTTAAAATGATTGGGTTTTCACAATTTTGGTCCAATCATTACTAATGAGGAGTTTTATTTCAAAACAACCGCCTAGTGCAATTTGTTACTTACAGATGCCAATAGCGGTAAGGTAAATTGGGTCTCCAATTTACGTGATATGCTATGTAATCTTGGTTTTTCTGACTACTGGTATTCCCAGAATGCTAGCCTTATTAATTTTGAGATAATTAAACAAAGATTGTATGACCAGTATATGCAGCATTGGTTTAACTACATAAATACATCTAGTAAACTTATTTTATATAAAGGTTTCAAATGTTGTGTACAGTTTGAACATTATTTAAATTGTGTAAATATTAAATATGTATATATGTTATCAAAATTTAGATGTAATTCCCTCCAGTTAAATGTAGTTACAGGTCTATATACATATATTCCTAGAAACCAACGGTTATGTACATGCTGTTCAATGGGTGTCGTAGAAGACGAATACCATTTTTTATTAATATGTCCAATCTACAGACAAGCTAGACTGAACCTTCTACCACCATATTATAACCGTTGGCCAACCCTACACAAATTTAATACTATAATGAACAGCAATTCCATCTCATTGTTAATTAAGTTATCAAAGTATCTTATTACAGCCTGGAACATTAGAACCAATATCTTATCCCCCACCTAATATTATTATTATTGTTATTATTGCTGTTATTGTTGTTATTATTATTATTATTATTATATTATTATTATTGTTTTTATTATTATTATTATTATTATTATTGCTGTTGTTGTTGTTATTACTATTGTTATTACATTGTAATAATAATAGTAGTGATAATGATGATGGTGGTGGTGGTGATGGTGATGATGATCATGATAATAATAATAATAATAATAATTATTATTATTATTATTATATTAAATACTTATTATCTATATTCATTATAAGTAAAACTCTACTCTGTGATACTTATTTTTGTTTTTATATATATTACAAATACATGTATTTATATTTAGTTTTCCACCTTCACAGTCTTCATATTTGTATTCTGCCGCCATCAATCCATTATTGTAAATAGTTAGGCTACAAGCATGTAATTTGCTTTATGCTAATAAAGTTATTATTATTATTATTAAAAAGTGCGCGCTTAAAATTAAAACAGGTGTAAATATAAAACTGGTATAATATGTAATTTAAACCCCTGAGCTTATATCTCTGATGGTGGCTAGTGCCCCGAGGATATCACAAACTTAGTAGGCAATAATTTCGTATTATTGTCAGAAATATACTATAATTGTCTAATTTTCCTGCAAGTTAAAATTTGAAATTTCTAAAAAAATAAGGTATACTCCCTCATGCAAAGTATTCCCTTAGCTTAATTTGGTAAAAATATTTTGGTCCTTTGGTAGCTTTTCAACATTTTTAAAATAATTTTGGTTTCATAATTTTGGTCCAAGCACTACTGGTAAGGAATTGTATTCCGAAACGGCTGTCTAATACTGTAAATATAAAACTGGTATAATATGTAATTTAGTAATAAGCATGTGACAGATAGTACGATAAAAAAACAAACATACTGATTCACGTCTAAATCACAATTCAGAAGCAAAGTAACAATTTTGAAACTAACAAGTTAGGTTAAACACGCGAACTTCCACTAGGGAAGTGAGACCGGGTTGCTTCGGAAGGGTAAACACCTCCTGTTTAATAAGGTACATCCGCCACGCGCGTAATCAAAATTGAGTGAAAGGAATATGCAACTTTTGGACATCAAATATATCGAGTTTAATCATGGACACATAAACATCAAACTTATCAACAATACTGTGATGCCATAAAACTTTTTGAGAATAGAGCGTTTTGCGAAAGGTAAGAGTTTAATGACTTTAGCCACAAGAACAGTCGAACCTGCTTTAAAGTCACCTCTATATAAGTTTCATCTGCTTTGAAAGACAAGTTAAATTTGTTCGCATTGCTCTTTATTTATGTTATCAGGACCACTTTATACGTGTGCAATCAAAATTGTGTAAAAGGAACAGGTAACTATGTATATGGCAATCCTGGACGCAGTGGCATCAAACTTATCAACAATACTATAATGACGGCCATAAATCTTTTGAGACTAGGGTGTTTTGCGGGAGGTAAAAGTTTAATGATTTTTGTCTAAAAAAACAGTCGAACCTGCTTTAAAGCCATCCCTAAATAAGTGTCATCTGCTTTTAAAGACCAGTAAAATTTGATCCAAATTGCTTTTTATTTACGTTATTTTGACCACTCTATAAAGGCCACCTCTTACTAAAGACCCATTTTAACGGTTCCTTTAAGTTACTATTATAGACAGGCAGTACAAAGATAGACCAAAGCTAAATGAAAATGACATTATTTTTGTTCGTGTGCGTGAGCTAGAAAAATAGTATCCTAAAAAGGCCACAACTCTTTATAATGGAGATTGGAAGTTTTATCTCATTTTCACAATATATATATAAAAAAAATAATAAAAACAAATATACAAGCCCATGTTGAAATCACAATCCACAAAGCAGAGAAAAAACTTTGAAACCTGGCATTTCCATCAGGGAAGTGAGACCGGATGATGTTCCGGAAGGGTAAGCATAATATTTTTTTTTATGAAGCAGTTAACAGTATATGCAATCAAAAACAAACATACTTACAATCCAGAAGCAAAGTAAAAACTTTGGAACTGACAAGTCAGGCTAGACACGTGAACTTCCACCAGGAAATTGAGGCCGGGTGCCTCGGAAGGGCAACCAAGCAACTTCTGTTTAGCTAGCTACACCCGCCACGTGTGTAATCAAAATTTTGTGAAAGGATCATGGAACTATGGGACTTCAAACATATCCAGGACAATCCTGGACACAGAGATCAAACTTATCAACAATACTGTGATGACGGCCATAAAACTTTTGCGAGTCTTTATAAGCCCGGGCTTACAATATCCCTGAGTCAACATATATATTATTTTTCTTACAGAGTGGAATTTTTACGAAAAACAGATTTCATCCATAAAACAAAGATTTCAATCGTCGAGTTTGAATAACACAAGGTAAATGACTTTTGTTTTATAAATAGAGTGTTCTAAAACAATGTTTATATGAAATAATTAATAAAATGTTATAGGGCATTGTAGCAGCCCTTTCGAATGGTTAAACTGACATATACTTGAAACCTCAAATCTTATAGTCCAGTAAGTGCTCGCTCGGTAAGTGGGAGCTCGTCTGTTCATGCCCCGACCAGGTCTAACAGAAGCCTTGAAAGTGGGTAGTGACCGTTCTTTCGCCAGGCACTCGGCATTACGAAATGAAAGTCACGGTTCTTTCGGATGGGAACTTAAAATAAACGAGGTCCCGTGTCACGATAGGCTTGGTACGATAAAAAAAACCCCAGCCGTATAATGCCATCAGCGCAACGCACAGGTACCTTCGCCTATATCTGGCGACGTCACGATATAAGTAAAATATTCTTGACTAGGGGGTTAAACAACATTACTCTCTCTCTCTCTCTCTCTCTCTCTCTGTCCCTCTCTCTTATAGTTCAGTACAAAATAGAATCAAGAATTATCTTTTTTCTGGTTAACTTTATCTCCATATGCCCACTAACAGTTGTTACAAATACTATCTGAAATAAATAATGCTTTGTGAAAACGTGTTCTATTTCAAATAATACATATGTTTCTAGGATGGTCTAGTGTGGCAAAAAATGCATACAATGATATTGTCAGGTTTTCAGTCACATAATTCTTTATTTCGTTGTTTATGAATTTAAGGTTGGCTTGGTTGGTTGAATGTTGCTTAACGTCGCATCAGCAATTTTTAGCTATTCGCTACGAGAACTACTAATTAATCTCTATGGATGAATGAATGAACAAGTTTCGTGCATGCAGGCGAACATTTTGTTGAAAGACCTTATGCAAAACGTTAATAAGAGAATGTTGAAGAGATGGGAAAAAAGATTAATTAACCCCATATATTTCATTATGCACACAAATGATAAAAAAAGTGTATCTTAGGTTATAATAAAGTATAATATTTCTATACTTCTAAATTATTACTCCGTCATTGTTACTGTCATTTATTCTTCATTTCTTAAATCATTAGATTGTGACAGACTAAAAATAAATGCAACTGAACGAAAATGGGCTGATAATCTCACTTTAAATGGGCTCAGAAATGTTAAATGTATACCCGAAAACAATTATGATTAATTACTTCCATAGCCTTTGCTTTACATTTTGTTCAAATGGCAAAATACATAAAAATGGAATTAAAATTCCACCAGTTTAACAAGAGTTATCTCCCTTGTGTATATAATTAAAACACTGCTTTCCTCCTGTTCAGATTTCGATAGGTTTTTTACCATTATCATTGTATGTATCTAAGCGCATATAAGTAACAAAAATATTCTGCTGCAATTAGTTTGAGGTCAAACTGAAAATTGACTGGACTACTGTAAATATATGTAATTTCGCGTGCATTTATTTTCGCGGTATATAATATTGAGACATATCCGCGTCGTTAAATTTCCGCATGCATTATAACACAATAAGCATAATATAATTTTCGCTCGGAAAACAAATGACCGCGAAATGAGCAAAAATTAATACACCGCGAAAATAAATACGTTTACAGTATTATTATATCCAGTAGATATCTTTGTATTTATCTTGAGTTTATACATTTTGCCATTAAAATATACTCGCATGTTTTTCACCTACAAATTGCTGTTTTAATTATTTTTGCTTACCATGTTTATTTTTTTATATTTTCTTTGTCAGGATATTTCAAAATTCCACTGATGTAACCACCGGCGCAAAAATTCTAATACTGACCTACATGAGGAGCGGTTCTACATTAACCGGAGATATAATGCAGCAGGATCCTGAATCATTCTATCTGTTTGAACCATTTAGAGTTATATCTCGTGGTATTGAAAGCAATATAACGTTTTCTTATCTCAATGGCATAAACAGGTTTGATATATTCTCACAAAATATCTGTTTGAGCCATTAAGGGTTATAACTCATAGTATTCGAGACAAGAGAGTATTTTCCCATCTCAGTAGTCTAAAACAAGGTTGTTATGTTCTCACAGGTTCGTATGTGTTTGAGCCATTTAGAGTTAAAGATCAGGGGATCCAAGGCGAAAGAGTATTTTCCTTTCTCAATAGTCTGAAAAGGTTTGATATATTCTCACAGAATATCTGTTTGAGCCATTTAGGGTTATAACTGATAGTATTCGAGACAAGAGAGTATTTTCCCATCTCAATAGTCTAAAACAAGGTAAGTTATGTTCTCACAGGTTCGTATCTGTTTGAGCCATTTAGAGTCAAAGATCAAGGGATCCAAGACGAACGAGTATTTTCTCAATAGTCTAAAAAGGTTTGTTATGTTCTCACAAAAATCCGTTTGAGCCATTTAGGGTCATAACTCATAGTATTCGAGGCAAGAGAGTATTTCCTTCTCTCCAGTGAATTAAAAAGTAACTTTTTACCCTACCGATGACCCGGTGCTTTTGAAAAAAAAATTAAAATTGATGATGTCGATGTCGATGACAGAATATAAAAAAAATTATCTGACTGCAAAAAATACTACAGCAGAATTAAATAAAACGTGCAAAGTTTAGCATATTAAACAGCTAAAGGAGTCTAGCAGATTCGGAAGGGCAAACGACTACCGTTTAGCTACTTTCACCTGAAAGGAGCATGTAACTATGGGAAGTCAGATATAGCCATGGTAATTATGAATACAGAGACATATATACTTATCAATAATACTGTGACGACGGCCATAAAAATATTTGAGGGTCTTAAAAAAGAATCTGGTTACCAAATAATTTTTGGTAAAAACAAGACCTTTCATAAGAAAAGTGTGGCAGGGTTCTCCAGTAACTGGCTAAAATAAGAAATAACAGAGTTTTGTGTTATCTATGCTTGAGTATAAGAGCTGGATGTAATTCTTATCTCATCTTCTTGCCCAGTCTGTTCCATTCTCTTCTAGTTCGAAGCATCCTCTGTAGCGGCCACAGGTGGCCTACTCTTTTTTCGAACTTTACAGAGTTGTTTACGCATGCATTGAGCCACGGGGCCTCGTTTTTCAGTCTCATCCTAAAGACTATTCTGGTAATGAGCTTTTTACGACTCTAGTATGAGCAGAAGATGAAAATCATCTCAGAAAATTTCCAAGTTCTGAGTGAGGTTTGAACCCACGACCCTTGACTTCAGAAGCCAGTGACAGTTCCACTCGGCTATGTCCGCCTATTCTGTATTACAATCTTAATGACTTTGACGGCATTGGAGACAATTTTGTCGAAAGATTCGTTGACCGTTCCTCCAGAGTAGATAATTGTATAATTGTATTTCTTTGTTCATTAATGAACAGGAAAAAACAATGTCTTGTGGTATGGTTATAATAAACATTTTTACTTTCAGGGTAGAAAAGAATTTTTCTGAAATTGCAGTAAAGGCCTTGGATAATTTGTTCCAATGTAAATTTGAACAAGTTCCTGTAAATCTATGGATTGATGATGTGTTCTTAAGTCTCAGTTTAAAAGCCAAAAATCTTAAGCTTTGTATGAAAACATATGGGACCCGTGGCATTAAAAACAGGACCCATGTTCTGATAAAATGTTTAAATGAATTAAAATCCGAATGTCTTAAGTCAAAGTTTATTGTAATTAAAACTATAAGACTAAGCATTGACCTTATTTTACCGATTATGGAAAAATACAAAAACATGAAGATTATCCATTTGATAAGAGATCCAAGATCTACCGTATCATCACAGATGAGGTTTATGAGAGGAATTACTAACAAACAAAAGCCAGGAATTGCAGAAAAGATGTGCACCCGTGTTCTAACAGATATTGAGGATTATAAAATACTTCAGTACAAATATCCAACTCGAGTAAATAGAGTCAGATATGAGAGTTTAGCATGTGATCCTGTAGATATATCAAGGAGGTTATATGAATTTTGTGGGATGAATTTTACAGAAAAGGTGATTCAACGAATCCGTGATTTGACTGAAAATTCGAAAGAGCAGAAAGGCGTTATGAATATAGTTAAATCGGATTCATGTGCCACGGCCTACAGTCGGTTGAAGAGTATTTCTAATATAAGTGTACTAGAGATGAACAGCTGCCACTACCTTCTACGGAAGCTTAATCTTAAACCATTTACGGACATTGCAGAGACAATATAATTTTATCAGAAAAATGGGCTGTTATAGGCAAACAATATTGACCTGTCCGCTTGGTTTTCAATCAGGTAGGACTACCACTTATATGAAAAGGGAACTAGTGGTAGTTAATTTCGTCTCCATGACATGATGGGACACACACATTGTTTATGTATGAACTGCGAATCTTATCACTACCCTTGTATATGGCGACCCATCGTATATGAATATTCCTAATGAAAGGTCAAGCCGACAGGTCAATGATGTTACCTATATCTCTTGATCAAAAGATTTTAATATGTAGGCAGTTGATATATCAAATCGGATTTTCTTGCTCTGTATGAATGGAAATCAATACGCATCGAATATCTGGCGGATAGTGAAAGTAGTGAACCTATTTTTAAATAGGAAAAATTAAAATACGTCAAAATCGGATTGTCTTCCTCGATAAGAACATAAACATCAACATGTCTTCAACGATTTACGAGCAAATTAAGTGGCTTAATTCTAAAATGCATTGAAATCGGCCTATCTCGTTTTGTCAGGTCAGACATCTGCCATTTGTAGTGTCTGACAAACAGTAATAACACAGGGTCTGCAAGACTTTTACACACCAGGAAGTGACTTCTATTACGTCAGATGATAAATTGTTGCCTGAATCTCATAATATCTATTCTAAATACAGATTGCTTGTTGAAAAATAGTTGATAGTTAAAAAATCGCGAGGTTGAGATTGCAAAGATCATATTAAGAAGGAAATCCCGAACCTTGACCTACGTAACAAACAAAATAATACTACAACAAAATGAGAATCAGAACCAGAAACTAAACGCGAAAGAATAACATTTTAGGAAGGCATTGGGTACTGTTAGGACAAAGTGTTGAAATTTTCAAATAGGAAAAATTAGTTGAAAGACCAGTACTTAACAATGTACAAGACAACCAAAAATAAGAAACAAAAATATGAAAAACAACCTAACCAGACATGGTAAAGAAAAAATAAATATAAATTTAAGACAACACATTGTGTGATAGTGACGTCAAACTATTGCTGTCTGTACAGCAGTACAAATATGGAAATATGTCCCGCTCTCTTTTATAAAAACAGTCTTTAAACACTTGTTCTATCCTAACAACTAACGTACTGTGAAATCATTAATTTTCGTTGGGGATCAATTTTCGTGGTTTTAGTGGACAGTCTGAACCACGAATTTACGACCACCACGAAATATTAACCTCAAGTAAAAAGACAAGATATATGATAACTAATGGACATGCATATATGTACCATATTGTTTTGCTCTAGCGTAACTCGCACATAAACCCAAACTTTTCAGGAGTTAAAGATCGATGTGTGGATGTTTAATTTAATTATGAAAATTATTTCAGTAAATATATTATAGTTAATAAATTCTTCATTAATTTTTTAAATGTTTGTTTTCAATTAGGAACTGGTCGGGACGATAGGGACAGACAGGTTTCTAACCGTAACTTTCATCATCAATTATGGCCCATCTCATTTAAATTCCAATCCGATTACATATTAATTAAATAAACATTTTAACAATCTCTATAAACCTGTTTTATATTTATTATTACTAAGTCAGCTGTTTGATTTCTAAAAAACCAAACTTCATTCGAATCAATCGGTAAGAGCCGCCATTGTTACTCTCGTAAACAGCTGATTAGGTCATCAGAGGTCAATAATTAGAATTTTTATAAAGTTGCCGATGTCACAGAAAAACATTCAGTTTCGTGTAGAGTGATTATAAAATACGTTGTGATTGATGTTCTATGCATAAACTTTTAAATCTAATTAATTCCCGCTTATTTGTACAACGTAACAGGTAGATCTACTCAGGCCAGGTGTCACATCGCTTGTGTAGTTAATTGTTACTGATATAATGATTAAAGGTAATTAGCGCCTCTCCGAGACTAATCATTAATCCGCGTCTCTGTCATGGTTTATTGCTTTCTTATTTCAACAAATAACTTTTTCTATAGGTGCCGATAAACAAACAAAATATGACTTCCTACCCGTTATCAAGGCCCAAAGGACAAACTACATTTTTGACAAAACAGTAAAACCACGAATTTACGTCCCAACGAAATGTTATTTTTTACCGATTCCACGAAAATTGGACCCAACGAAAATTAATGATTTCACAGTATTTTAGTTCCTCGTGTACCAAATTGTTAAAATGCACAAATACACTTAATTACATCTTTGTATAGGTTTAAACTGTTTTTGTGCCAGCTTTCAGATCTTTTTCAAGTGGGTTTTTTTGCAATTATCTTTGCCCATGCGATAAATGAACATGTGGTATCATTGTCAATTGTCGTTAAACTAACTATTTCTGTATGTAAGGATTATAAATACACCATTGTTTAAAAGTTCCTTTTGTTTAATAAGCAAACGATTGACAGTTCAATCAATCAAATGATTATTTTTTATAAGTAAGAGGGATAAAAAGTTCGTTTGCGTCTAGATTATAAATAATTCATTGTTTATAAGTTCCTATTGTTTGATAAACAATTGACAGTTCAATAAATCAAATGATTATTTTTATATGCAAGATGAATAAATAAATACTTTTGTATGTACATTATAAATGCACAATTGTTTAAGAAACAAACAATTGACAATTCAATAAATCTGAATGTTCATCAAACAAAGAAAGTTCAAACAGCGGCGGGTCTATAATCCAGGACCAAGTTGTTCGAAGCTTGATTAGTTTGATCAATGATTAACAAAAAAAATTTAAAAATTAATTTACCATTATGAAATTGATAGTTTTATAACAATGTGCTTGTGTTTGATGAAATTTATTCATTTTCGATAGTTTCAACAATAATTTCACAATATATCTGAAATATTACCAAATTTAAATTTTGGCTAATCAGTTGATTAAACTAATTAAAATTCGAACAACTAGTCACAGATGTGTATTAAAAATCAAACAAAGTCTGCCAGAAAATATATTTTTGAAATTCTTTTTCATTTAATTCAATATACAACACTTTTACAGGATGCAAGTACAAGACACAAAACATACTATATATAACAAATGTTTTAAATGGTAGAGAGAGAGAGATGTTGATTCATTAAAACCATTTACCATGGGTACTCTTGAATAAAAAAACATGCCTCTATTTTTAATGTCACTAGCTCTTTAGCCTTATCAAAAACAAACATACCAATCCATGATTAAATCACAATTCCCCATCACACCCCAAAAATAAAAAAAAAAGACTTTGAATCTGGCAAATGTAATTAAGATGTGCGTTAATAGTAATAAGTTCAATGCAATATTTTTATATAATGTATGTCGGGTGACAGATACAATGCTAAAACACTCAAATTCATCTGTATCTCACAAGGAATTCTAATAAAATTGAATTTGTGCATGTGCATATTTACCATTTAGGAAATAACGATATTCTAGTTGGTTGGAAAGAAAAAAATGTGTATATAATAATGATTTTAGTAGTTTGTTTATTCGCAAGTTATCACCCGGCCTCACTTCCCAGGTGGAAGTTAACGTGTCTAACCTAACTTGTCAGTTCCAAAGTTTTTACTTTGCTTCTGAATTGTGATTCGGACATGGATTAGTATGTTTGTTTTTGATTAGGATTCTGTTTAATGGAAAGCAATAGTTTGGCATCACTATAATGTATTTAAAATTGTCTTTTTTTCTCCTTCTATGACACATTTTGAGCAATAGTATGTATGTCATAGTGTTATAGATAATAATTGACGTCATCATGACGTTTGAATACACTACGATCACAGAGTACCTTTTTAACGTTCCGTTCTGTTTTAATCTTTTTACGGTTAAAAACAACAAAGGAACATGATTATGTGCAACAGTTAATCGATGTGCTTTTGATTTTAACATGAAACTATGATTTTGATAAAGTATTACGTATTTTGCATTTTTCATAAATTGAAGACCGTAATCTTCGCCGTCATGCCTTTGGCCTGATCATTGTTATTCATACTTGCATCGATAACAAAAAAGAAGGTCATTTCTTAAATAAATGACATTGTTGTTATTTATTTCCTAGCTGCATGATACATTAGAACATGTCACCAAACGGTTTATACAGTACTTGTAATAGTTTCAATGACACAAAATGCCAACAACAACAATAGTAATAATAATAATAATAATAATAAAAATAATAATAATTTTATTATTATTATTATTATTATTATTATTATTATTATTACAACTGTTTCCTTTAAATTTTGTATAGATAATCAAAAGCAAACAGATAACATGCAAAATGTGCGTACAAGAGTTTTTTGTCAAATAATATCGAGGGCTGTTACGCCGGATTATGTAATAAATGTAACGTAATATAAATCGTGTAGTGCAATTATATTTTTCGTTTAATGTAATAAAACCTGGTTATGTAATAAAACAAAGTTTTGTCCAATATCATTTTTACATTACACCGAAAATTTATTACAGTTCGCGAAACATTGTTTGATTACATCACACGTTTTATTACATTTCATGAAAAAATTATTTTACTACAAGAGGGATATTACATTTCTTGGCATTTATCAAACAGTACTTTATCCACATAGTATTTTCCATAGTGTCCAAGTAAAAATATTGTTTTTTTTTCTTTCTTGTCTCGTTTGGTTGTTTTTTCAGTAACTTGTGTTCATGCTTGTGTTGACTGTTAATAAGTACAAGTTTTATTGTTAATAATTATTGCTTTTTTCTATTCATAATGAATACGAAAAGAATAAACATGCAACCAAGACGAAATTTCATATAAATATTGCCGAGTTGAGGTAACTGTAGCGATGTAGGACTGTGTATAGTAGATATAATAGAATATTTTAGTCCGGATGCTTTAACAGCTCTTTGTTTAGAATGCTAGTTTTCACCTGGAAGGGTTTGGTTCTATCCTTCGTTGGGACACTCAATTAGGGAATGAATTTTCCTCACACCTATTTACCAATATAATTACCCACGGAATTGTTGCAGCAGATTCCAAGTTGCGAAAGCTTAGGTTAACAGTGGAGGATGTAGCGGGGCAGAGCTAGTTTTTATGCTGTATATTAGTAGATATAATAGTGAATAACCGCTAGGTTTTAACCCTGACTGACCTTGTTCGATCATAAAACGGGGTACTGGGCAAGGAAGTGATTTTTTCAAACGTTTCTTACATCATGTCCAAATACAATAACCAACCGATTGGGCTGTGAGATTTTCAAAGTGAGAATGTTTCTCGCTGTTTTGAAGTTGCATATAGTAGATATAATAGAGTGTTGTAGTGCCAGACGTTCTGGTCTGGACCTGTAGCTTTGCCGTAGAATACTAGCTTTTTTAACCAGAAGGACCGGTTTCGATCCTTAACCGGGGCACTCGGTGAGGAAGTGTTCATTTCTTCATGTTAGATTTACACCAACTACAATAACCCAGGGAAGTTGTGCGAGATTCCCATGGTGGGACAACTCATGATAAAAGGGGATATTTAGCGGGAATGAGTTAATCGTGGTGGCGTTGTGTTTGTATGTAGTAGTTTATTATATAATAGAGTGATTTACTGCAAGACTTTTGGTCCTGATTATTTAGAATGCTCAATTTTCTATCCTTATCTGGGACACTCGGTAAGGAAGTGAATTTTTTCATGTGATTCTTCCCTCCTCTTACACTTCTAATTGACCCGAATGAAAATCAGATTTTTTTGGTTATATTTAAATTTCTAATAAGGAATGGAACATTTTTTAACATTTTGAAAACGTTTGTAACGCAAATAAAATGAAAAAAGAAAAAAGATAAAAATAAACTTTTAATTTAGTGTCAATGAAAAATGTATCCAGTGGTTTGAGTATCTTTTTCAGAGACACTCCGGCCATTTTGTAACTAGTGATACAACATTGACCTGTCCGCTTGACCTTTAATTTAAGTATTTACTATGGGCGAGTATAGTGTGTCAGGTCAAACATTGATTCACAATGCACTCTAGTGCATAATTGGAAACACTATTACAGTTTTAATATTAAACAATTGTATTGTGTATGTATTAACAGCGAACCATGACTAAATGTTTGGTAGATCCTACCATATAAAAATAATAATAAAAGGTCAAGCGGACAGGCCAATGTTGTTTACCTACACACGAACATATATGTGTAAACAAAGATTATACATATTATGATGTATATATTTATCAATAAAGAATTTACAATCTCAGCACGACATTCATTTATTTTTTGTATGTAGAAAAACACGTTCAAATATTATTTTGAAAACGTCAAAGAGATGGACAGTCACAAACTAAATACATTGTTCAAACACCTACATATAGTCCAGTCAATCTTTGAAAAAATGGTTCAAACCTCAAAGTAATTGCAACAGAAAATATTTTATACCATTGTTTTTAGGAAAGGTGTTATTATTTACCATAAAAAGTCGACAAATTTCAATTAAGTGCAATGTGGTTTTTCCAATAGAATTTTCTATAGAAAAAGGAGTTAACACTATGGTGAGCATAGACATCTTTACAAAAGTATTCTTTGCTACTATATAAAAACAGCAAAGAAATCAGAAACTTAAATTAAAATGAATAATTAAAGACAATATTGAATGCAATATATATATATATATATATATATATATATATATATATATATATATATATATATAATATATATATATATATATATATATGGAATATAAGAAATTTAAATATTATGAAAAACGGCACTAAGGAAATGTCGAAGAGATGAAAATTAGATTAATTAACTCAGATATATTATATTATGCCTACAAGTGATAAAATAAGTAAAATATTTCAATACTGCTACGGCATTTTACCGAGTATTCAGTCGTTAATTCTTCATTACTAGAAACTTAAGACTGAGACAGACTAAAATATAAACTGCAACTAAATTAAAACGGGCTGATTACTTAACTTTAAATGAGCTAAAAAATGTTAAATGTATATGTTAAATCAATTATGATTAAATTCAGTCCATTTATTATACGTTTTGTTAAAATGGCAAAACGTATAATAAATGGACTAGAACACCACCTGTTTTGCAAGAGTTATCTCCCTTGTCTATAGAAACCCCCCATAAGAAATTAATACGCCTCAAAACCTGTTAAACTTATTTGATTTTGGTAGATTTTTACCATAAGCATTTTATGTATCTAAGAGCATGTTAGTAACAGAAAATATTCTGTTGCAATTAGTATGAGGTTTAAATGTAGATTGACTTGACGATTGACTACTTTATTTTATTTCTACTATTTATTAAATAATAATGGTTATTTACATTTAATTATAAAAAAATTATTTTATTATATAATTAAATGGGCCGTCAAATTGTCCAGGATAATTTTGAAGATAGGAACATCATACCTATCAACAATATTGTGATGATGAACATAAAACTTGTTAATAGCCTTAATAAGGCTAAGTTTACAATATCCCGGAGCCAACAATTCATATGTTTACAGCTTGCTTCGTTGTTTAAAGTTCCTTTGTGGGAAGAACTTCTACCAAAGCGTACTAATTGTTAATCAAATACACCATAAGCAGTAAGCAGTAGAAGCATGGAGATTGCTGCATAGAAACAGAAAATTCACAATAGAAATTTTTCAAACGTTCCGTTTGTTATTTAGCTTCAAATGCAGCGTTTTGTTGATGTCACATTTGAGGAATAAGCCCAAACATGAATAAGAACATGAATGAATTAGTCGTCATGCATATTCTTTGAAGCTCACTAAACCAATTTCATTGGTACTAAAATCCCGTTTTCAGAGATTGTGGTCACAATTTACAAAAAAAAAAAAAATAATAATAATAACAATAAAAAATAAATAAAAAAAAATTCTTGTATGATTTTATTATTTTCATTTTTTATCATTTTGTCTTAATGAACAATGTCAATGTATGCTAGAAATCTTATGCCACCAGATAAAATGGTTAAGTTTTGTAAAATTTGGCCACAATCTTTGGAAAAAACGGCATTTTAGTAATAATAAATATGGTTTAAGATAGATGATATAAACGCATTCTTCAAATTTAAGATTATTGATAGATAGAAAGTCATCTACATATCTGTACGTGGAGTTGCATAATTTGGCGACAGTCTGATCTCCAGATATAACAAGGTTCTGCATAAATTCTGTTTCATAAGAATAACGAAATAAATCAGCAAACAATGTTGCACAGCTGTTTTTATTGACATATTAAATTTCTGTTGGAAAATTGCCCAACAAAACCGTAAAATACTCATATGTTTGTCTATCAAATGATCTAATATTTTATAGATGGTACGGTACCTTCAATAAAATTTTATTGCAGTCCATATGGTGCTAGACAAAATTTTACGAGGATATAAGACATCAATTTATACCAAAACTATTTTTTCAATCCCCAAATGTTCATAAATTTGTTATTCTCTTGTCATCCAAAAAATTGTCAAATATACAAGCAGTGGGAAATTTTCTATATCACGCATTTCAAAAACGAAAATTGTATATAAAACACAATAATATTGTAGTATAGCTTTCACAGCAGAAATGTAATGTATATACTATGTAACTATGTAACTACTATATGGGTCTGTGGCCTTACAAATAAAGATTATATCTATACAAAATAACAAGAATCTCTGTTTAGCACTAGATATTTTTTACTTGACTGATCAATGTAAAAATGACAAGTGAATGCTTTGTTTTAAACTTTCATTTAATTTAAAATGAGTGATAGTGGTGCAAAGTTTTTTTTATTTTAACATTTTACACGAGATAAAGTATTAGAAACATGATGTTCAAGCATTTTTTTAGAATATTTAGAATAAATTAAAAAGCATGAAGATGAAAATTATATTCTTGAAAAAAAATTGAAACAAGGGTGGCCTTAAATATTTGCGGGGAGTATACAATACTGATAATTATGATTATATATAATTACACAAATTGGTTTTGCAAGTGGCAAAGATATCAAAGTTATTGTAGAAAAAAATCAATATGTTTCATTTCCTCAAATCTCCCGCCAATATTTCAGCAACATAATACAAAAGTAATTATTTTTTTGTATAAGACATTGATGGGTATGGTTTTTTTTATACATGTATGAATTTATTAAATGATATTAATACTGTACGGTTAAAAAAAAATAAAAAAAGATCACTGTGTAGGCTAAGTGCGAAATATGGAACAGGTGCAAAATATAGAAACAATAAAGGGAAATGTACTCGGAATCGCATCGGATTTTTCTCAGTCTGAAACTGGATTCCGAACGAAGGAAGTATTATTCATCACGTTATAAAAATATTCATCTAATGAATACTGATGTTCTAAATGTTTGGAAACAGCGTTGTGCTATATTTTATTGGGAAATTAGTTGAACTAACGAATTAAAAAACTACAAAAGCCTGTAATTTGAGTGAATGCGCTTTATTTGTGTCAATTCTGAAAATGATGTTTATGGAAAAAATACAAGATTAAAGTTTCAATTATTTGACAAGAAACGATACCCACATGTGATTTTTTGCCAGAATGCACAATAACCGAAGAGAAAAGAAAATTGTTTTGATGTTAAGCAGTGCCGTCACTTTCTTTAAGTTTCTACATAATCGATAGTGTTAATACAAACTTCTAATCAAAATAAGACTTACGAATCCAATTTGAATCACAATCCACAAGCAAAGTGAAAAACTAACAAGTTAGGTGAAAAACGTAAAGTTTTACTAGGGAGGTAAGGCCGGGTGCTCCGGAAGCGTAAGCACCCCCTGTTTCGCTAGTTACACCCGCAACGAAAGAAACATTTTATTTGTAAGCAGCTTGCTTTGTTGTATAAAGTCTACGTAGTGGGAACAAGCTTTACCATAGCGTATTAATTAGCAAACAAGTACGCGAAAAAGCAGGTATATTGCTGCATAGAATAGGAAAGCTGACAATACAAAAAACTGAAGTCATGACATTTGTCATAGTTTCAAATGTAGCCTTTCTTTGGCGTCATAATTGAAGTACAATTCTAAATATGAGGCAGGATTCAGTCGTATCTAAACAAAAACAACACACTACCAAATTACGAAATAACTTTGAGCCCTACATGGTTTCAAAGTTCTTATGATTTGCGACATCTTGTGATAAAAGACATACATTTCTGATGGAGTTTGCTGAATAGTCTTAACTAAATATAAAATTGGAGCTTATTCTGACATTCTCATAAGCTGAATTACAATGTTGAAAGAACGTTGATAATAGAGAAATGAAAATCAAATACGTGATTTGTCGATTACTGTTGGCTTTCTTGACAACATAAGATTTAACATTTGTATTCAGATATCACTCATGGTTTTGAAAAAAGGTCCAATATACTATCAACAAAGCACTCGTTAGCTTGTATAATTAATATCCAAATTAATATATAATTAAATTCAAATTTTAAAAGAACACAAAAACAAACATACGTGTTAATGTTCAAAATTACTACGGTCCAACCTGCCTTAAAGGCCACCTCTATATAATGGCCACCTGCTTATAAAGGCAAGTAGAATTGTACCCAAATGGTTCTTTATTAATATCACTTGAACCCGTAAAGGTCACCTGCTCTTAAAAGTCACTTTTAATGGTTCCCTTGGATGGCCTTTATAGATAGGTTTGACTCTATCCTTAAAACAACTAAATTTTTGAAAGCTTGAAAAATAATTTAAACATGTGAACTTCCACCAGGGAAAGTGAGGCAGGTGATCAGGAAAGATAATCACTTCTAGTTTAGATAGCTTAATCCGCTATAGTTGCCTTACTGTAAATAAGTCAATGAAAACAAACTGGTGTCGTTGCAAGTTTTTGAAGCAAAAATGGCGTCAACTCCTTTCGTTAACAAAAACAAACAAAATTGCATCACCGGGAAATACCCCAAACTAAATAGCGGCGCGCGGCTACATAGGTAGATCAGAAATGTTTGTCAATGATAAAGATTTCTTAAAAATCTGAAGAAACTAGACAAGTCCAAGATGATAAATAACGATAAAACGAACAGAAGAATACCAATACCAACGCCACCTATTGATTTGCTGCTCAGTCTACTGTCAGGGGAGCTAACTAGCTTTCGTCTATATTTTGAGGTGTTTGTAATATTTATTTTCATGTCAGCAATCATTTCAGCAAATTCTTCTTCTGTTATATTGCTAGGTCGGCTTTCACAACTACAATCTGAAAAAATAAAAAATAAAATAAAATGAATTAATAAATTAAAAAATTAATAAGAGCACTAGAGCACATCAACAAATGTTTTTGAGTTCCATGTTCCTTTCAATCAAAATTTTAATTTTACACGTGACGTGTCAAGTGTAGCTAGCTAAACAGAGGATCTTACCTTTTCGGAGCAACTGATCTCTCTAAGTCTTACAGTTTAACTGAATCTGTCAATTTTCAAAGCTTTTTTGTCTTCAAATTGTTATTTGGGCATGAATAGTTATGTTTGTTATATCTTATTAATTTCGTTTTACCACTTCTGTGTCGAATAAACATTATGGAAATGTTTATTTTTCCCATGCTTCTTGACTTCAATTCCAATTTCTGATATTAATTTACTTAGTAATATACCAAGGAAAAGGAATTTCAGTTTGCGTCACTTATGACGTCAGAGTGACGCAACCACAATAAATTCATAAATATTTGGTTGTTTTTGATGGTTTTTTGTTGTTGTTTGTTTAAATATTGAGAGTTCAGTTGAGCTGAGTAATGGTTTTTAACGTCCTAGTAAAGAATATTTCACTTATATCGAGACGTCGCCAGCTATAGGCGAAGGTGCCTATGCGTTGCGCAGATGGCATTATACAGCAGGGGTTTTATCGTGCCAAGCCCGCCGTGACAAAGGACCTCGTTAATTTTAAGTTCCCATCCGAAAGAACTCTGACTTTCATTTGGTAATGCCGAGTGCTTGCCAAATGATCAGTTACTACACACTTTCAAGGCTCTCTACCAACTTAGCTACCGCAGTGGTATTTTAAATATTGAAAAGTCATTTTTTTTTATTTTTATCAGCCGTATTCTGGTTCTAAGATGCTAAAATGGCGTTTCCAAAAATTCCGCCGAGTGTACATGTACTGTTGATGTACTGTGTACTGTCAGTGTACTATGTACTGTTAATGCACTGTGTACTGTTGGTGTACTGTTAGTAACGTTGGCGTCACTGTGTACTGTTGGTGTACTGTGTACTGTCAGTGTACTGTGTACCGTTGGTGTACTGTGTACTGCCAGTGTACTATGTACTGTTGGTGTACTGTGTACTGCCAGTGTACTATGTACTGTTGGTGTACTGTGTACTGTCAGTGTACTATGTACTGTTAATGCACTGTGTACTGTTGGTGTACTGTGTACTGTCAGTGTACTGTGTACTGTTAATGCACTGTGTACTGTTGGTGTACTGTGTACTGTCAGTGTACTATGTACTGTTAATGCACTGTGTACTGTTGGTGTACTGTGTACTGTCAGTGTACTATGTACTGTTAATGCACTATGTACTGTTGGTGTACTGTGTACTGTCAGTGTACTGTGTACCGTTGGTGTACTGTGTACTGTCAGTGTACTATGTACTGTTAATGCACTGTGTACTGTTGGTGTACTGTTAGTAACGTTGGCGTCACTGTGTACCGTCGGTGTACTGTGTAATGTCAGTGTACTGTGTACCGTCGGTGTACTGTGTACTGTTGGTGTACTGTGTACTGTCAGTGTACTGTGTACCGTTGGTGTACTGTGTACCGTTGGTGTACTGTGTACCGTCGGTGTACTGTGTACTGCCAGTGTACTATGTACCGTTGGTGTACTGTGTACTGTCAGTGTACTATGTACTGTTGGTGTACTGTGTACTGTCAGTGTACTGTGTACCGTTGGTGTACTGTGTACCGTTGGTGTACTGTGTACTGTTGGTGTACTGTGTACTGTCAGTGTACTATGTACCGTTGGTGTACTGAGTACTGCCAGTGTACTGTGTACCGTTGGTGTACTGTGTACCGTTGGTGTACTGTGTACTGTTGGTGTACTGTGTACTGTCAGTGTACTGTGTACCGTTGGTGTACTGTGTACTGCCAGTGTACTATGTACTGTTGGTGTACTGTGTACTGTTGATGTACTGTGTACTGTCAGTGTACTATGTACCGTTGGTGTACTGTGTACTGTTGGTGTACTGTGTACTGTCAGTGTACTATGTACCGTTGGTGTACTGTGTACTGTCAGTGTACTATGTACTGTTAATGCACTGTGTACTGTTGGTGTACTGTTAGTAACGTTGGCGTCACTGTGTACCGTCGGTGTACTGTGTAATGTCAGTGTACTGTGTACCGTCGGTGTACTGTGTACTGCCAGTGTACTATGTACTGTTGGTGTACTGTGTACTGTCAGTGTACTATGTACCGTTGGTGTACTGTGTACTGTTGATGTACTGTGTACTGTTGGTGTACTATGTACTGTTGATGCACTGTGTACTGTTGGTGTACTGTTAGTAACGTTGACGTCACTGTGTACCGTCGGTGTACTGTGTAATGTCAGTGTACTGTGTACCGTCGGTGTACTGTGTACTGCCAGTGTACTATGTACTGTTGGTGTACTGTGTACTGTCAGTGTACTATGTACCGTTGGTGTACTGTGTACTGTTGATGTACTGTGTACTGTTGGTGTACTGTGTACTGTTGATGTACTATGTACTGTTGGTGTACTGTGTACTGTCAGTGTACTATGTACCGTTGGTGTACTGTGTACTGTTGATGTACTGTGTACTGCCAGTGTACTATGTACTGTTGGTGTACTGTGTACTGTCAGTGTACTATGTACCGTTGGTGTACTGTGTACTGTTGATGTACTGTGTACTGTTGGTGTACTGTTAGTAACGTTGGCGTCACTGTGTACTGTTGATGTACTGTGTACTGTCAGTGTACTATGTACCGTTGGTGTACTGTGTACTGTTGATGCACTGTGTACTGTTGGTGTACTGTTAGTAACGTTGACGTCACTGTGTAATATGTACAGTCAGTGTAGTGTTTACTGTCAGTTTACTGTGTACCGTTGGTGTACTATGCACTGTGTACTGTTGGTGTACTGTTAGTAACGTTGACATCACTGTGTACTTTGTACTGTCAGAGTAGTGTTTACTGTCAGTGTACTGTGTACCGTTGGCGTACTATGTACTGTTGATGTACTGTGTACTGTTGGTGTACTGTTAGTAACGTTGACGTCACTGTGTACTGTGTACTGTGTACCGTTGATGTACTGTGTACTGTTGGTGTACTGTGTACCGTTGGTGTACTGTGTACTGTTGGTGTACTGTGTACCGTTGGTGTACTGTGTACTGTTGGTGTACTGTGTACCGTTGGTGTACTGTGTACTGTTGGTGTACTGTATACTGTAAGTGAATTGTGCTCTGTTGGTGCACTGTGTACTGTTGGTATACTGTGTACTATCAGTGAACTGCGCTATGTTGGTGTACTGTGTATGTTGATGTACTATTAGCAACGTTGGCATCACTGTGTTCTGTTGGTGTACCATATACTGTTGGTGTACTTACTGTTAGTAACGATGACGTCACTGTGTTCTGTTGGTGTACTTACTGTTAGTAACGATGACGTCACTGTGTTCTGTTGGTGTACCAGTAGTAACGATGACGTCACTGTGAACTGTTGGTGTACTGTTAATAACGTTGACGTCACTGTGTATTGTTGGTGTACTGTTAATATCGTTGACGTCACTGTGTATTGTTGGTGTACTGTTAATAACGTTGACGTCACTGTGTACTGTTGGTGTACTGTTAATATCGTTGACGTCACTGTGTATTGTTGGTGTACTGTTAATAACGTTGACGTCACTGTGTACTGTTGGTGTACTGTTAACAACGTTGACGTCACTGTGTACTGTTGGTGCACTGTGTAATGTTGATGCACTGTGTACTGTTGGTGTACTGTGTACTGTTGGTGCATTGTGTGCTGTTGGTGTACTATGTACGTGTAATGTTGGTGCACTGTTAAAAACAATGACGTCACTGTGTACTGTTGGTGCACTGTAAGTAACGATGACGTCATTGTTAACTGTTGGTGTACTGTGTACTGTTGACGTACTGTAAATAACGTTGACGTCACTGACGGTAGTTACTTCTGCCTCTGAAATGAACAATTAGTTGTAATTATTTAACAAAAACGTATTAAATCATATATAAACATACGAATCATTTCTAAATCATATGCCAAAGAGCAAAGTAAAAAAATTGAGAACAGTGCCAAAATTAAGTTAAACTCGTAAACTTCCAGTAGGGACTTGAGGCTGCCCCAGAAGGATAAGTACCTCCTGTTTAGCTAGTTACTTCCGCCACATGTGAAATATTACTTATAATCATCAAAAACAACATATTAATCAATGTCCAAATCACAATCCAAAGCAATAAGGTTAAACACGTTAAACTTCCACCAGAGACGTGAGGGTGCCCCCGAAAGGGTAAGTACTGTTTAGCTAGTTATTTCAGCCACGTGTGAAATAGGTACTTCTAAGCATAAACAACCCCCATACTAATCCATGTCCAAATCACAATCCAAAGCAATTGAGTTAAACGCATGAACTTCCACAGGAAAGTGAAGCCGGGTGCCCTGGAAGGGTAAGCTTCGTTTGTATTTATTTATTTTACACCATATGCTGGACCATTTTTCTATTAGTCTAGTGGGTGCATGCTTGCAACATCAAATCCTATACCCCAAGAATAATATATAGTCAATCTACTAAGAAAAACGACAAGTAATGTGGTTGAGTTATTTTTTCTTATTGTCATGGAAAATTTTGACGGCCCGTGTTCCCGGAAAAATGTCTTTATATTTCAGAAATTGTCCCCAGGTGTTATTATATAGAGGCAACAAAAATATTATGCCGCTGTATCCATAAAATTACCCTGACTATATTGTACATCCCATAGATCGGGTGTTTCCCTGATGGAACCTCAAGTGCTGATCTCGATATGCCAATTTGCCATATTTGGAGGGGGTGATTTGAACCTGTGTTGATTGGTTCATCAATGAACCAGCAAACCATAATTGACGTATCGCCGGTCACGGCCACAATGTTCCGTCAAATGGTCGGATACAAAAAGAATGAAACCTCGGCCTGAATAGCGCCATTTAATAACATCACTGACACTAGTACGTCATTAGTTGCCGTGACACTGCTTTGGCACCGTGATGGCAGCCAGTGTCGGAACATTGTGGGCGTGGTCGGCGATACGTCAATTATATTAAAACATTCGGTTAAGTGTAGAAAAATGCCATTATATCATTGACAGAGACAAAACTTAACGAATATGTAAATGATGTTTTGCTTAAAACAGTTTATTTTTTGAAAAACTACAGAATCAAGGTCTCCGCCTTCAAAAATCACACTTCGGACAAAATCATTTTGAATTTGGTCAGGAGAAAAAGTTATGGATTTTTTTGTGGGGAAAAATCATTCCAATTTTTGTAATGTAAACGTAGACACACTACCGTTTTGAAGCGTAAAAAATTATGCTGCTTCTCATGTATATATCAAAAACAAGCATATAAGTTCATGTCTAAATCACAATCCCAAAGCCAAGTGAAAAACTTTGGACCGGTTAAATTAAGAAAAACGTGAACTTCCACTAGAGAAGTGAGGTCGGAGAAATCAGGAAAGGCAATCATCACCTGTTTAGATAGCAAACACCCGGAACGGTTTAATCAAAATGAGAATGAAAGGAAATTTGCAACTATGTGATGTCAAATATATCCAGGTACATTATGAATATAGAGACATCATATTCGTCAACGATATTGATGGATCGCCGGTCACGCCCACAATGTTCCGACACTGGCCGCCATTACGGTACCAAGGCAGCGTCACGGCAACTAATGACGTTCTAGTGTCAATGACGTCATTAAACTACAGAATCCAGGTCGAGTTATCATTCTTTTTGCGTGCAATTCAAGCATGTCGAACCTTTGTCGAAACTTAGTGGGCGTGGCCGGCGATCTGTCAATTGTGATAACGGTCATAAAACTTTTTGGGGGCCTTGATAAACCTATGAGTTAAATCATAAAAATTAAAAGGATAAACTACCGGTTACAGTTAAGTTGAATAACAGTGTTTTAACCCCAATCAAGAGCATTTCACTTACCCTAGGAAAACCCTAACGGCATTCTAAAGTTTCTCTATCTGCTTTTGGTTTTAAATATAAGGTTTAATTATAGTCATGCATAATTGTAATACAACTGTTCAGTATTAAATGTGGAGAGAATTCGAAGAACAAGCTCTGTTACAATGGGCTAAAAAATTCACAGACTCAAACAGTGCACATACCCTCCAAAAACAATTACAGCACGAACAAAATATATGCAACGGTCTTCATATAGACGATAAGAACCGCTAGGATTAGGTTAATCCTCTAGATGCGTGCCGGACGCACATACGGACATACAGACGGAGGTATTACTATATTCTAGCCCCATATTGTGGTGGAGGATATAATAGACAAGAAATCCTGCTAATGCAGAATCATGCCCACTTCCGGAAAACTGTTTTAAAAGTGAAAAGAGGCATAACTTTGTAAAAAAAACTATTCGCTATTAAGTCTGAATAGAACTTGACTTTAGGTAAATTATATAAAGGTGTCTACCAAATATGAATCCAATATCTCGATGAATAAAGGAAAAAAGTCCAAAAACTGTTTGAGGACAGACAGACTGAAAGCAAAACCTATATACACCGTGTACATCCTTAAGTTAAGTTGAATAGCAGAGTTTTTTTTTACCCAAATCAAGAGCATTTTACATGTACTTACCCTGAAAAACCCCTAACGACATTCTAAATTCGAACACACAAAGTTTCTCTATCTGCTTTTGGTTTTAAATATAAGGTTTAATTATAGTCGAGTATAATTGTTATACTACTGTTCAGTATTAAATGTGGAGATAATTCGAAGAACAAGCTGTTACAATGGGTTAAAAAATTCATACTCTCAAACAGTACACATACCCTCCAAAAACAATTACAGCACGAACAGAATTTATGCAACGGTCTTCATATAGACGATAAGAACCGCTAGGATTAGGTTAATCCTCTAGATGCGTGCCGGACGCACATACGGACATACAGACTGATGTATTACTATATTCTAGCCCCATATTGCGGTGGAGGATATAATAGACAAGAAATCCTGCTTATGCAGAATCAGGCCCACTTCCGGAAAACTGTTTCAAAATTGAAAAGGGTCAGAGCTCTGTAAAAAACTATTTGATATTAGGTCTGAATTGAACTTTACTTTAGGTCAATTATATAAAGTATGAATCCAATATCTCAATGAATAAAGGAAAACAGTCCGAAAACTCTTTAAATACAGACAGACTGAAAGGAAAACCTATAGTCCCTTTCTTGTTTCACTGGGAGTCTATAAGGCTACACTTACCATTTCCAAAGATCCATTCGCCAGTAACTCCATCATAACTAGATATGGCTATGTAGTTCACTGCATAAGGCACCGGGTCCTCCCATCTTAGAAACACATTTCCACCAATCTCATGACCTTGTCCAACTTGAATGATTCCATCATTCCAGCTTATCCAAAACTGAACAAATTCAGCACAATTTAAATAACTTCCGGACGCAGAAAACTTTCCAAAACCTTGCTTTCTGTTGCGAATTTTAGACTTGGTATTACCCCATCCGCCAATGACAATTTCGTACATTACGTCAGTAGCCATATCAGGTGTACTGCCAGGAAATAAACCTACATGGGCATCATTACATGTTTTCACGGAGAATAGTAAGGATGTTTTATTGCCAGCCTCTATACCATAAGGTGACAAATCAAAGTAGTTGTATCCATTTGTGGCGAGTGTAACTGATCCAAGAACTGAAATTAATACATATTATCTAACATTAGACTAATTTTTCTGTCTGTATTTGATGAAATACAAGTTTTATCGAACACGCGTGATACAGAATCTTGTATCACCATTGGCGGTAAAGTACACATGCACTTCTCATTGTAACGTCATTGGGAAATCTCCGATTTGTCAAATGTAAGCAATGACGTCATTACTACAAAACATGTCATAACATAGTTCAGTGGTTTCTGTGGTAAAATGTATTTTTTTCACATAAAGTATTGTGTTTTTTAATTATGTTAATGACCCAATAGGAAATGTTAGGTAAAAATATATATACAGTGTATATGTACAACCCTTCGTATCAGGTCTCGTCCTTTTTTCGTAGCTGTATCACTACTCGTCACGCAAGCGCGACTCGTAGTTATACGACTACGAAAAAAGGACTCGACCTGATACTGAGGGTTGTACATACACACTGTGTATATAATATGTATTTATGTAGTGATACGACTACGAAAAAAAAAAGACTCGACCTGATACTGAGGGTTGTACATACACGCTGTGTATATGTCATGTGCTACTTTTGAATTTTTATGAAATAATACAATTTAAAAGTAGCACATGACAATTAATTGTCATGTGCTACTTTTGAATTGTATTATTTCATAAAATTCAAAAGTAGCACATGACATATATAATATGTATTTATGTAGTGATACGACTACGAAAAAAGGACTCGACCTGATACGAAGGGTTGTACATACACACTGTGTATATAATATTTTTATCTAACATTTCCAATTAGGTTATTTAAAAATAATAAAAAAACAATACTTTATGTGAAAAAAATTACATTTTACCACAGAAAACCACTGAACTATGTTATAACATTTGTTCTACATTCTCCCTAATGATGTCACACTGAGAAAGTGCACGTGCACTTTACCGCCAATGTTGTATCACCAGTGTGGTGATACAAGATTCTGTATCATGCGTGTTCGATAAAACTTGTATTTCGTCAAATCAGATAGAAAAACGAGTCTAATGTTAGATATAAAAAATATCAAATTTGAAAAATCTACTAAGCTTTCAATAATTTCGCCTCGAAATGAATTCGAATTACTTGAAACAGGAAAATGTGTAGCTTATAACTTGAACTTGGTACATGTTTTAGGCAATGTTACTGATTTAAGAACTGGAATAAGAAAAAATAGCAAATTTGAAAAAATACTAAACTTTCAAAAGTTTCGCCTCGAAATGAATTCGATTTACTTAAAACGGGATAAAATTTGTAGCTTATAACTTGAACTTGGTACATGTATTAGTCAACGTAACTGATTCAAGAATTGAAAGTAAAAATATCAAAATTGAATTTAATAAGCTTTTAGTAGTTTCGCCTCGAAATGATTTCGAATTTCTTGAAACGGGAAAATTGGTAGCTTATAACTTGAACTTGGTACATGTAATAGCCAATGTAACTGATTCAAAAACTTAAATAGGAATAAAATCAAATTAGAAAATTCGAATTACTTAAAACGGGAAAAATGTGTAGCTTATAACTTGAACTTGGTACATTATAAACCAATGTGACAGATTCAAGAACTGGAATAAGAAAAATATCAAATTTTAAAAATTTGCGAAGCTTTAAGTAGTTTCGCCTCGTAATAAATTCGAATTATTAACGCGAAAACTGGTAGCTTATAACATGTATTAGCAAATGTAAAAACGACAAATAACAACACGAAACTAAGATATAAAGGATAAACAATATTAAGCGTTCAGCGATTGGGTGAAATCCGTTGGCGCCATTTTAACGTCCTTTGCGCCGCAACCTATTTGCGCAAGTATATCATTTCCGCCACTAACATTTTAAAAACCCTTAGTGGTTTTGCGCCAATATGGTACCCATAGGCTGAACTTTATTGAGAATGAGATGGAGATATGAATTATAATTTTGATTTCCTTCTTCTTTTATCCGCACTAGGAAGACATTGTGAATACACCATTTAGATATTTATGATATTTTACGACAGAAAAGTTCTGTTTCTCGGAATTATGCCGACTCTTGACTGCAGCTGAGCTTAATGTAACTATATCGTAGTCTGATGTTCTACAATTTGATCTAGGAAAACGTACGTTGGTGGTGAGAAGAATAGAATAGAACTATATATATATATATTATAATATATATATATATATAACATTTATAAGTGTAGACTGGCGCAAAAGACCTCCAGATTCTGGCGGAATTAAAACACCAGAATTTATTTGTAGCGGAAATCATACCTCTAAAAATATGTTATTGGCGCAAAAGGGCGCTTCCCCAACAATTGTACCTCGGAATGAATTTAGTTTTTTTTGTTTTATAGAGTTATGTAAAAATAATCTGAATATGGAATATTTCTTGTTTACAAATTGAATAAGAGTATCAATTAGGCATATAAAATTATCACACATTATATAAATAACCAATGTTTACAACTGCATAAATAATAGTACACAAGTAAACATGCATGAAATATACTGACCCAAAAACCAGGTACAAATTAAATACCGAATAATAGCGAATAATTCAAGTCATTGATTAAATAAGCATTAAAGCATATAACATAATGACACATCAAAACATCCCCTATCCGCACTTGTGAAGTTCTATCATTGAAAGTTTCTGTGCATAAATCTGTGCGATAAAAATTCCAACTTCCAAGTTCAATAGTTCAATAAACTTTTTCTAACAAGGAAAACAGCCATGATCAAAACTAAGTGACGAAGTTGGAAAACGGAAAATCTCGAGAAATACAAGACGAGACGCAAAACATTACTAGTAACCAAAGTAGGCAAAAAATTTAAATGAGAAACAACAAAAATATTTAGCTTTCAGTAATTGCATCTCGAAACTAATTTGAGTTTTTTTTACCTCATTCTATGACAAATTTCTTAATATGGGACAAAGCAAGATGAAGTTCTTTCCAACCATAGGGGAGTTCTCGAGTCTTTCGGTATCAATCTTAAAGAGGAAGATCTTGATCTTCCTTACTTGTATTGGATTCCTAAACTCCATAAAAATCCATACAATGAAAGATATATAGCAGGCTCATCTAAATGTACTACTAAATCATTATCGGTAACTCTAACGCAAATTTTGACAATCGTCAAATATGGTCTTCAGTCTTATTCAGAAAAAGTATATTCTACATCTGGAATCAACCAAATGTGGATTCTCAAAAATTCTAAAGAATTACTTGAACATCTTGCTTCTAATACTTTATCTCATGTAAAAAGTATAAAAACATTTGATTTTTCTACACTATACACCACAATCCCTCATTCTAAATTGAAAGAACGTCTTAAAGAAATTATTCACTTGTCTTTCTTCTACAAACACGGTAAGCCAAGATACAAATATCTGGTGCTGAACAGGGATTCTGGTTATTTTGTCAAGCACTATACGGATTCCAAACAAAAATATACTGAAGATACCATCAACAAAATGTTGGAGTTTTTGATAGATAACATATTTGTTGTGTTTGGTAATATAGTTTTTCAGCAAACAATCGGTATACCAATGGGTACAAACTGTGCACCATTGCTTGCTGATTTGTTTCTTTATTCTTACGAAGCAGAATTTATGCAGAACCTTGTTAAATCTGGAGAGAAAACTGTCGCCAAATCATTCAACTCAACATACAGATATATAGATGACGTTCTGTCTCTTAACAATCCTAAATTTGGAGACTATGTAAATGTCATCTATCCTAGTGAGCTTGAAATAAAAGACACGACTAATTCCTCAAGTTCTGCTTCATATTTAGACTTATACCTGAATTATGACGCACAGGAAAGGCTACATTTGAACCTTTATGACAAACGTGATGACTTCAATTTTTCTATTGTCAACTTTCCTTTTTTATGCAGCAATATAGCTGCTTCTCCTGCTTATGGTGTATTTGTTTCCCAATTAATACGCTATGGTAGAGCTTGTTCCCACTACGGGGACTTTGTACAACGAAGTAGGCTGCTTGCAAAAAATTGTTGACTCAGGGATATTGCAAGCCTAGGCTTATCAAGGCCCTCAAAAAGTTTTATGGCCGTCATCACAGTATTGTTGATAAGTTTGATGTCTCTGTGTCCAGGATTGCCTTAGATATATTTGACATCTCATAGTTCCATGTTCCTTTCACACAATTTTGATTACACACGTGGCGGGTGTAGCTAGCTAAACAGGAGGTGCTTACCCTTCCGGAGCACCCGGCCTCACTTCCCTGGTGGAAGTTCACGTGTCTAACCTATCTTGTCAGTTCCAAAGTTTTTACTTTGCTTCTGGATTGTGGTTCGGAAATGGATTAGTATGTTTTTTTTTATTAAAACTTAAATTGGGTAATTACCAATATCACTAAACAACAAATGGTATAAAAGTAACATTACAAACATGTAAAAAAAATCCAAATGTAGAGACATAAATGAGAAACAAAATGTTTATTTTCAGAAATTCCCCCTGGATTTTGATTTTCAGCCGAATTCTATAGAAAAAAGCTTCTTAAATGAGACAACGTAAATTAAAAATAACATGACAAATAAAACAAATATCAAACTATGAGAAATAAATCAGAAACAAAAATATTTAATTTCATTTCGGTAATTGAACCTGGAAATGAATTTTGATTATTAACTAAATTCGATAGAAAAATTCTTAAATAAGACAACGCATATTACTGTTGGAACCACTTTGTTTGTGACAGTGAATTATTCTTTATTTCCATAAAAAATAAATAATCTTGAAAAAAGATTGAAATTTTTCACTTAATTCGTATTTGAAAATCTGTATGCGCAATCGCAATTGTCATAAAGTATTTCCGTAGAAAGGAAAATGTTGCCAAAATGTTGGCGCTATTTTGATTTTACTGGCGGAAATGATACCTCTAAAAATATGTTATCGGCGCAAAAGGGCGCTTCCCCAACAATTCTACCTCGGAATGAATTTAGATTTTTTTGTTTGATAGAGTTATGTAAAAAATCTGAATATGGAATATCTGTTGTTTACAAATTGGATTTACTCGTAGCCAATGTCGGCATAAATAAAAAATAAATAAATATATAAATAATAAATAAATGAGAAACAAAAATATTTAGCTTTCAGTAATTGTACTTCAAAACTAATTTGAGTTTTTAACCTCGTTCTATGACAAATTTCTTAATATGGGACAAAGCAAATCCGTTGCTCAAAACTTAAATTGGGTAATTACCAATATAACAAAAAAAACCCTGTTGGAACCACTCTGTTTGTGACAGTGAATTAGTCTTCAGTATCTCCATAAAAAATAAACTTGAATGAAGATTGAAATTTGAAATTTTTCACTTGTAAAAAGTCGTACATGAAAATCTGTATGCGCATCCGCGATTGTCATAAAGTATTTCCGTAGTCTAGAAAGGAAAATGTTAGCGCTATGGGATTTAACATGGCAAAAATGGCGATGTTTACACCGGAAGTGATGTCCTTGGTGACGTTTTACGTCATATGCTCAACAGAGTCCGCATATTTGCCTGGTTTTTCAACATGTTAAATCCCCATATTCCAACGTTTTGCTCTGTGCAGAAATATTATTCAATATTGCACTTTAAAACTAATTTGAGTTTTTAACCTCATTCTATGACAAATTTCTTAATAAGGGACAAAACAAATTCGTTGCTTAAAACTTAAACTTGGTATTTACCCAATATAACTAAAAACAAATGAAATAAAAAGTAACATTACAAAAAAATATTAAACTTAGAGAAATAAATGAGAAACAAAAATATTTAATTTCAGTAATTGCACCTGGAAATTAATTTTGACTTTTAACCGAATTCTATAGAAAAAAACTTAATTACAAAAAAAAACTTAAATAAAAAAAAAAAAAAAAAATACTGTTGGAACCACTCTGTTTGTGACAGTGAATTAGTCTTCAGTATTTCCATAAAAAATAAATAAACTTGAATGAAGATTGAAATTTAAAATTTTTCACTTGTAAAAAGTCGTAATTGAAAATCTGTATGCTCATCCGCGATTGTCATAAAGTATTTCCGTAGTCTAGAAAGGAAAATGTAAGCGCTATGGGATTTTACATGGCAAAAATGGCGATGTTTACACCGGAAATTATGTCTGTAGTTTACGTTTCACATGTTAAATCCCCAATAGCGCCAACATTTTACCCTGTACAGATACATTCTAGGCTAATTACGGATGCGCATACAGATTTCTTGTTACGACTAGGTACAAGTAAGTGAAATATATCAATCTTTATTTTTTCTATGGAAATAAAGAGTAATTCGCTGTCACAAACAGAGTGGTTCTAACAGTAGTAGCTTAAAACTTGATGATTTGGTATAGACCAATCTAACCCAATACACAAAACAAAAATGAAATAAAAGAAACGTGGCAAATTAAAATATCAAATTTTCAGAAATGATTAAAACAAAATACTTAGCTTTCAGTTATTGCACTGCGCCATAGAAAATTTATAAAAAAATCAAAACAAATTATTACCTTAAAACTTGAGTTTAGTAATAACCAATGTATCCAAAAAAACACAAAAAGAAAATGACTTTGCAAATAATAATAATAATAATAATAATAATAATAATGCCATATACCATTTTTAAATTGAGTTATAAAATACATTAAAAATGGTATATGACAATAATAATAATAATAATAATAATATAATAATATTGACATATACCATTTTTTAAATTTAATTATAAAATACATTAAAAAATTGATATATGAAAACATCAACAACAATAATAATAATAATAATTATAATTATTATTTATATAACTTACGTTTCGTTGGTATCCATGCATAGACAAATAATTTCAGAACATATTTCCACATGATGAAAAAAACCTTAGCTTTCGTGTTCACAGCAAACTGGTAAGTCTGTAACGTCAAAACTGCCAACCAGTATTTAAAATATTGAATGGAATGCAAGATTCAGGCCGACTCATCGATCTATGAGTTCAAGACATACATATATACAGTACAGACCTGTTCAAAGTAGTGACTGTTCTTTCGCCAAGCACTCTGCATTATGAAATGAAAGTCACGGTTCTTTCGGATGGGAACTTAAAATAAACGAGGTCCCGTGTCACGGTGGGCTTGGCACGCTAAAGAACCCTGCTGTATAATGCCATCAGCGCAACGCACAGGCAAAATTTCTGCACTTTCGCCTATAGCTGGCGACGTCTCGATATAAGTGAAATATTCTTGACTAGGACGTTAAACACCATTACTACTACTACTGTCCAAAGTTTAACAGTATGCTAACGAATTAGAACCAAATCGGCAGCTCATTTTGAAAGCGTTTTGGCAGTTGTTTTGCTATCTATTGACAGCTTTTCTTTCACTAGTCACTTTCACTATCTGAGCCACTCAACAACCATAATTTGACTCCTTTTCGTTACGTTTAGTGTTAAACTTTCGACAAGTCTGTATTCGCGGTACACATTTACAGACCTATGGAAAGTTTAACATTGAGCTAACAAAAAAGTCAAAGCTCGGCTGCCAAGTGGGTCAGATATGGATGACTTGTGACAGATAAGCTGCCAAGAGATAGCATAGCAGCTGCCGAAAAACTGTCGAGATGAGATAAAACCAAGATGAGCTTCCAATTCGGCATCTATTAGCTAGCATTGTGTTAAACTTCCAATTCGGCATCTATTAGCTAGCATATTGTTAAAATTTCGACAGGTCTGTACTGAGGGTACACATGTACAGACCTGTAGAGTTTTTAACATTGAGCTTACTTATTAAAAATCGAAGCACAGTTGCCGAATGTCCGAGATATGGATAGCTAGAGGTTGGATAGCTTTCGAGAAATAGATAGCAGCTGCCGATATATAGCTAACGAAAGGACGAGATATGGATAGCTAGAGGCTGAATAGCTTTCGAGAAATAGATAGCAGCTACCGACATATAGCTAACGAAAGGACGAGATATGGATAGCTAGAGGCTGAAAAACTGTCGAGAAATATACAGTGGCTGCCGAGATACAGCCAGCTAAGGACCGAGATGAACAGTCGATTCGGCCCTGAATCGCTGGCTTAGTGTTAAATTTTCGACAGGTCTGTATCGTAGCTGCTGTCTCTGTCAATGTGTTTGTAACAGCGATTTTTTTCATGAAAAATCCAATAATCCTCGGAAAATTTGGTATTGTTCTCTTACTTGAACCAAGTCTAACTTAAACTAGCTGTTAAAATGGATTCTTTCGGGCTCTATTAGTTTTCTACCGATATAAAAAGGAATTTTCATACCTCGATGCCACCATCTACAGTACAGCCTGCTATTTATAATTATATCTTCCAAAAAACGTATGACTGGATCGCCATGCAGGCGGATGGCATAAACATACCGCCATTGTACTATTTAGACCGACCATGCGCAGTTCTCAAAGGGGCTGTTCAGTTGTCGTATCCCGGAAGTGTCACCGATCGTAGCTAGTTGCCAATGAAAGTTATATTTCTGGGTTCTCTTTGTGTGTATATTAATGAAAACGTGTTAGGAATTGAAAAAGATATTTTTGTGTTTTAACTGTGTGTTGCTTATTTTTGTGTCTTAATAGGCGTGGCATCCAAAATATATCTGTAGAAGTTATAACATTGCAGGTATGGCGATTTTACATTAGAGAAATGGGCGTGTCCATACAGGTGATGATACCTGACGCACTGTGCTATATGTTTCTTCAGTTCTTACAATATCCCAATAGCAGCAACATTTTGTATGGCATTCGAGGCATTTTCCATACGACTAGGATCAAATAATTAAATGAACGAATACACGAGTTGACACTATTTTATTACATTTGTGACAGTTACTACATTTGTGGTAATTACTACATATGGGGGTCCCACAACTCTGTTACATTCATTTCTAAATGCGGAATATTTGTTGAAAGAACAGTCACTACCTATTTTTAAATCTTGGTCAGACAAAGCTGGGGTTCAAACCCTGACCTATGACATAAGAAACAAAAGACCAGAAAAGGCAACTAAGGATAAACACACGTAGTTATGGTTAAAAGTTTACAGCATACACCATACGGCGGCAATTAGTTCTGCAATGGGGAGGAAGCAAACTGGCAAAGTTTTTCACGCTAGATTTGTCCAAATGAGATTTTAACTTGGGCAATAGAAAATATTTTTTTCTGTGTGTACAGATACTCAATCAGGAGTCTTCGTGGTCCGAAATTGGGGTCTCGATGAAACAGTGTTTTAATGCGCATGCTTACGGACCACAGCACCTCTCATTTTCTAAGTTTGAATCCCATTCGGGACAGATCCTAATGTGAGAGAGTTTGTCATTTTCGCTTGCTGTTGGTATGTAGTTTTCTTCAGGCACTCTGGTTTCCTCTAATCTAAAACCGACAGTTTCGACATACGTGAAAAAAGTTCAAGGGTATAGGGGTGTTTAACACTTTTATTCCACTCCGGTACATACAGGCGCGTAGCGTAGGTGAAAATTAGGCGTGCTAGAGGAGGGGGTCAGGGGCCTTCAAAATTGTGAAATATTGATGTCACATGGTGCAACCTAGTGGCATTTTTGAATGAAATTTGTGCAATCTAAAGCTGATGTTTTACAAGTGATTTTGTCGAAGGTCAGCACTGATCAGTTAAGGATACTAGTGGGACGAATTATTTTTATTGTATTTTGTATTTGTATGAGAATTGATATCAGTATCATGTGTTCTCTATGAAGGATTATTTCGTGCAGAAATAATATTATTCTAAAAAGTATATAAAAATAAAGTAAATTATGTGGACGCCGTGGCGTACTGGCGTATAGAGAGCTACGCGCCTGACATGCACTACAGTCCTGTCTAAAGTTAAACACTAAACTAACCTTTCGGTACCCGAGATTTGACTCTTAAGCTTATACGCTAGCTCAGTGCTAAACTTTCGACATGACTGTATTGTGTTAGTGCAAAATAATCGAAAAATGAGGCGTTGACGTCTTCAATACGGAAATGATTTTTGAAAGATATCATTTAAAACCCTTTTTTTCTTTTTTACAAAATAGACGCCATACTTTTTTATATCGACTCGATAATCTTTAACCCTGGTGCGGAATCCTATTGTCTATATATATACTGCATATATATATTTATTAAAAGATAAGAGTTGTTGCTCATTTATTATTTAACTTTACATTTTTCTGTTTTGTTTTTAAATAAACATCGATGTCTCGAGCTCTTGGTTGGATCTTAATACCCATGTACCAATGTGCTTAATGTTTATAGCTGTTATTATCTCCACCCTCTTGTCATCAGACAGAAAGCCATTCATCATTTTAGGTCGGTAGGAACTACCGCGGACTCCCCTTTAAAGATTTAGGCTAGATTTTTCTTTATGATTTGGATTGAATGTGGCATGAACTATAATTATGTTGTTGAAAAAATAAGTATCACGTGTGTTTTAATTATAATATTTAATTTTGGGAAAAATTGTAACTTGTCCGATATTTAGGCCGTTTATTGAACTACCCAGAATATTAAGCTGTTAAAAACAACCATTCATAAACGTGAAATAAAATAAATAAATAAATACATGTAAATAAATAAATGAATTATATGTAAACGAAATCAAAATCTTAGCCATGCAATTACATAAATAAATACATAAAAATAATAACAGCACATCAACAAATGTTTTTGAGTTCTATGGTCCTTTCAATCTCAATAAATTTTATATTTTACACAAGCTAAGCAGGAGGTGTGCTTACCATTCCGGAGCAAATGATCTCTTTAAAAGTGGTAAAAGTCCACATGTTTAAACTGTATGTTTTCAAAGCTTTTTTTTGCCTTCAAATTGTTATTTGGGCATGGATAGCTATGTTTGTTACATCTTATTTAGATTATTTGATAAAGGATAATCTTCCTACTGAAAGGTCAAACTGACAGGTCAATGTTGTTTGCCTGTACACATGTATTGGGTGGATCATCTTCCTACTGAAAGGTCAAACGGACAGGTCAATGTTGTTTGCCTATACACGTGTATTTGGTGGATCATCTTCCTACTAAAAGGTCAAACGGACAGGTCAATGTTGTTTGCCTGTACACATGTATTAGGTGGATCATCTTCTTACTAAAAGGTCAAACGGACAGGTCAATGTTTTTTGCCTAAACCTCCAAATCCATATACATAAAAACAACATTACTTCAAATTTCATAATTGTACCATTGCGTAATTTTATTGACTTTACAAAGATGATTGCGTAATATAACAATTATAATGTTTTAGGCTAGTTCATTATCATTCTGTGTTTTTCGTACACAAACAATTTCTCGGCAACAAATAAACATATAATTAATTTAATTATTTTAATTTTAATTTATTTTGTACTTGACCTACTGGATTTTTCAGCCATTTTCTTTTCAGCGAAATATCCTCAAAATCTTTACACGCGCTAATGTTGGCTCATTATTGGTACATTTTTTTATATTGGCCCAGTTCTTCATATTGCCTCAGTATTTTCACATTGGTCCAGTTGTTTCATATTGTCCCAGTTTATTTCGTATTGGTCCAGTTATATCATATTGGTCCAGTTAGTTATGTCATATTGCCTCGTTTTTTTCATATATTGGTCCAGTTATTTTGTATTGGCCAAGTATTTTCATATAAGTCCAGTCGTTTCATATAAGCCCAGTTTTTCATATTAGTCCAGTTAGTTATTTCGTATTGTCTCAGTTTATTTTCCATATTGGTCCAGTTATTTTGCATTGGTCAAGTATTTTTATATTGGTCCAGTGATTTCATATTGCCTCAGTATTTCATATAAGCTCTGTTGTTTCAGATTAGCCAAATTTATGTCATATTAGGATATTTTTATGTTTGCAACATATAAAAAACCATTTACGTAAAAACAAGCAATTAACAAAACAGAAAACAGTTCTACTGAAGAAGCAATTCCCACACTAAATGACGCTAAAGACACTACATTGGGTATTTTCAGCATCACCTTATGTTTCTAAAATGCAAGGCCCCACCCTTTTCGCCACTATTATGCGTTCGATAATTAGATTTCAGATATTACTCTTTATACAAGTTTTAAACATTAGTTTTTACTGTTCCCACTTCCCACACTCCCCGTCTACAAAAACCCTTACCCCTGTCCACACAATTCCTCATCCCTGGTTTAGCACCAACAAAATAGGAAATACCAACTGCTTGAAATCGAACCAAAATTAAAGAAGATACAAACATTACCATATATGGTGTTGGAGTGTTCAAGAGTTGGTGTTGGCGTTGTTGGGTGAATATACCAGAACGTGTACTCATTGAATTGTCAAGTCACTTCCACGTCTCGATATAAGTGAAATATTCTTGACTGGGACGTTAAACACCATTACTCAACTCAAGTCACTTCCAAAACCAAGAACATGTTCTTTAAACGTGTTTAATTTCGTGTGTATTAATTTTCGCAATATAGGAAATTTAGACATGTCCGCGTAGTTAATTTTTTGCGTTTTTTAAATATGCACTATAACATAATAATCATATCATAATTTTCGCTCCGTATTAATTATCGCGCAAAACAAAAGACCGCAAAATAAGCGCAAATTAGTACACCGCGAAAATAAATACGGTTACATTAATTCAAGAATCACTTATTTCATGTACGTCACTGAAAACGATCCGTGAAGTGTCGAGAAATTCTTCGAAATGCAAACACTACACAATAATTACAATCTAAGCGTCACTCTATATGAACCTTATTTCTACGACTAACATTGTTTTTCAATGAACTGTTAGTAAATAGTTCCGACGTGGCGCATGAGTCGTAATTATGCGCGAACTCCACATGTAATTTGCTACCAGTCTTCTTTAAAGGTTCATACCTTGATGAACGATTTTAAATTCTATGTCAATTCTTAAATAAATAGAATGTTATATAGCAGACAGTTGAAAATGGTCAAATCATTTCAAACGTGTGTTTACAGACCGACATTGAATGTGATTCGATTGCGAGCAAAGAGAGTTCGGTATCACCAAAAGTGTATTCCACAGCTAGGTTGTGCATGTCTTCTGACGGATTCGGGACACTGACCTCCACCTCGCCTAGCAATTCACACCCGTCTGTAGTGTATTCCGGATTTTCATCCCGTGAGTAATAAACCTTCACCGACATAATGTCCTGAAATGGTCTGGTGGTTGAGTATAAATCAACAACTTTCTTTCCAACTGGGGCGGAGGTACCAGCTTTCATGAAACAACTAAACACATTTACACATGCCAGTCTGCCGCCGGAGTTAACTTTTTTAGATTCTGGATGCTTGCCTTCGATAAACGCAGGCATAATTTCCACTCCATAAGAATACTGAATTATCCTTGACGATATCGTGTCCGGTCGGTGTCCAAAAATAACTGCTCCCTTAAGTACAGCTAATCCGGGTTCATTTGGAACGATGAGTCGCGTGTCGGGGAAGGCTTTCGCAATTGCTTGTTGAACCAGTTTTGATTCCGAAAATCCACCGACCAACAGAAATATCGAAACCCCTCGCGCTTCCGGTTTTGACATGATTGCTTTAACGTGGGAAACTATGTCATCAATCACCGGTTTGAAAATGTCGAAAATAGTTTCAACATTTATTCGTAATTTATCACCCAGGACGCAAAACTGTTCATTTAAGGTTGAATTTTCTATGGCTGATAAAAAATCTTCACCAAGCAATTCCTCACAAAGTGGATTCAGGGAAAAAATTGGGATCGACATGTTGACTTTTCCCTTCGATTCTGTCTTCACGGTTCTTTTAACGTTTTCGAAATCCCGAAACAAATCCATGTACGACGCAGTGTGTTCTTTCTCCATGATTTTAAGAAGTGGGGCACCAACGATTTTTGCTAAAAGCTGAAAGAATTGGCTATCAACCGCAGTACCACCACATGCACCGCCGCTGGCTTTAAATAATTCTTTAAGCTTGCCGCCTTCTAATTTCTCATGCACCGTTATATCAGCCGTACCACCTGCAAAATATGTATTTAGAAGTTTAATGCAACTACAAATCTCTCTCTCTCTCTCTCTCTCTCTCTCTCTCTCTCTCTCTCTCGCTCTTGTTTATTGAACTTTTAATCACACTGTCTGAATGAACACTCTACATTTTCTCATGCATCGTTATATCAACCGTACCACCTGCAAAATATATATTTAAAAGTTTAATGCAACTCTCTCTCTCTCTCTCTCTCTCTCTCTCTCTCTCTCTCTCTCTCTCTCTCTATTCGTGTTTTTTAATTTCCAATCATACTTTCTGAATTAGCACAGTTTTAAATTTGTCCAGTGCCCGTGTAAAAATCACTTCCATAACGATTGTCCCGTCAAACGAGGCTCTTGTGGATGATAAGAAAGTGAATTAATTACTGTTTAACGTATTTATTTTCGCGGTGTACTTATTTTCGCTTATTTCTTAGGCGTTTGTTTTGCGCGAAAATATATACCTAACGAAAATTATATTATTCTCATTGTGTTTTAGTGCATATTTAAAAAACGTGAAAATTTAAAAACGCAGAAATGTCTAAATTTCATTTACCTCGAAAATAAATACACGCAAAATAAATACGTTTACAGTATTTGGCCGAAAGCCTAACCAGAAGGTCTATAAAACATCCCTTTGTATCTGTTACATACCCGGCTAAGATCAAAGTAGAACCTTACAGTGCAAACCTGTCGTAAATTTAACTAGAGATTAATATGAGCTTATTATTCGGTCTAATTCGTTAATACGGTACTTCAGTTGTTCGCTTTGTATGGGGGATGTCGTGGGTTCGAATCCCGGCGGGTCTGACCAAAGCTTGAAAATATGTAGTGACTGTTCTTTCGTCAAGTCCTCGGTATTTAGAAATAAAAGTCACGAGGACCTTCAGAAGAGACCTAAAAAGCTATGCCATGCCCAGTGGCACGAGAATCTTTCCTGTACGTTGCTCTGCCACTTGACCTATAGTTGGGGTAGTCTCGATATCATTGAACTATTATTAACTGGAATGTGAAACATCAATCAATCAATCAATCAATCAACCAATTAATCAATCAACCAACCAATCAATCAATCAATCAATCAATCAATCAATCAATCAATCAATCAATCAATCAATCAATCAATCAATCAATCAATCAAACCTAATCAGTCCCATTATCGTACGACATTATAAGGGAGAGTGTGGCCGTCAGTGACTTAAACCTACCTTCTTAGTAAAAGAGCTGTCCCCGGTTTCACAATCATTCCTTAGCTAAAATTTTCCTTAACTTAAATCTTGCAAAATTTCAAATCTTTATAATTTTGTTAATTTTAATTAGTTGACCAGTGACAGCTAGTGGCCAAAGCTGATGTATGGATAGTCAGTGACTGAAAAACTGCCGAGAGACAGGTAGCAACTTAAGAAAATGTCTCGGGATAAAGATATCGAGACATGTCTTTACTGTAGGCATAAAAATTGCAGCTTACCTCCAAGATCAATTACCATATACTTGGTCCCTGGTCTAGAAACGGAAAACCCCTTAGCCGTGCCTGATAACCGGTCCATTGGCAGATACTGGCAAAATATGGACGCTGCTTCAGGTTCAAGTGCTAGCTTTAGTTGCTTGGGAGGAATACCTGCCTAATGATAATAAGCTACCGTTAAATAGAAATGGAATTAAATGATAAAGATTTTGAGTGGAGTAATGGTGTTTTACGCTCTTGTCAAGATTCTTTTTACTTATGTCGAAAATGTCAGTTCCGGATTGGTGGAAAGTACAGTGAGAAAAGTGTACGCCAAATGATAATTGGTTTTTGTTACATAAAAATGAAATTGAATCAAATGACGGAGTCGATAATGATGTTTTACGTCCCAGTAAAAAATCACATATCGAAACGGTCTGTTTCGTGAAGGTGGAGGAAACCGGAATATCCAGAAAAGTAAACGAACAGACACTCGTACTAGGATCTGCCCCGAGATGCATTCAAACCTAGGCGATTGGAGGCACATTCATCCATAAGCGCGGTGCGCTTTAGACACCACGAGAGAGAGAGAGAGAGAGAGAGAGAGAGAGAGAGAGAGAGAGAGAGAGAGAGAGAGATGATGTTTACCATTTCTGCTGCTTCTCTCATAAACTGTTTGGCCGAGTCAGTCCAGATGGCGGGAACTGTTAGGACCCATTCTATCTCGTGATTCAGTATTCCAGTTCCTTGCTTTCCAATCGTTTCTAGTAGATGTTCCTTCAATGCTGCTATCGATAGGCTGAACACTATCAGAGCTTGGACAGGTTTACCAGACACGTCCTCCAGTAGCAGGTCTTTAGTTATCTTTAAGTAAAAATGCAATGTCTTTTTATAAAAGGTATGTTTACAACTCTTAATGAAGTCCAAAGATTGAGGATCAAGACGAGAAGTCAAATACAGCCGTTCGATGTTGAAAATAATTTTATTTTGTAATACCAAAAAGACTGGTCTTGTCTGGAACCTAAATTTTTTACTTCATTAGGCGTGTTGTAATTTTGACGCCTAATAATAAAGTCCTGTTTTCATTAGGCTTAAGTCTTCATTAGAAGTTAGTACTTGACCATAACGAAAACAATAAATAACACACCTCAATGAAACAAACGAAATATGAAGAACGACAAATTGATGATAAAACTCAAATATAGCTCCTTTTAACAAGGGCATAATGGCAAACCGTGGTGTCCCCGTTGAAGAGAGAGAGAGAGAGAGAGAGAGAGAGAGAGAGTTTAATTTATTTTTCAACAACAGCCATTGATAATTATTAGAAATTATTTCGTTAAAACGTGGTTTAAGCCGAAATAATATACTAATTAATAGATCATTATTATAATAATCATTTTATTAATTTGCTATTGTGTTGACAAGTAAATTCGTGGATGAGGGTGTCCACGAAAACAGCAAAAACTGGAACATCACGAAAATAAGATTTTTAATTGGTTAATCAACCATTTAAATTCAACCAATCGTTTTCCATCATTATAATCAGCCAATCAAGTAACAATTACTTACTTTTTGCCCATGCAACTTCATTTTAAACCTTTGAAAATAGTAATAGTCTTTTTGTTTTCCATCCAGAACCAAATCCGCATATTCATTTTCAGCGTCGTATCCGAAGGAAACAAAATCTTTCTTTTTATCAAGCAAGAGACACGTTGGGGTTTTCTGGGACAATAGATATTTTCCGCCCGATACCCAAGCTTGGTTGGAACTGATTTTCACTGGATCTTTTATGAAATCTCCCCTTGTTGAAAATGCATAACCCGAATATGTTGTGCCGAAATCCAGCGCTGCAACTAACAGGTAATCCTTTTTCTGAGGCTGTGATTTGGTGGCCATCTTTTATTTTAAAATTCAGTAACTGTATAAAACAATGCATATAAGTAGAGTGGCGGACTGGTGCTTTTCATCCTAGTCTAGTTGATTTCACTTAAATATCGGGGGGACAGTTCAAGGATGGTGCAGGAAACCGGAGTGCCGGGTCAAAATCACATACCTAAGTTAAGCAAATTTTCTCACACTAAGAAATGTTGCGAACGTGATTGAAACCTAAATCGGGAAATACCTGTGATTAGAACACTCATATTACATATGAAAAGATAAAAAGAAAACAATAAAACAATCAATAACATCTATTATTAGCTACCTAAACAGGAGGTGCTTACCCTTTCGGAGCACCCGGCCTCACTTCCCTGGTGGAAGTTCACGTGTCTAACCTAACTTATCAGTTCCAAAGTTTTTACTTTGCTTCTGGATTATGATTCAAACATGGATTAGTATGTTTGTTTTTGTTTATACCTCACAACAAGATCTTAAACTATCATTTGTCGATTTCTAATCACGCGGTATGAAACAATTCACAATGTAAGAACGAGCGGTCAACATTGTCATGGGATATTGCAATGTTCACCGCTAGACACGGAAAATTACGGAAACTGCCGAGTTATCATATTTTTGTCCGTATATCCCTCCTTTATAATTAGGGGCACGGTACAATAAAGTAAATAGTGCCCTTGGTTGAAGGAAATATGGAGGATTGTCTCCCCTTGAGAACTTTCTCTCCCTCGGCTTTCGTCTCGGGGGATAATGTTCCTTTGGAAAAACAATTCTCCATATTTCCATTAGCCAAGTACACTATTTATATAATGTTTTTTTTGTCAAACCAAATAATCTACTTACTAAGTTAAGGTTTTATTTCAGACATGCAAATTACCAAAGTCCTCGATGTACATTTACATGTAGGTAAAGCCCTCGACGAAGAAAGGCCGCGGTGGCCTAATGGGTGAGACATCAGTCTATAAATTCACCGCTGTGAGTTCGAGTCCCGCTCAGACCACATTTGAGAAAGTGAATTTTCCTTGCCGTTGGTTTTTACTGGTTCACCTGTTATCAGTATAATGGACAGGGAGAGTGATACTCTTGTCGGCGCGGCGTACTGACTCGGTGAGCTAGCACCTTAAAGTCGCCCTGATGCGCGCTAGTACAAGGCAACCATACAACACATTCGCACTTCATATGCATGCACAAAATTGATCATAGATTAATCCTAGATAATTAATCAAATAGTTCTCGTGCAAATAGCTGAAAAATTGCTGATGCGACATTAAGCAACATTCAACCAGCCAACCATCGACGAAGCACTTTGTCATGTTGGCATTAAACTTAAAAGTATTGTCACCCAAACGAATATATAAGGGAAAAAATTAAAAGTTGATATATATCATTTTTAAAAGTTATCATTAAATACATTCAAAACAAGATTTACATTTGTGATGTTTTTAACAAATATTTCAGGGGGCTTGGGACCATATGGCAGTTTATGGACCAGGCAGTCAGCCAAAAATGATATGTGGACGGAAGCGAAGCTAACGCGCATTATTCAGTTTGCTTTGCACGGCAATGGCAGTATACACTATAAACGTCATTTCTAGACAGTTCAATGGTTAAATATATGACAAAACTAAAGCCACCAAAATTCAGTCAGACTACGCTAATTATTCTATGAAATCATTAATTTTCGTGGGTCCCAATTTTCGTTGTTATCGTGGGCATCCTGATCCACGAATTTTCATTTCAACGAAATAGGGTATATTACAAACCTGTCGTAAATAGTAAACCTAAACAACGAATTTATCCATGCAATAGTATTTTTGGTTTCTAAAACCACGAAAATAGGAAACCACGAAAATACACGATTTCTTAATTGAAATATAGAAATATCAAACCTGGCTTCAAATTAGAAAAATCTTTGTCATCCCAGAAAAATTACGTATTTATTTCGCCGTTATGTACATGCATACCATGCACTCGACCATCGTCAAGTTTAATTTTTCTTCCGTGTCAAAAAAACGGTACAGACCTGTCGAAAGTTTAACACTAGGCTGATGATCTAGTGCCAAATCGACAGCTTATCTCCCCCCCATTACTATATATTGACAGCTTTAATGCAGCTGTCTATCTGACATCAGATTTTGGTCGATAGCTATCCACTTATCGCCATCAGCAGTCCAGCTCGACTCCTTTTCGTCAGCTCAGTGTTAAACTTTCGACATGTCTGTATATTATGTGATAGGATTCCTATAAATTTTGATATTTTGACATGGAAGATTTACAATTACCAGATAACGATATAAAATCAATGTTAAACACAAGCAGGTACAATACTGGCCTGTCGAAAGTTTAACACTGAGCTAAAAAAAGTAGCCAAAGCTCGGCTAGCTAGAGACCAAAAAAAGAACTGCATGTATGGATACAAGCTGGCGACAACCCTGCTGAGATAACTACTGTAAAGCTAAGGAAGGGCTGAGATGAACTGTCGATTGGCTATTTATGTTAAACTTTTGACGGGCCTGTATATATCAAATATCAAAGTACAGTACAGACCTGTCGAAAGTTTAACACTGAGCTAACTAAAAGGAGTCGAGCTTGGGTCGATGACCGGGATATGGATAGCTAGAGACTGCAAAACTGAAGATGTATGGATAGCAGCTGGTGACAACCCTGTCGATATAACAAATGTATAGGAGCTAAGGAAGGGCTGAGATGAACTATCGATTTATGTTAAACTTTCGACAGGCTTGTGTACTGTATATCAAATACTTTTTCTAACTAAAATCAAAGTACAGTACATACCCGTCGAAAGTTTAACACTGAGCTAACAAAAAGGGATATCAAAGCTCGACTGTCGGATGACCGCCATAAGGACAGTTAGTAGAAGAAAAAATATAAAGAGTTAAATAGCAAATGCAGAGATAAAAAGCTGACGAGGGTAGAGTTAAGCTGCCGATTCGGTAGTAATTCGTGAGTTAAGTGTTAAATTTTCGACAGGTATGTTCTGAAGATTTTATTTAGTATACATATATATCAAAAAATCAAAGTACAATACAGGCCTGTTGAAAGTTTAACATTGAGCTAACGAAAAAGAGGCATTTGAAGCTCGACTGCCGAATGGCTAACATATGGATAGCTAGTGGCTGAAAAGCTGCCGAGAGATAGATAGCAGCTGCCCCGAAAAGCTGTAGGGATAAAGCTAACGAGACGAGATCTTAATTCGGCATGATTGGTTTAGGCCTTAGTGATACATTTTCGACGGGCCTGTGTTGTACATATCTCTTTAAATAACGTGTGTGTTTATAAGTAAAACAAAAATCAACCACTTCAAAAATTTAATTTCGTTTCCGTATATATCTTTTTCAGGTACATCTGTGATCGATCTGGCTATCAACTTTCTTTTTTTTATGTTTCATTTTATAAGAGGTATATATAGTCTCGGCACGGGCCTGTCGAAAGTTTAACACAAAGCCAACGACTTGGTGCCGAATCGGCAGTCCATCGTTAGCTTTACGGTCACTAACTACCCGTATCTTTGGCCGTCAGACAATCGAGCTCCAACTCATTTTCGTGAGCCCAGTGTTAAACTTTTGACAGGTCGCTTTTTCCTGCCTTGGTTCGACCCCCTTTCTCTCTCTTGATCAGAACACCTCTCAATGCCTTGGTTTGAATCCCACTCAACTGGGGCAAATTTTAGTGAGAGACTGTTTGCCAGTTCACTTTGATGCTTTTGTTTCAGTAATCTGGTTTCCTCAACAATACCAAAACTGAAAGGCCTATGTAGCAGCCACAGTAGTTTTGAACTATACAGAGGTGCCTATTCTAGTATATTTTTTTCAATATACACGAATAATGGACCTTTTACAGCTCACCTGTTGGATGACGATGTTATAATTTTATATCATCCAATATTCCAGGCAGCGGTTAGCTTTATAGGTTCGAAACCCACAACCCATTGACTTACAAAGCCTGGAATGACTGTACCACTCGGTCAACAAACAAGTGATAAGAAAAAACCACAGTCTATTGATTTCAAAAGCGTGGTGACAGTACCACTCGGGCAATAAACACAATGCCATTCACGAAATCAAAATCAAAATATCTGAAAAGAAATAAAAATATACATTTATTTAAAGAAAAAAAACTGACAAATTTCTCTGGATTTGATCCAAGGAGAACTTTTAGATTTCTTTTTAACTCAACATACACATTAAAAATGTAATACACAGTTTGTTTTTACCATGAAAAAATTGGTTGCTTATCATCAAACGCCAGTAGGCACAGACAATCGAGTAATGTCAGTTCATCTTCAAGTTCATCATAGTCCTTGATAAGCTGACTTATAAGAATCCTCAAGATCAGGGGGTCCTCCAGACCAAATGTTTTGACCGTTTTTACATCCGGTGGGCCGTTAAGCAAGCCATACTTGTTGACCATATCTTGAGAAAAGGCAGAGTGCTTTTCCAAAGAATAGCCGTACTTGGTTAACGTTCGCATCAGGCAGTCAAAACGATAGCGCATTTCCAGTTCTTTGTTAACATTATACTGCCCTGCGGCGTCAACAGCTTCCCGCCGAATCATTTGCCCGATGTTAGCGATGCTGTATCCATAGTAACGCTTACGTTTCAACGCTTCCTTCCCTTCGTCAAAAACGAAATTTAGAATTCTTCTGTCTAACTGGAAAGCTATTTCTCCTATCAATCGCTTGCTTGGTTTGATTTGGGCTAACTTTTGGCGTCTGGTCTCCGACAGGACGGGAGTGAAGCCGATCACCTGATCAATCGGGCGGTGAATGATGGAACTTACTGGAATAAAATAATAGAACGTTTTGTTTGAATAATCAAAAACAAACATACTAATCCATTTCCGAATCACAATTCAGAAGCAAAGTAAAAACTTTGGAACTGACAAGTTAGGTTAGACACGTGAACTTCCACCAGGGAAGTGAGGCCGGGTGCTCCGGAAGGGTAAGCACCTCCTGTTATTTTTGCAATGTCAATATCAATGGCACACTATTACGGAGTCCGTAAGGTAACGCGTGTAATTTTTTTTCGTAAATTTGAAAATTCATTTCGTACATTCCCAATATTTATTTCTTCCTTTCGAAATAGTATTTCATATCTTTGAATTAGTATTTCGAGTAGTTTAAAAAGTATGTTGTATATTTGCTATAGTTATTTCATAATTTCGAAATGGTTTATTTGTTAATTCGCAAAAGTGATCTCATATTTCAGCATTAGTATTTTGAATTTTTCCGATATACATGTAGTTTTTTTTTGTTGTTCACATTTTCGATATACTGATTAAAAAAACTATTTCGAAACTACTAAACACTTTTTCGAAAATTCTTATGTAAGAGTGACTAATTTTTTCCAATTTATTTCTGGCCAGTCGGACCACAGAATGTAGTATTCATTTGCCTTTCAACTACTATAAAGTTCTCAACAGACTGCAACCCGTAATGAGACTTGTTCACGAAAGAATAACAAATGTAAATGAACTGTCTGTGCTTTGAAGTAAAGGTAAAGGTTGAGGAAAAGAAACACTGGGAGATTTTCTTGTTCTAATGAATTCTACCAGTCGAACACGGCAAATCATTTTATTTATTTCGTTTTAATTTTATTTTGTTTGTAAATAAGTTTAGAAAATGTGAATTGTTTTAAAAGGTGATTTGAATTATGCATGTTCGTTTAAATGTGGAAGCGCGTGGCCTAGTGGTTAAGGCGTTGGACTCATGATTCGAAGGTCGTGGGTTCGATCCCTGGACGGGGCGATGTGTTGTGTCCTTGAGCAAGACACTTAATTTCACGTTGTTCCAGTTCACTCAGCTGAAAAATAAATGAGTACCAGCAAAAATGCTGGGGGTTAACCCTGCGATGGACCGGCGTCCCATTCAGGGGAGAGTCTTGTACTCTCAGTCGCTTAACGCCACCGAAACCGGGATAAGCTCCGGCCTGATGGGCCTAATGGCTCGGGACAGACTTTAACTTTTAACTTTAATGTTCGTTTAAATCGGTTTATTAATATTGAAAGTCCACGTACCTGATTGCTGAGGCTGGACGTTACTTTGAAAAACCTGCTGACCAGTTCCTGGAATAGAAAAAAGAAAACTTTAGTACATAAAAATGAAAAATAAAAGAAAAAGCTTTTTGGAGAAAAAGAAATGTCACCGCCAATGTCAAGGACTTTATTCTTCTTTTATTTTCGCTATACTTGGTATACAAGATAACCATATGGCATTGTGTTCGACAGCAATTTTGAGGTAACTTTGCAAATTTTTTACAGTTGTGCCATTTAATATTTTAATCGTGTTTTTTTTTTTTACTAAGGTGTCATTAAACACTTCGGCATTTCCCATAGGGTCCCATGTTTTATGACGTCACTGTGAGTTTTTGTACTGAACAGGCCGCATACTAAATGATACACCATTTGAATTGGAATTACAAACACTTCAATAATCAGTTGTAAAAATGGTACCATTACCGTTGATTTTTTTTCGCTAAAAAGAATTATGTGCGAACCGCATTGTAAACAAATTTTCCTGTTTGTGATTATTAGAACCTCACCCTGATCCTATCGGCCAATTTACTACACAAAATGCACATATACATTTAGCATTACCTAATGTTTGTTATAGAACTTTTGTTTGGTGTATCTTCTAATTTCCAGTAAAATATTGTTTATACAATTAGATTTATGTATCAGATTTTATCAGCTCTACCCCTAAATATTAACAATCCAATGTTTTAATGGTACCATTTGGAAACAGGACGACTTGACCTATTGTGACCTGGAAGTGTTTAATGTGACCTTATCAAGTCTCTCAAAGTTGTGCCCCTTGAATTTTTGCGAGCTTTACTAAAGTTTTTATTTATCAATTGTCACATCATTCATGGTAAAATCTTAATCCGAGGATGTCTGATTTTCAATTAGTGTTTGTAAATATTCGAATATGTTAGAAATTATACAACATACATAGTACGGAACACCCGGTCTCACTTCACAGGTTGAAGTTCGCATGCTTAATTTGCAAGCTTTCAACGTTTGTACTTTGCTTTTTTCGGATTGGAATTTAGACATAGGCTGGTATGTTTGTGTTTGATTTTAATTTATCAATTGTCATTGTGTTTGTAAATATTCGAACTTTTTTGAAATTATACAACATACACAGTACAGACCTATTGAAAGTTAAACACTTCGCTAGCTAACATAAAGACGTCAGAGGTCGACTGCAGAGAGGCCGAAATATGGGTATAGCAGCTAGTGACCGAAATATGTGTATAGCTGGTAGTGACCGAAATATGGGTATAGCTGGTAGTGACCGAAATGTGGGTATAGCTGGTAGTGACCGAAATGTGGGTATAGCTGGTAGTGACCGAAATATGGGTATAGCTGCTAGTGACCGAGAAGTTTTGAGATACATAGATGCTTCCCCTAAGTTGTAGAGAGGGGAGGAGTCGAGATGGGCTGCCAATTCGGTACTTATTCTCGTTAGCTTAGTGTTAAACTTTCGACAGGCCTGTACTGTATAATTCGACCATTCAGCAGTTTCGATTCCTTTTCGTAAGCTTAGTATAAACTTTCGATAGGCCCGTACTTCATTAAAGACATAGGCCGGGGAAATGTTTACTTTGAATATAGTCTTTCATAGGACAAAAAGGTTTACATACCCCGTTTCGATCCAGTCATAACGCCTCTGGAAGCTTTTGGAGTTGAACTAGCAATAGGATCACCTACTACACGTTTTCCTATGCTCTGGTTGGTTGTTTGTGCCGCCATAGTCTCATTTAAAATTTGACTTCCATATCCTTCACTGCCTGTTTTATTAAATTCCGGATTGTTCGGCATAATAATTCCGGATCTTCCGGTCTTACGATCTGTTACGGTTTGACCATAGGCCAGTGTTTGTCCGGCAGTGTCTATTGGCATTCCTTGTGGAAGTGGAGATTTTCTGACCATCCTATTCCAGTCGTTTCCATCTGGTGCATAATTTTCACTTGAAAACGGAAGTTGAGTCGTCTTCATTGGTTTGTTCCCTCGACCATATGTGCCACCTGGCGCAGGGCTACTTCCGGCACTTCCGGTGCTTTGCATTCGCATTGATGGATCCGCCGCTACAGGAATTTGGCTTTTGAACGCATCGGAAGATGGTGGCACTGGAGATTTTTTTCGACTGGAAATTATTTCGTTGCAAATCACAGCTGAAGCTGCAGACTGTTGTGGATTGCGATATGACGGACGCATGTCGACATTTTCGACAAATTTAGAGGGACTATGTCGGCTAGGTATTTGTTGAAATGAATTCACTTGATCACTGTTAGAAGGATTTCTCGATGGTGCTTGAATGTGAATTTCCGGGGCGGTAAGTATTGGTCTAAACGGACTCACTGGAGGTTTCCTCGTATCTGGCATAGATTCTTCATTTTTTCTCACCTGAAAATCTGAAAAAGAATTAATATTATTCTTGATTAATTGCCTGTTGGTCGTCTGCCTAAATTGACGCACCACTTTCCTTATGTCCCATATCCAATTTTTTCCAAGTAACACAATTTGTTCGAAACATTGATAACTATGACAACCCATCGACCCCAGTCCGACATTTAGACAAAACATCACCCATTTTAATCTGTAAGATTTTTTTTCAAGTTAAAGATACTTACGGCGATTATCATGCGGTAACCTGCTCATCAATCTGGACCCGGTTGTTCAAACCTCTGGCCCCAGTTTCACAATCATTTCTTAACTAAGATTTTCCTTAACTTAAATATAGCAAATTTTGATAAGCACTTTTTGGAACTACGAACAAATATTTTTGTCAAAACTAATTGCAGATGTCATAAGCTTGTTGTAGTCTTAAAACTGATACCTTAAATTACCTAATATCTCAACATTTAACAAAATTATAAAGGATTTTAAATTGCCAGATTTAAGTTAAGGAAAATCTTAAGTTAAGAAATGATTGTGAAACCGGGGCCTGTTGGCTTAATCAGTTGGTCAGTGAAAATTTATATCTTATGGCTTATGCAATATTTTAAGAATATTTATTTAAAAAATAATGAAAGCAGTCTGTATTATCAAATACAAGTGACTTGAGTCAAAATTTTATGTCTGTCTTTAATCTTTTAAATTTGATTTACAATTTAAATTTTCATAAACCGTTTGGTTAAGCTTACGAAGCTATATGAACAACTCAGTCCAGATGCTTAACATCACTCATATCATATTTTTATTTTGTTAAACAAAAAAAAAAAAAAAAAACAAAAACAAAACAAAAATTGATCGTATGCGCCGAGCTACATCCGCAGATCAAGATGTTTGAGCGGGAAACTTTATGACAACGCTCAATAGCACCAATAGATCTACATGGCAACCTAATTAACTCGACCCGGGTGAACCACACTTCGTTTCTATCATTCATCACCCATTTTTATTAATTTTTTTTAAATTTTAAAGACATTTGCGACGATGAGTATGAGTGTATTTCCGGATTCCACTAATGAAAATATTGTTTTTATTGGAACTGACCGGAATCGATCAAATGTCCCATTGCGGGTTTTTCAACGCCCTACAAGGAATTTTAACCCTCTCCCTGCAAAAAACCCCTTAACATATGGAAGGTTTTCAAGATTCCCACCTTTTTTATTCGTTGATGGAATAAATTTATTGGTCAATTGAAAAAAAAAACCTAATAAATACATGAAATAAATAAATAAATAAATAAATAAATAAATAAATAAAATACCTGGTGGAATGGTTGAATTATTTTTCCTTTCTGACCAAGACAAAATATAACTGATGACGCTGGCTGCTCTTAAACTTGTGTTCTCTCGATAGGCGTGGACACTTTGCCAGAGGGCCAGATTTTCATTCATCAACCTCTCATTCTCCGCCTCCAGTCGGCACATGTCATCTTGGTATGCTGACTGCATGTAATTTTTGCTTAGCGTGAGGTCCTTTTCAAATATACGCGATAATTCTCCATCGTGTGACATTTCATTTCACGAATTCGACTGCCTCATTATTCTTCAGAATTAGTTTAGTTGTCAGGGGTGATACTATTACGTCATAGTTACAATATTATTACGTCATAGTTACAATACTATTACGTCATAGTTACTATACTATGACGTCATAATCAAATATACAAATAGAACGGATCTAGCCGTCATTCGCGGTTTTTAAACCAACGAAAATCCATGACTGTATGTGACAAATAAAAGTTTGCGGAACATGATCGATAGGTGGCCGGAAAGCTTAGTCGGCAGAACGCCTATCTATGGTCCTGTGGATCGAGTTTCGACGTGACCGCTGCATTATTTCCTTTCTTGAGGCTGGCTAACAGGTTAGTCCCAGGGTAGAACCAGGTGGTTTTCGATTCAATGTTGTTTAATTGAGTAAAGAAAGGGAAGGGTGTGGCGAATTATTGTTCAATATGTGGCCGGGTAGCTCAGTCGGTAGAGCGTTCCGCAAGTAATTAGGGGGTCGAGTCCCGGTTTTTATCTTTTCTGTTATATAAATCAAATTCCATCTATCAATCGATGTCTTCTAAAGTTGAAATTGTTTTTATCTATTTATCCACAATTCAATAAATTCCTTGACTTTGACAAAAATTAGAAATGTAACAGGGAAGAAATACAGTGGCCAAACGGCGGCTCGAACCCAGGACCTTCCCGATACTAGAGGGATGCTCAACAAGTCACTAATTTATTTATTCATTTCAAATTAATTCTAGAACCAGAATACATTCTAAAAGCCGTGTTTAGTCACCGATTAATTTTATTTAGCAATCGTTGCAGTATTTTATCATACAACATGCATTTCTTTCATAATTAAGCTATTTTTAATTAAGTTGCGCGATACCACGTCACCAAGTCTTTGAAGTTTTAAAAAGTACTCCGGGATAATTAGTAATCCCTTGTCAACTTTAAGGTACGTATGCGTTTCAATTTTATCTTCTTTTTTAGCTTTTTTAGAAATTTAATTTAACAGGCACCTGTACATTTCCTTTTTACTGTTATTTTTAAAATCAACACCAAAAAATCAATCGATATCATATAAAGACTAATGGGCTCTGTCATATTGTAAACTTTTAAATTGCCTGAATGAAATATTTAAAATCATATTATATTTTTTTTAATTTTCTAATTAAAATGTTGGCAAATTGAGTAAGCACGCGAACTTTCACCAGGGAAGTGAGACCGAGTGCTCTGGAAGAGACCGAATGCTCCGAATAGTTGGTTGGTTGGTTAAATGTTGCTTTACGTTAGCAATTTTTCAGCTATTTGCGACGAGAATTACTTCATTATGTCTATGGATTAATCTATGAAATAGTTCATGTATGCATCTGAAGTGTGAGTGTGTTTTGTGGTCTGCCTTGTATCAGCGCGCACTCAGGGTGACTTTAGGTGCAAGCTCACCGGGTCAGTATGCCGAAGACAAACGTACTACTGTCATGGTGGATTTTTCGTTAATTTTTATACGGGAATATGGACGTCACATGAGCGGTCGGCAGTGGATAGCGCTCTCATGCAAAACACGATAAATTACTTAAAACACTAAATGCTGTATATAAATTGCATGTTAGCAGCTGCGTAAAGGTACCAGGAATTCACCGATGAACCAAATTACTCCAGAAAAGCCTCCAAAAAAGAAGCAACGAAAGAAAAGTAAAGGCAGTACAGGTGTTGGAAGTCAGAAAATGGCGGCAAGTGACAATGTAAACAATGCAAATGTACCGAACAACACAATGACAAACAATACTAACAATGTCAATGAACATTTAAACATGCATTACATGGGAATGGTGCAATATCCAAATGTCAGTATGTACCCTAATGCAAATTTAAACCAATTCCAACACTCGCCACAAGGACAAATGACGAATGTGTATGCACCTCCCCCGGCCTCGCCTATTCAACAGGCATGCCCCCCTCCATGGGCGAATGATTTATTAGGCAAAATTGAATCTCTAACCGAGAGAGTAATGTCATTAGATACTAAAGCTGGTAAATTAGACTCCATAGACAGTAGAATAGCTTCTTTAGATTTAAAAATTGATGGTGTTACAAAGGAAATGTCTACTTTGAGACAAAGGGTTGACTGTATGGAGGAAAGTTCTCAGTTCATTAGCGAATCATTTGAAGACTTCAAAGTGCAATTACAAGGTTCAAAAAGTGAAATAGTGTCCCTAAAAAAAGAACTAGTAACTAAAAGTGAAGTATTGACTTTGAAAAATGAAATAACAAGCCTAAATGAACAGAAAGATCAGTTATCAGAGATAATGCTTGATATGCAGGCTAGATCAATGAGAGAAAACCTCTTATTCTTTGGTATTCCAGAAACACAAAATGAAGATTGTAAAAAGTTAGTGCTCGAGTTCTGTAATGATAAGCTCAAAGTTGAAAATGTTGAGGACATTGAATTGGACAGGGCACACAGAATTGGTAAACATCAACAAGGAAAACACAAACCAATAGTCGTGAAATTTAATAAATACAACCAAAGAGAGTACACAAGAAAAAGAGGTCCTGAACTTCAAGGAACACAATATGCTGTTGGTCAACAGTTTCCAAAAATTATCCAGGAGAGGCGAAAAGTTCTTCTTCCTCATCTAAAACAAGCTAGGAAAGATGGCAAGGATGCATACTTAAACATGGACAAATTATACATTGAGGGTCAACTGTTTAAAGAAAGTGATGTTTCACAGCAACAACCTCTAAATAGGAGATACTCACAGAAAAATCACCAGGCTGGACGTGGACACGGTGGATTGAGAGGTACACGAGGAGCAATCAGAGGACGAGGATCACACAATGGAGGTAAAGTGGAAACAAAGGATAGATTCGCAGCATTGAGATCAGATAATAGTGAGGACATGGATACTACATTTGTGAAAGAGAGTGACAATAACATTATACATAACGAAAAGTCAAAAACAAAGTCTACAGGCAGAAAAAACAGTGTTAGTGGTACTACAGGATCACCTGCATAGGATGGACAGGAGAGTGTTCAGCATGGTGCCTTAGCTACAGATTGCTTCAAAATCTTATCATGGAATGTCAATGGTGGTTTTCATGAAAATATTAAAAATAACTCATTTGTAAATTACTTATGTACATATGATTTGGTTTTTATTTCAGAATGTTGGTTAGATAAGGAGTGTGATATTGAAATAAGTGACTATAAGTGTAAATGTTTCCCCTTAACTCGTTCCAAGCATACCCAAGGTGGAGGTATGTTTGTTATGTACAATAATGCTATTTCTAATTTCATTAGTGTTGAACAAGTTCTATTTGACACTATTGTTGTATTACGTGTAGATAAATCAATGTTTGATAATAATGATAATTTATATATAATATGTGTCTATATCCCACAGGCAAAGTCAAACTTCTACAAATACTATGATTGTGCCATCTTTTATGAACTTCACAATATTATCGAAAATCTCCAGTCTAAAGGACAAACCATGATTATTGGTGACTTAAACAGTAGAACCGGTAATAAACCAGATTACATTGCTTCAGATGGTTTACATGGCAGTCTACAACAACACGTGTCAAGTTTGTTTACATATGTAAATGATGTTCCACTGAGTGAGAGAAGAAATCCGGACAAAGTTATTAACCCGTATGGAAATAAACTATTAAATTTGTGCAAATCCTCCGGTTACGTATTTTAAACGGTCGACATTCGGACGGAATGGATAGTGACTATACATACAACGGTCCAAGAGGTTGTAGTGTTATTGACTATTTAATAACAAATCAAGAAATGTTCAGTTTGGTAAAACAGTTTATTGTTGGCGACTTCCTTACATTCAGTGACCACGCCCCGTTACGCATTGTTACAACGCATTTGGTAACAAAAACGCATTTGGTAACAAAAATTAAAACAACTTCTAGAAATAAAATACACGGCATCTGAGTGTCATTCGGAGTTGTAGATGTGACAAATAGTAGATATCTGATGAGATATCACCAAAATTTAACAGATATCCAATTTTTCCCGAAAACGCATTTGGTAACAATAGTATGTTCGACCTGAAACGCATTTGGTAACAAAAATTTAAACAACTTCTAGAAATAAAATACACGGCATCTGAGTGTCATTCGGAGCTGTAGACATGAAAAATAGTAGATATCTGATGAGATATCACCAAAAACAAAGAGATATCCAACTTTTCCCGAAAACGCATTTGGTAACAAAAGTATGTTCAACGTGAAACGCATTTGGTAACAAAAATTTGAACAACTTCTAGAAATAAAATACACAGTATCCGAGTGTCAGTCGGAGTTGTAGATATGACAAAAAGTAGATATCTGATGAGATATCACCAAAAACAAAGAGATATCCAACTTTTCTCGAAAACGCATTTGGTAACAAAAGTATGTTCAACGTGAAACGCATTTGGTAACAAAAATTTGAACAACTTCTAGAAATAAAATACACAGTATCCGAGTGTCAGTCGGAGTTGTAGATATGACAAAAAGTAGATATCTGATGAGATATCACCAAAAACAAAGAGATATCCAACTTTTCCCGAAAACGCATTTGGTAACAAAAGTATGGTCGACCTGAAACGCATTTGGTAATAAAAATTTAAACAACTTCTAGAAATAAAATACACGGCATCTGAGTGTCAGTCGGAGTTGTAGATATGACAAATAGTAGATATCTGATGAGATATCACCAAAATTTAACAGATATCCTACTTTTCCCTAAAACGCATTTGGTAACAATAGTATGTTCGACCTGAAACGCATTTGGTAACAAAAATTTAAACAACTTCTAGAAATAAAATACACGGCATCTGAGTGTCATTCGGAGTTGTAGATATGAAAAATAGTAGATATCTGATGAGATATTACCAAAAACAAAGAGATATCCAACTTTTCCCGAAAACGCATTTGGTAACAAAAGTATGTTCAACAGATATCTACTATTTTTCATATCTATAACTCCGAATGACACTCAGATGCCGTGTATTTTATTTCTAGAAGTTGTTTAAACTTTTGTTACCAAATGCGTTTTTGTTACCAAATGCGTTGTAACAACGCATGGTTCTCTGCTGTCGATTGGACAAACAACGAGTTCACGGCCTTGACCCTAGTGATTCATGTGAACCTCATTATAATATCCGATAGACAGAATAAAATATTGACATTTGTCGCGTCTCGTTAATAAACGCACTCAATGATCTCACCGACAACGATGAAAGCTTCGATTTCTCTACTCAGTCTAAAATGGATTCAAGTGTTAAAAAGTTTTGTGATATTTTACAAAATACTCTAGAGCCATCTTGCATAAAACTAAATGTACCCAGGCAATCACGCTCTAATAAACGGGTAGAAGACGATAAACCATGGTTTAATGACCAGTGTATACAGCTATATCGGCGATATAAATCTTCATTGTATGCATTCAACCGTAACAAATGTGCGGAGAATCACGAACAATTACTTTCTGATAAAAATGCGTACAAATATCTTGAAAATAAACTGAAACGTTCTTACCTCCGTGAAGAAGGAAACATGCTAGACAGTCTTCGCTACGCCAATCCTAAACAATTCTTCTCCAAATTTTCGAAGAAAAAAAGTCATAAAAACTTAGATATTTCACTTGACACGTTTACACAACATTTCCATCAGGTTTATAGTGACAATAATGAAAACCGAAGCGACGCGGATACAATTTCGAACCCGGATTTGAAACCTGTTTTTGATGAACTAGACGTGGATATCACATCAGAAGAAGTAGATTCGGCAATATCATCATTAAAACGTAATAAATCACATGGTAGTGATTACATTTTAAATGAATTTTTCATAGTGTTTAAAGATATCTTGATGCCTTATATTTTATTATTATTCAATAACATCTTGAAGTCGGGTTTTTTCCCCAAATCTTGGTCTTCTGCTATTATTATCCCAATTTTTAAAAAAGGATCAACTGACGATCCAAACAATTATCGTGGTATTAGTCTTGTAAGTAATTTTTGTAAACTTTTTACTGCTGTGTTAAATAATAGGTTACTTCAATGGTGTGAAGATAATAATATTTTAAGAGATTCCCAGTTTGGTTTTCGCCCTGGATTGGGTACTAGAGACGCAATATTTGCTCTTCACTCAATCATTGTTAAATCTTTAACAAATAAAAAAAGGTTGTATTGTTGTTTTGTCGACTTTACCAAGGCGTTTGACAGTGTCGACAGAAAATATTTATTTTTTAAACTTGCAAAATGTGGTATAACTGGCAAACTTTTAAGTATTATTAGATCAATATATGACGAAGTTAAAGTATGTGTCTCACTTAACGGATTTAATTCCGAGTACTTCTGTAGTAACATGGGTTTGATGCAGGGTGAAGTACTTTCACCATTACTATTTTCATTTTATTTAAACGATTGTGAAATGGATTTTATATCCAAAACTGTAGATCATTATGAATTGTGCGAACTTACATTGTTTTTATTAATGTATGCTGACGACATGGTTTTATTCTCAGAGTCTGTCGAAGGTCTACAGAATTTGTTATATGCTTTGCATGATTATTCCAACACATGGCATCTTAACGTTAACATAAATAAAACAAAAATTGTGGTTTTTAGAAATGGTGGTAAAGTGAACAACTCTGAAAGTTGGACATATTGTAATAACATATTAGAAATTGTTGATCGTTTTAATTATCTTGGTTTTGTTTTAAACTTTAATGGTAAATTTAATGTTTCACAACAACAACTAGCTACAAAGGGTAGAAAAGCAATGTATAATTTAAAGTACAAAACTAAATCATTATTTTTAAATACTCATACTTTATTGTCTTTATTTGATACCTATGTGTCTCGTATATTATTATATGCATGTGAAGTGTGGGGCTCTCATAGTGCCTATGATATTGAAAAAGTTCATCTAGATTTTTGTAAATCCATACTGGGTGTTAAATCAACTACAAAAATTCTGTTATTTATTTTGAACTTGGTAGATACCCACTGGTTTTAGTTCGTAAAATAAGAATGTTTGCATATTGGTTTAAACTGTTACAGACAAATAATTCTATTTTGAAATCTGCTTATATTTATTTATTACAATTGTGTGACAAATACCCAAACAATAAGTCAATTTTTACAAATGTTATCAAACATGAGCTGGACTCTTTAGGTTTAAGTTTTTTATGGTTTAATCAACACAGCATTAGTGCAGATATGTATATGTCTGTCATCAGACAACGTTTACAAGACTGCTGTAAGCAGTCTCTCCTAGCTGAAATAAATAATTCGTCCAAATGCATTATATATAAACATTTAATTGATCATTTTACTCTACAGTACTACTTAACCAAACCAATTATTACTCGTTTTAAAAAATATATCAGCAAAATCAGGTTGTCCTCGCACTGCTTAGCAATTGAAACAGGTCGTTATAATAATGTATCAAGAAGTAACAGGTGTTGTCCTTTTTGTATTGATGAAGTTGAAGATGAATTTCACTTTGTATTAATATGTCAAAAATATGTATGTCTTAGAAATAAGTTTATCAAACCATACTACTGGCGTAGGCCTTCCATGTTTAAATTTATAGAATTATTACGTGTTAACAACGTCAAACAACTGTCAAATTTAGGGAAATATTTGTCTCATGCATTCAAGTTAAGAGCTGTTATATGATGTCTCATTTAATTTATCTCTTGGACATCTCTCCGTATATATATTTCTTCAGTCCCGTTCTAGTTTTCTACTTGCGTATTAATCATTCGGTATTATTATTGTACCACTGTATTGTTATGGTTATTATTATTATTATTATTGTACCACTGCCTATCTGTATGTACTCATGTATTTCATTATTATTATCATTATAATTTTTATAATCTTACTACAGCATGTTTTAGGGGAGATATTTTGTTATACTTTATTTGTGTAAAATTCCAAGCGTCATGCATATTGCTGACTTAAGTAAAGCCTTCAATATGTTATTTATCATGATGACTGGTAAATTATTGTAAAACATTTTCGGATTTCCAAACAAATATTTTGGTTAAATTTAGTTTTTCATTTCTTAACAAAATTAGTTTGTTAATCGGAACTTCTCCTCTCGGAACATCGTGGTTTTATTTTTCACTTCAACAAACTTTTGGCGCCATTTTTAATGTAGCTCGTCAGTGTATTTTTAGTTTATTTTACAATACAAATCATAACGATAGGCATTTTTTCTGTACCTCTCGCAGCCAAGTTAATTCCCTGGACTGTATATGCATACATAATTATTGTTTAATGTAAGCATATGCTCAGTTAGCATTGGGTTCGTTTTGGGTCCAATTTAAGTATTTCTGTTTTAAAATTTCATTTTATTATGCACTCTATTACTCTGTTGTTATAAATGTGTACTTTTAAAATCATTATGTACGATATATTATAAATTTGTCATGTCACTTTTATGCTACGCTTTGCAGAATAAAGACAAGTAGCTAGACTTGAAAAACAACTTTTTACAGTGTTTTATATATATATCTTTCAGCACCCCCAACATCTATAGGGGTCATCCATAGACACCCAAAACAGCCCATGTTACTACTCCCCAGTCACCGGGTGAAACAGTAAATGCCAAAGGCAAGGAAAATTTGCTTTCCTACACGTGGTCTGAGCGGGACTCGAACTCACAGCGGTGAGAGACCCTGGATTTGTAGACTGACGTCTTATCTTATCGCACCAACCGGCACCATCTTTCCACATAAACCACGACACAAAGTTACATGGATATCACCAAATGGAAGGACAGAAAACCAAATTGACCACATGCTTATTTCCAAACAACACAGAACATCATGTTTGGACACAAGATCAATGAGAGGAGCAGATGCAAGCAGTGACCATGAGCTCATACGTTGTAAGATCAGAATCAAACTCAAGGCATTTAAGAAACAAACTGAAAATCGAAGACTCAAATTTGACACCACCAAGCTACAACAGCCTGAGAGTAAGAGAGCATTCTCCATCGCACTTAAAAACAGATTCCAGGTACTAGAGCACATGGAAGCAGTTGAGGATATCTGGGAAACAATGGAAAAGGGCTATATCGAAACTTCAAAGAACATTCTCGGAGTAAAGAAAAGAGGACATAAACCATGGATAAGTAAAGAGTCCTGGAAACTTGTTGATGAACGAAAACAAGTAAAACAGCAACTAAACAACAGCAGATCCGAAAGATTGAAAGAGAACCTAAGATCAAAATATAGTAGAATAGACAAAGAGGTAAAGTCCAATATTCGAAAAGATAGAAGAAATTGGACAGAAGACCTAATAGAAGAGGCAGAAACAGCAGCCAATAGTGGTCATATGAAAACAGTTTACGAAGTTACACGGGTGCTAAGTAATGAGAAGAGAACAGAAACGTCAAAAATAAAAGACAGAGATGGGAACATTCTGAGCAGCCAGACTGAAATAAAGAACAGATGGAAAGAGCATTTCAGCAATGTCCTGAATAGACCTCAACCAGACGATCCATTAATAGCAGAAAATGACGACAACCTGATAGATGAGATAAACACAGGTGTCATAGAGAAAGATGAAATTATAAAGGCAATGAAAAAGCTTAAGAATGGAAAATCAGGAGGAATTGATGGTATAACAACTGAAATTCTAAAGGCAGATTTGACAACAACTGTAAAGTATCTCGAAAAACTGTTTACAGCTATATGGAACAAAGAAACAATACCAGATGACTGGAACAAAGGATTGATTGTAAAAATCCCGAAAAAGGGCGACAAGTCAATATGCGACAATTACAGAGGCATAACCCTACTATCAGTGCCAAGCAAGATCTTCTCCAGAGTGATCATTCAAAGAATACAAAATGGAATAGATGACAAACTGCGAGAAGAACAAGCTGGATTCAGAAAGGGGAGAAATACCACTGAACAACTGTTTACACTTAGAAACATTCTTGAACAGTGTAATGAATGGAATGCACCACTATTCATCAACTTCGTCGACTTTGAAAAGGCGTTCGACTCAATTCACAGAGACAGCCTATGGTCCATCATGAAACACTATGGCATACCAGAAAAATTAATCAAGATGATAAAGCTGCTTTATGACACCTTCCAGTGTTCTGTAATAGTTGATGGTGAGGAAACAGAGTGGTTCAGAGTAACAACTGGTGTGAAACAAGGCTGCACTATGTCCGGATTCCTATTCCTACTCGTCATCGACTACATCATGAAGAAGACAACCGAAAGGGAACCAACTGGATTAAGGTGGAAGTTTACAACTAAACTTGAAGACTTAGATTTTGCCGACGATCTGGCACTCCTGTCATCAAAATACCAAGACATTCAAAGCAAAACTCAAAAACTACATGAAAATGCAAAGCAGGTCGGCCTTAAAATAAACTCCAGTAAAACTAAAGTAATGAGGCTCAACACCACCATACAAGACCCAGTAAAAATAGGCGATCAACAAATAGAAGATGTAGAGACTTTCACTTATTTAGGGGGCATTGTAACAACAGAAGGAGGGTGCGATCAGGATATAAACAGCAGATTAGGAAAAGCAAAACAACAGTTTAGACGATTAAAGAAGATTTGGACCACCTCAAAATTTTCAATCCAAACAAAGATACGATTGTTTAACAGCTTGGTTGTATCAGTACTCACCTACGGAAGCGAAAATTGGAAAACCACAGAAAGAGACAAGAAAAAGCTGGACACATTTCAAAACAGGTGCTTGAGAAACATACTTCGAGTCAGATGGCCAGATAAAATAACAAATAAAGAGCTCCATGAAAGAACAAATACTAAAAACATCAGTGCAACCATAATGATTAGAAAGTGGAAATGGATTGGGCATATCCTCCGATTCAACAGCAGTAAGAGGATATGCACAACAGCCCTTACATGGCATCCGGAGGGCAGAAGGAAAGTAGGTCGGCCAAAAACAACATGGAGGAGAGCAACAGAGCAGGAAAGAGACCAACTGGGATGGACCACATGGGCACAGGCAAGAGTAGCAGCAAAAGACCGGCCAAATTGGAAGAGGTGTATCGGGACCTTATGTGCCAATGGGCACGAAGAGGATAGGTGAGGTGAGGTGAGGTCTTATCCATTAGGCGATCGCGGTCTCTTGCTCCGGAAGGACAAATACCTCCTGTTCAGCTAGATATACATAAAAAAAGAAAAATGTCGCATCGAAAATAGAATGTATGCTGTAAAATAAAACACATTTTATGTTATCATAAAATCATTTTATGATGTCATAATTTTGATTTTATGATATCAAAATAAAATGATGATATCATAAATTATCTAATGAATTGTCAAATTGAACCCCATACTTTGTCTAGTTTGTCTGCCCTAAGATAAATTTTAGTCGCGATAATTCATCTTGACTTGTCGAGATAGCTTTCGCGACAAGTCGACATAACACGATAATTTATCTTGACTTGTCGAGATAGCTTCCGCGCCAAGTCGGCATAACAACATTTGTATCTCGGCCATTAAAACTATTATCGTGAAAAAGTCGAGATAAATTATCGCGACAGTCATGATAGTTATGTCGACCAGTCGTGATATTTATCATGTTATCGCGACATTTTTTTCCAGCACGCCCAAATGTGACATCCAGATATTCTGTCAAGATAATGTATTTATAGATCTGAACGCTGTTCGGAACATCTCGGATTTTAGATACGAATCTGCTTCTTCCCTTATATTCCTCGTATAAATGGAGCACCTTTACTGTTATCTGAGTCCCATATGATAGTTCTAACTTATAATAATTTAAGAGATCCAGTGGCGGATCCAGCGGGGGGGCACAGGGGGCCCGTGCCCCCCCCCCCCCCAGTTGCCCCGACTTTCCCCCTCTCTCCCTCACAGCTGATTGTCAATCAACCAGCGTAATGACCAGTTAATTAGCGGTACTGATTAATTAATTCGTGTACACGGGTAGGAAATTGTAATCAGGTGATGATGTAATTTACCAGTTCGCTGAAGCATGAAAGAATCCAGGTAGTCTTAGGTGATAATGTTATTTACCTGATCGCTGAGGCGTGAAAGAAACCAGGTAGTATTTATAAGTAGATAACGTTAATTAGTAATACTAATTAAGAGTGATTCCATTAATCATACGTGAATTCATCTAATTTACCTTTTTAAACCAAGGGACATGGCCAAGAGAGAGAGAGAGAGGGGGGGGGGAGAACTAATTTTTAGCACACAAGATTATATTTTTTGTATATTTTTATAGCGCGATGTTCTATTTCTATATAAAAGTACAAATTTCTGTTTATTTTTAATTGGTTTTAATGGGGAAAAAATCTGTCTCATTTGACTTTTTATTCTATTCACCCGATTACGGCTTTACGGAACAAATCAGTCTGAAATAATCAGTGGGTTTTTTTTTTTTTTTTTTTTTTTTTTTTTTTCTAGTGACAAGATTCTTGTGTGTTGCACCTTTAATGCGCATTATACAATGATGAAACTGACTTTACTAGTCATTTTAAAACTAATACAAAATTTAATATAATAAAATTAACTTGAAAGTTCCGATGGATGTCATAAAGTTAATTTTAAACAAGTGCCCCGGTGGAAAAGGGGTTATGTTAGTAGGAGACCTACCCCTTCGGTATATGTAGCAGGCAGGTCAGTTGGTAGAGTGCTTGCTCTGTAAGTCAAGGAGGTCGAGGGTTTGGTCTCTGGTCAGGTCTGACCCAAGAATTCGCTCGGCATTAAAGAAAATGCGGGTCTTTCGGACAAACATTAAAAACCGAGGCCCCTTGTCATGGTAGGCGTGGTACGATAAAGAACCCTCACAGAATAATGCCATCACCGCTTAACACAGGTAAATATTTCTGCACCTACACCTATAGCTGGTGATGTCTCGATATAAGTGAAATATTGTTGACTTAGAAGTTAAACCCCATTAATCAATGATCAATCAAACTTAGGACCGGGATTCAAACAGAAAGACTTTCCTCTAATGAGCTTGATTTATCAACTCAACTGGATCACCCAGACCACGGACCAAATTAAATCAAAACACTGTTATCCCTCCGATGGATCGACCTATCGATCTACAACTTCTAAAGGTCGAACGAACTCCTTTAATATAACGCAAAAGAGTTGGTCTGGATCTGCGGTGCACAACTACACCTCGGCAGATTAAAAGACCGACAATACAAGTTACCGACGGTGGCAAATTTCGACAGTACAGTTGAAAGACATATATCGATAAAGATATTATGAACTCACCGACACTCATATATAGCTACCTGCGTCAATATTACAATTTTTGAAAAAAGTTAGACTGGTTTAGATCTACTTTGGATGCGAGGTGAAAAGACGCTCGACAGTGTTCAAGATGCAGGAAATTGCACCATTTGTACTGAAAAAAGCGAAATTTTTATGGGGGAGCATGCCCCCAGACCCCCCCTAGAAGGTCGCGCCTTTGGCGCGTACTTGTGCCCCCCCCATTCACCAAGACTCTGGATCCGCCCCTGAGATCGTTAAATTCAGAATGGATATTCACTCAAATATGATGTCCATGTCTTGAATAATCTTCTAGTACTCTTATATCCTTCATTTCAGTGCTATTGGGAGTACCAAAAAATAATTAATTTTTTTTTACTCAAGTGATGGTTTTACACACAACTTTGACACAAATATAATGGGCATGTGTTGTTAGTTTTCTCACTTTGTTATATCCCTTCTATGGATATGGTTATGGATATAAACAAAATGCAAATGTGTAACATAGCAGATCTGTATAATACAATGCTAACTATTGTTTGTAATGTGAAACATTTACATCTTCAAGTTCCTCATTCTATACAAAAATATTCATCACTAGTTCTGTTTAATTTCTTAAAAGAAACCCCCTTGAATTAACCCCGGCAACTCACTCCTACATTGGCGATGCTCTTGTTTGTAAACTTGAAATCTAAATCTCATTAGAGAATTGTCACTGAAGACATTTAAATACCTGTATTCAAAGAGTTGCAGCTGAATAAGGTGTACTTGTAAAAAGCCAGCCACACAGAGCACAAAACAATTGTAAAGAATTAAGGAAAAGACACAACAAAGCATATAAATTAGTCCACTTATTGTAAAACTCCCGACTTCGGACGGCCAATGTGGCGCGGTTGAAGTACTTTTATAGGGCCTTAGTATTATTTTACCAAACCATGCACCAACAATCGAACACATATATACAACCAGCAACAAACATAGAACATTTATTTTTTTTTGTTAAGTTATTGTCCCCCTCTTTCACCGAAAAGGGAGGGGCATTAATTTTGGTGTGTCTGTCTGTCTGTCTTTGTCTGTCTGTTACGCTGGTTTCCATGCAGTAACTTTAGTTACAATTAAGATTTTTTTAATGAAACTTGGTACAGAAGTAGCTTATGACTAGAGCTCGCTAGGGATTGATTTTCAAGTCACTAAGTGGAAGGTCACTGTAACTATAAATAGAAAATCGTTTCAAGTCATTTAAAGACTAACCCTTCCAAGGTTTTTATTGAAACTTTGCACAGAGTAACTTATGACAAGAGCTCACTTGGGATTGTTTTTCAGGTTACTAGGTCAAAGGTCAAGGTCACTGACTATAAACAGAAAATCGGTATTAGGACATTTAAAGACCAACTCTTCAAGATTTTTAATGAAATTTAGCAAAGAGGTAGCTTATGACAAGTGCTTGCTTGAGTTTCCAGTAATTTTAAGACCAGCCTTTGAAGAATTTTTAATAAAACTTTGCACAGAGGTAACTATGACGAGCTCGCTGGGGACTGATTTTCCAGTCATTTGGTTAAAGGCCAAGGTCACTGACTTAAAATAGAAAATCGGTTTCCGGCCATTTAAAGACCAACCAAATTTTTTTATGAAACTTTGCACAGAGGTAGCTTATGACGAGCTCACTTGGGATATATTTTCAGGTCGGGAGGTAAATTTTCAAGGTCACTTTATATAAAATAAGCAGCCGAATAAGGTGAACTTGGAAGAAGCCAGCCACAAAGACATCAAAACAATTGAAGAGAATTGGGGGGGGGAAAGACATAACAAAGCATATGAATTAAGTCCACTGATTGTATAACCCCCGACTTGGACGGGCACTGGACGATATTGTTAACTTGACGTCAGTGGTGTGGTATAGGGCCCTAACCATCCCACTTAATTTACAACCTAACGCCAAACATTTAAAAATTTGAATATAAACCTTATTTTACCAAACCATGCATCAACAACCAGACATGTATACATAACCAATAAAAATCTACAAGATATTTTTTTCGGGGAGTTAGCCCTTGAAACCTTAGTTTCAAGCGACTGACAATTTTTTAATTTTTATATATAAAAATATATTTTAGAACATATACCGTCTATAAGTACTACGTTTTTTCGAAAGCTAGTTAAGTCCGACCGATATACAGAGGGAACGGTAATCAAGACCTACCTTTCAAGATTTTCTAATGAAACTTGGCACAAAGGTAGTTTATGACAAGAACCCGTTGGGATTGATTATCAGGTCACTAGGTCAAGCTCACTGTCACTGTAAAGAAATATCGTTTTTTGGACATTTAAATACCACCTATTTATAGGATTGAAACTTTTTACACAAATTACTTATGATAGTATCATGTTTAAGGTCGATTTTAATGTCACTATAGGTCAAAGGTCAAGATCTGTTATCTAGTTATTAAATACCAACCATTCATGGGATTCAATTGAACCTTTGTAAATAAGTTACTTATGATAGTATTTCGCTTGGGATTGATTTGGTCACTAGGTCTAAGGTCAAGGTAACTTACATTGATCCTCGCCAGACTTCTTCCTGTTTAGGCAGACACAATTAAAAGCTTTCCAAGTGTTAATGCAGGAATATCTGGCAATCAGTCTCTAAAAATTATATCATACCTTTGATGTTACATTTCGTATTTTCAACAGTCTATACTTTTCATCACAAATGTACAGATTAGCCCCGGACATCATAACAGTTGTATAAGTCTCTTTCAGTTGAAAGCGAGAGGACATAAATTCTGTGAATTTGCTTGTTTATCGAAGTTTCTGTTGATAACAAAGTTTTTATTTTAAATATGAAACATGTTGGAACATATACAGTGCAGAAGTACTACGCTTTTTTTTTTTTTTTGAAAGCTAGTTAAGGAGTATAGTCTGAATAAGTCTGACCGTTTTACAGAGGGACCAAGACCCAACCACCTCTGAAAAGGCTTAGGGTGGACCCGTCATTGATTCCCCCTAGCATTACCAGATAGTGTGCAAGGAAAGAGGCTACTAAGATCGAAAGTTGTAAAGGTTCCTTCGACCATTAGTAGGGTCGGTCTGTTCAAAAACTTTAGCACGGTATTACCGGTACCTAGTCAGTACCGCGGTTAACCGGACACACCTCTAACGTAAACGTTAAGCAAAAGGGTAAGGTTTGCGTTTACCTCTAGTTTATGAAAAGTACATGGGTATGGTAACCAAACTAGGCGAGACACATAATCCCCTGGAATTGTTGTTTAAGATCAGAGAGGGAAAAATGCATGGTGTATGTACTTCAATATTTCTTGGAAATTGCTTGCAAATACAAGAATTTGGCTAAATCTCAGGAATGAAGTTGGTTCACCTTGACATTCCTTCAGGTCACAGTGATACGTTCAAACATCATGCCATGAATACTTGACACTTCTTATATCGAATCTACATTTGAAGGGCTACCTCAGGTGAGGGATTAGGCCTTTTGAGCCTCATTTTTCATCTGATTTAAAATAACCATGAACCAGGTGTCCCGGACTGATGGAAGGATATTTATCTTCGTCCTTTCTTCAGAAGACAACAGACTCATAATAACCCAAAACTTTGTGAGCATTAATTTGAAAGGAATTTGAACTGTCTTTGTGGCTGGCTTCTTCCAATTGCAAGTACACCTTATTCAGCTGCAACGTTTTATTCTTCTCTTTAGACAGCCATTTTATACTCGCAGATGTATTAGTCTGGTGGAAAAAAATTGAAATTTCACAATAGGGGGACATGAGTGTTCAAAGCTGGCAACATAGCTGTCTTATATCATGATAGGTTAGGGGTCAAGAATCAACCTGTTGCCAAGCTGACCGACCCTTGGTTTAGTAGATAAAAGGTCAAAGGTCAGATAGTGTTTTTTTTTCAAAAATTAATCTTTATTAGTTTATAGCTGTCCAAATATATTCTTTCTGAGATTTGAATAAATCAAATAAATTTGTTCTCATGCAATCATAGCATTTCATGTATTTTAACATTGACTAGGAAGCTAATTGAGACTATTTAGACTAAAATTTAAATATTTCAATGCTATTTTTCAAAATTCTGACACATGCTTCAAGATAGAATAAAAAAAGTATACATTCAACATCAAATCAAGAATCAAAATGCTAAAATATAATTCTTTTGTAAATACATGACTGTGATTAAAACAAATATATTGTTTAAACCCAACTGATAATTCAAAATTTTTAAAAGTTTAAAATCAAAGTACTGCAAGTACTGTAATCGGCAAGGCATGGTCATGAGAATCTCTGGAATATATCAGTCACATCTAACGATTTCTTTTCATTCATCAATATCACTATCTGTGGCATTATCATTCAAAGGGTTCAACCAATCAACGGTCCCATTGCAAGTGCATACAGCCACCCACTTTAAATTGTATGCCCTACATGTACATCTTGTAGTGCAACATGATTTCTATTTACATTTCAGAATTTTCAGCAATGCATGACATGATTTTGGTAAAGGTTATTTTCTCATTAAAAAACCCCTACTGTAGCTCAATTGGTATAGCGCTCACTCCCCGTCACGATGTGGTGAGTCCTGGGTTCGAACCCTAGTTGGGTCTGACCAAGACTTGAAATAAGGTAGTGACTGTTCTTTTGCCAAACACTCGGTATTTAGAAACGAAAGTCACGAGATCCTTTAATTTGAGAGCGATCTTAAAAACCGATGCCCCGTGCCAAGGCGGGTGTAACATGTTTAGAAACCTTTCCTGCACATTTCCCCGAGTTCACTGCAAAGGTCAACATTTCTGCCACTTCACCTTTAGCTGGTGATGTCTTGATGTGACTGAAATAGGTAAAAGCCCGTAAAAACCCATGAAATCAATCAATTTATAATTTTCTCATTAAAACTGTTTTAAGTCACATTCAGACTTGCACTAACTTAACTGTCTGAGAATAATCTTGAACATCAGGAAAATACTTCACTTAAATCCAAGAGGTTAAGTTTTGTTCATGATCCTTTGACCTGCAATTGTCTTAGAAAAGTTAAAGTTCAAAGTAAGATTTAAGCAAAAAAAAAAGTTTAATTTGTGAAAAAAAATCAGATTTAAGTATAAAAACTAGTATTGTTCGTGGTCCTGTTGCCAAGATGACAAGACAAAATTAGTAACGAAAAGTTTATGGTGGATCACAAAACAAGGTCGTTTTGAAACACAAACACAAAAGCGACATTGGGGATGGATAATAGGTCACACCATCAAGACACCTGCCAACAACATCACAAAACTTTGAAATGGAACACGCAAGAATAAAAGACACTTTGAGATAAGTTTCTGGAATTGAAACAGACGGGGTAAAATTGCGCAGAACAGAGCCAGTTTGAGGGATTTTGTCGATGGACTAACCTCCACTGGGAGTTAAAGGCATACAGTACGCAAGTTAGTGAGACTAGCACCATCCATGTCCTATAGCTGACGGGAGATCTGGAACAAATACCAGGTATAACTAAATGCAGCCAAACAGCAGTTTAATAGTGTGCACGTTGAATATGTTGGTCGGTTGCATATGATGTTGGAAGCAAATTTTCAATTGTACTTTTCCCCTGAGAGGACCATTTTACATCGTAGATGAGAAATCCTCGCTAGGTACATTCAATGAAGGCATCTGCACTCTCAAGTTCAGAAAAGTTCCCTCTTGCAAGAGTGGGAAGAAGACCTGTGTTTTCCCTGGACACACGGAATGCTGTATTTAGAATGTCCAGAAAGGTAATTAACAGTCTTACAGTCTGTAATTGCATGAACAACTGGGAGCTTATTCCTCTCCAGAGGTGATAATTTTATGCTATGAACAGGGACGAACTTTAGATGTCCCGCTCTGGAATGATACTTCCTCATTTAAAAGCAACAGAAGAATAAGATCATCAGTATCACGACAGACAACAACTGTTCTTTTATAGCCTTGCATGTAAGCATCAACACCATGGGGAACAATTCTAGTATCGGCTTCCTTGTGTAAAGCTTTAAAAACGGTTACACTCCTTCCTCTGTATGAATTAAACATGCTGTCTGTTGGACCCCCTGATACCCTCAGCTAAGCTAAGAAGTGTCTTGGGTTACTATGAGATCCTATTTTTTCTTGGTGACTGATAAAATCTTACCAATTTGATGGCAGAGGGACATTTTAATTATCAATAATTCTTCTAGCAGAACGGGGACCTGATCCTCTTTTATCTCTAAATTGTTTCACCTTTTATGGATTAGTTGTCATATCTATCATAATGACATCAATTTTAATACATTTATCTTTCGCGTGGATAAAAACAGTTTGTGCGTTTCCCAACTCGCCGAATGTATTGATGCCTTTCCGTTTTCCCAGTGCTACAACTAAAGTTTGACCATTAATTATTTTGGTAGTAATGTCTCCATGCAAACTTCTTCCTCGTGGATATTTTGAAGATCCGACTCGTCGGCTGCAGAATACAAGGGACCAGATGTATTAGGTATAGGTGACACTGGGAATAGTTCGTGTTTCAACAGTTCACTAATATTTCCACCAGAAAAAGAGAACACACTTGATAGTATTATACAGATACAGTCAGTATAGCTAATCAAATCTTTCAGTACCACCAGTACTTTGATTTCTTTTTTAAAAAAAGTGGATACTTATATAAATACGGGCAATATGATTCAGTAAAATTATTTTAACAGAAGTCTAAAGTTTTGTTAAACAATTTCAAATGCACAAATGTGTTTATACTAGTATTTATTTGCCACAATTAATCATATTTGTAAAGGTCAAATTTGTGCAAGCGTCTAATCTTATTTTTCATGGAAAACTTTGAAAATAAGCGACTGAATTAGTTGGATATGACTTTCTATTAATTTGAAGATACCACTTACATATTTAGAAGACAAAATGTATAAAGAAAAACTTCTGTAAGCCACCTTGAATTTGTGTATAGGTCAATATGGGCATTTTCACTTGAACTTTGCACCCATTGACCTTTAGCTGCCCCCACAATGGCCCCTGGGTGAAATCTTGCTTGGCAACAAGCCGATTCTACCAAAGTAAAGTTCAAAGAAGGTTATGACATAACTTGCCACCTTTGAACACGTTGTCCTCCCTACATCGAAAAATAAGCGGTTTTTTTCAAAATCCTCTACCAGACTATATCCAATCTTGTAGTATAACGTATAATATGGAATCCCGGGTATAAAAGATAAAAGCAATGTAACAAATACACTATTTTTCAAAATTATATATATGAGTTAAGAATGAAGACTTTGTGAATGGAAAAATGATCAAGACCTTCACATTATCAAGTTTAGTCAACAATGGTGTCCCTTCAATGCATTTTTATAATATGCCCATTTTGTGAATATAAGGTGAGCGAAAAATATTTAACTCTTATTTTACCCGGTTTATTTAAATTTCTTTTGAGAAAAAAGCGTACGCACTTAGCTTTAACTATTTCTCAGCAGGTAATGCAAGTGCCCGTGAGAAGTTTTAGTACCATCGCACCACTGATATTCTACTACATGTACTTAAAATAGAGTTATAAAATAAAATTATGAAGTGAAACTAGAAAGCAGTAAAAGCTGTACATACATACACGATATTTGAAAAAGGGAGAACCTGATCAGACTCGAACTCTTGATACCAACAAATTATATCGGACATAGGTCTACGTATCTGTATGCATTCCCACTGTTCTTTATTTAATTTGGTCAATCAGGTTGATACGGTGGCTGGTAAGGGACATGTGTATGGAGCGCTCCTCATAATTAACGCTCCAGATAATATGTAGAGCGCTCCATATATTATGTAGAGCGATCAATATAATTAAGTGGAGCGCTCCATATATTATGTAGAGCGCTCCATATAAATATTTTTATATGCATGTCCCTTCAGGTGACCCTAGGTTGAGGCTGATTTTGATATAGATTTTTCTGCCTGAATGGTTTTTATTACATTTTGTCTTTAGTCCCATTTTCCAGCTGGAAATCCATTAACACAGCAAAGCTCAGTGGGTAGAGTGCTCGCTCCGTGTATGAGAGGTCGCGGATACGATCCCCCTCCCGGGTCTAACCCAAGACTTGAAAATGAGTACTGACTGTTCTTTCGCCAAGCACTTTAGAAATGAAAGTCACGGGTCTTTCGGGCGAGACCTTAAAAACCGAGGCCCCGTGTCACGGCAGGCCTGACACGATAAAGAACCATAAGAATGCCATAAGCGCAAAGCACAGGTAAAAATTTCTGCAGGTTACTTGTGACGTCTCGATATAACTGAAATATTTTTGACTGGGACGTTAAACCCCATTAATCAATCAAACAACCATTAACTCAGCAACGAAAGAGACTTTTTGACTTATCTTCATGGCCATAATTTTCTTGAGTGACTTGAATACCCAATAACTTGACATAAAATTACCCTTTCCATTTTTTCTTACATAATTTTCTTTTATGTTTTCTGCACTTGTATTGCAATGCCTATAGAGGCTTGAAATTACGCACTTACCCCTAAAGCAGTATCTACGTATTAAGCCAACAAAAATTTGCAGTTTACCTTTAAAGTCAGGGTAACCTTTATTAATAATTTTAAAAAAGCTTGTCTTAAGCCAAAAGTACGGTGGAGTTTGCAAAGCTAGGTGATCTTAAAAAAATTTATGACCAGTTTAAATAAGACATTGGACGAGGTCAAGGTCAATCATTTGCATCAACATGGTGTTGGATTTGATGTTAATCCTTTCGTGATGATTTTGGAGCAAAAGTCATTAATAATTACAATGGTTTGAAAATGAAAATGGATTTATTTGGAAATGCTTTCTAACAAGTTCCATACAAAGTAGTTGTTTTCAGAAATCAATAGTGTATGGATAAATGCCACATGCATACTCCGACATACCATACTTTGTCAAAACGACAAATTACAATAGTCCACATATTTCTAACTACTGTGACAACAAGCAAATAACGTAAATAATGCTTTTTAATAAAGAATTGCTTGGAAAAATAAACAGTGACAAAACTCAACTAAAAGCATTTTTGTCAAAATTACATATTTCAGTTAATGTCATTATAAAGCTAAGGATAGTTCCACCTATGTGATTCCAGCCATCCATTTGTACCCCATCATACTTTTACCTTAACCTCAATGTAAAATTACATTTCTTACTAAAATGCTCAAACAGCCATCACTGAACGGCCACAGATATCTATAGATGATGGTACAAATATATACCTAACCTAACTGATCAACAGCAATTATAATGTTACAAAATAATTCAACTGCTTCATCCTTAGTGTTTGGTGGGTGTCGTAGACCGTTTTGATGAATGATAGCATTTACCAGTACCATAAAATCATCAGAAACACCATGAACTGGTGGATCTCTTGTATATTCTTGTTCTACCCGATCAATGTTACCCGGTAATGGCATTCGGAAATCTTTGGTTGCGTAAATCTCTGGCTGAAAATACAAGACATCCGGTTTTCCAAAAGGACCATGTGCCTGTCTGCTTGCCCTGATCCTATGTTCATTCCATTGACGAAGTGTAGCTCTCAAGTCTTGATTTACGAGGGACAAAAAGCAATATCTCATGCATTCTAAATGAATATTATCTGAGGTGTCTAATATTCCATATTCTGCCATCGCTTTAAAACAATCAATCCAGTGTTGCCCACACATGCTCCTTAGGTTCCTCCAAAACCTTTCTATACGTGTATTTCGTGAAGATGATCCATATATGAAACTCGATAAACCTTGAAATGGATCGTCATGCTGCCATCGAAGTGCAAACTGGAGGTCCCGAACAACTGCATTCTCTGTTCCCCTGTCAGCATATATTAAACAAGGTACTCCGTTAATCTCGCGTATATAATTCATATAATATTTGGCTATGTACTCTGGGTTTTTATTTGAATTACATGCTTCCAACCACAACACCCGCCTAGAAAATCCATCAATCCCGGCATGAACTGATATCCCATATGGTTTTAGCTTGTCCCAGCCATCAATATGTAAGGAGAAATTTGGACCTTTGTTTATGTAATGACGACGCCGTAGAACATGTCGACTACGAAGACGTACACCTTCAGCATCAAGTACGGACAGTGCTAGTCTAACTGTTTCTGATGTGACGGTAATGTCATGATCAGTAAGCAATCTCCTACGCATGGCTCTATAACCAATGTGTTGCCCAGATCCAGATAATTCTTGGAGTATTGCTCTAACTATGGTGTCTAATGACGATTCATTGTTTCGTCTGCGCAGATCCATTTGTCTTAATATACGATGTAAATGCCTTTCACTAACAGCTATACCATGGCGGAGAGCTAAAAATCCTATTATTTCCCTTATAGTATACCCGGCATGGTAGTAAAGAGCAATCAGGTCATCTCTAATCAATCCATTTATATGATTGAGTGCAGATCCAATATAACCGTCCATAATTACTGAAAAAATAAAGATAAATAAAATGGGATTTAACTTAGATTAAACGGTTTTCATATCAAAAGAAGAAGACGAACGATTGATCAATTGGATTTTACATCCTTTTCAAAAATATTTTACTTATATCGACATCTCAATATCTATAGGTGAATTTACCGGTGCACTGCACTGGCGGCATTGTGCAGTGGAGGCACGCCTACCGTGACATGGGGCCTCGGTTTTTAAAGACACGTGACTTTCGCGTGGCGAAAGAGCAGTCACTACCCATTTTAAGTAAGTTTTGGGTCAGACCGTGATCGAACCTACGATCTGACACTTGCGGAGCGAACACTCTTCCAACTGAGCTACCGAAATGGTCCCAAATAAAAAAATATTATAGCTTCAGAATTTCTAATTCCGAAACCGCTCAAAATACAAAACTAGAAGATTATGATAAAGGATACTATTGTAAAAGTCGCGACTTTGGACAGTCACCAGACTTAATGGGAAAAAAATAGTATCCAGTGGTGTCGTTTAAGTAGCAATGTACCCTGGTTTACAAATAATCAAATAGTGTACCAACACTCCTGCAGATACATGAATATTTAAAACGCACATACATATATTTGTTTTTGTTTTTTTTTTAAATTTCAGACAATAAACAAAGTGGGTTTGAGTGGACTACACTCATTACGTATAATCATATATAATTATGCCCTAGCATGATTTTTAAAATCTGCAAACTACAGAGCCAAGGAAGTGACATATGGATTCCTTTTTTAATCCTTTATCCCGGATTACTTATTCGAAATCTCAGATAGACATTTTCGTTATCGATATTATTCACACTGTGTATACTTCACCTATAGACAACCTGATTTACACAGAACCCTGGATTGAATAAAATTCACCAAAAGTTATTGTTACGATTAAGGTCGACCTTAATACCTTGCAGCAGAAATTGAAATTTAAAATTAAAACTTATTTTTGAAAATAAATGTGATTAGAAACGTTCTTAAGTGATAGAAATACGCCATAGAAATATTTTTGATTAAGTTTATATGTTTACATATCGAAACATTTGAGTTGAATGTCACTTTCACACGTCATTTGCGCGAAGATGTTTACAGCTTTGGCATCTGATTAGACTTTAATATCAATTAAACCGATGAAAAGGCAATTGATTTATCTGTGCAATGAATAGGCAGTAAAGAAATCATTTGACTGGAGGACTCGTCTGGACTTTATTAACTTGAACCTTAAAACATTATACTAGCACCGAACCAACCAGTAAAAGCCCAAGGCAAGGTTTACTTGTTCACACACACACACACACACACACACACACACACACACACACACACACACACACTTTTAAAGGACCTACCTGTGTCAACTGTGATCATCCAAACTTGCATCCGTGGTGACGTTTCGTATCTAAAATCAAAGATGTTCCGAACAGCGTTCAGATCTATAAATACATTATCTTGACAGAATATCGAGATGTCATATTTGAGCGTGCTGGAAAAAAATATCGCGATAACATGATAATTATCACGACTGGTCGACATAACTATCATGACTGTCGCGATAATTTATCTCGACTTTTTCACGATAATAGTTTTAATGGTCGAGATACAAATGTTGTTATGCCGACTTGGCGCGGAAGCTATCTCGACAAGTCAAGATAAATTATCGTGTTATGTCGACTTGTCGCGAAAGCTATCTCGACAAGTCAAGATAAATTATTGCGACTAAAATTTATCTTAGGGCAGAAATATGCCACCCGGCACCATAAGTTTGAAATATCTGAATAAAGTCTCTTGTTTTGGCGTTAGAAAACAGAAATTCCTGCCTTTACGCCAAATGATTGGTTGTTGAATGACATCAATTTGTGCGGTTCCTGGTCACGCCTAGTGTTCATGTACAAAGGAATCGCAAAATCACGTTGGTAACATGACAAAACTTGCATGCCTTGGTCGTGATGCTTGAAATTGCCGATGAGAAAAAAGATATATGCAAACAAGTTTTGCATGATCAACTAAATTGTCAGTGTTCAAAGTGTTCCATTTGTTTGTGTTTTTTTTTTTGTTTTTGCTTTTTTTTTTTTTTTTTTTTTTTTTTATTTATATATATATTTATTATTATTATTATTTTATTTCAACATGGACTGGTATGTTTGGTTTTTTTTTAACTTTAAAGTTGTTTTTTTTAAATTCACATTGCCGGTCATGTGACTTGTCGATTTTTTTTTTTCTTGAATCGTATGACAGATTCTCTTAAGCGGGATACATGTAGCTACAACAATATACAAAAATATCTATTTTTGCTTGAAGCACATGTATTGCCACATGGTTAAGGTTGACAGGAACATGTTTTAGCTTTTTATTGATGTGTACATACGTGTTATATTTATCGTAAATAAGCAACATGCACTACACTTAAATTCTTTTATAACATTCATTAATCATGTTAATCTTCAACATTAATTGCATTTCTTAGACGTTGTAAAGTTTAAATTATTAAACTTAAAAAAGTTTACATCAATACATAAAAAGTTGTCTTCTCCTTCGTCTCCGTCTCTCGGGGTTCGAACTTAGGGAGTGATCGCTCCGTAAGTGGGAGGTTGTGGGTTCAAACCTCGAACGAGTCTGACCCATAACATGAAAATGGGTGGTGGCTGTCTTTTCGCCAATCACTCGTTATTACGAAATGAAAGTCACGGTTCTTTCGGATGGAGAATTAAAATAAACGAGGTCCCGTGTCACGGCAGGATAAAGAACCCTGCTGTATAATGCCATCAGCGCGACGCACATGTAAAATTTCTGCACCTTCGCCTCAAGCTGGCGGTGTCTCGATATAAGTGAAATACACGTATTCTTGACTGGGGCGTTGCACACCATTACTCAACTCAACTCAACTCCTTTTTAAAAATTACACAGCCGTTCCCATCTGATCAAATACCAAAACAAAACATATTTTTAGAAAGCGTAATTGCAAATATTTTTTCACGATGAACAGATTTAAAGTCTAAGAAAGACTGAAATGTACACCGACAAGCACTGGTTGTATAGGACAAATTGAAATATACACCGACAATTGTTGTCACAAGTTACGACCAAATGAAATATACATCGAAGCCGATGTGATACTTAGTCTGATATCTATTTTTGGTTGGATAAAAATTATTGAAAATTCTTGGTCGCTAAAGTTAAAAACCTTTCCGTACTAATGCACTAATCCTGAGTCATATGTTTAAGTTGTCATGTATTTCTATGGTAACCTTAAAAATTATTTATGTTTTAATGGTAACTTAAATCCTGTACTTTTTGAAACATTTCCTTGTATGCAATGATTCTAACTAATTAAAATGAATTAAGCGTTAAATTCATGCGAATTAAAAATCAGTGCCTACTATGCATACTTAAATGAAAATATTTGTAATAAATTAATTCATTCATTGAACTACTAGTAATTAGTTATAAAATTAAATGCATTTAACCCTGTGATTATAAATTATGAATTAATTAAAATAAATGATTTATTTGTTTGTTTTAGACTATTGTCTGTTAACATTTCCTAAATCCGACATTTCAGATATTAACATAGATGATAAAGTCGGATAATGGTACATACAGTTAAAAAGACTCCAATAGACAGCGGATATTCATGGATTATTTTGTTTGGTAAGTAAATTGACAGATCGCCGGCCACGTCCACAATGTTCCGACAAAGGCACTGGATGCTTGAATTCCGCACTAAAAGAATGAAAACTCGGCTTGAATTGTGCAATTTAATGACGTCACTGACACTAGTACGTCATTAGTTACCGTGACGCAAGCTCCAAAATAGCACCCACCTCCTAGCTCTGTATCTAGTACCTCTGTCTCCAGCGGTCATAAAAGAGATACGAATGCTAACCGCTGTTCGGAGCTTGGCCGTGACGTTGTTTTAGTACCGTGATGGCGGCCAGTGTCGGAGCATAAAAGGCGTGGCCGGCGATACGCGAGCATCACATTTCACGTGTGGACTCCTAGGCGTCATTTCGCGAATATGTAAATCTGCTAACAAAATCCATGTAAATATTAAAATTCGCGATCAATAGGCAATTATCTCCCTTTCCTTAGAAGTTTTGTGTTTTAATTTTCGCGATTCGGACAATGTTTGCGTAATATATGAATTCGCGACGGAACGTCCTCGCGAAATTACGCGTTAATGAATCTATCGCGATAAAAGAGTACTCATAATAACTTCGTAGATATTTTTTCAATTCACATTTTTATTTTACAGCCTGCACGGTACATTATATGTTTGTGATCGGCAATGCTAAATCGTTCGGGATTATATATACGGAAATGTTGGAATATTATGATGCCGGATCCGGAAATACCGCCTGGGTCGGGAGCATCTGTTCTACTTTCATATTTGGAATCGGTAACTATATTTCTTATAATACTAATAAAAGAACAGAATAACCTCACTTTTCTGTGGAAATTCACGTGTTTTAGAATAAATTTACCAATTCTTTACTTTGCGTTTTGGAATTGTGATTTTGACATGCGTATGTGATTTGGACATGGATCTGTGTTTGTGTACGACTTTTGGGAGTGTGATTTGGACATGAACCGGTATGTTTGTGTTTGACTTTTGGGATTGTGATTTGGACATGGATCGGTGTTTGTATACGACTTTTGGGAGTGTGATTTGGACATAAACCGTTATGTTTGTTTTTGACTTTTGGGATTGTGATTCGGACATGGACCGATCGTATATTTGTTTTTGACTTTTTGGATTGTGGTTTTTTCCTGGACCGGTATGTTTGCGTTTGACTTTTGAATTGTGATTTGAACATAAACTGATATGATTGTCTTCAACTTTTGGGATAATTATTTGGACATGGGCCGGTGTGTTTGTGTTTGACTTTTTTATTGTGATTGAACATGGACCAGTATGTTTGTGTTTAACTTTTGGGATTGTGATTTGGACGTGGTCCGGTATGTTTGTCTTTGACTTTTGTGATTGTGATTTGGACATGGTCCGGTATGTTTGTGTTTGACTTTTGAGGTTGTGATTTGAACATAAACTGATTTGATTGTCTTTGATTTTTGAGATTGTGATTTGGACAGGGACGGATATGTTTGTGTACGGCTTTTGGAATTGTCATTTAGACATAGACCAATATGTTTGTGGTTGATTTTTTGTATTCTGATTCACCGGGACATGGTCCAGTATGTTTATGTTTGACTTTTGGATAGTGATTTGGACATGGACCAATTTGGTTGTGTTTGACTTTTTGGAATTTTTAATTTGGACATGGACCGGTATGTTTATGTTTGACTTTTGGATTGTGATTTGGACATGGACCATTTTGTTTGTGTTTGACTTTTTGGAATTTTTAATTTGGATATGGACCAGTATGTTTGTGTTTGACTTTTTGGATTGTAATTTGGATATGGACCAGTATGTTTGTGTTTGACTTTTTGGATTGTAATTTGGACATGGACCGGTTTGTTTGTGTTTGACTTTTTGGATTGTAATTTGGATATGGACCGGTATGTTTGCCTTTGACTTTTGGGATAATTATTTTGACATGGATCAGTATGTTAATGGTTGACTTTTGGGACCATCCACATGCAGTTGTTACCGCCTTTCTGTAGCATGTCTTTATACTTTATACAGGAGGTGCTTACCCTTGCGGAGCACCCGGCCTCACTTCCCTTGTCAGTTCCAAAGTTTTTACTTTGCTTCTAGATCGTGATTCGGGCATGAATTTGTATGTTTGTTTTTGTGATTACAAAGTGTTGTATTGGCAGTCATTTTGAATTGGCAGCCATTTTGTGAGATGTTGAATTTAGAATGGGTATTAATAACATCACATCAAGAAGACATGGGTATAATTATATTGATCAATCCTATTTTATATGCAACTTGACTTTATAAATTGTACATATTTCTTATTTTAGGTCCGCTTTCAACATATTTGTCAGTACATTTTACATATCGGTGGGTGACATTTGTTGGCGCTTTTCTGTGTTTTGTTGGATATTTATCCAGTGCTTTCGCACAGCGGATAGAAATACTTTACTTCACATACGGTATTATAACAGGTATGTACGAAAGCTTGTTAGTGCCACTTTGTAATCTGATTTTTTTTCTCAAATAGTAGGTACAATTTTTAAAATCGTACATACGAATTAAAAAAAAACGTACCTACGAATTTAGAAATCGTATCCACGAATTTAAAAAATCGTACCTACGAATTCAGAAATCGTATGCACGAATTTAAAAAATCGTACCTACAGATTTAAAAATCGTAGCTGCGGATAAAAAAAAATCGTATCTACAATTTGAAAAAAAATCAATCACAAAGTGATACAAACAAGCTTTCGTAGTTATGTAATTAACAAGCGTGGCATAGTTTTTAATGACACAGCAAAAGCTCCTTTCACTTATACTAGTATACCGATACAGTCAGCAGTTCATGATCAGTGATGACGCCCGTACCAGAATCCCCCCCCCCCAAAAAAAAAAAAAAACCAACTGACAAATTATAGAAACACTGAATAGTAGACATGAAAAGACAAACATATAAACAAAATCGGGACCACTGATTTTAAAACTGACAAGACTGGGACATTAAACTTAAATACTTGTTTTATTGTTTTTTCAGGTATTGGATACGGATTGGTTTATTCTCCCAGTGTTACTATAATTAGCTTCTACTTTGTCAAACATCGTGCTTTAGCTAATGGAATCGTGACAGCCGGGGGAGGCGTCGGTGGCTTTATATTCCCTTATTTCTATAGAATGTTGGTCGAATATTTCCTTTTACCTGGCGCCCTGATGGTAAATGCCGCTGTGTGTTTGAATATGTGCGTGACATCATTGTTGCTAAAACAACCAATACAACTGGCCAACAAAGACCTAACGCGGGAACCAAAAAACCCGTATATTCTTAATGGAACAAATATGGCCGACATATCTCCGATTAGAGAATCCCCGACAGCATTGACGTATCCCGTGAAACGCTTTACAAAACTACAAAAAATAGTTACATGCGCAAAAACTAATTTAAAATTATTTGACTCGATGTCACTTCTAAAAAATGGATGCTATGTGAGTTATGTCATAAGCTATGTGTTTCAATGTGCTGGTTTCCATGCAATTTTAACCGTTCTTCCGGCGCACATAATAAGTCTGGGATTCCCAAAATTTAAAAAAGCCGTAGCATTATCGTGTATTGGTGTAGCGGAAATTGCATCCCGGATGGTGATTGGTTGGATAGCTGATAAGTCTATTTTTAAACCACGACATATAATAATTTGCTCACTGGCAATTAGTGGACTCTTGTCTATTATTATCCCATTTTTCAAGATATACGAAGTATATGTGGTATATGCCCTTCTTTTTGGGCTATTTTCTGGGCCAATAGATGGCCTTGTTCCAGGTTTGTTGATAGAGTGTTTGGGACTAGAACATCTTCCAAGAGCCTATGGTTTAATGATGTTATTCATAGGACTGACCGGAGGCATTGGACAGCCAGTGGCAGGTAAACTACAGTACACACCTGTCAAATGTTTAACACTTACGAATTAATGCCGAATCGCTCCCTCCCCAATTCACCCCCACACCCGTTATCGATATATTGACAGCTTTTCAACAGTTGCTACACTACAGGCTTGTCGAAAGTTTAACACTCGGCTTGTCGTATTGGCAGCTCATTTCGCCCCCTTGTCAGGTATATCACGACAGCATTTCGGCAGCTGTTTTTCTATCTCTTGGCAGCTCATTTCGGCCCCTTGTCAGGTATATCGCGACAGCATTTCGGCAGCTGTTTTTCTATCTCTTGGCAGCTCATTTCGGCCCCTTGTCAGGTATATCACGACAGCACTTCGGCAGCTGTTTTTCTATCTCTTTGCAGCTCATTTCGGCCCCTTGTCAGGTATATCGCGACAGCATTTCGGCAGCTGTTTTTCTATCTCTTTGCAGCTCATTTCGGCTCTTTGTCAGGTATATCGCGACAGCATTTCGGCAGCTGTTTTTCTATCTCTTGGCAGCTCATTTCTGTCCCTTGTTAGGTATATCACGACAGCATTTCGGCAGCTGTTTTTCTATCTCTTTGCAGCTCATTTCGGCCCCTTGTTAGGTATATCTAGACAGCATTTCGGCAGCTGTTTTTCTATCTCTTGGCAGCTCATTTTGGCCCGTTGTCAGGTATATCGCGACAGCATTTCGGCAGCTGTTTTTCTATCTCTTGGCAGCTCATTTCTGTCCCTTGTTAGGTATATCACGACAGCATTTCGGCAGCTGTTTTTCTATCTCTTTGCAGCTCATTTCGGCCCCTTGTTAGGTATATCACGACAGCATTTCGGCAGCTGTTTTTCTATCTCTTGGCAGCTCATTTCGCCCTGTTGTTAGGTATATCTCGACAGCATTTCGGCAGCTGTTTTTCTATCTCTTGGCAGCTCATTTCGGCCTGTTGTTAGGTATATCTCGATAGCATTTCGGCAGCTGTTTTTCTATCTCTTGGCAGCTCATTTCGGCTCTTTGTCAGGTATATCGCGACAGCATTTCGGCAGCTGTTTTTCTATCTCTTGGCAGCTCATTTCGGCTCTTTGTCAGGTATATCGCGACAGCATTTCGGCAGCTGTTTTTCTATCTCTTGGCAGCTCATTTCGGCCTGTTGTTAGGTATATCTCGACAGCATTTCGGCAGCTGTTTTTCTATCTCTTGGCAGCTCATTTCAACTCTTTGTCAGGTATATCGCTACAGCATTTCGGCAGCTGTTTTTCTATCTCTCCGCAGCTCATTTCGGCCCCTTGTCAGGTACGACGATTGAAAAAAATCCTTTGTCGTGACCCAGGTTGTACAAAAGTCTTTAAGTAGATAAAAATCTTCAAAACTTAAAATATATAAAATATTTGTCAAAGAGTTTTTTATTAAAGCGTTTATTTGATGTATTTATTACAGCCGAAAATAGTTTATTTCTTTCATCTGTCAAAATTACTTGACAGTCAATCAAGAAATGAATTTCATCTTCTATAAAATTGCTTTTACATAATTTACATAATTTATCTTTCCTTTCCTTTTTTGAACTACGTACAATTTCAATTTTTAATCTGTGATGTAATTCTTAACCTGGTTATATTTTTTCTATAATTAAAATTTATCTCATATGACTAAATAATCAGTTTTGTTTTCCTTATATCTGTATAAGGTCAATGTAAAATTTAATATTTTATAATGTTTTAATATCAGTTTGGCAATCTTTTTTTAGGGTAAAATTAACATTGTTTTCGAAAAATTGAAATTTTACTCTAAAAATCTTCATATTTATTTTGATCAATGACATTAAATTTTAATAGCTGAAAGTATTCTGTGTTCAACGTCGCTGACTATTTATCACATAGCACATTCCTTATTTCAAACTCTTTTTTTTATTTCTAGAGGTCTTCAATATAATAAAGTTTAAACCGCACAAACATTTTTAACTTTTGATCTTTAAAATTTAATATTTTTATCTTTTCATTATCATAATTTCAGAACTACTGTTATAGAAAATTACTGAAACCGAGATTCATTCAGCCATTTATTTATTTCAAAAGTGATAGTTTTGACTTGTTAGTATTACATGTACGAAAGTGTAATTAAATTACATATTTTTCTCCACAGGTAAAGTTTGCTAATTAATGCTGATAATCTGCATACCTTATCACAAGATGAGGTAACTTATTGATAACGGAAGCAAATTCCAACCCATTGAATCAGATGATAGTATATTCTACGTGGAAAATGTACCTACAGGATGTTAATCTCATTAACGGATTAATTAATTACCTTAATTTATTATGAATATTATGATTCTGAGTTACTAGTACCTACGCCAGTTTTGAAACTGTCGTGAATTAATACTTCTAATTTCATCACTTCGTAGTTAATGACTGTGTATTCAAATAAATAAATAAATAAATAAATAAATAAATAAATAAATAAATAAATACATTCATTCATTCATTCATTCATTCATTCATTCATTCATTCATTCATTCTAAACTTACCGTTGAAGAGCACATGAAATAAAATTCTGTGACGATGAAGAGGCCGCGGTGGCCTAATGGATAAGACGTCAGTCTTCAAATCCAGGGTCTCTCACCGCTGTGAGTTCGAGTCCCGCTCGGACCACATGTGGGAAAGTGAATTTTCCTTATAAAAGTGAATTTTCCTTGCCCTTGGCCTTTACTGATTCACCTAGTATCAGTATAATGGACTGGGGGAGTGGTACGCTTGTCTGCGGCGTACTGACTCTGTGAGCTAGCACGTTAAAGTCGCCCTGAGTGCGCGCTAGTACAAGGCAGACCATACAACACACTCGCACTTCACATGCATACACAAAATTGTTCATAGATTAATCCATAGAGATTAATAAAATAGTTCTCGTCGCGAATAGCTGAAAAATTGCTGATGCGACGTTAAGCAATATTCAACCAACCAACCAACCATCTGTGACGATGAACCAGCTGATGTTTGAACTATATTCTCAAAATGATTTTAATTTTTATTTTTATTACTATTATTATTTTTTGTTAAACGAAGACTTTATAATGAAATAAAATTCAAATTAGTTAATTCCTAAAACGGAAAACTTTGGGTGAAAATACCTATACAGGTATTCTGTAACGATATGCCGGTAACCTGTGAAATACCGTAAAATCGTAGAATTTTGTCAATCTTTAAAATTAAACGCAAAATGGAAGCAAAAAGTCGTTTTTAAAACGCAAAATGGAAGCAAAAAGTCGTTTTTAAAAAAAAAATGTTAAAAAATATCCTGAGAAACAACAAATGTCGAAAAATGAAACCATAATCAAGATTTTGGATACTATAAGGGAAAAAGTGTGAAATAAAGGCAATTTTTTAAACAAAAATAGAAGGGGAACATTAGATATAAAAATAATTTTTACACCATAGGCACGGGGTTATTTTGATCTTTTATAATTGATGATAACAAACTTGATGGTTTAATGGTAAAAAGGACTTTTTCAACGATTTTATTCACGTTCCTTCATAATTTAATTACTGTAACTGGTAAATCGGGCAGCTATTCGCGGCCTATGAGGAAAATTTCTACTATGGCAAGTGAGTGGTTTATTTATTTATTTTTTAAAAAATAGCAACAATTACCAGTTCTTACTCTTAACTAATAACGGTTTTTACTCATTTATATACCACTTTGTTTGTCACATAGGAAAGATATATCAACTACAGATAAATTTACAAACGTAGTCATCTTTTTTTTAACAGCCGTGTCAACTTTCCGTTTCCTTTTTGGTTGCTGTAATTTAAATAATTCCTACAAATAAATGCTAAATACACACTGTTTCACTTTCTGTATTATTTATTTCTTTTATTCGTCATCATTGTTGGTGAAAACGATAACGAAGAACTACTAATTCACAATTTTCAACAGCGTAACCGCATCTCAATGTAGTCTTTCTTCAGCAACCTGTTGGACTTGCCCCCCCACGAGACTTAAACGAGACTTCGACCGACGCGAGACTTTGTGTTTTCGAAATCGTGAATCTCTTGGCAGCTCATTTAGGCCTGTTGTTAGGTATATCTCGACAGCATTTTGGCAGCTGTTTTTCTATCTCTTGGCAGCTCATTTAGGCCCCTTGTCAGGTATATCTCGACAGCATTTCGGCAGCTGTTTTTCTATCTCTTGGCAGCTCATTTCGGCCCCTTGTCAGGTATATCTCGACAGCATTTCGGCAGCTGTTTTTCTATCTCTTGGCAGCTCATTTCGGCCTGTTGTTAGGTATATCTCGATAGCATTTCGGCAGCTGTTTTTCTATCTCTTTGCAGCTCATTTCAGGCCCTTGTCAGGTATATCTCGACAGCATTTCGGCAGCTGTTTTTCTATCTCTTGGCAGCTCATTTCAGGCCCTTGTCAGGTATATTACGACAGCATTTCGGCAGCTGTTTTTCTATCTCTTGGCAGCTCATTTCAGGCCCTTGTCAGGTATATTACGACAGCATTTCGGCAGCTGTTTTTCTATCTCTTTGCAGCTCATTTCGACCCCTTGTCAGGTATATCTCGACAGCCGTTTTTTTCTCCTGGTAGCTTTTTAGCCACTATCTATCCATCGAGGACCTGGAGGCCGATATTCCGTTCCTCTTAATTAGCTCCGTGTTTAACTTTCGACAGGTCTGTACTGTATATATCTCAAAATTTGACGAACACGCTAAAACATATAAATGACAATTCTACAGGATAGCATCAATGTGTGCACCTCACAAAGTTGGATCAAAATTCTACCATCGATATTGACAGCTTTTCGGCAGCTGCTATGCAAGCTAATATTTGATAGGTATACAAATTTGTACCATATTGCTGAATAAGCAAGGGCGCGGTGGCCTAATGGATAAGACGTCAGTCTTCAAATCCAGGGTCTCTCACCGCTGTGAGTTTGAGTCCCGCTCGGACCACATGTGGGAAAGTGAATTTTCCTTACCGTTGGCCTTTACTGATTCACCTGGTATCAGTATAATGGACTGGGGGAGTGGTACGCTTGTCTGCGGCGTACTGACTCTGTGAGCTAGCACGGTAAAGTCGCCCTGAGTGCGCGCTAGTACAAGGCAGACCATACAACACACTCGCACTTCACATGCATACACAAAAATTGTTCATAGATTAATCCATAGAGATTAATTAAATAGTTCTCGTCGCGAATAGCTGAAAAATTGCTGATGCGACGTTAAGCAACATTCAACCAACCAACCTGAATAAGCAAGAGAGGTATTCCACTGCCCTTAGCTTCAGTGATTGTTGATAAAAATACATGAAAAATTCATTTGACAATATCCGAGTTGAGGTGAGTAATGGTGTTTAACGTTCCAGTCAAGAATTTTTTACTTATATCGAGACGGGTGCAGAAAGTTTGCCTTTGCGTTGCGCTGATGGCATTATACAACAGGGTTCTTTATCGTGCCACGCCTACTGTGACAGGGGACCTCTTTTGTTTTAAGTTCCCATCCGAAAGAACCATGCCTTTCATTTCGTAATGCCGAGTGTTTGGCGAAAGAACAGTCGCTACCCATTTTCCAAGTCTTGGTCAGACCCGGTCGGGGTTCGAATCCCAGATCTCATACGTACAGAGCGCATACTCAACAAACTGAGCTATCGCAGTGGTCGCTTGGAATATCTGGCCTTGTGGTCAAAAATACCCGTTTATTGAGCATAGCCTCTTTCAACGCCTGGATTTGATTCCCAGTCGTGTAGAGTCTAGTGTGAGAATTTGCTTGTCGAAAGTCGTTGGTTTTCACCCTGGACACTTCGTTTTCTTTCGCCATCCAGAATTAGCCACCTCGATATAAGTGAAAACATTTTACCGGGGCGTTTGAAAATAGAAATGCAATCTTGGAAATATCAGTAACGATATCAAGAGCGATAACTTCGTAATTTGTGGTTAATGTTAATAGTACGTTTGTAATACATATTTCGATGACATGCTGAAACATATATACTTGGCAGTAACCAAAACAACTATGAATACAAAATTTCTTAACATTTAAATTCGTAAATCAGGGTGTCCACGAAAACAGCAAAAATTGGGACATCACGAAAATTAGTAATTTCACAGTATAACTTATGTTTTTCAGGGTGGATACACGATTTCACAGGGACATGGGACAACTCTTTCCAGTATGCCGGTACCTGCTTCTTTGTAGCTGCTGTTTCTCTCATATTACAATCCATATCAAATAAAGTGTGCTGTCGAACTGAGGATAGAGGCAGATTGAAAAACAAATTTGATGTCAAATAACAAGTTATTCTGGATTCTGAACTCTTTCCAGTATGCTGGTGTCTGTTTCTTTGTAGCTGCTCTCTCTTTCATATTACAATCCTGATGTAATAAAGTGTGCTGTCGAACTGATAACCCGAGGATAGAGGCAGATTGATAGAAATAATTTTGTTGTCAAATACCAAGTTATTCTGAAATCTAAACTCTTTCCAGTATGTTCGTGCCTGCTGTTTTGTAGCTGCTGTTTCTCTCATATTGCAATCCATATCAAATAAAGTGTGTTGTCGCACTGATAACCCGGAGATTGAGGCAGATTGAAAAAAAATTTAATGTCATATACCAAGTTATTCTGGATTCTGAACTCTTTTCAGTATGCTGATGTCTGCTTATTTTGTAGCTGCGGTTTCTCTCATATTACAAATCTTATCGAATAAAGTGTGTTGTCGAACTGATAACCCGGAGATTTGGGAAGACTGAAAGAAAGAATTTTGATATCAAATACCAATTTATTCTGAATTCTGAACTCTTTCCAGTTTGCTGGTGTCTGCTTCTTTGTAGCTGCAGTTTTTCTCATATTACAATCCTTATCTGATAAAGTGTGTTGTCAAACTGAAAACCCGGAAATAGGTGTTGTCGAACTGATAACCCGAAAATAGATGTTGTCGAACTGATAACCCGGAAATAGGTGTTGTCGAATGATAACCCGGAAATAGATGTTGTCGAACTGATAACCCGGAAATAGATGTTGACGAACTGATAACCCGGAAATAGGTGTTGTCGAACTGATAACCCGGAAATAGATGTTGTCGAATGATAACCCGGAAATAGATGTTGTCGAACTGATAACCCGGAAATAGATGTTGACGAACTGATAACCCGGAAATAGGTGTTGTCGAACTGATAACCCGGAAATAGATGTTGTCGAACTGATAACCCGGAAATAGGTGTTGTCGAATGATAACCCGGAAATAGATGTTGTCGAACTGATAACCCGGAAATAGATGTTGACGAACTGATAACCCGGAAATAGGTGTTGTCGAACTGATAACCCGGAAATAGGTGTTGTCGAACTGATAACCCGGAAATAGATGTTGTCGAACTGATAACCCGGAAATAGATGCAGAGTAAAAGAAATAATTTTAGTGTAAAGTACCAAGTAATTTGAATTCTGAGCGCACAAGATCACAATTGGACAAAAACGCTTTTGTAGAGCTTTTGTTATTCTTTTTTTTTATTTTATTCTTTTACATATCTTAAAAGATCCTATACAAGTTGTACAAGTTTTTCTCTCTCAGTCGTATAGTTGGTCTAATGTTTGTTTGTTATTCAGTAAGTACTGTCCAACCTGTCTTAAAGGACGCCTCTATATAAGGGTCACCTGCTTATAAAGGCTAGTAGAATTGGATCCCAATTGTCCTTTATTCATATTATTTGAACCTGTATATAAAGGCCACCTGCCCATAAAGGCCAATTCTACTGGTCCCCTTGGGTGGCCTTTATAGACAAGTTTGACTGTATTTCACAAAATTCTTTTATAAGAGATTTAAAAATAATAATTTTGATGTTAGGTGTCAAGTAATTTGGACTTTGACGCAAACTAAACGCACAAGATAATAGAAGCTTATAAGTACCATGTTAGTACTGTTCATGCCATTGTGTTCGTGACAGTGAATTACTCTTTATTTCAATAGAAAATCAAATACTTTCAAGTAATTTTGGGTTTGCAACTCAAACACATACAGAACACTAAGATAAAAATTTGACAAATTCACAAAACGCATTTATCGGAGATGGAGACAGCTGTTAAAATAAGCCTATAATTACTTTCTGTTGTCAACAATCACACTTAATTCGCCCTGGTTGCACATTGTACATATTACTTCTATTGCTTCTGTAATCTCTCTCTCTCTCTCTCTCTCTCTCTCTCTCTCTCTCTCTCTCTCTCTCTCTCTCTCTCTCTCTCTTTGGGAGGCCGTGGTGGCCTAATGAATAAGACGTCAGTCTTCAAATCCAGGGTATCTCACCGCTGTGAGTTCGAGTCCCGCTCGGACCACATGTGGGAAAGTGAATTTTTCTTGCCCTTGGCCTTTACTGATCACCTGGTATCAGTATAATGTGCCTGGGGAGTGGTACGCTTGTCTGCGGCGTACTGACTCTGTGAGCTAGCACGTTAAAGTCGTCCTGAGTGCGCGCTAGTACAAGGCAGACCATACAACACACTCGCACTTCACATGCATACACAAAATTGTTCATAGATTAATCCATAGAGATTAATAAAATAGTTCTCGTCGCGAATAGCTGAAAAATTGCTGATGCGACGTTAAGCAACATTCAACCAACCAACCATCTCTCTCTCTCTCTCTCTCTCTCTCTCTCTCTCTCTCTCTCTCTCTCTCTCTCTCTGCAATTTTTCCCGTTTTTCAACTTGCAAGAATAAGAACCGTTTAGTCACTAGTTAGGAAGTGCACCTTGAAACATCAAATATCTCTTATTGATCGACTAGATGAACATCTCCAATAAACCGGAAATGCTAAGCGTTTAGGATAATATCAATTTATCGTATATTTTGAGAACATTCTTTATGATGAATAATATACATGTACTATAGTATAGTTTCTCTTTATCTAGAATTATCATAACGATTAACTATCATTATTATTAATTACTTTTCAAGTATTTTACTATATTATATATATAGCACTAACTTCAAAGTAAGACCATTTTTTCGAAAAAAATGTATACAAATAAAAAACAAACTTACCTGTCCATGTCCAAATCACAATGCAAACACAAAGTAAAAATTTTGAAAACTTGAATATGAAGTTAAACACTTGAATGTCCACCATGAAGGGAAGTGAGACCATGTGCCGCGAAAGAATACGCACCTATTGTCTAGCTAGCTACGCCCGCCACGTGTAAAACTGAATTATTTTTGCAAATTCGATTGCTCTTTTTCTAGAAATAATTTTTAACGAATTGAGCTATTAAGAGGCTCGACTATGTTCAGAGATATATTAAGATTACAGTCAAACCTGCCTTAAATTCCACCTCTATATATATCATCTCTGCATGTAAGGGTCAGTCAAATTTTATCCAGATTGCTCTTTCTTTTGGACTTTTGGGTGGGAACTTAGAAAAAAGGAGGTCCCGTGTCACGACTGGCTTGGCACGATAAAGATTGCGATCAGTGCAACGCACGGGCAAAATTTCTGCATCTTCGTCTATAGCTGGCGAAGTTTCGATATACGTGAAATATTCTTGACTGGGACGTTAAACACCGTTACTCAACTCTCAACTCTTTCTTCGTGCTGTTTGGACCTCTATATAAGGACAACCTGTCCATAAATGCCACTTTTACTGGTTCCCTCGGCTTGGGTGGCCTTTATAGACAGGTTTGACTGTGTGATTTTGAATTTCATTTAAACAAATTTCTTCGGGAAACAAATACAGAAGAAAAAATAAGTGAATGTTTTAATGGTATTTATGCCTACGTCCTAGTCAAGATTTTTTAACATCCTACCAGTTGTTGCATGCAGTAGGATTGTACAAAGGGAGAGAACCAGTACTACACTCAATAGGCGATATATCCAAGCGGAAATAACTCTTGATGGCCTACCAATAAATTAAGTTTGAAAGATCTTGAATGGAGCGTGAAATACTATATTTGGCACTCCACTTCGCTACATATTTACAGATCATCATCAGCAGCAGCACCATAATCATTTGACATCATCACCAATCCATCATCAACCTAGCTTATGGGTCCTTGAGGGACATATATATACAGTTAAGGAAAGATTACTCCAATTGACTTAATGATTACATCAAGGAAGAAAAAGTCAAATAAAAAACTCCGATAAAGCGTACAATTAACTGGCGTCAAATATATCTAGCATTAGTGAAATAGATACCAACACCCTTAACACAATATCCCACGCGGTTTTTTTTTTTTTTTGTTTTTTTTTTTTTGTTTTTGTTTTTTTTCTTTAATTTTTAAAAGAAGGCTTGTAATTTGATTCACGGTTAATTAAATTTAAAAAGTTAGATCATTACGTAACAAAAGAAAATAGGTGTTTACATAATGATATGATTCATAATTATGACATACGAGTCTTTTAGGCAGATATAAAACTGGTTTTTAAAAAACTGATAAATATTTTCGACAAAACTAAAAATAGCTAGAAATGATCTTCAAAATGGCGAATCATTTTAAAAATTAACAAAAATATTGAGTTTCCAATTTTGTAAGATTTAAGTTAAGTAAATGTTAGTTAAGTAATTTTTGTGAAACTAGGACCAGTTCATGTGTCCTAATTAACACATGTTAGAGAGAGAGAGAGAGAGAGAGAGAGAGAAGGTGATATGGCAAGACTATCTTTCGTATCCCTACCCATCCACTCCACACCCATTATAAAGCCAAACCTGCCTTTTATTATTACTTCTATATAAGGACGGTCTGCTTTAAAAGGCCAGTAAATTTTATGCCAATCACTCTTTATTCATGTTATTTGAACCTGTATATAAGAGCCACATTTACTAGTTTCCTTAAGTGGTCTTTATAAACAGGTTTGACTATTCTATGTAAAAGTTTCGGAAAATTATTTTACAGAATGTTCAAGATATATTAGTTCCCTCATTTTAGGCTCCTCCAGTTGAAATTGAAATTTAAATGAAGGATGAAAATGATATCTTTCCGATGAAGGTTGGTTGATTGGATGAATTGGTTTTAATGTCACAGTCAAGAATATTTCACTTATATCGACAGGTATCAACTATAGGTGAAGTGTCAGAACTTTTGCAATTTTGCATGTGCATTGTGCTGATGGCATTAAACACCAGGGTTCTTTATCCTGCCGAGCCTACCGTGACTCAGGGACCTCGTGCTTGGCTAAAAGAACAGTCACTACCCAGTTTTAAGTCTTTGGTGAGACCCTGTCAGGGTTCGAACCAACGGCCTCCCTCCCACTTACGGAGCGAGCGCTTTCGCAGTGGTATGGAATCTTTCCGATGAAGGTCTGGAAAATGGACACGATTAACATTCAACATTGTATACTTAATTTGCATCATAAACAGTACAAATATCATTAGCATGACTAAAAACAAGGACGGCCGATCCGGCGCTGATTCGGTGTTTAAACGTATTTCTAGGGACCGGTGTGAGATTAGTGGCGAGCAATCATAATCTTGAACACGCCTTTGAAAGCACATTGCTGCATAGACTCAAAATCTCCCAGTACTCGAACATATTGCTGCATAGACTCAAAATCTCCCAGTACTCAGAACATATTGCTGCATAGACTCAAAAATCTCCCAGTACTCGAACATATTGCTGCATAGACTCAAAATCTCCCAGTACTCGAACATATTGCTGCATAGACTCAAAATCTCCCAGTACTCGAACATATTGCTGCATAGACTCAAAATCTCCCAATACTCGAACATATTGCTGCATAGACTCAAAATCTCCCAGTACTCAGAACATATTGCTGCATAGACTCAAAATCTCCCAGTACTCGAACATATTGTTGCATAGACTCAAAATCTCCCAGTACTCGAACATATTGCTGCATAGACTCAAAATCTCCCAGTACTCGAACATATTGCTGCATAGACTCAAAATCTCCCAGTACTCGAACATATTGCTGCATAGACTCAAAATCTCCCAATACTCGAACATATTGCTGCATAGACTCAAAATCTCCCAATACTCAGAACATATTGCTGCATAGACTCAAAATCTCCCAGTACTCGAACATATTGCTGCATAGACTCAAAATCTCCCAGTACTCAGAATATTGCTGCATAGACTCAAAAATCTCCCAGTACTCGAACATATTGCTGCATAGACTCAAAATCTCCCAGTACTCGAACATATTGCTGCATAGACTCAAAATCTCCCAGTACTCGAGTACTGAAATCGTAATCGAATAAATGATTATTAAAATTCTGTTAAAATTCCAGATCGAGTATTGGAGTACAGTCAAACCTGGGTTAAAAGCCACCTCTATATAGGGGCCACTTCTTTTTAGGCCAGTAAAATTTAGAAAAATTGCTCTTTATTCGTGTTATTTGAACATGGTCGCCTGTCCATAAAAACCACTTTTACTAGTTCCCTTAGGTGGCCTTTATAGACAGGTTTGACTGTACTCGTTATGGTGCTGTATCATGGTCAAAACTATACTCATGCATATGGTTAAATAGATTTTAAGGCTCCGTAAATAAAGCATATGCTAAAAATGATACCCTTATATGAATAATTGTAATTTATATGTAATTTTGACCTGATAACGCGCCATACCTCGTTGACATATTTTAGTTAGTACGAAGAGTTGATCACAAATTACAAATTTTAATTTCTCGCTGTCTTAGTAGAATTGGGTAAAATTTCTTTATTTTCTATTTATTTTTTTTATTTTTGTTGTTAAAATACTGAATAAAAATAATAAAATACGTGACTGACTTATTTTTCAAAATTAGGCCAAGACATGACAACACTTATTTTTAAATACGTGATTTTATACATCGTTGTTTTTTCTTCAAAACAATGGCAAAAAAATGATGTGAGGTAATAACAGAATATACGATCTTTAAGAAGTATGTCATATTATAAATTTTTGAATATTTCATTTAGAAAATTCATAAATTTATAATATGACAAGTAAACAAAAAACCCAATAAAGAAAATAATTCAAAATAGGTCACGTGACAATATCTATGAAATAATTAACGGATAAATAACAATAAATGACGGAGTTAAAGTTAAAATCGATGACAAAAACTCGGTACTTGACAGATAAGCATTATTTATAAGATACACGTACAAGGCTATATATTGACCTTGGCATATATTAAAGACTGCTGATAACAAACAATATATTGTTATGTTTTGCAGTTTGGGTTCAGGCCAGGTGTTAAGATTATGTCGATGTCTCTTTCAGTTGGGCTTTTCTCGCTTTTTGACACTCGCCGTTACTAGGAGAATCCTTGTTAGTTTCTTTTCCTCTGCTTAGTGATATGTTTTTAAAAATTCAGCGGGTAATCTCGTCTGCTCTGAGGTGTCGATGTACCTTTCAGCTGGGCTTTTTTTCCGTTTTGACACTCGGCGTTACTAGGAGAATCTTGTTAGTTTCTTTTCCTCCGCTTAGTGATATGCTTAAATTCAACGGGTAATCTCGTCTGATCTGAGGTCAGGTTTTTCGAAATTTGGGGAAAGGGTAAAACTTCTGGGAATTTCTGGTTTTAAATGAATCAAAATTTGGTACATGACCCCAGACTTCTCAGTTCTTATGTTTGTCAGTACGTTTGTGAACGGTGTATAGGGTAAAAGTGACCGAACTCATAATGTGGCGAAATTATCTCCATAGTAACAGAATCTTCCAATTTCAGTGGAGTAGAATACTTGTATCATTAAAGTCGAAGTCAAAATTATTTCACTCGCTCAGTTCTGGAATGGTTGAGAAAACCAGAATCCCCGGAGAAAACAACTAATCGTCGGGCATGCGAACTGTCAAACTTTCTCTATTAGTATTAGCCTCGAAAGGGAGGATTCGAACCTTAGGTGGTGAGATCCGTGATCCGTAATGCGGCCGGGTGCTTTTAAACCACTGAGCACTCCGGTTTCCTCTGTCATCCATAAACTGACCGTTTTAATATAAGTGAAATTATAATTCTTAGTAAGGCGTAAAACGCCACTGCTCAAATCGACTTTTCCCCCGTAAAGTATCCCCTTGATATTTAAAATAATCTAATGCGTCCCTTTCTCTCTTAAAGCACTCATTGTTTTGCTGTTTATTTTAAATTTTGCGTTTTAGATATTTGGCCTTTTGCCCTCCCATGTCACCTAGATGTACTATATTATAATTATTATAAGTAACTGCGTTGTGCCGCATACCTTTTCTGTCCCTAAAAACTGTGCAAGGTGACCTCTTTTTAACGTTATATACTAGACCGAACTATCTGCCTTAACAACACTAAGTTACTTTTTATATCCTTACCATCGTAGACATTGTAACTTACAGGCAGATACTTCGGCCTAACTTTTATGCAGAATCGATTACTCATTCTAAGTACTGCGTTGTAACTTACTCAAAATACTAAGGACAATATCAAATATTGAACTTATTATTGAAAATATTGATTTAAGATCGATAATCGATAAAACATTGAGAACGTGACTTACGTATACAGTAAACAGCTGGTTTTTGTGGGTGTTGTCCCTCTTAACCAATCAAAATCCAGTATTTACGCACACCTACTTTTCGTGCAACAGTCCGTATCGATCAGCTGTTTTTGGTACCAACGTGAACTCGACAAAAACAAGAAGATTTAGTTGTTTCATCATCTTGATATTTATAGCGCAGTAGTGGTTTAAAATACTTTGGTATTAATGATTAAACATGAAATAAAATGTATTTAAGGAAACGCCCTTTATTTAAGTTAAACTATTTGAACAATCTTCAATGTCCTGGATTTAGAACTCTCTCTCTCTCTCTCTCTCTCTCTCTCTCTCTCTCTGTGTGTGTTGTGTGTGTCGGGGGGGAGGGGGGTTGGGGGTGGGGGTTGGTGAGTGGTGCGATTGTTAAATGTGAGGTACACGATTTCTTTAACCAACAATTTTTTTATCGGGACAAAGTCAAATGACCCACTTTACCTAACCCCACACTCCACACTAGGGTATTTAGGTCATTTCAAACAACCTACCGGTATCTTAGCGGTTGGGGGTCTCTCTCTCTCTCTCTCTCTCTCTCTTCTCTCTCTCTCATCTCTCTCTCTCTCTCTCTCTCTCTCTCTTTCTCTCTCTGTGGGGGTGTGTGGGTGTGTGTGTGTGAGAGAGAGAGAGGAGAGAGAGAGAGAGAGAGGATCCCAAAGTTTATTTCATGTGGGTCACATGACAACGCCCTCCCTCTGATTTCAACAACTGTCGACTAAGTCGATGGGAGCAGTTTTAGGTCACAAACCCTCAGCAAGACAAAAATTGAAAGGCGAGTTAAATGGGCTGATTAGTAGGATTATGTCTACATGTGGCAATTGACTCATGACATGAGTTGACACTTTTGATACATGTAAACCAATCGACCACACCTATCTTATAATAAATATGTTAATAGATTTGCTAATTTGTTGCATTAACATTGATCTAGTTTTAGACATTTCCCAATATTGTAACCCAGTCACGGATTCAATTATCACATATTCTAATGATTCATAATGCATATCGACGTGCTCAATGATTTTGATTTCATATTTTTGTTTGTTTTGACGACAGAGTCGTGTAGTAAAATTAAAACCATTTATTATTAATCGTCACGAATGGATGACTCCAATAAATTGATCATTTGAACCCAATAACTGCAACACTTATTGATCTCCATTACATACAGTACAGACCTGTCAAAAGTTTATCATCGGAGCTAAACATTTCTGTATTAAAATGTTACTGGCTTAACGAAACGCAGTCGATGCTCGTCTATCTATTGGTCGAGACATTGCAAGCTAGTGGCTAAAGCTGCCGAGAGATAGATACGGTTCATGTCTGACGAAAGTTTTACATCGGAGCTAAACAAGAGACAATTCTGTATTAAAATGTTACTGGCTTAACGAAACGCAGTCGATGCTCGTCTATCTATTGGTCGAGACATTGCAAGCTAGTGACTAGAGCTGTCCAGTCAGATCTGTCGAAAGTTTATCATCGGAGCTAAACAAGGGACATTTCTGTTTAGAATGTCGCTGGGCTTAACGAAACGCAGTCGAGGCTCGTCTATCGAGTGGTCGCGACATTGCAAGTTATAGCTAGTGGCTAAAGCTGCCGAGAGATAGATACGGTACAGATCTGTCGAAAGTAAAACATCGGAGCTAAACAAGGGACATTTCTGTTTAGAATATCGCTGGCTTAACGAAACGCAGTCGATGTTCGTCTATCGAGTGGTTGAGACATTGCAAACTAGTGACTAGAGCTGTCCAGACTCGGAGATATACGGTTCAGACCCGTCGAAAGTAAAACATCGGAGCTAAACAAGAGACATTTCTGTTTAGAATATCGCTTGCTTAACGAAACGTAGTCGAAGCTCGTCTATCGAGTGATCGAGATATAGAAAGCTGCTGTCGAGAGATAGATACGGTACAGACCTGTCGAAAGTTTAACGCCAATGTAACGAAAACCAGTCGAATCGCGGTTGGCGAGACGGTCGAGATGTAGCAAGCTAGTGGATGGGAAGCTGTCAAGAGATAGACTTACAGACCTAGGCCTGTCGAAAGTGTAACGCCTAGAGTAAACGAAAACGAGTCGAACCTCAGTTGCCGAGTGGTCGAAATATGACAAGCCATTGGCTGCCGAGAAATACATACGGTACAGACCTGTCGAAAGTTTAACGACCGGTAAACGAAAATCAGTCGAGGTTCCGCTGCTGAGTTACTGAGATGTGGATAGCTAGTGGATGGAAAGATGCCGAGAGATAGATACGGTACAGACCTGTCGAAAGTTTAACGACTGGTAAACGAAAACCAGTCGAATCTAGATTGCCGAGAGACCAAGATATGACAAGCCAGCTATTGAATGGAGAGATACGGTACAGACCTGTCGAAAGTTTAACGACTGGTAAACGAAAACCAGTCGAATCTAGATTGCCGAGAGACCAAGATATGACAAGCCAGCTATTGAATGGAGAGATACGGTACAGACCTGTCGAAAGTTTAATGACTGGTAAACGAAAACCAGTCGAATCTAGATTGCCGAGAGACCAAGATATGACAAGCCAGCTATTGAATGGAGAGATACGGTACAGACCTGTCGAAAGTTTAATGACTGGTAAACGAAAACCAGTCGAATCTAAATTGCCGAGAGACCAAGATATGACAAGCCAGCTATTGAATGGAGAGATACGGTACAGATCTGTCGAAAGTTTAATGACTGGTAAACGAAAACCAGTCAAACCTCGGTTGCCGAGAGGTCGAGATATGGCAAGCTAGTGGATGGAACGATGCCGAGAGATAGATGACATGCCTCTGCAGTTTCACAATGACCCCTGAACTAAGATTTTCCTTAACTTAAATCTAAAAAAAACTGATTTTGTTTTAATAATTTTGTTATTTTTGAAGATGTTCGGGAAATTAAGGTATCGTTTTGAAGATTGCTTCAAGCGTGTGATATTAGCATCAAAATAATTACTCTCAGTTCCAAAATATACCAAAATATCAGATGTCGAAAGCTGCCAAGATATAGTTAACGAGGGGCCAAGATGAACTGCCAATTCAGTATTTATTCGTTAGCTCATCAATATTAATAGGGGAGGGCGCGGTGGCCTAATGGATAAGACCTCTGTGAGTTCGAGTCCCGCTCGGACCGCATGCGGGAAAGTGAATTTTCCTTACCGTTGGCCTTTACTGATTCACCTGGTATCAGTATTATGGACTGGGGGAGTGGCACGCTTGTGAATTTTCTTTACCGTTGGCCTTTACTGATTCACCTGGTATCAGTGTAATGGACTGGGGGAGTGGCACGCTTGTCTGCGACTTACTGACTCTGTGAGCTAGCACGGTAAAGTCGCACTGAGTGCGCGCTAGTACAAGGCAGACCATACAACACAATCGCACTTCACATGCATACACAAAAATTGTTCATAGATTAATCCATAGAGATTAATTAAATAGTTCTCGTTGCGAATAGCTGAAAAATTGCTGATGCGACGTTAAGCAACATTCAACCAAACCAAACCAATCATCAATATTAAACTTTTGACAGGTCTGTACTGTACTCATCATAATATTGTCACCTATTGAAAGTCATGTTGCAATTATGCACAAAATGATGTAATTTAATTACTAAATATATTAATTTTTCATGAATACATAAATTCCCAAGGTGAAAACATCTAAAGCCGACATGCACCATAAAAATTAGAAATTGACATATGATATACAAAATACACAAAACAAACAAATAAAAATGTTGATGTAAACATGGCTAAAAATTCCTCGGAGGGGGTTAACTTGGACATAAGAAAAAGTTAATAAACACACCTGCAGATAACAAGTTACAGTGCATCTAAAGAACGTCGATGTACAAACATATGGACAGACGTACGGACACAAATGCACAAACATATGGATAGACGGACACAAATGTACAAACAGACAGACACAAATGTAAAATCAGATGGACAGACAGACGGACACACAAACGGATGGACAGAAAGGTGGACATAAATAAGATGGACAGACAGACGGCCACATATGTAAAAAATATACAAACAGATGGATAAACAGACGGACACAAATGTACAAACAGATGGACAGACGGACACATATGCACAAACAGATAGATAGACAGACGGACACAAATGCACAAACAGATAGACAGACGGACACAAATTACAAACAGATGGCCAGACCGACGGACACAAATGCACAAACAGATAGACAGACGGACACAAATTACAAACAGATGGACAGACAGACGGACACAAATGCACAAACAGATAGACAGATGAACAGACAGACGGACACAAATTACAAACAGATGGACAGACAGACGGACACAAATGCACAAACAGATAGACAGACGGACACAAATTACAAACAGATGAACAGACAGACGGACACAAATGCACAAACAGGTCTAGAAAGACGGACACGCGTAAAAACAGATCGACACAAACTCACAAACAGATTGACAGACAGACAGACAGACAGACACAAATTACAAACATGTTCAGACGGACGGACGGACGGACGGATAGACAAATTAAACTGTTTTGCCTGTATATGTTGATTGTTTTAATTTAACATGGTTATGATTAACTTCCTAGCTGAGATTATTTTACTTATATCAAGGCACCACCGGCTATTGCAGAAGTCGCGGAAAATTTATAAAACTATGCACTGCAGTTATATGCCAGTGATAATTGAGGGGTTGTTAAGACTCATAAAGAAATCCAAAATCTGGACGTCCAGTATGGACTTCATTAGGCCCAGGACATCATTAGGAACTGCAACAAGGGTTCATTTGCCGAGCGATCCATCCACGTCACAGAACTCGTAGCTTTTATTTCCAAATTGTTGATTAATCAACTAAAATATATGCAATCGGTAAAATTATGGAACATAAATTTACTACTGCGTGTAGTAGTGGGTAGTGACTATTTTCGGTATTACAAAATGAAAGCCACGGTTCTTTCGGATGGGAACTTAAAATAAACGAGGTCTAGTGTCACAGTAGGCGTGGCACGATAAAGAACCTTGCTGTATAATGTCATCAGCGGAACGCACAGGCAAAATTTCTGCACTTTCGCTCCATAGCTGGCGACGTCTCGATGTAATTGAAATTGTCTTGACTGGGACGTTAAACACCATTACTCAACTCATCGCCAACTGACTGGTATGACATGTATTTTGTTTGTTAGTGTTATTGTAGTGTATATGTAAACAACTTTGACCTGTCCGCTTGACCTTTCATTTAAATATTTGTCACGGACCAAGTACATCGTTGTAAGGACATCGTGAGATATACTCACCTCATAGAGCACATCTGTACACTGTGTATGGGCCGTATGACATTTGCGCCGATTTTTGAAAATTCTATTTTTTCATTTGCGCCGATTTCATTTTTTCATTTGCGCCGATTATTTTTTTTTATTTGCTGACTTACCAGAAAAGGAGAAGATGGACTTTGTTCTCGATCGCTACAACAAGTACCGAAATGGTGAAATTACAAAATCGGACTATACAAGATGTATTGCATACAAGTACTCGGCCAGAACAGATCTATAATCTGTATTCCGTTTTCGTAGTTGTGCTTTTAGTGTGTAAATAGTTTAGTGGATTTTATGCGTTTTATAGTGCTATACTATGAGATGAACTTAACTTTTTAAATATCCTGCTCAAAATCTTACTTCCACCTCCCCGTGGTGAGCAGGGGGCAACAGTTATGAAAATAACTGGCTAACTGAAGAGGTTCACCTGAGAAATAATAAAAAATTACCTATTTTATCTGAGATTTACCTGTAAAAAATCGGCGCAAATGAAAAAAAAATCGGCGCAAATGAAAAAAATAATCGGCGCAAATGAAATGCAAATCGGCGCAAATGCAAAACGCCGTGTGTATGCACTTGGATCTTAACACTAACCCTTTATTGGATGGACCCACCTATTTGAATATTCCTAATGAAAGGTCAAACGGACAGGCCAATGTTGTTTACCTATATGGTGTTGGTGTGTTTTCTAGGCTTATGCAACATTTTTGTTGTGTTTTTCCTCCGTGACGTCAGAAATATTCTTGATTGACAACTGCACATAGCACAATTATCATTATAACGATGAATGGACACAATGATGTATATATATGTGTGCAGGAGAATGTACGAGTAAATATGATGTTTATTTTTTCTATAACAGGTACCTTGCCAAGTTCGCAAAATCTAGAAAATATTTGACTAGTAAGTGCAATTATGATGAAATCACCCAGTTATATGACATAACATTGCACTTAATGTTTCTTTTGTTTTTTTTCTGTTTACTCTGTGTCTTTGAAGGCCTTGTTACAACTATTAATGAAGTCCGGTTTCCATTAAGTGTTAATAATTTCGACGCCTATTGAAGCCTTGACTTCATTTGAGAGTTGCAACAAGGTCTATTTCCATCGTTTTAGTCTGAATACAATTTTTTCAGCGAAACAGGTGGCGCTTCAATGAATACTTCCGGAGCACCCGGTCTGACTACATTGTAGTACTTATAATTTATTGTACTTGACATCGAAGAAATTTAACCAATACAGAAAAAGATCGTGAAATTATAGTTCAACAAAAATTCAATCGCTTCCGCAGTTATTATTGCTTTCGCAAGTACCGTCATCGCTGTCGCAGATGTCACCGCCTCTTCCGCAGATACCACCAGCCTGTCGCAGTTTTCACCACCTCCTACAACGTTACCACTGCCCTTGTCGCAGTTATCGGAGCCTCATCAGACGTTACCACCAGCCTGTTGCAGTTATCACCACCCTTTGCGCAGTTACCACCAGCTTGTCGCAGTTACAACCACCTCCTCCGGTGATACCACCATCGCTGTCGCAGTTATCACTGCCTCTTCCGCAGTAACCCTCGCTTCTGTCACAGTTATCATCGTCTCCTCCGCAATTACCACCAGTCTGTCACAGTTATCACCACCTCTTCCGACGTTACCACCACCACTGCTAATGCAAATACCAGTACTACCACCGCGGCCGCAGTTTTCACCACCTCTACAACACATCCTCCGCAATACTACCACCTGCTGTCACTGCAAGTACTACCATCGCCTCCTACGGTTACCAACATCGCTGCAGTCACTACCATCAGCGCCGTAGTTATCGACACCTCCTCCGCAGGCTACACCACCGTTGTCACTGCAGCTTCCTTTACTCCGCAGTTTCAACAATCGCATCGCCTGTCTTCACCGCAATACCACCACCTTTGCCACTGCAGTTACTACCATCGCCGTCACAGTTACCGTCATCGTTGTCAGTACCATCGCTTCCGTGTTTATTATTACTTTCGCAAGTGTCCCCATCGCTGTTGCAGTCATCACCGCATCTTCCGCAGTAACCACCGCCCTCTACGACGATACCATCGATATCGCCGCTGTCTCAGTTATAGCAGCCTGCTCCGACGTTACACCAGCATATTGCAGTTATCACTTCCTCTTCTGCAATTTCCACCAGCCAGTCGCATTTAGCATCGCCTCTTCCGCAGTTACCGCCAGTCTGTCGCAGTTATCGCCGCCTCCTTTGGAAGCAGTTATCACCGGATAACCGTTTTTGTCAACACCTCTTCTGACGTTACCACCACCGCCGCCAATGCAGATACTACCACCGCAGTCGCAGTTTTCACAACAGTTTTCGCCACCGATTCCACCGCTATCAACACCTCTATAATACCACTACCTGCTGTCACTGCACAAGTACTTCCATCGCTGCCACAGTTACCACCACCTCCTCTTCAGTTACCAAAATCCACCACAACCATTGATAGTACTTAATCCCATCGCCATCTCAGTTACCACTATTTTGTGTATTTCTCTGTATCATTTCATTGATCTCCCGAGAGAACGACAGTGATGGCTGCTGTCACTGCAGTTAGCACCACTCACCATAGGCGGCAACTAAGTTACCACCTTTATAAAAAGAAAAAAGCCGAGTTACTACCTTAAGGTTTTTCTATATTCTCTATTATAAAAATTACTTCATTTCAAATATCGATCGTGTGATAACCTTGACATCACATTTACTTAAGTCAACCCCTGTTGGGGGTGACTTATTGGTTTAACCTTTTTATTATTATTGTTAATGAATTCCTTTGCTCTATAAAACTTTTAATTGCATACATCCCATCCGTGAAAAAACAACATTATACCAATATTTAATTTTATAGGGCAAAAATCTTCATAATGATAGCGTTATGATTATTTTTTATTTTTTATTTGTAAGCATTTTGCATGCATCCCGGAATTCGTGAAAAATAACATTTAACCAATGTGAAATTTTATAGAGCAAAACTCTTCATAATTTATTTAGTTGTTGTTTATTTCTTAATTTTGTTTTGTAAACATTTCATAAGGCATACTAAAATTTGACCCCTTAAAATTAGATGGTTTGTTATTTGGCGGATATTTGAATGACGATGACGATGAACATCCATCATGAAGATATATGTACAAATGTTTCAAATGGCATTTTCTTTCTTTCTTTTTTTCAGTTTTTGTTAAGTGAATATTTGAGGAAAAAAATAATAACTGAAAATCCAAAAAATAGGGACATTAAAACCGTCACGACATTAAAAAAAATAAGACAACATACTTAACAGAGATTAAGGTTGACTTTTTTGAGTTAATTAGGGTCCCAGCTCACTTCAGAAAAGAAGTTATTATCGTAATAAATTAGCTAAAAGGGGCCCAGATTGATTTTTAGTAGCCATTGGCTACTGGGCCCCTGCTAATCTTCATCCCTACACTATTTTATTGTAAAAAAAACAAAGGAAAACAGCTACATGTTTATTATTTTTTATCGAAAGACTCGAGTCCTATCAGTGGCGTAGCCAGAAAAGCCTGGTGCCAACACGTCCATGCTAGGAGGAGGGGCATGTTTTCTGTATTCTAAAACAATATTCATATGAGTAAAAATACATTTTAATTTCGGATTTTGTTCGTTTTTTTTTATTTAAAAAATTAATTTAGAAGAAATATGTACATATTTTTGCTCGATTTTGATGCATGCTTTTTATGTCTACAGTTTATAAATACATTTTAAAAATTATCAAATAGAAATGCAGGCTTATATGCACACTACGCCACTGCCTATGGTCGATATGCATCAATGGTATCATTAATACTTGTACTATATGCCGCCGCAATGTATAGTCAGGAGATTGACCTGGGTTAGAGGACATTGACTGATAGTTAAGGCGCCCAAACAAAGTTTGGCGACTTATTGTTTTTGCACCGTTTCTATATTATTATTATTATTAAGGCGCCCAAACAAAGTTTGGCGACTTATTGTTTTTGCACCGTTTCTTATTATTATTATTATTAAGGCGCCCAAACAAAGTTTGGCGACTTATTGTTTTTGCACCGTTTCTTATTATTATTATTATTATTATTCTTCCTCTTCTTCTTCTTCCGGCCATGAACTTGTCCAACCAATTTCTCGAAGACCGTTGGTCCAATCTTAACCAAACTTCACATGAAGGTTGATCTCTATCTCCTTCCCCAGAGGCCGAGTAAAAATGCCCATGGGGTCATTAGGGGAGGGGCAGGAGGGCGGGGTCTTAAAAACAATAATGCTAAATTTTGCTATTTATACTATATTTTGTACTATAAAACCATATATATTCATGATCAGTGTCTCGAGATGTACAAGTCTGTATCGCAAGATTTTCCCAGGGGTATCAGGGAGGGTGGGGATGGGTGGGGCAGTGTACTAACTTTTAAACGGTTAACATCCCCACCCATAAACTATATATTTTCTGGTTCTACATGAATAGTTGAATAGAGTGATACTAAAGAAAGTCCCATGGGGTCATTCTTGATGGAGGGTGGGGATGGGCGGGGCTTGGTTCTAACTTTTAAATGGTTGATATCCCCACCCTGAAACTATATATTTTCTGGTTCGGCTTTTAAAGTTGAATAGAATGATACTGCAGAAATACAAATGACGTTATTCCAGAGGAGGGTGGGGACAGGCGGGGCTGGGTACTAACTTTTGATCAGTTGAGATCCCCACCCCTAACATATATATTTTCTTATTCTTTATGAAAAGTTGAATAGATTGATACTTAAGTAAACCCATATGGTCATTCAATAGGAGGGTGGGGACAGGTAGGTTTAGGTACTAACTCTTGGATCCCCACCCTCAAACTATAGTTTTCTTCATGGGATGGCTGCTATAAAGAATTAAAAAAATAAGCATGAATTTTCATTGTCAGGATACTTAAGTAATCACTGATCCATGTCCAAAAGCTCTCAAGCCTAATCTTTTTTATAAGCAACACTAATGGTCAGTTATCCCTGAGGCATGAATTATTATTTAATTCGATAGAGTAACCCGCTTAGTTATCAATGACATTACATGCTTGGATTAATTAAAATCAACACATCATTAGCTCATCAAAACAACAGGTTGTGATATTGGGTATAGGTGATGTCAATCGACTTTGCCTATTGTTTGAATTTCAGGCTATCATCTATCACTCAAGTAATTTGCTCCACCTTCATAGTATTAACCACATTTGAATATTTGTTATTGACCAATGAATATACATATTTAAAATTATTGTAAAATTATAAAACTTTTCAATTTCTAATAATGCATGCAGGGATTAAAATATGTAGTTTGGAAACCTGGTATTTGATTAAAAAGGGTTAACAAAATACATGTTTACAATAATGTAATACCATGTAAATGAATAAGTGAAACATTTTGTAAATTATTTTCAGACATCATTTTAACAATGGCAAAAATTCATTGGGTTTCTATGCAGTTTTTCTATTGTATGTAGATCTTATTTAAAGGTTTAAAATTTTCAAAATGGCGGTCGTTGTCATGGTCATAGAAAAAGCAACAAAAGTCCTCCTAACATGATTTCTGAATACAGGGTTTGACTTTTATCCGTTTGGGCGCCTTATTTGTAATGATGCATCCATCATTACATTAGTACTCGTTATTATTGTTATTATTCTTCCTCTTCTTCTTCTTCTTCCGGCCATGAACTTGTCCAACCAATTTCTCGAAGACCGTTGGTCCAATCTTAACCAAACTTCACATGAAGGTTGATCCCCATCTCCTTCCCTGGAGGCCGAGGTAAAATGCCCATGGGTCATTAGGGGAGGGACAGGAGGGCGGGGTCTTAAAAACAACAATGATCACTTTTGCCATCTATATTTATCTTGTACTATAAAACCATATATATTCATGATCAGTATCTCAAGGTGAACAAGTCTATATCAGTAGATTTTCCCTGCGGTATCAGGGAGGGGTGGGGATGGGCGGGGCAGTGTGCTAACTTTTAAACGGTCGAGATCCCCACCCATAAACTATATATTTTCTGGTTCTACATAAAAAGTTGAATAGAGTGATGCTAAAGAAAATCCCATGGGGTCATTCCTGATGGAGGGTGGGGACGGGCGGGGCTTGGTTCTAACTTTTAAATGGTTGATATGATATCCCACCTATATATTTTTCGGTTCTGTTTTAAAAGTTGAATAGAGTGATACTGAAGAAATGCCCATGGCGTTTTCCAGAAGAGGGCAGGGACAGGCGGGGCTGGGTACTAACTTTTGATCAGTTGAGATCCCCACCCCTAACATATACATTTTCTTATTCTTTATGAAAAGTTAAATAGATTGATACTATAGTAAACCCATATGGACATTCCAATAGGAGGTTGGGGACAGGTAGGTCTAGGTACTAACTTTGAGATCCCCACCCTCAAACTACAGTTTTCTTCATGGGCTGGTTGCTATCATTTTGTTTAAGAATTTAAACAATAAGCATGAATTTTCATTGTCAAGGATACTTAAGTAATCACTGATCCATGTCTAAAAGCTTTTAAGCTAAATTTTTTATAAGCATTACTAATGGTCATTTGTCCCTGGGGCATGATTTATTATTCAATTCGATAGAGTAGCTGCATTTAGTTATCAGTATGACATTATATGGGTAAATGCCTGGATTATTTAAAATCAACATCATTAGCTCATCAAAACAATGGTTTGTGATATTGGGTATAGGTGATGTCAATCAACTTTGCCTATTGTTTGAATTTCAACCAATTGGATTCATGTACTACTTCTCTATATACAATTAAATCTTAAAATGAAAAAAATATTACAAGTTTAAAATTTCTCAACAGTTTTTCTATTGTGTGTAGAACTTATTTAAAGGTTTAAAATTTTCAGCCGTTGCCATGGATATGGAAAAAAGCAACAAAAGTACAAGTTCTAATATGTGTTTTGAATACAGGGTTTGTTTTTTATTCGTTTGGGCGCCTTATTTGTAATGATGCATCCATCATTACATTAGTACTCGTTGTTATTATTCTTCCTCTTCTTCTTCTTCTTCCCGGCCATGAACTTGTCCAACCAATTTCTCGAAGACCGTTGGTCCAATCTTAACCAACTTCACATGCAGGTTGATCCCCATCTCCTTCCCTGGAGGCCGAGGTAAAATGCCCATGGGGTCATTAGGGGAGGGGCAGGAGGGCGGGGTCTTAAAACAATAATGATCAATTTTGCCATCTATACTTTATTTTGTACTATAAACCATATATATTCATGATCAGTATCTCAAGATGCACAAGTCTATGTCAGTAGATTTTTCCCTGCGGTATCAGGGAGGGGTGGGGATGGCGGGCAGTGTGCTAACTTTTAAAGGTCGAGATCCCCACCCATAAACTATATATTTTCTGGTTCTACATAAAAGTTGAATAGAGTGATGCTAAAGAAAATCCCATGGGTCATTCCTGATGGAGGGTGGGGACGGGCGGGGCTTGGTTCTAACTTTTAAATGGTTGATATCCCCATCCTGAACTATATATTTTCCGGTTCGGCTTTTAAAGTTGAATAGAATAATACTGTATAAATACAAATGACGTTATTCCAGAGGAGGGTGGGGACAGGCGGGACTGGGTACTAAGTTTTGATCAGTTGAGATCCCCACCCTTTACATACATATTTTCTTATTCTTTATGAAAAGTTGAATAGATTGATACTTAAGTAAACCCATATGGTCATTCATTAGGAGGGTGGGGCAGTAGGTCTAGGTACTAACTTTGAGATCCCCACCCTCAAACTATAGTTTTCTTCATGGGATGGCTGCTATCATTTTGTTTAAGAATTAAAACCATAAGCTTGAATTTTCATTGTGAAGGATACTTAAGTAATCACCGACCCATGTCCAAAAGCTCTCAAGCTAAATATTTTTATAAGCATAATGGTCATTTATCCCTGGGGCATGATTTATTATTCAATTCGATAGAGTAGCTGTATTTAGTTATCAATATGACATTACATTGGTAAATGCTTGGATTAATCTAAAATCAACACATCATTAGCTCATCAAAACAACGGGTTGTGATATTGGGTATAGGTGATGTCAATCAACTTTGTCTATTGTTTGAATTTCAACCAATTGGATTCATGTACTACTTCTACTTTCATTTGACACCAAGACAATAATTTTTTAGAATAAAATTTCAGAGAGAGAGAGACCATACATAAACACGCTTGCTCCAAGTATATATTCTAAATGACCAAAAAGGTTACATCTCTTGAATCTTTATTTCATTTAAACCTTGAAGTAAAAAAACCTGTTAATTTCTAATATGAGTTCTGAATACAGGGTTAGACTTTTATCAACTTTGCCTATTGTTTGAATTTCAGACTATCATCTATCACTCAAGTAATTTGTTCCACCTTCATAGTATTAACCACATTTGAATATTTGTAATTGACCAATGAATATACATACATAAAATTATTGTAAAATTATAAAAGTTTTAATTTCTAATAATGCATGCAGGGATTAAAATATGTAGTTTGGAAACCTGTATTTGATTAAAAAGTGTTAACAAAATACATGTTTACAATAATGTAATACCATGTAAATGAATAAGTGATACATTTTGTGAATTATTTTAAGACATCATTTTTAACAATGGCAAAATTCATTTGGTTTCTATGCAGTTTTTCTATTGTATGTAGATCTTATTTAAAGGTTTAAAATTTTCAAAATGGCGGTCGTTGTCATGGTCATAGAAAAAGCAACAAAGTCCTCCTAACATGCGTTCTGAATACAGGGTTTGACTTTTATTCGTTTGGGCGCCTTATTTGTAATGATGCATCCATCATTACATTAGTACTCGTTGACATTGTGCTTAATAATATTTGACCGATAGTTGAGTATTATGTATAGTAGTTGTCACGTGATATTTTTGAGATTTATTTGCTTATCGTGCAAGAATAACATAAAACAACCAGGCGTAAACAAAACCATATACCAAGTGCTGAACCAGTTAGAACTGGTACAGACCTGTCGAAACTTTAACACCAGTAAGCTTACAAATTGGTGCTTACTAGTATATTGACAACTACAGGTAGATAGAGTTCAGTTGAGTTGAGTAATGGTGTTTAACGTCCCAGTCAAGAATATTTCACTTCGAGACGTCGCCAGCTATAGGCGAAGGTGCAGATGCGCTGATGGCATTATACAACAGGGTTCTTTAGCGTGCCAAGTCTACTGTGACACAGGACCTCGTGAAAAAACCATCCGAAAAAACCGTGACTTTCATTTCGTAATGGCGAGTGCTTGGTGAAAGAACAGTCACTACCTACTTTCAGGTCTTGGGTCAGATGCGGTCGGGGATCGAACACACGACCTCCCACTGTAGAGTAATGGTGTTTAACGTCCCATATGCATTTGTATATGCAGTCATACCTCTATTTCCCGGTAAACCACTGCGGTAGCTCAGTTGGAAAAGTGCTCGCTCCATAAGTGGGAGGTCGTGGGTTCAAGCCCCCAGCGGGTCTGACCCAAGACTTGAAAGTGGGTAGTGACTGTTCTTTCGCCAAGTACTCGCATAGGCGTAGGAGCAGGGGGGGGCAGCGGGGGCCGCCCCCCCCCCCCAATGTCAGAGAAGGGGGGCCAGGCCCCCGCAATATATTGTGTGAAATTTTGTATCATGCTAAAAAAAAGAAAGAAAGAAAAAAAACAAGAGCTTTAACAGGAAATGTCCATCTGGTAACCAATCAATTATCAATTTCATTATTATACTTGTAAAAGGGTGTCAAAATTTTCCGGGGTACCCCATATCCAGTGGCGGATTCAGCGGGGGCGTAGGGGGAATACGCACCCCCCTTTATGTCGCTAATAATACATATTGTTTAGCTCAGATTGCACCAGAATGCAGAATTTTTGCGCCACCTTTATAAAATTTTCCGGGGGAGCATGCCCCCGAACCCCCCTAGAAGGTTCGAGCCTTCAAATCTCACATTATACGCCTCCTTTCTAAAATTCTGGATCAGCCTCTGATATCAATCTCCAAATGAGGGGTGATTATGGAACTTGTGTTATACGGTTAGTTTTTATAATCTTGCCTTGATATCACAGCATTTTAAACCTATCAAAACGATGCACAATACATTGAAAATGCGTCTAGACAGGACTTAGTTTAGGACCCCCACCTATGCGAGCCCCCCCCCCCCCCCCCCCCCCAATATTAAAAACCCTCCTACGCCTATGACTCGGTATTCCGAAATGAAAGTCACAGTCCATTCGGATGGGAAATCCAAATAAACGAGGCCCCGTGTCACGGCAGGCGTGGCACGATAAAGAATTTTGCTAAATTTCTGCACCTTCGCCTATAGCTGGCGACGTCTCGATATAAGTGACTGGGACGTTAACCACCATTATCAACTCTATCTCTCGGTAGTTTTTTCGTCACTCGAGCACTTAACACCCGAGTTTGACTCCATTACGTTATCTCAGTGTTATACATTTCATGAAAATAACATTTTACCATAACCAATATTTAATTTTATAGAGCAAAACTCTTTATAATTTATTTAGTTGTTGATTATTTGTAAACATTTTAGAAGGCATACTAATTTGACATGTTGAAATTATATGGTCGACTTGTTGCTATTCGAGACGATATGCATCCATAGATCACATTGAAGTTAAGGGTATCAGAAGACATTTTCGTAGGTTTTAATTTTTGTAATAAATAAATAAATAAATAAAATAAATAAATAAATAAATAAATAAATAAATAAATAAATAAATAAATAAATCAATCAATCAATCAATCAATCAATTAAAAGAACTGTTGTCATGCGCCAATATTTGAAGAATTTTTTTTTATAAAAATTCAAAAAAGAGACCTTTAAAACCATGACAGGGTATCAACATGTTTATTAAAAGACACACTGAATCTTGTGGCCGAATAAACAACATTGGCATCAACAATAATAATAATAGTATAATCTGGGTTCCATGAGGAGATAAAGTTTTGAATCTCCGCCTGAGCTATTTATGGCTGTTTTTGGAGGATACTGTCCGATAGTCGAGATTGTCACATGATATTTTTTAGACACAATAACAAGGCGGAAGCAGAACCATATGAAGGTAAACAACATTGACCTGTCCGTTTGACCTTTAATTTAAATATGCATTTTGGACGAGTAAATTTAAGAAACTGGGATCATGCATGTATATTTTGTCTACCTGATGTGAACACTAATCATGGGCAATGTGTATATTATTAACTGCGAATCCTAATGCTACCTAGTATGTATTGGTTTGACCCTCCTATATGAATATTTCTAATGAAAGGTCAAACGGACAGGTCAATGTTGTTTACCAATACTAATTACTGGACTAGTTAGAACTGGTACGTATTACAAAGCTCAACCACTTGGCGGTTACTGAGATGTGACTTACACGTGACATTGAAACGGTGGTTTACTCACGTCTTATGTTAGTACCAGTATGTACTGAATCAGCTGATGTGGTCCGATATATCAATTACTGTGTTTTAGTCATCCAAGCATGAATATAATTAATTATTATATAACAAAGAGACGCATCAACATATACATATGTATTTATTTTAATCAACATGATAGTACTAAGTATAGTGCCGGGATGTCGCGTAAAGAGTATCAATTTCACGAGATCACAGCGACAGGTGCTCAAATAAAAATAATTTCATTTCAAATTTTCCAAACGTTACGTAACTACTGATAAATAATGACTATTTTTAAAAAGTAAAAAAATTAGTTCAAAACTAATTCTGGAATTAAGACAACATCTCAGTTTGATGGACTTGAGTTACTTTATTTTTTAACCTTCTCAGTTTCTTATTCAGTTTCATATCTTGTTTTTTTTTTTTTTTTTTTTTTTTTTCCTTGCAACATTTATTTTGCAACATTTTACAACAACTAGAGAACGAATGAGAACGAATTGCCGGCGAAAAATCAAATCAAATCAAATAAATAAAAACATATATATCGATTGGTACATTTGAATGCATTATTTCATTTAAAAAAATTACAATTGCAGTTTCAATTTTTAAAAAAAAAAAAAAAATCAATTAATTTTATTTTAAATCTGTGGTCATTTCATTTATTCCTGCAACATGATAGCTGTGAAAAGTCCATTATACCAGACGTAGAATTAATGAACTTTCAATAATATTTATTGTTATTAGTAATCCGATATTGTAATTGACTGAACGGGATCAATAAATGATTATTTATTAAAAATTAAAATTAATTGATTATTGTTATAAGTAAGAAATCAGTAGGAATTCCGATATTGTAATTGACTGAACAGGATCAATATATGATTATTACTTTAAAATCAAAATTCTGTTTTCCTGGTGATTATTGCAATAAGTATTAAATCAGTATGTCGACTTCAGTGATTGTGACCGATTATAACTGAACTAAGTCACTGACCGATTTTATTTTATTTTCATTTATTTTTCCCTAGAAGGAACCAGTGGTTGCATGACGTTATGTAGCACTATACTCATACGATGCAGTAAACAGCGCGACCTTGACATTTTATACAATTATTTATAGTACCGAAACGTATTTATTCATTGTGTTTACCGGTGTGACGTCAAATTGAGTGGGTATAAATAGAGCAAGCTACGGTTTCATCATTATTTCCGATACATGAGATGACAAGTCAGTTTACTTCAATATTACTAAGGTTAGCCTTTAAAGAAAAATGGAGTGCTTGAAAATTGAAAACTACATTGAGAAGAGCTCTGAAAGGTAGGAAAATTATTTATTTATTTTGTTCTTTTAATTCATAATTTTTATTTTGTTTGTTTGAATCGATCAGCTGGTTGAAACGAAGGTGTTGTCCCTGTTAACCAATCAGAATGCTCAAAATGTACACACCTCCGTTACAGCCTTGTGTGTCTCTCTCGATGTGAAATAATGAAAATCAAAGCAATTTCAATTTATTTTATATGGAAAATTGAAACTAGATATATTTATTCAAAAAATAAAATTGGTTAAAATTATTTTGATAAAAGTCTTGGCAGATTGGATAGTTTGTACACTCTGAAAATGGATTTGAAAAAATATATCTATCTTTCAAACAACATATTTTTGGTTGAAAAAAACCAGAAAGCTTAATTTATGTAATTATTTGTAATTTTAAACGGCTAAATGTGATTTTATAAAACACTGGTATCAATTTATAAGGCGAACACAAGTGTCTGATTTCCAACCTCGGGCTCTAAAAAAACCACCTAAGTTTTAGATAAGATGGATAAATGGGTAGAAAAACAATATATATTCGGAAATAAGAAAATAAAAGAACACCGAAGAAAACAATTTTGGCGAATTTTTGGTGTAAAAATGAGATGTTACATGCACCAAAATGCAATGTCTAGCTGCACTGATTTCGTCATCCATCTCTCCAGTTCACACAGACATTATTGAAAACAAGATGACTCATTTTTTTTAAAAAATAGGATGGTGGAATATTGTGGTGTTTTTTTCTTGTTGGGTCGGTTATATAATTTTCTAAATCTTTTAGAAAAACAGTAAGAAGAATGGAATATATATATATTGTTTGTTCTTGTTATGATTACACCCAGCTGGTATGGCCTTGGTAATTTCAAGGTGTTGGTCTTCTCGGCCAATCAGATTGCTCCAAATGTACACACCTTCAAAATGACCTTGGTATCGATGGGCAAAATTGCATCATAAACAGAACTACCAAAAACGCTGAAATTTAAGACAGTCAAGAAAAATGACTTATCAATTTTTTTCATTATTTTATTAGCAGAGAAAGCTAAATTTAGTAAAACCGACGGTAAACTTTTACAAGTTTTGGTCATAATTGGATTTTTTTCTAAACTTTTCGGCAAAACGAACGGAGACAAATGTCCACGACAGTCCTGAGTTGAGTTAAGTAATGGGTGTTTAACGTCCTAGTCAAAAATCTTTCACTTACATCGAGACGTCGCCATCTATAGGCGAATGTGCAGAAATTTTGTCTACAGGTCGCAGTGTATTGCGAGTGCTTGGCGAAAGAACAGACACCACCCACGTTCAAGTCTTGAGTCAGACCCCGTCGGGGTTCGAACCCACAACAACCCGCTCCCGAGTTAGCACTCAGGCTACGAACTGAGCTACGGTCGCAGTGGTCCCCACGACAGGAATTGGACTCTGTTATCTTAGGTGATTTGGTTTCAGTTAGTTTTGTCATCGATGGTAATTTTTCTCTTCTCAAGTTTGTCATAAATTCAACTTTAGAACTATTGAATTCCGCAAGTTAAATATTCAATATTTTTTATATAATACACGCAAACATTAATTGAATATTCGCCGGAGATCTGGACGTAGCTTCGATTGCCAATAATAATAATAATACTGATAATAATAATAATAAACATTCCGTCCATTGGAACTATCTACCTAACATGATTACATCAATGTAGGAGTAAAAATGAACTGATGACTGACTTTTGATTCACTCTGACCTTCAATAAAAAATAAACGCAACTGAACGGGGAAATTAGATGAATTGTAATTATTGTTGTGGTTGTTAATACCCTGGATAGTGGATATAAATTTTCAAAATCGGCTGACAATTTCTTTTCAAGTTTTCTTTATCATGTCGAGGTTATTGACCATGCACTACAGTTCAAAACTAGTTTCATCCAGATATAACCAGCAACAATTAAATGTCACTGCTATATAGTTAACTAAGTTTTTAGTGAATAAATGTAAAATTAAACTCCCAATTTTTCTGTAACTATAAATATTAGTGGTATTTGAATTTCCGCTGTGTTCATGTAAATTTCAATTGTAATGCGTTAAATATCAAGGTTGACTAGATATTGTATTTCACTGTCCCTGCTGATGCAACCTTTCTCTTTCAACCAATCAGATTTCGCCAATCGCGCACACCCATTTCAATGATTCAACAAATAGTTCCTACACGTCACGACATTTTAATCGTTTAAAATATTGTCATTTTCAATGTGAAAATTTTATATTTCTTTCATCAAATTATACCCTTTTCGTTGTTTTAAATTAATGAAACAGATATTTCCAAATAGCATACACAAAATTACAATTTTGTGACATAGTATTCATCCGCGACAGGTGCTGTGTTTTAGATATTACTACGCAAGGGAAAGAAACTGTCTAAAAACGCAATTTGCGGCGATTCGATTTCTAATCTAAACTTTATGGACTGAAAATAACAACAGGGATCAACAAAATGGTTGGATTAAGTAAACTTTTCAGGTATTATTAATCTAAATATTTAAATTTTGTTTAATCCATTGTTATTTTGTCGCTTGAAAATTGAAGGTTGATTTCCCCGTCCTTGACATTGTTTGTGTCTTCTTCAGAAAATCAGCTGATATCATCTAAGTGAAATATTCTTGACTGGGACTTAAAACACCAATCAATCTTGGCATGCACCAATAAATTTTTGCAAGATTTGCACTTTTTAGGGCACTTTAATTGACTGAAATTCTAGTTGCAGATCTTTGGTCGGGTGTGACTGCATCAATTTTCATTGAGTTAGACAAAATTCAGTTAAATTACTGGCCGTAAATTACTCGCTTCTCATTTTCATTTCCTGCCTTTGGGGTAAATTTAAACAGAATGATAAACTAGTTTCAAGACACATTGACACCTTTTTACTGTCTGGAAAAGAAAGTTTTTTTTGTGAAGAAATTTCTTTCTAAAAATATATCTATTTATGCACTGTCTCTTCAGATGCATGTATTTTAATGAAGTATTTCATTTTAGGAAGCATCAACTGATTCTTTTTTTTTTTTTTACCAAATTACTCCATTGAACATTCTGAGTTGTCGCTCATTACAAGAATGCAAAATATTAGTGTAATGGTGTTTTAGAGGAAAGTTTTTTTTCTTTAAAAGAATGGCTCCTCTTAAAAAATCCCTGTGAATCTCTGATTTCATTTACAACATGCCCCATTCTTAATATATAGTATGGTAAAACACTTGAACATAAATTCATCATGCAAACAGTTTTTAAATATTTTCTTATTGAAAAAAACCCATGTTTCTAAATCAGAATCTATTTTTTGTCTGCATTGACAAATTAAATTTATTGTTAGTAAATACATTTTTTGTAAAACTGTTTCTAATTCTACATCTGAAAATTCATTTTTGACTGCATTGACGAATTTATTATTTTAAAGTCTGACTTATCCAAGTACTCAATGTTGTTATAATGGTATCTTTAAAGACATAGAACATAGTGTTGTAATCTGCAGGTAAATGATAATGCAAGTTGAGACGAGATAGCCTAGTTTATAAATTTACAACTTGACACTAGCTAATGCCATCCTCACTAGGGATCATGAGTTTCAAACGTGAAAACTATTTGCTTAATACTCATGATATTAATTTGGTTGTTTCTTTTTTGGACAGCAAGCAGCCTACTTTATAAATTTATAACTGGAACACTAGCAAATGCCATTCTCACAAAGTATCATGATTTTTCAACGTGAAAACTGTGTGCTTAATGCTAGGGATAATGAAATTTGGGTCAGATTGCAAACTGTTTCTGTCATAAATTCCAGGTTAAAGAGCTTGCATGCCATAATATAAAAGGAAAAATGTACATGGTTTCTTGTATTTCCTCTTTCTCCATTTAAAACAGTTTTTGCCATGAGTCCCTGAGCTTTATTACAGCTCAAATATCATTTTGTAAAGGATAATATACATGGTTTCTTGCATTTCCTCTTTCTATTTGCCTTAAGTTTTGGGGCTATGTTATGATGTGAAGGAAAATGTGTATGGTTTCCTGCTTTTAATCTTTTGCCATTTAAAACTCATTGGAATTATCTTTTCCAAGTCATTAATTCTTTGTAGTCTACTTACTGAAGCATGTTGTTTTGAATCAATAAAGTTAAACATAAATGAGATGGATAAATTATTTATTTATCAAGGCCACAATAAAATTTTGCATAAGCATTATAAAAATATTTATTTTTATATAAAAAAATATCATAAGTTATTAATATACACAAAGCCTTGCACAGTATACAGTTTCCATTATGCACCATGAATAGCTATTTATAATAACATAAACTCTATTGATTTATCGATTTTTCTTGCCATTATGTTTGAATAATTAATACCCCATAGATTTCCAGTTTTTAAAAGTTGCATGTGTAGAATTGCAAAATGTAAAAAACTTAAAATAATTGAGAGTTGAAGTCGGCTTAAGATTACATAAAAAAAAAATATTTAGTCAAAAATGATTTTTTATACACCTGGTATATATATCTGAAAGCAATACTGAGGTTGAAATTAACATAAAAATTAAAATCCATTAGAAACTTACATCTATACTAGGTACATGTAATTGATTGCCAATGCATTCATAGTCTGTGACAAGGGCCATTGGGTTCTTTTTCTCTCTCAAAAAAATTCTTTAGTGTCCAGAATAGTCTCAGTCTGAATCTTGAATTTCAATCGGTTTTTCCGCCACAAATTTAATTTTTAAAATTGCAAAATGTATTAGTAGCAAAACTTGTGAAAATATAGTTCTTAATGCAAAGGTAAAAATTTCTGCCACTTCACATATAACTGGTGGTGGTTTGATAAACGTAAAGTATTTGCGACTGTGACATAAAATGCTATTTTATCATCTGCCTACAACATTGAAGTAAAGGGAGGTAATTCCGATTTAATGAGAAGTGTACTCTCTGACTTATAAAATTGTGTAATACTTATCCATGAATAAACCATGACTCATCACTTTTAAAATGACATCATTGGGTTAAAAATGAATCGCTCATGTACATTAATCCAACATTTTTTTGAAAAGGTGAAATAAATAGGGTGTTTAAATTTATTTACATGTGTGAATAAAATGCATTTTAAATGCACAAAATAGTCCTGATAGTCACGAAAAGGCAAAAAAAAAGGTGTACAAAAGTGTTTCTCAAAAAAAACATGGTCTATATTGTTTCAGGAATTTCCTGTTAAATATAGCAAATAATAAATCTACCAGGGTTCTAAAATCACAGTCCTCCAGGTGGTGGAATTTGCCAAAACAACAAACACATGCATAGTTCATGTACTGGTATGCCGTCATTCCTAGTGTACTGATGATGTTGATAAATACCACCAACACAAAAAATGGACTAAACTTGTCATGCAGGATTCTACCCGGCAGGTGGAAAAGATTTGAAATTGATTAAATTATGTTCATAATTCTAAATTTTATAGGTGGACGTGTCCGACAAACTACAAATTAATTTGGAGTAGCCTAATATTGAATTACATGTACTATCATTTTATATATTTCAGTGTGAGGTTTGCCACCCGCATTTTAACAGAAGCAAATTCTCCGTTACACAACTTCAAGAACAAAGTACACAGTTTTCCGAACGTTTTATATGGTAATTTTAATAAATTGCCGAAAAAGGTCCAGTCGTTTGTGCAGTCGAACATTAAGCTATGTCAACCAAGTACAGTTCATATATGTGATGGATCAGAGCGGGAGAACGAGTTGCTGCTATATGTATTGCAGAGAGATGGCATGATTAAACCATTACCAAAACTTGACAATTGGTAAGTAGTTGTAGATTTCATTTTAACTCGAGCCTAAGTGGCTAAGTGTTCTAAAGCACATGCTTACAGACCACATTGCCTCTCACTGCCTAGGTTCAAATTACACTCTGGACAGATCTTAAGTATGAGACAGTTTGTCAGGTCGTTTTACAAAGGTTGGTGTTTTTCTCCGGGTACTTCGGTTTTCTCCACCATCCATAAACTGATCACCTTGATATACCAGTAAATAAAAGCGTTTACTGTATTTATTTTGGTTGTTTTTCACATCACAAAAGCAGTTTTTTTCCAGCTATTTGCAAATGGATACCAGTAGTATAATATACCCTAATAGTCTTGAGGCTATTTGGACTGAGTCCATTTTACTGCTACAACACCAGTCTTTAGAGGCCTATGGCAAGGGAAAAAACATTTCTCCATTGTGGCTTAACCACTCAGCCATAATGGACCCTAGCTTGGGACTGCAAAAAATATAAAAGATGGTAAATAATGTTATTTCGGAATGGGATTTTGAGGGTGAAAAAATGGATTGCAGTTTATATACCACAACAGTTGTTACATGGAAATATTTAGTTAATTGTATTTTTGTATTATATAGTTGGTTAGCCAGGACAGACCCAGCTGATGTAGCAAGAGTTGAGAGCTTAACGTTCATATCTACGGAAGAAGAAAGGGACACAATCCCTATCCCGAAAGCCGGTATCAAAGGACAGCTTGGTAACTGGATCGCTCCAGAGGATTTAGAAACAGAACTTAATATGAGGTTTCCAGGAAGTATGAAAGGTGTGTACTGGTATATTAATTTAAGATAATATATGATGAAGACTTAATGTTTGAAAAGGAATGCACACCAGACCAAAAATTGTATGTATGGGCAGGCAAAAGAAAACTGCAGGTGGCTCCTCTAGTTCTCTTAGAAAAATTAAGGTCAGCTTACATTGACCATATGGTGCAAGAATGTCAACTTAACAATGCTTATGAAAATATTGTCATAAAAACTTTAGAGATGGTCGAGTTGGAGGAAACATACTTTTTACTTTTAGGCCTTGAGTCAAATAGACTTTTCATTTCCGACACAAATTACGTACTGAGGTATTGTCCAACATGCCAATCACATGCAGAAGGTCTTTGGTTTTTTGGGGAACTGCAGTTTCATCCAGCATCCATGAACTGACCATCTTCAAAGTTCATACAAGTGAAAGAATCTTGACTGGGGTATAAAACACCATTATTCCGCTCCCAACATGGAAATGGGTGATTAAAATTGACTCCCAGCATTTAAATTATGGTAACGCCCTCCCAGCAGGGGTCTGAAATTTTGAGATAAATGTGTTTTTTTATTTACTAATCTTAATTAACCTTTATTTACATATATGTTACACAGGAGTATTTTTATAATATAGGAAGGACCATGTATGTGATACCATTCAGCATGGGTCCAGTGGGTTCCCCGATGTCGAAGATCGGCGTCCAGTTAACAGACTCCGCCTATGTTGTTGCCAGTATGAGTGTTATGACAAGGATCGGGACTAAAGTTCTACAAAAACTTGGTGAAAACGATTTTGTCAAATGTTTGCACTCTGTTGGTCAGCCATTACCTATGAAAGGTAACATATTTTTATTTCTTCTAACCCTAGACAGCATATTTTTGCTGTTGTTCTGTACATAATCCTTACAGTAGTATCTGTCCAAGTCTAGAATGTCAATATTTAAAACATATGGTGGGAAGTGGTTTGAATAGTGTGCTTATGGGTCACACAGCTTAAGCTCAAACCCCACTTTGGACTATTTTGGTAATTTTGATGCACATTATAAACTTTTTATACATTGACAATGGTCTGTGTTGATGCCACATTGAGGAACCTTTTAAAACTGACTGAACTGTTTGCATTAAACAGGAGTGTAATGAGCAATATGAATTATATATGGCAAGGTTGCAAAGTTATTGATGGGCATTTAAACAAGGTTTTACTGTAAAATCTGTATTAGTAAATACATTTGAAACTTCATGCTAAATAACACATCCATCAATTATAAATGTATATAAAACCTGGACCAATATGCTTTAAAGGCAGCTGTTGCTGTTGGAATGGAATTACAATGTAAAATGTTTTTGTTTTAAGAGATGGAACATCTGGTAGGCTTCGTTTTTGTGACATCATAATACAAGTACTTGATTCCTACACAGCAAATCGGGGGGCTTCCGTAGCATAGTGGTGTAAGCCAGTACATACAAGATGCAGATTACAGCACCTCTCACTGCCAAATGAACTTGTGTCTAGATTTATCTTTGAGAATAATTATTTAAAATTAATCTAAACCTGAATAGCTGAAAAATTGTTGATGTTGCATAAAACAACATTCACCAACCAACTTCCTCAACACACATGTACAATGCTAGGTTTTCACAATTTAAAAATTATTAGTGGTCAAATTTATACAACTTGTAAAATGATATTCCTTTTTTGAAGTATTTGCACACATTTGTTAAAATAGGCTACCTTTTGAAAATATTTCTCAAAAGTTTGTAGTAGTTGCAATATTGGCTACCAGAAATGAAAACCTGGGCACCTATTTTGAGTCTGCTGTATGAAGAAATGTGTCCTTTATTGTTCACATTTTAATGACTTTTACTTTATTTTTATACTTTCAGTTGATACTCCATGGCCGTGCAATCCAAAAAAGACCATCATCGCTCACCTGCCAGAACGTAACGAGATTTGTTCCTTCGGTAGTGGTTATGGAGGTAACTCTCTTCTGGGAAAGAAATGCTTTGCTCTAAGATTAGGTTCCATTATAGCAAAGAGAGAAGGGTGGCTAGCAGAACACATGTTGGTAAGTTCCTGTTATGCATATAGCATGTTATGGTAACTTATTTCATATAGCATGGCAGTCCATAAAAAGAGGGTTTTTGTTCATTCTTGAACTACAGTAAAACATCATTTAATCGTCACCGTTTCTTCAGTCAAATTTTGGCATTAAAAAAGGAGTTGGTAATACATTGAGGGAGACTTTATTTTCGGGGATTTCAAAATACCAATAAGCACGGTGGCAAACATATCGGTGGGCATTATAACTGGGGTTTACTCTACTTCTGGAATTGAAATTCTGAAAGTGAATTGTTTCCATCAAGCATTGAATTTAAAGATAAAAGCCACATACTGTCTCATTACTAATGATTGTTTGTGGAAGTTGTATTGAAATTTTGTACACATTTTCCATTGGCAAATTCATAAATTTGAAGCCCAACAATATTACATATAAATGAGGTTTATGGCAATGACAGGAAGTGCCTTGGTGACCAAGTGGTGTAAAGTGTCATCATATCAATTTGAATCCCACTCAGGGCAGATCAAAGTTTATCATTTCAGTTGCTAAAGTTTAGCGGTTTTTCTCTCACGTGCCACTCCAGTTTCCTCCATCATCCCTAATTTCTCCATGAAAATGAAATTTAAAACTCAGCTGGTTCTAATGATGTCATTCTTTTACAGATTATGGGGATAGAAAACGATAAGGGCGAGAAAAAATATGTAGCAGCTGCATTCCCAAGTGCATGCGGAAAGACCAACCTTGCCATGATGTTACCATCGTTACCAGGATACAAAGTCACGTGTGTTGGCGATGATATAGCCTGGATGAGATTTGATAAAAATGGACAATTACGTGCAATAAATCCTGAGGCAGGATTCTTCGGAGTCGCTCCAGGAACTTCCATGAAAACCAATCCAAATGCCATGAAAACGATTATGAGTAATACTATATTTACAAACGTTGCAGAGACCGATGACGGTGATGTATACTGGGAAGGAATAGAAGCAGACAACAAAAGTTCTATTACTTCCTGGTTAGGTTTACATGACTGGACACCAGACAGTGGGAAACCAGCAGCTCATCCTAACTCAAGGTATAATATATACATCAAAATCTTTGCTTCAGCATTGTTTTTAACAGTGCTCAATTTAGAGATACATGTAGCCCTTGCATCATTGCCTTCTTAAATAATAAATTTGTCCCAAAAAATTTACTGTCTATTGGCCAAAACTGGCCTATGTTTAGTCTTAGTTTATGTTTTAATAAATATATTTCATGCTAACAATGACTAACTCTTACTCATTTATTTTTTTATTCTTCGACTTGATACTGATCCTTTAGAAAATGCATCAAGCTATGTTATTATGTTGACTCACTTTTTGAAAACAGGACCATGTTGTTTGAGGTTTGAGCCAGTGTGATCTTACCAAAACACTATATAAAGTTGGATATATTTGTAAGGGTTGAATGTTTATTTTGGGAATAACCGATGTCTACAAATTTAATGCCAAAAAATAAGGTGAACTTAAAATACTTGGGACTAGGAATTCGCCTAAAGCATTACCTTGATTTTTTGCGTATATATTAGAAATTGTTGAAAAGCAACAAGTAAAGTCAGCAATAAAGAAACTTAATACATTTTATTTAATTTTAACTTTAGGTTCTGTGCCCCTGCTGGACAGTGCCCTATTATGGATCCTAACTGGGAAAGCCCAGAAGGTGTACCTATTGATGCCATCATGTTTGGAGGCAGAAGACCTGAAGGTAAGGCATTATACATAATGTTCGGTTAACCTGTCAAATTGGAACATTGGCTGTCATTTGACCTTTGATTGTCAGGGGTTAAGCTGACCTTCAACAAGATTCAATCCTTATACATAATAATCCACAGTTGCATTAATTCTAAAAAGTCAAAAATCTGAAACGACTCGAAGATCAAATTGAACCCCTGCAGGAAGTTTAGAATGGATTCAATTTCTGTAAGCTTTTATTCACAGATATTTTCTTTTGTGATCATTTCGCAACAATAAACAAAAACCTGACCTAAAACTTTTTCATTCTAGGATATGTCCCAAGAAGGATTCGAACCTAGACCTTGAGAGGCAAGTGATCTGTAAGACATCACTTTAGACCACTCAGCAACTTACCCAGTAAATGACAATGAAACACATAAAATTTTGAACTTGTTAATTTATGAATTTCATTTCTTCGTTTTATTAGGTGTTCCTCTGGTATATGAAGCATTAAATTGGCAGCATGGAGTTTACATTGGAGCTTCTATGAGGTCAGAGGCCACAGCTGCTGCAGAACACAAAGGTAGGTACAAGTTAACTTGACACATGTACAGAAACCAACTTTATGTGTGTACAGCAAAACAGTCTCTAAAATTATACAGTAAAACCTTGATATGTTGCCACCATTTGGTCTGGCAAATTCTAATATTCTAGAAAGAGGATTGACTATAAATCTGCAAGGTTAAACAAAATGTGGTTGAAATGTCTTTTTTGAGGATTACAAAATGCTGTTGAAATGTCTCTTTTTAGGATTTGGTATTTATAATTATTCAGGTAAAGATTTAAAAGGGAGATAGGTAGTAGGTGAACTGATATAGCGATGTGCATATAAAAGAATGCTTTCAGTTAAATATTTATAGATACATGTAGAAAAGTAAAATTTATGTTGTACATCTTTGTGTGAGCATTATATTATTAAATGTTACTTGATTGTGGTTGGTTTTTTTTTAATATCAATAAATATTAAATATATGTTTTTGGGTAAAGTTTTTAATAGACAAGATGAGGAAGACGAAATTTCTTACTGCAGCTCTTTTTTTCACTTTACTTGGAATTTTTTTAATTAATATATGTATTTATTCTTTATTTGTTTTATTTATGATTATTTTTTTTATTTATTACAGCTAAAGTGTTGATGCATGATCCATTTGCAATGAGGCCATTCTTTGGTTACAACTTCGGTCATTATCTAAAACATTGGTTGAGCTTTCAAAATCAGTCAAATTTGAAGCTGCCTAAAATGTTCCATGTAAACTGGTTCCGTAAAAACAGTGACGGTAAATTTATCTGGCCCGGTTTTGGTGAAAATGCAAGAGTTTTGGACTGGATTTTCCGACGATGCGATAACGAAGACATTGCAATAAAGAGTGCTGTAGGATACTTGCCAAAGCCCGGAAGTATAAATATGAACGGACTTAAAGAAAATGTAGACATGAACCAGTTATTTTATCTGCCAAAAGAATTCTGGCAACAAGAAGTCAAAGACGTAGAAAAATATTTCGAGGAACAAGTGTCGGACGATCTCCCTCCCGAAATAATGGTAGAATTGAGAAATTTAGAACAGAGAGTTAACACAATGTTGTAATCATGGTCAGATGTAGTTTAAAAATTTTAATACATCAGATTATTTGAGATGAATGTGGTTGGCGACATCATGTACATTATCACAGACTTGACAGAGATGAATTTGAAATACAATGTCATGTACATTATGGAAACTTCATAGGACAGTTCACAAATATCCAGTTAACAATACAGTAGTTATATTTTAGTTCTTTTTTTTCAACACTAGGGGTGGTGTTATTGTATGTAATATATGTATTTATACAGATATAATGATTTTTTCATGAAAAATGTTTAATTTCAAATAAAGTATTGTTAAGAAGGTTATCATGTGGAATGAAATATATGATTCACATTTTACAAAAGCCAGTGTTATTACTTTTTTAATTTTTTTAATTTTTTTTTTTTTTATTCATTGAGTTATACATAATCTTTGATTAAGTTTCATTTCAAATTCAATGTTAATCATTTTTAAGTTCATTAATATTTTAGAAGTAAAATTGGTGTGTTTGTGCATATGTGCACGTGTATATGTGTGTGTGTGACACATGAGATACAAGAGTAGTGTGTAATCGCATAATCAAAATTGTAATAATAAAATTATTAATGTTCCTTTGCAATTAATTTTATGTTTCAAAAATATTATTCAACAGTCATACAACATGTATACATAATAACATTAATTTTCCCTGTTTTAGTTCTGCTCATTTTAACGTTCAAGATAAGTATTTTCAGATGGTGCTTTTGAAGCTTTTTAAGTTCATAATTTCCCTTTTTTTTGTGTGAGTATGTTTTTATATAGAAGATCTCATTCATGTAAAATGTTCATTAATAAGTTGCTTGATATATCACATATATACATGTAGATATAACCACTAAAAGTGGTATTTATATCTTAACGCAATGAGCCATTGAATGCTGTTCTGTGTATACATTTTATGAATATGGTAAACGGTGAAATTTTAGGGGCAATTTTATATTAGCACATTACCCTGTTTTGGCCTTGTGGCTTAAATAAAACTGTGCTAAGTTAAGTACAAGTGACTTCATGGTGTGCACACAAAAAATTGTGTGGTAAAATAAAACTATAATTAGAATAATGGATATAAGTGAGTATAATTGAATCGGTGTGTACAGAAAAAGTTGGTGTGCTAGAATAAAACTATGCTTATTCTTTCATTGTAGTGAAATTGCTAAAATAGGTTTGCGCTAAAATAGAGTAGTTAACAGTATTTTAAGGGTATTTAAACATTTTGTGTACTTAATTCATAAAAATCTGATAATTTTCATGTTTAAAAGTAATAAATGATTTAATAACTATTTTTCATCATGATTTCATTTTTATTAGGTCTGTTTATTTATTTTTTAGAATTTTTTAAGGTTTAATTTTTTTTTATATATATTATATATATATATAGAGAGAGAGAGAGAGAGAGGAGAGGAGAGAGAGAGAGAGAGAAGAGTAAGGGACACATTATTTATAAATCTTTCATAATTGAATCACAGTGCTTGTAAGAGTAAAATAATATATTATAATCATTCCAATTTAAGTCATATTCTAACTATTTTCTATATATCTTTATTATAAAAAAGTGGTAATTGTGTGTTCATTCAGTAATTTTGATTTTTGATAGGGGAATTTTAAAAATTCACCTTTGTTGTTTAGCTTGGTAAATCAGCCACATATATAAGCTAATTTTTTATATATTATACTTATTACGCAATGATTTGTTCAAAATGATAAGTGTAAACCATTTGTTTTCAAGTTCTGAAGCTGTAGAATGTGAAATATTTAATTATAAATGTCTCGTAACTTTGGTGCCAGTTTATATCCCGAGAACACACACACACACAGACACACATACATAAATAATGAGGCAGCAGTGTTAAATTTTACTGTTCATTCATTGCGATTAATAATATAAAGAATTTGTGTTCATGTAAAAAAAATTGAGTATGTGCTCTATAATTACTTTGGTTTTTTTTTTTCTTGATTATGTAACAAAAAATCTCTGATCTCTGTATGTAATCTCAGGCATTCTTGTCTCCGTGTTCAAATCCTGTTTTTAAGAATATTCTTGTATTTTAATAAGCAATTGTTCCATTTTAAAAATAAAATGAATTTTTCTGTTGTTAATTATGTCAAACCTTTAAAATTCTTTGTTTGGTGTGATAATTAAGGGATTTTAGTTTAATTAATTAATTAGTTTAAATATTGCTGTAAATGAGTATTTTTTGTTTATGGGGTCAATTTTTAGTGGATTTTCTTGGTATTTTGACATTTGATGGTGTGGTAAATTCATGTTTTGTCCTCGATCACATCACACATACATTTTTATAAGAAATTATCCAACTAGTTTTGTTAACTGTATAAAAATCCCCAAAATGGACTTAGAAAACCAAGATAAAAAAATATCTCTACATTGATCCGTAGAAGAAAACCACGAAAAATGATTCCTAAATAAAAACATTGATTTTACAGTAGTATTTGTATATGTTGTCAGTAGTTCCATTATCTGGTGTATTATATTTAGTTTTATGATTTTATTCAATTTAAATCTGTGATAATTTTAATGTTCTTAGTGATTTTATTTGGGCTTCATCAATGTATTATGTGATACCTCTCAAAGTTTGTGTGGACCTGTGTATAGTCCATAGAATTTGAAAATGTTGTACAAAATTAGACTGTTTTTACTGAATTGCTTTCTGAAACTAGCGATAGAAAATGGTTATAGTAATACAAAGTTGTCACAAATCAAAAATTATAAGTAGCCATTTTTCTAAAATTTGTGAAAATGTATGGTTTTTTATAAAGAATTTTTTCACAAAAGTTGCTAAAATCGGTTACTTTTTGAAAGTAATTCTTAGAAATAAGTAGCAAATGGCAGTTTTGGATACCTGGAATGTAAATGCTAAAATAGGTAACTAACGGTAGGTTACTTTTTTTGAAAATAATTCTCAAAAATTAATAGCCATTTTCTACCAGGAATGGAAACATAGGTAATATGACTACACAGCTGTGAGTGGGTATCAGGTGGTGCACAGATGGACCCCATTGTTAGTGTAAATGTTTATGTTTGGGTAATGTTTGGTAACATTCAATATTTATGTATAATAGCATAGGTACTGGATGACGGCAATATATATATCAATTTCATGTTTTAGTGAAAGAAAGGTATTTTTATGATGAAACTAAAAAATATTAAATCATGAAATAATACAAAATTACAAGAAAATAACAATATTTAAATTTAGTTTTGTCTTGAGAATTATTTGTACTGATAATTAGCACCCTATCTCACTTCCTTGGTTGAAGTTCCCATGTTTAACTTTGCCAGTTTTCAAGTTTTTGCTTTGGACTGGTATGGTTATTTTTTTATTCTTTAAAACGCACTAAAATTTATAAAAGGATATGTTGATGCCTTTTTGTGCGTTTTCTTGTTTTCAACAAGACCAGCATTAGGTCATGATTTCCTGTTTCAAATACCACAAGCGTCTTGTCATGTTGGAATTATGAGAAAACATTAAGTGGATTGAATGAATCAGATTTTATGTCACAGTCAAGATATATTACTTATATCAAGACATCGCCAACTCTTAAGTGAAGTTGCAGAAAAACATGAAAGTGAAATAAACAATGCCAAATAGTATTACCGTTGTATTGTTTAAGTACTTTTGTGTGGGTTTAATCACCGGCCTGATATTAAATATTATATTAACTTTTGCAAGATGAAGAGCCTTGAAAAGTTTTTTGTCGCTAAGCAAAATGTACTGAAATATTGATGTAACCAAATGAAAGCAAGGACAAAGTTAGTCTTAGTCACCATGACTTACTTTCTGATGTATTTAAGCAACAATGATCTCAATCACTAGGATTGAGAGCACTTATTGTTACTTAACTGGCAGTCGGTTTAGGGATAGTGGGGAAAATCGGAGTACTTGACTTATTCTGTAACTTAAATGTAATTCCTTCACTTATATTAAGGCGGTCAGTTCAGGGATGGGGGAGAAAACAGGAGTACTTGACTTATTTTGTAACTTAACTGTAATTCCTTCACTTATATTGAGGCGGTCAGTTCAGGGATGGTGGTGAACAGGAGTACTCAACTTATTCTGTAACTTAACTGTAATTCCTTCACTTATATTGAGGCGGTCAGTTCAGGGATGGTGGAGAAAACAGGAGTACATGACTTATTCTGTAACTTAACTGTAATTCCTTCACTTATATTGAGGCGGTCAGTTCAGGGATGGTGGTGAACAGGAGTACTTGACTTATTCTGTAACTTAACTGTAATTCCTTCACTTATATTGAGGCAGTCGGTTCAGGAATGGTGGAGAAAACAGGAGTACTCAACTTATTCTGTAACTTAACTGTAATTCCTTCACTTATATTGAGGCGGTCAGTCCAGGGATGGTGGAGAAAACAGGAGTACTTGACTTATTCTGTAACTTAACTGTAATTCCTTCACTTATATTGAGGCGGTCAGTTCAGGGATGGTGGTGAACAGGAGTACTTGACTTATTCTGTAACTTAACTGTAATTCCTTCACTTATATTGAGGCGGTCAGTCCAGGGATGGTGGAGAAAACAGGAGTACTTGACTTATTCTGTAACTTAACTGTAATTCCTTCACTTATATTGAGGCAGTCAGTTCAGGGATGGTGGAGAAAACAGGAGTACTTGACTTATTCTGTAACTTAACTGTAATTCCTTCTCTTATATTGAGGCGGTCAGTTCAGGGATGGGGGAGAAAACAGGAGTACTTGACTTATTCTGTAACTTAACTGTAATTCCTTCATTTATTGAGGCGGTCAGTTCAGGGATGGTGGAGAAAACAGGAGTACTTGACTTATTCTGTAACTTAACTGTAATTCCTTCACTTATATTGAGGCGGTCAGTTCTGGGATGGGGAGAAAACAGGAGTACTTGACTTATTCTGTAACTTAACTGTAATTCCTTCATTTATTGAGGCGGTCAGTCCAGGGATGGTGGAGAAAACAGGAGTACTTGACTTATTCTGTAACTTAACTGTAATTCCTTCACTTATATTGAGGCGGTCAGTTCAGGGATGGTGGAGAAAACAGGAGTACTTGACTTATTCTGTAACTTAACTGTAATTCCTTCACTTATATTGAGGCAGTCAGTTCAGGGATGGTGGAGAAAACAGGAGTACTTGACTTATTCTGTAACTTAACTGTAATTCCTTCTCTTATATTGAGGCGGTCAGTTCAGGGATGGGGGAAAACAGGAGTACTTGACTTATTCTGTAACTTAACTGTAATTCCTTCATTTATATTGAGGCGGTCAGTTCAGGGATGGTGGAGAAAACAGGAGTACTTGACTTATTCTGTAACTTAACTGTAATTCCTTCACTTATATTGAGGCGGTCAGTTCTGGGATGGGGGAGAAAACAGGAGTACTTGACTTATTCTGTAACTTAACTGTAATTCCTTCATTTATATTGAGGCGGTCAGTCCAGGGATGGTGGAGAAAACAGGGGTACTCAACTAATTCTGTAATTTAACTGTAATTCCTTCACTTATATTGAGGCGGTCAGTTCAGGGATGGTGGAGAAAACAGGAGTACTTGACTTATTCTGTAACTTAACTGTAATTCCTTCACTTATATTGAGGCAGTCAGTTCAGGGATGGTGGAGAAAACAGGAGTACTTGACTTATTCTGTAACTTAACTGTAATTCCTTCACTTATATTGAGGCAGTCAGTTCAGGGATGGTGGAGAAAACAGGAGTACTTGACTTATTCTGTAACTTAACTGTAATTCCTTCACTTATATTGAGGCGGTCAGTTCAGGGATGGTGGAGAAAACAGGAGTACTTGACTTATTCTGTAACTTAACTGTAATTCCTTCACTTATATTGAGGCAGTCAGTTCAGGATGGTGGAGAAAACAGGAGTACTTGACTTATTCTGTAACTTAACTGTAATTCCTTCACTTATATTGAGGCGGTCAGTCCAAGGATGGTGGAGAAAACAGGAGTACTCAACTAATTCTGTAACTTAACTGTAATTCCTTCACTTATATTGAGGCGGTCAGTTCAGGGATGATGGAGAAAACAGGAGTACTCAACTAATTCTGTAACTTAACTGTAATTCCTTCACTTATATTGAGGCAGTCAGTTCAGGGATGGTGGAGAAAACAGGAGTACTTGACTTATTCTGTAACTTAACTGTAATTCCTTCACTTATATTGAGGCAGTCAGTTCAGGGATGGTGGAGAAAACAGGAGTACTTGACTTATTCTGTAACTTAACTGTAATTCTTTCACTTATATTTAGGAAGTCAGTTCAGGGATGGTGGAGAAAACAGGAGTACTTGACTTATTCTGTAACTTAACTGTAATTCCTTCACTTATATTGAGGCAGTCGGTTCAGGATGGTGGAGAAAACAGGAGTACTCAACTTATTCTGTAACTTAACTGTAATTCCTTTACTTATATTGAGGCAGTCAGTTCAGGGATGGTGGAGAAAACAGGAGTACTAAACTAATTCTGTAACTTAACTGTAATTCCTTCACTTATATTGAGGCAGTCGGTTCAGGAATGGTGGAGAAAACAGGAGTACTCAACTTATTCTGTAACTTAACTGTAATTCCTTCACTTATATTGAGGCAGTCAGTTCAGGGATGGTGGAGAAAACAGGAGTACTTGACTTATTCTGTAACTTAACTGTAATTCCTTCACTTATATTGAGGCGGTCAGTTCAGGGATGGTGGAGAAAACAGGAGTACTTGACTTATTCTGTAACATAACTGTAATTCCTTCACTTATATTGAGGCAGTCATTCAGGGATGGTGGAGAAAACAGGAGTACTTGACTTATTCTGTAACTTAACTGTAATTCCTTCACTTATATTGAGGCAGTCAGTCAGGGATGGTGGAGAAAACAGGAGTACTCAACTATTCTGTAACTTAACTGTAATTCCTTCACTTATATTGAGGCGGTCAGTTGAGGGATGGTGGAGAAACAGGAGTACTTGACTTATTCTGTAACTTAACTGTAATTCCTTCACTTATATTGAGGCGGTCAGTTCAGGATGGTGGAGAACAGGAGTACTTGACTATTCTGTAACTTAACTGTAATTCCTTCACTTATATTGAGGCGGTCAGTTCAGGGATGGTGGAGAAAACAGGAGTACTTGACTTATTCTGTAACTTAACTGTAATTCCTTCACTTATATTGAGGCGGTCAGTTCAGGGATGGTGGAGAAAACAGGAGTACTTGACTTATTCTGTAACTTAACTGTAATTCCTTCACTTATATTGAGGCAGTCAGTTCAGGGATGGTGGAGAAAACAGGAGTACTTGACTTATTCTGTAACTTAACTGTAATTCCTTCACTTATATTGAGGCAGTCAGTTCAGGGATGGTGGAGAAAACAGGAGTACTTGACTAATTCTGTAACTTAACTGTAATTCCTTCACTTATATTGAGGCAGTCAGTTCAGGGATGGTGGAGAAAACAGGAGTACTCAACTTATTCTGTAACTTAACTGTAATTCCTTCACTTATATTGAGGCGGTCAGTTCAGAGATGGTGGAGAAAACAGGAGTACTTGACTTATTCTGTAACTTAACTGTAATTCCTTCACTTATATTGAGGAAGTCAGTTCATTGATGGTGGAGAAAACAGGAGTACTTGACTTATTCTGTAACTTAACTGTAATTCCTTCACTTATATTGAGGCGGTCAGTTCAGGGATGGTGGAGAAAACAGGAGTACTCAACTTATTTTGTAACTTAACTGTAATTCCTTCACTTATATTGAAGCGGTCAGTTCAGGGATGGTGAAGAAAACAGGAGTACTCAACTAATTCTGTAACTTAACTGTAATTCCTTCACTTATATTGAGGAAGTCAGTTCATTGATGGTGGAGAAAACAGGAGTACTTGACTTATTCTGTAACTTAACTGTAATTCCTTCACTTATATTGAGGCAGTCAGTTCAGGGATGGTGGAGAAAACAGGAGTACTTGACTTATTCTGTAACTTAACTGTAATTCCTTCACTTATATTGAGGCAGTCAGTTCAGGGATGGTGGAGAAAACAGGAGTACTTGACTTATTCTGTAACTTAACTGTAATTCCTTCACTTATATTGAGGCAGTCAGTTCAGGGATGGTGGAGAAAACAGGAGTACTTGACTTATTCTGTAACTTAACTGTAATTCCTTCACTTATATTGAGGCAGTCAGTTCAGGGATGGTGGAGAAAACAGGAGTACTCAACTTATTCTGTAACTTAACTGTAATTCCTTCACTTATATTGAGGCAGTCAGTTCAGGGATGGGGGAGAAAACAGGAGTACTTGACTTATTCTGTAACTTAACTGTAATTCCTTCACTTATATTGAGGCGGTCAGTTCAGAGATGGTGGAGAAAACAGGAGTACTTGACTTATTCTGTAACTTAACTGTAATTCCTTCACTTATATTGAGGCAGTCAGTTCAGGGATGGTGGAGAAAACAGGAGTACTTGACTTATTCTGTAACTTAACTGTAATTCCTTCACTTATATTGAGGCGGTCAGTTCAGGGATGGTGGAGAAAACAGGAGTACTTGACTTATTCTGTAACTTAACTGTAATTCCTTCACTTATATTGAAGCGGTCAGTTCAGGGATGGTGAAGAAAACAGGAGTACTCAACTAATTCTGTAACTTAACTGTAATTCCTTCACTTATATTGAGGTGGTCAGTTCAGGGACGGTGGAGAAAACAGGAGTACTCAACTAATTCTGTAACTTAACTGTAATTCCTTCACTTATATTGAGGCGGTCAGTTCAGAGATGGTGGAGAAAACAGGAGTACTCAACTAATTCTGTAACTTAACTGTAATTCCTTCACTTATATTGAGGCGGTCAGTTCAGGGATGGTGGAGAAAACAGGAGTACTTGACTTATTCTGTAACTTAACTGTAATTCCTTCACTTATATTGAGGCGGTCAGTTCAGGGATGGTGGAGAAAACAGGAGTACTCAACTAATTCTGTAACTTAACTGTAATTCCTTCACTTATATTGAGGCGGTCAGTTCAGAGATGGTGGAGAAAACAGGAGTACTCAACTAATTCTGTAACTTAACTGTAATTCCTTCACTTATATTGAAGCGGTCAGTTCAGGGATGGTGAAGAAAACAGGAGTACTCAACTAATTCTGTAACTTAACTGTAATTCCTTCACTTATATTGAGGCGGTCAGTTCAGAGATGGTGGAGAAAACAGGAGTACTCAACTAATTCTGTAACTTAACTGTAATTTCTTCACTTATATTGAGGCAGTCAGTTCAGGGATGGTGGAGAAAACAGGAGTACTTGACTTATTCTGTAACTTAACTGTAATTCCTTCACTTATATTGAGGCAGTCAGTTCAGGGATGGTGGAGAAAACAGGAGTACTTGACTTATTCTGTAACTTAACTGTAATTCCTTCACTTATATTGAGGCAGTCAGTTCAGGGATGGTGGAGAAAACAGGAGTACTTGACTTATTCTGTAACTTAACTGTAATTCCTTCACTTATATTGAGGCAGTCAGTTCAGGGATGGTGGAGAAAACAGGAGTACTTGACTTATTCTGTAACTTAACTGTAATTCCTTCACTTATATTGAGGCAGTCAGTTCAGGGATGGTGGAGAAAACAGGAGTACTTGACTTATTCTGTAACTTAACTGTAATTCCTTCACTTATATTGAGGCGGTCAGTTCAGGATGGTGGAGAAAACAGGAGTACTTGACTTATTCTGTAACTTAACTGTAATTCCTTCACTTATATTGAGGCGGTCAGTTCAGGGATGGTGGAGAAAACAGGAGTACTTGACTTATTCTGTAACTTAACTGTAATTCCTTCACTTATATTGAGGCGTCAGTTCAGGGATGGTGGAGAAAACAGGAGTACTTGACTTATTCTGTAACTTAACTGTAATTCCTTCACTTATATTGAGGCAGTCAGTTAAGGGATGGTGGAGAAAACAGGAGTACTTGACTTATTCTGTAACTTAACTGTAATTCCTTCACTTATATTGAGGCAGTCAGTTCAGGGATGGTGGAGAAAACAGGAGTACTTGACTTATTCTGTAACTTAACTGTAATTCCTTCACTTATATTGAGGCGGTCAGTTCAGGGATGGTGGAGAAAACAGGAGTACTTGACTTATTCTGTAACTTAACTGTAATTCCTTCACTTATATTGAGGCAGTCAGTTCAGGGATGGTGGAGAAAACAGGAGTACTTGACTTATTCTGTAACTTAACTGTAATTCCTTCACTTATATTGAGGCGTCAGTTCAGGGATGGTGGAGAAAACAGGAGTACTTGACTTATTCTGTAACTTAACTGTAATTCCTTCACTTATATTGAGGCAGTCAGATCAGATGGTGGAGAAACAGGAGTACTCACTAATTCTGTAACTTAACTGTAATTCCTTCACTTATATTGAGGCGGTCAGTTCAGATGGTGGAGAAAACAGGAGTACTTGACTTATTCTGTAACTTAACTGTAATTCCTTCACTTATATTGAGGCGGTCAGTTGAGGGATGGTGGAGAAAACAGGAGTACTTGACTTATTCTGTAACTTAACTGTAATTCCTTCACTTATATTGAGGTGGTCAGTTCAGGGATGGTGGAGAAAACAGGAGTACTTGACTTATTCTGTAACTTAACTGTAATTCCTTCACTTATATTGAGGCAGTCAGTTCAGGGATGGTGGAGAAAACAGGAGTACTTGACTTATTCTGTAACTTAACTGTAATTCCTTCACTTATATTGAGGCAGTCAGTTCAGGGATGGTGGAGAAAACAGGAGTACTTGACTTATTCTGTAACTTAACTGTAATTCCTTCACTTATATTGAGGCGGTCAGTTCAGGGATGGTGGAGAAAACAGGAGTACTTGACTTATTCTGTAACTTAACTGTAATTCCTTCACTTATATTGAGGCAGTCAGTTCAGGATGGTGGAGAAAACAGGAGTACTTGACTTATTCTGTAACTTAACTGTAATTCCTTCACTTATATTGAGGCGTCAGTTCAGGGATGGTGGAGAAAACAGGAGTACTTGACTTATTCTGTAACTTAACTGTAATTCCTTCACTTATATTGAGGCAGTCAGTTCAGGGATGGTGGAGAAAACAGGGGTACTCAACTTATTCTATAACTTAACTGTAATTCCTTCACTTATATTGAGGCAGTCAGTTCAGGGATGGGGGAGAAAACAGGAGTACCAAGAGAAAAACACTGATCATTGTCAAGCAAACTGAAAAACTTTTTTACACTAGGGGATACAAATGCCTAGACAATGAGAGACACTATGACCCGTAAGCTGACTTATATGTTCAATTTCAGGTGTGGTTCCACGAAAATTGTCATAAGGCAGTGGACATTTTTTACCCAAACAATATAACATTTGGATGAAACCTTAAGAACTCGAAGGATGTTGTTCATTTTCTGTCAAGCACATTACATGGCAACTTGACATATAGCGACCTGTGGTATCTCGATATAAGTAAAATAACCTTGCTCATATCGGAAAACCAATTCCATGGAGATGCTTCCATTGTTCTCTTCAACTCTCTACTAAAATTTTACTATAATGATTATAAAAACTTTCAACAGTACCGAGTTAAGCTGTAAATCTCAGATTTTCTAGTTTAAAAATGCAACTACATGTAACAAATGAGATAAAAAAAAATAAGATAAAGAAAATATTAAATGCTGATTTTAAGTAATGTTGTCTTGAAAGACTGATACTTAGCATAACACTCCTCAGGCTAGGTATTAAATGAGAAAACAGTAAGTTAAATTTTGCGTGTGTAAATCGTTTATCCAGATACAACTATCTGATGCTATATGATCACTGAAAACACCTTGATCTCTATGTTAGAAGGATGTGAATGATTCACCCCGGCCTCATCTACTTTTTTAAATCCAAAACTAGGCCGAAGTATCTGCCTTAGAGATGGTAGGTTACTTTTTAATATTGATGGTAGTAATATCAAAAAGTAGCTTGCATTGTTAAGAGAGATAGTTCGGCCTTGATTAATTATATATAATCCAGATAGCATATTATAATGCATTTAAAGTTGACGACGATATAATATAATATATTTATTTATTCATTTATTTATTTATTTATTTTGTTGATGATGTGCCGTCCGTAATCTGAGCGCCTATATCATAGGAGTAGGAACATTTAAAGTTTACCATGAATAACCTAGAAGTAAAATATGTAATCTCCCGTCCCAGGTGTAACTTATCTGTGACCTTGTATTAACTATTAGTATATATATGGTTCACCAACAAGGACAAAAGCCATTGCCATACAATCAGCCAGCGAGTCTGATACTAAAGTCACTATTAGTATTGAGCCCTTGGCTAGCTCTAACTAGGGGCCTCGGTGGCAGAGTGGTCTAAAGCTCACGCTTAAGGATCACAGTGCCACCCATCTCCTAAGTTCCAGTCCACTCTGGTAGATCCTATTGTGATAAAGTTTGTCAGTACGTATTTCGAAGGTCGATGGTTTTTTCCGGGCACTCCCGGTTTCCTTTCCCATCCATGAGTTGAGTTGAGTATTGGTGTTTAACGTCCCAGTCAAGAATATTTCACTAATATCGAGACGTCACCAGCTATAGGCGAAGGTGCAGAAATTTTGCGTGTGTGTTGCGCAGATGGCATTATACAGCAGGGTTGTTTATAGTGCCAAACCCATCGTGACACGGGACCTCGTTTATTTTAAGTTCCCATCCGAAAGAACCGTGACTTTCATTTCGTAATGCCGAGTGCTTGGTGAAAGAACAGTCACTACCCACTTTCAAGCCTTGGATCAGACCCGGCCGGGGCTCAAACACACGACTTCCCACTTACGGAGCGAGCACTCTATCAGCTGAGCTTCCGCAGTGGACTCGAGCTCTCCATTTCATGAACTGAACGCCTCGATACAACCAAAAACGCGCACCTGGGTACGATAATATTTTCATTGTTGAAACCAATTCTTTCACAGTACAGTCGAACCTGCCTTAAAGATTACCTCTATAAAAGGACCACTTGCTTATAAAGGTCACTTAAATTTTGTCCCAACCACTTTTTATCCGGGTTATATGAGACTTATTATCAAAGAGTAACCTGTCCATAAAGGTCACTATTACAGGTTCCCTTTGGTGGCCTTTATAGACAGGTTCGACTGTAATAAGGTGATATTTGTTAGGGTTAGCTAAATCTTTCAAAAGCAATTGGACAAAATTGAATTATGTTTTGCTTGAAAGATAGTTGATTGTGTCTGTAATAGCTCTCCGTAATTTAAATGCAGATAAAGAGCAAGTTTACTGATACCGGTCATTTCAGGTCACTTGTTTATAAATATACTTGACACAATTTCTATATCAACCCTCCATTGTCTTAAGTAGGCGACAACATCGTGAACATTCAACCCAAAACCAATATCTTATGTTGGCTTATTACGAAAACTTATTAATGTCAATTTTGATTACGGCATCTTTTTTTTTCTTAATTGACAAATCGTTTAAACAAACGTTGCATATCACGGCCAAGGTAACGGGTTTGATGCCCGTACGTTGAGATTTTCATTGTTTCATCTACTTCATTTTATGGCCATCTTCCAATATACACTGTACATGTCATATAATATGCCAAATGGCACCGATAAGCTTTTGAACCGTTGCATATCACAGTGTTTTAGAGATTCAAGGTTAAGGTCCGGTAACGCGTTTGACACCCGTACTTTGGATGTTTTTCTTTGCTTCTCCTACTTCATTTTGCGGTCGCCTTCCGAGTTGTTGAATTTACTGTCATAATTATGACATGCCAGCATTCAAACGACACCACTAGTTTTCGAATTGTTGCATATCACGGTGATTTAGACATTTGCGATTAAGTTCCGGTAACTCGTTTTGATACGGGGTCCGCACTTTGAATTTTCCCGCGTTTGCTTCTACTACTTCATTTTGCGGTCGCCATCCGATTTGTTGAAAAATGGGCATATGATTTGCCAACATTCCAAAGACACCAATAAGCTTTCGAACCATTGCATATCACGGTAATTTGGAGATTCACAGTTAAGTTCCGGTAACTATTTTGATACGGGGTCTGTACTTTGAATTTTTACTTGCGTATTTTGTTTCCTTTTGCAGAGTACGGCCTCCGAACAGCTCGTTAAATATGCTGTCATGTAGTAAGCCAAGCTTTAGTCGTATGAGGCGGGTTTTGTATGACTTTATATTTTATATGCAGGTTTCGTTGAAGGAAGTCGATGGTGCTGTTGGTCAGGCTTGTTGCAGATGATGAATATGTCACGACTTCATTTTATTTCACTACCTGATTTTTTATTTTACAGAAGTTTTTTCCGTTAAAATATGCGAGTAGCACTAAGCGTCTCCTGTAGTTAAAAGGACCAATTGATGCAATTGCAATCTAAAAGGTTATCAAAATAAAAGCCTGGTCTTGACGTAAAAGAGTATTTCAAATGCCAATGAAAACGGTAAGTTGATTTTGAAGTGTTATTGCAATCTATGGGGTTATCAAAAGAGTCAGATCGATCTCGATGTGAAAGAACACTAAGGTAACAGGTAAGTTGATTTCAAAATGACATGTGGGCTATCTAAAATACCGCAGGTACTTGTGACTTGGGGATGTGGTTAAATATAATAATAATAATAATAATAATAATAATTTTATTGCTCAAACACAATTTACATAATTGGTTAAGGCAATATAAAATAATAAGATAACAAACATCATACAAATTTACAAATAAAGAAAAAAAGCCACATGTTATAGATAAAAGTGGATTGAAGATCAATGTGCAACATCCGAAGGGTTTTGATTGTCTCATTTTTTAAGTTTGTGAGTCACGTGTTGTTTCTGATGTCAAGACTGCAAGTTATGAAGGTTATTATTTCTTTTAATATTTTTTCATTGTTATTATTTAATAAATATTTTATTTGTGATACATCTGACATCTTCGTAAAATAAGGATTATGATTTGAAATTTCTTTAAATAATATATTCCTATTTTGTTTGTATTGTTCGCAGGATAACAAGAAATGAATTTCAGTTTCAATTTGGTTTTTGTTACAACTTAAGCATATTCTGGAGTTAACATCTAAATTATTATATCTTCCCGCTTCAACAGCAAGTTTATGTGCGCTTAATCTGAGTTTAGCTATGGTGGATCTGTCTTTGCGCGTATGGAGAAGATTAAGGTATGGGGGTTCATATTGTGATTGTATTAATTGATTGAATAATTTGAGTTTATGAGACATTGTTATCATTTTGAGTTGTTCTTGGTTTTCTATATCAATATTCTTTGTTTAATGTTTGTAAGATGCAAGTTTATAAGTTCTGGATTACTTATGATAAAAGAGTAACCTAATCGATTTAAAATATTTTTCACCTGTGTTGTCCACGCATTTGTTTTATAAGTTTCTTTATAGATTTTGTATAACAGAGTATTTTCTTGTGAAACGATATGGGCCAAGTATTTAATCATGTTATATTTTATTTTTGCTGTTAATGGTATCCGACTAAGCTCTGCTCTACATGCATTATTGCAGGATTTAGAATGTACACCCAGTATTTCTTTAAGGAATTTTGTGTGAATATGTTCGTGTGGTTCAGAGTCTTTATAGTTACTGAATGCACCCCATATTTCACTGCAATAAAGAAGAACCGGTATAACTAATGAATCAAATAATTTTTTAAGAAGATAACATGATTGGTTCAAGCCTATTGTTTTCTTGATTTTGAAATATGCTTTTTGGGCTTTATTGGCTAGGTTGATTTGCGTTATATTGAAAATGCCATTATATTTTAAGTCTATGCCAAGATAGGAAGCAGACTTTAGAGTTTTTAATGTGACATTTTGAAAGTAAAATTTGTCTGTATATGTTTTACCATTTGAATTGAATACAACAATGTTGGATTTTGTTGTATTTACCTCCAGTTTCCAATGATTACAGTATGATGATAAAGCGTTCAAACAGTTTTGAAGTCCTTCTGGGCTTTTAGATATTAATACAATGTCATCAGCGTAAAGTAAAATGTTGATCTTGTTATCGCCTACAATGATAGGATCACATTGATAATTTTTTATAAATGAAACAATGTCGTTTATGTATATGTTGAATAATGTTGGACTTAGATTATCACCTTGTTTTACTCCAGTTGTTGATACAAATTTTTGGCTCATTCCATTTTTGAATTTAATACGATTTTCTGTTTTTGAATACATGTTTTTTATTATATTATACGTTTTACCATGAATGCCGTTTTTTAATAGTTTATATAATAATCCTTCTCGCCATACCGAATCGAATGCTTTTTTCAGGTCTATAAAGGCTGCAAATACTTTTTCTTTCTTTTTCTTTTGTAGATCTATCAAAGTTTTAAGAATAAAAATATGATCAGACGTCCGGCATTTTTTCTTGAATCCAATTTGGTTCTCAGAGATAAGGCCTTGTTTATTCAAAAAATCGTAAATACGAGTATTGAGTATTTTAGTAAATACTTTTCCTATACAATTAGTAACTGAAATGCCTCTATAATTGGAGGGATCGTACATGTTTCCCTTTTTGTGAATAAGTGTGATGAGGCTTTCGTTCCACTGGTGAGGGAAACGTCCTGAATCTAAAACAATGTTGAACAATTTCACAAGTGGATGAATTAATTCATTTATACCATATTTTAACATTTCATTACAGATCTTGTCAGCTGCGGCACTTTTTCCGTTTTTAAGATTACTAATGTTTTGAATTATTTCTGTTGGAGTGATTTTGTGGTTCAGTAGTTGTAGATGTTCTGTGTTTATTGGTGTGTTAGATTCTAATGTTTTTATATTCTTTAAGATGTTAACTTGATCATTATTATTTGGGAATTGTTTGGTGGTCAGTTCTTTGTAATATTTAATGAAGTTAGTTATTGGTATATCTTCTTGTAAGTTATGTTTACTAGGATTTAGTTTGTTAATTATATTCCAAAATGAATTGTTGTCGTTTTTTGCAGTCTCCAACTGGTTTATCATTTTAGATTTAAATAGTTTTTCCTCATACTTACACTGTTTCCTGTATTTTGATCTTACGTTAAAAAACATTTTTCTGTTATTGTTGTTACTTGGATTTTTGTTTAACAATTTTTCGTATTTTCGTAGTGTAATTTTTAGATCTCTACATGATTGGGAGTACCAGTGTTTTTTTTTTTGTTTTTTATGATGTTTGTGGTATACAAGTTTAAGTGATTTTTCGGCCGTTTCTGTTATAATTTCTTGTATGTTTTTAACAGCTTCGTCTGCAGTATTAAATGATTTGTTTAAAAAACATTTTAGTTTAGTTTTAATATCTTGGTTTGTAAGTGTATTTTGGAATTTAATTTTTGATTCTTCAGCCCAAACAAATTTGGCAGGTAAATGATCTAGGTCAGTACAACTTCTATGAGTTATTGAAAAGTGTGTTTTTATACAGCAAGTTATTAGACAATGGTTTGATAAGGCGGAGATGTTATTTACTTTAAATGTTTGTATATTATTTAGGAATTCTTCAGAAGAGATAATGTAGTCTACAGTACTGCAGCCATTATAATTATAACAAGTGAAATTACCAAATAAATCGCCTATGTATCTACCATTAAGTATTCTTAGACTTGTCTCTTTGCATAAATTTAATAAAAAACGACCACTTTTATTTGGGGCTTTTGTCCATATTGTTTCTAGGAATATTTGAATCAGTTATATATCGGTCGTCAAAATTATTCAAGTGTTTTGTGGTATCATTAATGATAAAATCTTCCTCAGTTTTGGTGTAGGCATTAAAATCACCTTGTATAATAACAGAACCAAGATTGGAGTATTTCTCAATGTCTTTGAGCAACTGTGCGTAAACATTTTCTACGTCAGGCACATTACCTTTCGTGTGTTCCGGGGAAATGTAAACTGTTGCTATGTAAAGATCTTTAAAAAGTTTAAAAAAAGTTTTATCAAGTTTTATCCAAAGTATATCAGTGTGATTAGATTTTACTTTTAAGACACCTTTATAAATATTTTCTTTAATATAAACAGAAATACCCCCTGAATTACGCCAGCCCTTTTTGTGTTTTTTCCTTTGATTACTATCAAAATATCTAAACCCTTGGATGTGCGCATTTGATTTTCATCCAGCCATGTTTCAACAAATGATCAACACATGGAGATTCGATAATGTGTTAATAAAATGAGGGTTTTTTTGTTTTATCATCTGATAACCCTTCTATATTCCATGTTCCAATTTTCAGAAAATTTACGTCAGTTTTAAAATTGTCACTCATAGTTGAAATATTATGTGTTGGGATCGGCATAGCATTAAGTAATTTGATCTGAATTTGGTAAGTAAAATGTAATTGATTTCTGTAATTTTTCATATCATTTTTACTAATTGATTTAAAGAGATAATTTTATATTAATCTGCTGTAAGCCCTATTATGGAGTATTTTTAACACACAGAATTGTCAATTCTTTACCTTATGCACTATGCAAATTATGAAAACAGCTTACAGAGATGTCCATGTTGTTGTATAAAAATTAATTATCGCCTACAGATATAACAACATTTCTTCCACTACTAAGTATTCACAGAGTTTTTTAAAACAACCATAATAGTATATATACATCTATGTTAGAAAAGTCTTCATATGACATTTATCTCTTAATTAAATAGATTCTAGTAGACAGAACATTTTCAAGTTGTTGCTAAAGAATTAATTCATAAAAAAATATACATATAACAAGACGCTAGTAACAATAATCATAGTCATCGAATTTCAAAACATTTATGTCAGTATATATATACAATTAGAAAGAAAAGGACTATTTGTCTCTTTAGAAAATAATTTTTAAAACAAAGGTGCCATATGAAAACTTTGAATTAAGGTAATTACATAACAATGTAAAAAAAAGAATATATATTTCAACCATATACGTACAGTACAATATATGTATAGTACAATATATGTACAGTACAGTCCGGTCGAAAATAACACCGTTCTAACGAAAAAGAGATGAAACTATGCTGTCTTGTGACCGAAATATGGATAGGAATTACTAGTGTTCGACAGCCGAATAAGAGAGAGCATTTGTCGTGAATCTGCCAAGATATAGCTAACTAAAGATTGAGATGGACTGCCGATTTGGCAATAATTTGGTAGCGTAATGTTAGAATTTCGACAGGTCTGTACTACATATTGTAGGCAACTTACTATATATATCGACCGTAATAAGAAATACCCGTCCCCAAAAACCTGTGTCGGATCTAATTCAGAAATGAATAAATTAGACCTAGACAAGTTTTGACGCAGAAAACTTCCAAAATATATTTAGCCTAGATCAGATGTTCTATACTTCCGGTACCAGCTGTCGATATGCGTGTCGCTAGAAGATAACACATGCTACTGTAATTAAATTAATCAAATCTACACGCTTTCAACACGTGCCTTAATTCAATTTTTATCTATTTTTTATTTTTATACTTGGCGTATGTAGGTAAGTAAGCAGGGGATGTTTACCCCTTCCCTGTTTCCGCAGCACTTAATTTACCTTAATTTCCTGATGCAGAGTTTCATATGAATGTTTTCAAAAAGTTGATTTGCCAGTATAAATATTTGATATTTTGATTTGTGTTTATTTTTGATGATTACAGGTGCAGTAAGGTTAAATTGAAATAAACACAATCCATTGAACTCCATTTTGTTTATGTGTGTATTGCAAAACAAGCCATATTACGAATACGTGCCTGATAACGGTATTTGTTAACTTTGAGGGTTCGGTGACCCCAATGACCATGACCTCAGGGGCACCTTCATTTGGAACATTCTAGATTGTTCATTAAGTAATATATAGCGATACACTCCCGAGTACTTCCGAGTAGACTGTTTTCGACCGGCGTCGTCTAAAACGAAAGCAGAGGCTGCACTTTTTTAACAGCATTTTTATCTCAGGTAAGCTGCGCATGTATTGTCAATATTTTCAACATATTTTATCAGTTGTTAAAATTATTTTAACGTGTAATTTGTTCTGTAAAAATCCTTAGTTGTATCTCGTCTGCTTAGATGATACCGGTCCGTATCAGGTGATTATCCGTAAACAATGTCAAAATAGAACATCATGGAAAGGGCGAAAAACAACCGGCTATAATTTCACATTTCTGAAAAAGCAAAATTATAATTTCACACAAATTGTGTTGATTTTGAAACTGCTGGCGAAATGCATGCGTGTGACGCAGGAAGTGAATTCTGTGCATAGATGCACTTTATGACGATATACAATTTGTTTGTTGTGATTCTATAAATATGCATAATAATGCAAGCTCAAGGTTACATTGATGAAGGTCGCTTGACATTGAAATAACTTGTATATACTTAGGATAGTCATAATACATAACATCCACTAGGTAAGTGTATGGTGATTTTTGTCTGTAGTATTAATTATTTGATGCATTATTTTTTTTTATTTTTGAAAGATGCTTATATTGCAAATTATTGTTTTTTATGATTACTGGTAAGTTGTAGACCTGTATAGCCCGTTAAAATTAGGATGTGTATTGGGTTGTATCAAGTTCTACACAATAAGTATAATGGGTTAAAAGACGTACAGGATGTGATTTATATGTGACCAATCTGCACTCATTTATTATTGTTACTTGTCATATGGCAGGTGTGTAAATTTTTATTGCTTTGTTTTCATCATTTGTATGGGCTCAATTGGAAATGGAAAATTGTTAAACAGGGATGAAGATTAGCAGGGACCAAGTAGCCCATGGCTACAAAAACATTCTGACCCCCCTTAATTTTTACACATTTTAGCTATTTATTACTACTACAAATTCTTTAATGAAGTGAGCTGGCCACGATTTCCCAATCATTCCTTAGCTTAGATTTTCCTTAACTTAAATGTTGCAAAATTACAAATCTTTATAATTTTGTTAATTTTAATAATGCAAATATATTCAGGAATCAATTGAGGTTATTTTTTTTTATCCTATTCATATTTTTTTTGTGAATATTTTTGGAAAAACTTAATTATGGATAAATGATAAATTGCATTAAAATCTAAAACTTGCTGTCTCGGAAATCATTTTTGACATATTTTTTTTACCAAAATAACGATACAGCAAATCCATGCATTATTCTTGTGAAATTTCATATCTATAAACAAAAATTAAATAACAGTCTTCCTTCTGAAAAAAGACATTTTTTTATTACAAAAAAATGGATGAATATGTAAATTAAATTTTCAATATGGCAAATTTCTGAAGAATTGGGGTTTCTACGAGAGAGTTGAGTATTAAATGGTGTTTAACATCCCAGTCAAGAATATTTCACTTATATCGAGACATCTGAGCTATAGGCTAAGGTGCAGAAATTTTGTCTGTGCATTTTGCTGATGGCATTATACAGCAGGGTTCTTTATCGTACCAAGCCCACCATGACACAGGACCTCATTCATTTTAAGTTCCCATCCGAAAAAAACCGTGACTTTTATTTTGTAATGCAAAAGAACAGTCACTACCCACTTTCAAGTCTAGGGTCAGAACCGGTTGGGGTTCAAACCCACGACCTCCCACTTATAGAGCCAGCACTGGGTCTTCTACATGAAATGAATATTTAAAGTCATTGTTATTGTCTTCCCTATTGTCTGCAATTTGAACAGTTCTTTCATTCAATATGTTTTTTCGTTCTCTATGTGTGAATGAGTCAGTGAGTATAAGTTTGTTTTATGTGTAGACATATGTGAAATACTCAGGGTTTTCCCGGACTCAAGTTTTCAGCATATTTGACACAAGTTTTTTTTTATGGACCCCAAGAAATATTTCTGTGCATCCCATGGGACGCAAAAATTAAAACTATGCTGGGCTACAAATATTTTTTCAGTCTATATCGGTATTAATGTTTGAATGCTATTTATAGTCGACAAACGCTTGTTTGACTCAGATTATCCTACTTTCGTTTTAGTAAAGCACAAGTATGAAGCATTTTTGTGACCCTGCATCGTTGTTAGTTACCACATGGCATTTCTTCCTTCTTCAGCAATCCTGTACTTATTTATCCCAGCGATCATGATAGTATTCAGACATAAAATAACAAGCATTTTATGATATACTTTATTTACAATGATAATGGTTACATATTTCCTGTTATAGTGTAGCGAACACACAAAACTGTAGAGTCGGAAAAAATTGGATATAAATGGGGCTCCTAAATCTTGGCCAAGGACCCCTGCAAAATTGTCCTGGGAGTCCCAATGACTCCTAAAGAAAGGATGCAAGGGAAAACCCTGAGTACTGGGAAAAAATTAGAAATATTTTAATCCTCCAATTTAGCATAGAAAGCAATAGAACTTTTTTTTTAATTAGTGGCTTTACCTATTATAGTCCTGCAAGAGACAGATTTCACAATTTCTTACTATTTCATTCTAGAAGGGGCCCATTGATACCTTATTTGTCCTCTTTTTGAGGCCTCTTGGGGCCATATTTAACATTTATTACACAGATGCAAAAAATATTTTTTAGGCACAGGGACCGGTTTCATTATATAAAAAAGAGTAAAGGGGAAAAACTAATCAGATCTTTCACTTGTAGGTGCTCCGACAATTCTACAAAATTTTTAGCTCACCTGAGCCAAAAGGCTTCGAGCTATTGCTAATAATATCACCGCCGTCCGTCGTGTGTAAACTTTACATTTTTTAATCTTTTCTCTCCTCTCAAAACTACTGAGCCAAATTTGATGAAACTTTGGTAATTATCATGCCTGGGTAACAGGCTTTAAAAATTGTGTTCGGGGTTCGGGGGGTTTGACCAAGCCCAACAAGTTGGCTGCCGTTACTATAAATAGCCATAAGTAAAAACAATTTTCTTCTCTGAAACCAAAAGGTGCAGGCAAATTTTGACTAGGTATTTGAATTCAAGATACCTAGGAACAATAAAATTGTGTTTTTCATGAAAATTGGACGAAAAATAGGTTACACGGTTTTTGCTTAAAGTTACGTAATTTTTAAAATGAGACATTTACTGTTATAACTTCATAATGGCTAAAGATAATTGCATGAAGTTTTCACTGTTGATCTTATCTTGTGATTTTCTTCCAATTAATGTCAAGGTCAAAGGTCAAGGTCATGTCCCAGTTTGATAAAAAATGTTAATTTTTTAAACATTTCTGGTGATAATGGCATAGGATTTTCAGTTAATTGTAGGTACTGACATGCCAATCATTTTGATACATAGATCAAGGTCATAGTTTTAAAGGTCAAGGTCACAGATCCAAACAAGTACTCATGGTTAATTATCTTATAAACTATAAACATTTTGTATAGGCATGTATATTAGAATATTTTAGGTATTAATGATCATTTTGATATATGAATGAAAGTCATGGGTTCAAAGGTCAAGGTTACAGATGCAAATGAATACCTAAATGGTTAATTATCTTGAAAACTTAACTTTTGTTTAGGCATGTATATTAGAATATTGTAGGTATTATTCTAACGATCATTTTGATATTTGAATGAAGGTCATGGGTTCAAAGGTCAAGGTCACAGATGCAAATGAAAACTTAAATGGTTATTAATCTTGAAAACTATTAACTTTTTGTATAGGCATGTATATTAGAATATTGTAGGTATTATCCTAACAATCATTTTGATATATGAATGAAGGTCATGGGTTCAAAGGTCAAGGTCACAGATGCGATTGAATACTTAAATGGTTTGTATAAGCATGTATATTAGAATCATTTTGATATATGAATGAAGGTCATGGGTTCAAAGGTCAAGGTCACAGGTGAGCATTAAGGCCCATGGGCCTCTTGTTTAATTTGTTTCCGATCATTGTGATCTTGGTGTCATTTTGTTCCCAGATAAATATTCTTTAAATTGACATTCAATTTTTTGACATAATTTAAAATCATAATAAAATGCTGATCATTGATTATTCAATAATTTGATTGTTTAAAATCTGATCTCAGTCTAGTTTTTTTTTTATTATAATCTGTCATTGGCACTTTACTACTCTTTAATAATTGATATTTTAATGGTAAGTCCAGAAAAGGGATCCCAACACCTTTCTCCTCATGCACAAGCAAGGAAATGGTCTCCAACTGAATGCCATTGCCCCATATTAATGATATTTTCATTCACAAGTGAATACAAAGTTGTAACTGACATAACTTCAACTATGTAGTTTACTCACTTACCGGTAGTCATTAATTTTTTTCCAAAAATTGCATGAAATGGTGCTTAGTTTTCTCAATTACAAGGAGCTTTGACCCTGTGTGAAAATAGGATGAGATACTCCCTGTGTAATATGTATGTTTTAATGAAATAAACAATACTAATAACTGTTAACAAATCAAACTAGAACTGTCTCTTGATAGCCAAATACCCCCCCCCCCCCCCCCCCCCCCCCCCCCAACATTTAATGTTATCCCGTGACCTTAACCTTTATGGTATAACCTTGGTTCAAGATCATGACACACTTTTGGGCTATGAAGATTATTTATATGAAGTTTTATGACAGTCATCCAAAGCAGCTATGAGATATGGCCCAGACACAATTTTACACGACAGATGGACAGACAGATATGGTGATTCCTATATACCCCCCTCAATCTAGTTTGCAGGGGGTATAAAGATTGAGCACTACATTTACCAACAAAATATATTATATTTTTGTACCTATTTTGTAGATAAGAAGGCAATATGCAAACGCAAGAAGAAGATTTAGCTTTTGAGGTTCACGAAATTGTTGTTCAGAAACTCGGACATGTGCCCATCTTAAAAGGGGACTTCCATTACCTTCCAAAGCAAGTCCAACGATATATAGTAGAATATGTAAGAATAAGATTTATATTAAGTTCAAAAATGTTTATATTAACCATTGTTACCAAACCACCTCCACTTTGTTGCATAAACAGGCCTGTTATTACAAATTAGTTAAATTTGGAATGTCCATTTCAAAAGTATATGTGACTGGCATTGGCAGTGCGGTACATTGAAAAAAATGTCAATTCTAAATAATTTTCTTCCCCCAATTAGTAAGAATTTTCAGATTTATTATACTAAAGTTTTATTTGACATACTGTAAACGTGGTTATTTTTGCATAGGGGGTAATTTTCGCGAATGTAAAAATATCCCTACGCGAACAATTTCACATTTTACAAAACCAGGCCCGGGTGTTTAAAGCTCTGTTATCCGAGCGAAATGTACATATGTACTTCTGTAACTTATTACAATTCAAAATATCTTTTAATTATTAAAGGTTTAATATATGTTTATAACAACTTACCTTTTTGACGACATGAGTGAAATACCGTGTATTTCCATAGATACGTCGTAACTTTTTGACAAAATTTTAATATTTTAAAATCCAATGCGACTTAAGTGGCTGACATTTAAATAATTTGATAATCTGACTCAAATTTTCTAGGCATTTTAGAAGAACGGCAAATCTAAGTTACAGTAATTTAAAGTTAGAGTATATTTTGCTCTATATTGTGTTATTTTAATTAAATTTGAGCAATAATGTCTTTGAAATGAAATAAATAATTACATTAATTAAGGTAAGTATGAGTTTTTTTCTTTCAAGTTTTCAAGGCGTCTTTGTATCTGTCGAAGTTCGAAGTTCATTGATTCAGACGGTGATCAAAGGATTAGAGTTATTTAGTCAAAATCGTGAAAATTATTGTTTCTAAAAGATGAAATCTCGAAAATAACCCCCATGCGAATTGAATAGAACAACGGTGAACCCAATCACAAAATTAACCCCCGCAAAAATAATCACGTTTACAGTAAATTGATTTGATTATTGTGCTATGTTTTTTTAAAGAAAGTGTAATGCATTATCCCCATTTTGAAATTGGGAGACTTTTTCCCAAAATTGAAATAGGGGCCCCAATATCAGAGTGGTCTACAGTGCTCACATATGGACCACACTGCCTCTTATAGCCCCCTATAAACACAAGTTCCCACTTGACAGATGCTTGTCCGAGAAAAATTGTCCATTTGCTTACTGAAGGTTTGGTGGTTTTCTGTTGGTACTCCCAATTCCCGAACTGACATCTCAATATTTGCCTCGGCAAGTTAAAGTCTTGACTGGACAGCTAAACACCAATATGAATATTCCACAGTCGGCCCTCAAAATTGAAGAATTGCTTGACCCTGGTGCATTTAATTATTTGTGATGGTTAAATTTATGCTTATTCACGCCGAAGATTTATTCATGATTGTATATGTTGATTGGTTTTAGTTGAAGTTCAAAATATAGGACACTGTCATTTGTTGTAGCCAGTTGTGTAATATATTTGAATTGCAATTTAAAATTACACAACTTTTCAAAAATGTGGGTTTTTAGGACTCCAATAAAAAAATTAATGGGGTCCAAACTTTCAAATGTGGGTCCCAAAACTGAATTAAATTAAAAGTATTAATTGTATAGTTATGATTATATATAGTCCGGGTGTCGTGATAATGTTGAATTTTGGAAATTGTTACAACCGACTGTGAATGCATTGTTTTTCGATGCATGGATGCGTAAATTACAAGCCACCACCTTTGCATTATATTTCACACATGGATACCGCGTTAACCATGCTGTTAAAAACCCTTGTTCTCTTTTAAATGTCAAGTCAGATGAGCCCGACTGCACAGGTTCTGAATCGGGTATCTTTGATTCTTTTTCTTTTGGTGTACACTTAGAAAATTGCCAATATTAATTTGCCGTTTATCCATTATGACAGTTCATGCAAGCTACCGATGTCAAGGTGTCTAACCGATCCAAAGCGAATTCCACTACAGGCCAATCAAAACTTTGCCAGAAATTTACGAGTGCTATTTTTACACACCAATGTATTTTTAGTATGCGGGGAATTCCAACATTCAGAGGGTTTTCGAAAAATCCTTGTCCATATTAACAGAAATTTAAAACATGTTTTCCAATTCAATTCAAATTGGTTTCCAGATTTATTGCGTCCTTCTAGACGCATATGATAATTTTGTTTGCGTCCAACATAATTTATTTTGCATAAAAAACGCAGAATTGCGCGCCCTGTAAAATCCTGTCATAATATCTTTTAATATTTGGATGTGATGCTCACACCAAGCTGTATCGTGTAAGTTCTAGTCTATGACCATGTTTCTGTTCAGCGTAGCCAAAATTTCCATTTGCTAATAATTTGAGAAATTTTTTCAAAAAGTAACCTAGTGATTTTGTTACATTTTTGAAAAAAGTAACTTCTGCCTATAATATTGGGAAAATTGACGTTCCCAAATCTAGCAAATTGCATTTTATGATGTGTGCAATAGGGCAGTGGGCAGAAAAATTAAATTCTACCCCTGTGGGATGTAAAAACCCATTCAATCAATCAGTTTAGCTTTTCAACATGGAGTTCAGTTCTAAAGACCCTTTATAATTGATAAACCAATGTTAAAAATACAATAAAAATCAAAGATTAAAAATGAAATGTTTATTTATTTTTAGGTTCGGAAATGTACCCCAAGAGCTATATACATCTGTGACGGTTCACACGAAGAAGCAGAAGAGATTACTCACAAATTGATAGAGAGAGGAACACTAACAAAACTGAGAAAATATGAAAACTGGTAGGTTGTATTTTTCGCCTTTCATAAAACCACTGTGGTAGCTCAGTTGGTATAGTGCTCGCTTCATAAGTTGGAGGTCATGGGTTTGAACCCCCGACCAGGTCTGACCCAAGACTTGAAATTAGGTAAGCACTGTTCTTTCGCCAAGCATTCTGTATTAGTTATGGTCTTTCGGATGGGAACTTAAAATAAACAAGTAGGCTTGGCATGATAAAGAACCCTGCTGTAAAATGCAATCAGTGCAACATACAGGCAAAATTTCTGCACCTTCATCTATAGCTGGCAATGTCTTGATATAAGTGAAATATTTTTAACTGGGACGTTAAACACCATAACTCAACTTGCCTTTCAAAAATCGTCAATGCAAGTTGTCATGAGGTTTTTCACATGACACTCCATTTGGTCGAGAGTCAGTCAGATAAGTAAAATACCCATTCTGTCAATACTGGGTTTATAGATATGAGCCCAGCCAATAATTGGGGTATGTCCTTGACGGTCAATGCTTTAGTTTTTTTAACATTGCTCCAATCCAACTTACTGATACATGTATATGAATGGATGTCTCGGTCAGGATTCTTTCACTTATATTGAGGCATTATTTCTGTGATGGTGAAGGAAAGGGACTTGTGCTAGGATGTTTAAGAGTGGGGTTCAATCAGAGGACAAGAGGCACTGGGGATGCTTTAGACCATTCAGTCACCAAGCACCCCCTGTAAAATGTGTAATGTTTGTTATAGCTATATATGCAGAACAGATCCTGCTGATGTGGCTCGTGTTGAAGCAAAGACATGGATTGCTTCTGAAGACAGATACGAGACCGTGCCACATGTCCGAGAAGGTGTCAAAGGTATTCTAGGACAGTGGAAACACACCAAAGAAATGAAAAAAGAGATCGATGAATTATTCACTGGATGTATGGCTGGTAAGTAAGAGCTCTGTAAAAAAAATATAAAAATTAATGTTCTTTATTGATGTCGCCAAAAGCATATCAATTTCAATCATCAATTTACAGTTGGCCAATTCAATTATCAGCAAATAGTGTATGCTGCCAAAAAAGGGCTCCAGGCCTGTAGTAAAAAAGCTACCAACCAATACAAACTACATAAAGCAATCGCACAAAATGGCAGTGACCGTAATTAACCAAACAGTGTCACAAAACTGATAACATATTGAAGTACATGTATGTGTATATAGCTGTCAGAATGTGATAACATATTGAAGTACATGTATGTGTATATAGCTGTCAGAATGTGATAACATATTGAAGTACATGTATGTGTATATAGCTGTCAGAATGTGATATACTAAGCAGTATTTACATTTATGATGTTTGATTATATTTAACTTTGTTTAAGACTGAAGCCGTGGTGGCCTAATGGATAAGACGTCAGTCTTCAAATCCAGGGTCTCTCACCACTGTGAATTCGAGTCCCGCTCAAACCACATGTCGGAAAGTGAATTTTCCTTGACGTTGGCCTTTACTGGTTCAACTGGTACAAGTATAATGGACTGGGGGAGTGATATGCTTGTCTGCGGCATACTGACTCTGTGAGCTAGCACGAAAAAGTCATCCTGAGTGCGGGCTAGTACAAGGCAGACCATACAACACACTTACACTTCACACGCATACACGAAATTGTTCATAGATTAGTCCATAGAGATTAATAAAATAGTTCTCGTCACAAATAGCTGAAAAAATGCTGATGCAAGGTTAAGCAACATTCAACCAACCAACCAACCATCTATTTAAGACTAAATGCAGTTATAGGACTATAATTACATTTGCTTATGTACTCATCTCTTGTTTACACCTATAGCCATGACATTATTGCTTGGCTATTCCAGCAATTGGAATTGCATGTCATACATGACAGAGTCTTAAATTTATATCGGGATTCAAAAAAAAAGATTTTAAAAAAATTGCCAAATGTAAATATAACCATTGAACTGTCTAGAAATGATATTTATAGTGCTATAACTTCCATTGCCATGCAAAGCAAACTAATCATGATGCACCAACGAGTTATTCAGTTTGCTTTGCACGGCAATGGAAGTTATAGCACTATAAACGCCATTTCTAGACAGTTCAATGGTTCAATGCAACTATATTGGGAAGCCAGCAACTAGAAGAACACAATACAGCAGCAAATATAAGCCATAAATACTAATAATTTATTTAAAAAAAAATATGCTAAAATCTCAATTTTCAATTTATCTATGATCAGTGTTTTAATCCACAGATTGTTTTTCAATGATCAATTCAGAATTTTTTTTTTTTTGATGGTTTAATACTAGTTTGCTGTTGATTACAGGGAGAACCATGTATGTGATTCCATTCAGTATGGGGCCGGTTGGTGGACCATTGAGTAAGATCGGAATTCAACTGACAGATTCTAACTACGTATTGTTGTGTATGAGAATCATGACCCGTGTATCACACGATATCTGGTCTGTTTTGGGAAATAATGAATTTGTCAGATGCTTACACACCATGGGATGTCCCAGGCCAGTTCAGAGTAAGTACAGGATATTCAGTGTTCATTCTTAGATTTTTTAGATGGGGCCATTTTCAAAATAAAAAAAAACGTCTTGTAAATACACCATACAGTGTTCAGTCTAGGATTTTTTCAGAGGGGGGTTATTTTAAAAAAAAAATCCTTTAAAATGCCATAACATCATATTTTCCATTTATATAACAGGGGATTTATCAAGGGCCTATTTAGGGCCGAAATTCGGCCCCATTCCCAATGGAAAAACATTGATTTTTTCCCAAAATGGGCCGAGAAAATTCCCAATTAGAAAAGTGTACCAGATACATAGCTGAAGTCTGGTCTAAATGTGGCTGCTTTTCTCAATCTTCAATCAACTCAATACACTAAAAGCATTAGATTTAATCATTAATGGCACCAAAAATGATGTCAAAGTTTTCCCAAAATGAGCAAAAAGTTGATAGTTTTTCCCAATTTTTAGTTTAGGGCCTTTTCCCAAAAGACCCTGATAAATCCCTGTATAATGTTGAATGCGGATAACTAAAGCCTAAACAAATGGGGCCATTTAGCAAAATAAGGGATCAATGGCCCCAAGGTCTTTCTAGAATGATTATTGTAGGATATTAATTTCCTAAAGCTCTTGCAAAATTAAATTGTTTGCAGCTTTTCACGAATTTGTGAAAATAGTCTTTTTTTAAGTTTTTTTTTCACAAATGGGGTGAAATTGATTACTCTCTCCGAAATTGGTTGCCAATGTAGGATTTGTCAGAAGGGATCAGTTTCAATAACTTTCCTCTAAAGACACCATGACAGCAATGTTTTTGCATTCACATAATATTGCACACTAAGGCCTTTATAATTGGGTTATTTGTAAAAATAAGAGATCAATTTTTCGGAGCTTCAGTTTTCCCAATCTTAATTGCAGAAGACACCATGATATCCTCATAATATGGCCCACTAAAGCCTTTACAATTGGGTTATTTGTCAAAATAAGAGATACATTTTTTCAGAGCTTCAGTTTTCCCAATCTTAATTACAGAAGACAATAGTCTTAAAAAACAAACACATCACTGTAAAAACAAATTTGGTACTCTGGGATTTATCAAGGGCCTATATAGGGCCGAAATTCGGCCCCATTCCCTATGGAAAAAAACATTGATTTTTCGCCAAAATGGGCTGAGAAAATTCCCAATTATAAAATCATACCAGATACATAGCTGAAGTCTGGCCATAAATGTGGCTGCTTTTCTTAATCTTTCATCAACTCAATACACTAAAAGCATTAGATTTAATCATTAATAGCATAAAAATGATGTCAAAGTTTTCCAAAAATAAGCAAAAAGTTGATAGTTTCTCCCAATTTTTAGTCTAGGGCCTTTTCCCAAAAGACCATGATAAGTCCCTGGTACTAGTTCAAAGAGGGATAAGTTACATGCTAATTTGACTTTTGTAGGAAAAGTGATAAATCATTGGCCATGTAATCCAGAAAACATCATCATCACTCATTTCCCCAATGAAAGACTCATCTGCTCTTATGGCAGCGGTTATGGTGGAAATTCTTTGCTCGGAAAGAAATGTTTTGCTCTAAGAATTGCTAGTGTCATTGCTAGAGATGAGGGTTGGCTTGCCGAACATATGTTGGTTTGTATAATTTGTTTTTGTTTTGTTTTATAAAAAGTGTGATATGTTGTAACATTGAAGACGATGAATAACATGAAAAATCTATATTTTATATTTCTATGAGTAGTTGAAAAGTCTTTTGACTTTTTTCATGCAAAGTTGTGGAATTTGACTTTTTTCTTGGAAAGTTGTGAAAGGATTTGACTTTTTTATTAAAAAACTCTTGGATTTAATTTTGTAAAATATCATGGAAAATCATTGATTCTGTATCATTCGTGTTTGTTAAAACTTGTATTTTGTCAAATCAAATAGAAAAACTAGTCTGGTATTAGATAAATGCATAAATTTACAAATGTCTATCAGATATCTACACTTTTCTCTGGAATACATCTCAAATATTACCAAAGTACTCATGAAAAAATGGATGTACAGTGTTTGATTTTATATTTTAGATCATGGCATTGACAAATAAGAAAACTGGAAAGGAGACCTTCGTAGCTGCTGCTTTCCCAAGTGCTTGTGGAAAGACCAATCTTGCCATGATCAAACCCACCATCCCAGGATACGATGTACAAGTTATCGGTAAATATTTCACTGAAATTCACTTATTGGGTATCAAAAGTGTTACTGTAGGTTCACTCGGGCTCAGTCCTCAATTTTGTCAACTAAAATGGTGCCCAAGTGGACCTAAAAATTGTGTCTGGCGACTTAACATTTGTAAATGATGGCCAGATCAGAGAATAGATAATTTCTGTGTCACAAAATTTTCATGATACTGTTAACAATTCTGGTGATATAATAGACACTTTACATCATCATCATTATTGTTGTTAATAACACTGATGTAAGTGATTGTAAGTCAGTTTTAAAAAAGTGCACTTTAGTTTTCCATACCTAACAGATGCCTTAACTTTCCTTCATTTGCAAGAAAAGATTGCCCGGCCACTAGGAATTTCCACTGGCCACCTGAAAATTTAAATTGGTGACCAGCTGGCCACTTGGTTTTGAAATTCACTTTGAGGACTGACTATGAAAAAAGGGAGATTATAGAATTAATTTGCTATTTTGTTCACCTGTCCATCTTATCCATCTAAAGCATAACACAAAAACTGAGAGGTATCAACATCAAAAAATGAAGTACACAAGAACCATAACTCTTTTCCATAATTTAGGAGTTATTGCCCTTTGTGAATATTTTTTCTTCGATTCGAAGTGTCTTCATTAAACTTTTGCCTAGAAAGTAGGTCACCAGGTAAATTCATAAGTCAAATGACATAATTGTAAATCCACATAGTTGACTTTTCTCAGTAATTTTTGTGCATAGAAAGGACATGTTGAAAATAACCATGATAAATGTAAAACTAGAACTTGTCTTGAGAGAGCCAAATACCCCTGTCTCAAAGATTTAATGTTTTCCTGCAACCTTGACCTTTGCACCATGACCTTGGTTCAAGGTCATGACACACCCGTGGACCATGAAGATTATTCATGTGAAGTTTTATGACAGTTGTCCAAAGCAGATACGAGATATGGCTCTGACATTATTTTTCACAGACGGACAGACAGACAGACAGACATGGTGATTCCTATATACCCCCTCAAAGTAGTTTGCGGGGGTTATAAATATCATCATACAAGTATGTGGCTATTTACAAGTTATCAGATTTTTAAACATTCACTATCTTAGTGGAACGGTAAATGTGTACACACATGAACGTTTTAATTCAAGGTACAACAGTTTTATTGCATAATGAAATCTGCATACAAAGACCACTCAAAGAACTTAAGAAATATGAACTTTTGAGACAGGTGGTCTTTATACAGAAGTCTTATGGTTAAATTATGAAGCAAAACATTGGTCTGAATGGACTGGTGGTCTTTAAATGGAGGTGGTGGCTATTAAAGGTTTTACTGTATGTCCTTGTCCTTTCAGGTGACGATATTGCTTGGATGAGATTTAATGATAAAGGTGAACTGCGGGCAATCAATCCAGAATGTGGATTTTTTGGTGTCTCACCTGGTACCAACTTTGACACCAATCCAAACGCTATGTTGACATTCCAGAAAAACTCTATTTTCACTAATGTTGCTGAGACAGCTGATGGTGGCTTCTACTGGGAGGGTATGGAAAATGAAGTTGATCCGGTACTATTTTTGTTTCTTTAAAAAATCATTCCATTTTGTTCAAGACATTTTGACATGTATTAATGGTTGCAGACACATGCTTTTAAAAGGATTGAGTGTTCGAATGCTAGCTGGCCTTCATGGTTTGATGACCCTAAGAAAGATTTTTAAATGAATACGGAAGTTTCATGAAACAGGATGTATTATGGTAAAGTGTTGTCCTTCCGCATGTCTGTCTGTCCTCCGACACCCTATTAAGTAAGATATTTTATCTACACGTAACTTAATGTACATGATTACCAGGATATGGCATTGCAGTGTTCAATCTAGGATTTTTTAGAGGGGCCATTGTCAAAAAAAAATTCCTGTTAAAAACACCATGAAATCAATATATTTACATTCACATAATGTTAAATACGGCCCACTAAAGCTCTAACATAGGGTTAACTGGCAAAATAAGGGTCAATGACAATGGTCACATGGCTCCTTCTAGATTGAAAACTGCATTGTGTGCACCAGAAGAGGAGGTAACTCCGTGTAAATTTCTGAAAGTTTCACTGACATTTTTACAGGGCTCCAAGTAGGTTTCAGAATTTGGTAGCCATATGGCGACCAAGGTCAAAATTTTGGTCGCCATTTACAGAACACTACTCGCCACAACCTTTAAGAGTAGTCGCCAAAATTACTTTATTCTCGGAACTCAACAACATTTATAATTTCGCCAGATTTCAATCACACCGCGATATCTAGTCAACAGTCTCGGAGGATATACGGGATTTTCCCATATTCAAAATTATCATATATTATTTTCATCGTTTTGATGTTTCGTCTATCTCGACTTTGGACGAGGATATATCGTCTGTTTTTCGTACTTTGGAAGTGGAAGCATCACTTGGTTTGCCGAATCCAAATGTATTTAAAGACGATTGCCTTTTGGCGGAGGCCATGCCGATATATACATCCGAGTCAAGAAAGCGATTGTCACAGTCATTAAAAAAAACGGTACATTTACAAACACTCTGATAACCTAGATCATAAAAGTAATGTCCGGAACAGAAAACGATTTTGACAAAGTCGGAACCGGTAATTTGTACAGTCGCCACGCGGCGACTGAGGCCTAAATTTTGATCGCCATTTCAGCATTTTTGGTCGCATTTTCGAGTAAATTACTCGCAACTTGGAGCCCTGTTTTATAATGTTTTGTCTTATCAAATTTCTCATCTTTGTTCCCTTTTGAAATTTTTTTCATGATTTTTGCTATCTGTATCAACAATTTATTGGCAAAATGTACAGATACTGTAATCTCATTGGTCGATTGTGGTTTATTTGATAAATCCTGTAATATTAGTCAGTCACCATGGTGACAAGAGACAACACATTCATGTCAGACGACCTCTTGTTTCTTATATATAGCATATGGGTATAACCTCATGGCTCGGCAAACCTTGGAAGCGGGGCAGTTCTACACCTTCTGCTCATCCTAACTCTAGATTCTGTGCTCCTGCAGCACAATGTCCAATTATACATCCAAAATGGGAAGATGCTGAAGGCGTTCCAATTAGTGCTATCATATTTGGAGGCAGAAGGCCACAAGGTAAGTACAACACCAGGGGCTAGTTGTTCGAAACATGATTAGTTTACCCGATTGATTAGTTGAAATTTAATTTTTGCGTAATTTCTAATATATTGTTAAATTTACATTGAAAATTTTGAATGGATACAATTTCATTAAAGTATAAAACATTTTTATAAAAATATTGATTTAATAATGATACTTTTGATTTTGTTGATATTTTGAATTTGTGTTAATCTCGGATTAAACTAATCAAGCTTCGAACAACTGGGCCCTGGTCTACAGACCTACTGCTTATACATGCATGCCCATTTCCCAATTTGAAGCCTGAGTCAAGGTTTGTAAGCCTTAGACTTTAGAAAAACATAAACATAGACTTTAAGAGGTTAAACGGACTGTGTACAGCGATAAAAAAATGTAAATTTTATACATGTATATCTTTATCAGAATAGTATTGATGAAATTGTGCTTATCTCATGAATAAAACCCACAAGTAGTTTTGAACTTTGTTGTGTTTCTTGAACTGATTGAGTGCTTGTATGGTCCACTATGACTGCACTGAAATAATGTTAGCCAAATCTATCTGCTACAAGCATGAAAAATGAACAAAAGTGCCTAACAGTGTGATTTTTTTATCTGCAGATCTGTTGTTCTAAAGTGTAATAAAAAAAATTGAAACTTATAATATTTATATTCTTAGGTGTGCCATTGATTTTTGAGACCTTTAGTTGGGACCATGGTGTCATGGTTGGAGCGTGTGTTAAATCAGAGTCTACTGCAGCTGCTGAATTCAAAGGTAATAAAGATGATATTACTGATGATGTCACTGAAACGTGACAACATTTATAAAATATGTAATTAGTAATATGCCCATAATCCATTTTAATCTATAATTGATTGATTGCGACCAGATGATTAAATTATTAAAACAGTTGAGTTGAGAAATGATGTTTAACGTCCCAGTCAATAATATTTCCCCTATATCGAGACGTTGCCAGCTATAGGCGAAGGTGCAGAAATTTTGCCTGTGTTGCGCTTATAGCATTATACAGCAGAGTTCTTTATAGTGCCAAGCCCACTGTGAGACGGGACTTCATTTATTTTAAATTCCCATCCGAAAGAACCATGACTTTCATTTCGTAATGCCGAGTGCTTAGCGAAAGAACAGTCACTACCCACTTTCAAGTCTTGGGTCAGACTAGGCCTGGGTTCGAACCCACGACCTTTCACTTACGGAGCGAACACTCTACCAACTGAGCTACTGCAGTGGTCTATTAAACAGTAATCAATAATGGGTTACGTATTGGTGGGAAGAATCTATGGTCCGAAAAAAGAAATAACAGTGTTATGGCTGCTGCTCTTTATATGAAGGGTTATTCCTGTACCCTATTTCTAAGACTAGATGCAGGGTATAGTTATATTTTAATTTTTTCTTAGTTAGGTTCATGTAATGTCAACATGACACAAACCTCAAATTAAATGAATATAATTAAAAATGTGTGTTTAAAACAAAACCTAATTTAACATCTGAAATTCCATGTCCATTTCCTATATGTGTTGTATAATTGACAATTTCCTATGTTAGTTACTTTCAAGTAGTTCCAATCATCGATTATGAAAATTCAAACCTATATCTGTATATATCATGTAAAAAGCATTAGTGCATGAAGCTTTTCAAAGTTTGTAAAGCTGGTTGACCTTGACCTGAACGTTTATTATAACTTCAATAGTATCACATGTAAATTATATTTTTGTTGCTAACAACAAAGAACAATCAGTATCATGTGATTTTTCTAGCCATTTCTTGGAATTTTTATAGCCATTTTTTGTACTTAAGTAAATTAAAATTGTATACAAATCAGTCCTGATGACAGCAGCCTAGCTGTCGTAACATGTCAACAAAATAAATCAATACCATTACTTATTCTAAATGTTGAGTATCATATTTTTTTATTTATTGAACTGAAGTAGTAAAAAAATTGCCTTGATTAGAATATATGTATCCAGAAGCTCAAAACTTCAGATAAATCATCAGCTTCTCTGTTTTCAAAGCTGGATAACCTTTATTCAAGGGCAAACTGACCCACCTTTTATGGCAAAAATTTATATATTTTCTTGTCATGAACAAAAAGCTTACACGTGTATGTTTAAATTTCAAAGATAGAACAAGTGCATGAAGCTCTATCCAGTTAGCAATTGGAGTTGATTTTGTGTTTAATTAGCTTAATAAAATATTAAACTTGTACCGAGGGAAAGTGATCTCAATTTGTTTTGAATTCGAAATTAATCAGCATATGATATATATGTTACAGGCAAAAAGATCATGCACGATCCAATGGCGATGAGGCCCTTCATGGGATACAACTTTGGTAAATATCTACAGCACTGGCTCAATCTGGAAAAACCAGGACGCAAGGTAAAATACAACATATGCTCAGTTTTTATTGTGCCAGCATTTGCGCTTTTTCCATGTACTTTAATTTCCATTATTATTCCAAAACTGGCCCCCATATCACAATAATTTCTTAACTAACATTTTCTTTAATTTAAATCTTGCAGATTTGAAATCTCAATAATTTTGTTGGTTTTCAAGTTATTTATAAATCTAAGGTGTTATAGTAAAGATAATTGACATATCGCTGACCACGCCCACAAAGTTCCGTCAAATGACCGGATACTTGATTTACACACAAAAAGAATGAAAACTTGGCCTGAATAGCGCTATTTAATGACGTCACTGACACTAGTACGTCATTAGTTGCCGTGACGCTGCTTTGGTACCATGATGGCGGCCAGTGTCGGAACATAGCGGGCGTGGTCGACCAAACGTCAATTCCGAGCTTAAAATACCTTCATGTTTATTCTAACTTTGTTGGAATTTGTTATTTGTGGTACAATAACAAACATGCATTGTAAAATTTTACAAAAAGAAAATCTTAGTTTAGATATGATTGTGAAACTGGAGATTGACTGCCTAGATAGGAGTTGAATAACCCTTACTAAAAATGAAAATGTCATTCTACCCACCACCCATTAATAAAAAAAAAAATGAAAATTTCAGGCATGGAAAAATCACCTTGCATGCTACCATCCAATTTAGATATTGCTGATCTGTGTGCATTATTATCCCTGCATTTATAAGAAAGACGGGAATATTAAAATCAGTTCCCATCCAAATTCTTGTTTGCGCAAATTCTCCAAAACTATGAAGCACTTTTTCATGAAACCTGGTGCGAAGCATCACCATTGATACATGTACCGGTAGATGTGCATATCATTAACATATGTTGGTTTGCTCATTTTTCCTGGGAGTTATTGCCCTTTCAACATAAGTCACAATAAAAGAACCTGCTGGTGGGGGTTCCTAATTCCCTGAATATGCTTGTTCATTATTCAAATAGGGGTCTCGGTGGCCAAGTGATCTAAAGCACCAGCCTACAGATCACAGTGCCTCAAATGGCTTGGGCTAGATTCGATTCCTACTCTCTAGTATGAGAAAATTAAACAGTTCACAGTTGTTGGTGCTTTTATCCAGACACTCTGTTTTCCTCCACCATCCCAGAACTGACTGACTCGGTATAAGTGTAAAAGTCTTGACATGTAGAGGGAAACAAAGTTAAAATGTGATTAAACAGGACGTTTAGATAAATATAGAAGTGGTCTCTATCATGTCTATATCAGTTTTAGTGTATTGGTTATTGATGTTTTTTTTCTAGATGCCCAAGATTTTCCATGTAAATTGGTTCCGTATAGGTGAAGATGGACAATTTTTGTGGCCAGGATTCGGAGACAACATCAGAGTTTTGGACTGGGTTATCAGAAGATGTGAAGGAGACAATAGTATCGCAGTAGAATCTCCAGTTGGTTTCTTGCCAAAGAAAGGTAACGCACTTTAATTATACTATTTTGTTGGGGAGATACACCATACTGCAAACATAGCAAAAATAAAACCACAGCGAAATTTAAGCATTATACAGTACTGATGACGATGGATAGGGTTCATCGCTTTGTCATGTGATACCCTCTTATGTTTATGCAGATTAATTATTTCCATCAGATATGGAATCATAAAATTCATGTTTTTTCCATAAAAAACAACAGTCTGACAATTTACGATTTAAACATTTTTAAAAAAAAATGTCCAATACAAACGTTAAAGGGGTGTAGTGGTATGGTGGTAATGCCATTCAGCAGTGTGTGCCAAACTTCGTCGGACAAGTCCGATAAAATTACTGCTGGTCCGATAAAAAATCAGATTTTTCCGGACCATATGTCCGGTAACCAGTTAGGAAAATAGAGAGCCCCAAAAATTCGGATTTATAGTTCCGATCCAATTCGAATTTTATTATTGCCATCCGACTTCCGTTATTACAAAAATGTTTAACCTGAAATATACGTTCCAGGAGCTATTCCAGGGAAACCTTGCAACCATGGTCGCCCCTCCATCCAATGTTTCTTAAATTTTCTTTCAAATTTTCTTCATAATTTGTGCCTCCCGTAGCTTTCCGTTTTAAAGGAGAAAATAAGTAAATATTTACAAAACCGAATAATTGTTTTCTTTTTATTGAAGAATTTTTGGTCCAGTAAAAAACTTTACGGTCTGGTAAAGTTTCTAGGTTTACCTGACCGAATGTCCATTAATCATTTTGAAAGTTTGGCACAAACTGCATTCAGGCATTACTGTATATACTAAATATATAGGAATCACAAGGTTCGTAGGGATACACCATACTGCAAACATAGCAAAAATAAAACCACAGCGAAATTTAAGCATTATACAGTACTGATGGCGATGGAAAGGGTTCATCGCTTTGTCATGTGATACCCTCTTATGTTTATGCAGATTAATTATTTCCATCAGATATGGAATCATAAAATTCATGTTTTTTCCATAAAAAACAACAGTCTGAGAATTTACGATTTAAACATTTTTTTTAAAAATGTCCAATACAAACGTTAAAGGGGTGTTACAGTGGTATAGTGGTAATGCCATTCAGGCATTACTGTTTATACTAAATATAAATGTTATTTGTGAACATAATTAATCAGGATCTCTCTGTGTTATTTGTAGGATCCCTGAATCTGGATGGACTGAAAGACCCCATCAAATGGGATGAACTCTTCTCCCTTCCAAAACATTACTGGGAAGATGACACCAGAGAAAGTCGCCGATTCTTAGAAGACCAGGTCGGATGTGATGTCCCAGAGATTATTTGGGAACACCTTAAAGCCCAAGAGAAAAGATTCATTGATTTAAAGTGAGCTGTTTTAACTAGTGACTCAAAATTTAGAAGTGAACAGACTCCGGTGAACAACATCGAAGTGTTGATGATGGAGAATAGAAAAAAAACATTGTAATTCTGGTTCTTTGTTGAAAGAACAGAATAGATATAACTTTATTGTATGGTTATTTTCATAGTGTATATGCACCGTTTGCCGAGTGCTTAGATGCTTTCAATATAGTTATTAGATTTTGACCGTAACTGGTCAATATAAGTTTTTTGTATGTAAAAAATAATATACATAGTGAATAAATGTAACAGATGTACATGTATTTGAACACTAAAAACGGTGAATATTTAAAAAATATTTTTAGAGCACTGCTGATGTGAGACAAAAAATAAAAATAAGAATAAATAAATGTGTAGTGAAGTGAAACAAATCATGATTACCCTGAATGTTTATTATCAGTAATTTGGTAAGTGTTGGTGAAACTTTGGCAAGACTGCTTTCAGAAAACCCCAACTTTTTCTCCTATAAAACATAACAACATGCTGTCCATGGGTATTGTTGTGTACATTAGTGAACCCTACTTATTACAGTTCTGAAATCCAAAAATTTATGTGCCATAATGAAAGCTTGAATTCTTTACAACCATTACAGATTACGTCAGAAAAAGGAAAATTAAAAATTGAAACAAAATGGTTTTGAATTGACAATATGTTATACAAAACATCTGAAAATAATTCTTTATTATATATAAGGACCAGTCCTCATGGCTTCATGGAACAATATAAAAATATGTTCTTGTTTTGGGAAATAATTATGATTTTTTAAAAAAAAACTCAAAAATATTACCACACAAGTTCTTCACATACTTTATTTTAGAAGTTGAATGATATGGGCAGATGTATTTATTTTATTATATTATAGTCAAAATTGGTGCATATTCTATCAACAAAGTTATTATTTTGCAATTTGTTATTTTTTTAGTATTGTTTTCTTGTTTGTGTTTTGTTAAATGATTTGGTGAGAAACAGCTTTTTTCTTAAATTTTAATTTGAATTTAAGAATTACTTTTTTATTTGTTAATTGTTATTCAAACACCCACCCATTAAATGGATTATGTTGGGACAGCATATAAAATTCCTTGCAATATTTTTCAATATCGGACAGCATTTAAAATTCCTTGCATTATATTTCAGTCTTGGAGAGCATTTAAAATTATTTGTGATATTTCAGTCTTGGACAGCATTTAAAATTCCTTGCATTATATTTAAATCTTGGGCAGCATTTAAAATTCCTTGCGATATACAATCTCGGACAGCATTTAAAATTCCTTGTGATATTTTAATCTATGACAGCATTTGAAATTCCCTGAGATATATTTCAATCTGTTACATCATTTTAAATTCCCTGCTGCCCTATATTTAAATCAGGGACAGTTTGCTGTTAACATGAACTATGAGTTGTTATGGGTTTATATACATATAAAGTGCTACAAACAAAGTTTTGTTTTGTTACTTAAAGCCTAGCTTTTGTTTATTTACTTTATAGTGCTATTTTTTGTATCTCTCAATTTTGCTAGTATTTAATACATTGCTTAAACATATTTATGTCATAATATTTAATATATAACTAATGTATAACTCTAAAAAAAATCCTGAACTCCTATATGAGACAATACATTATGAAAACACTTCAGCAAAAACATCTGATTATTTTTGATCATACAAATAGTCTCTATCATTTACCATATGCTTCCTCAGATGACAATTGTCGTTGAAACCACCCATACCTAAATAATTCATTTGATATATTAGGCCTTTAGAAATATCTAATATTAAATTTCCCCAAGTTATCTGGGGACTCGGAGGTCTAGTGGTCTAAAGCACATGGAGTTTCTTGTTCGCTCCACAATTCCAGAACCAACTACCTCAAATCTTGACTAGGGTATGAAAACCATATCACCACTCCATTTCGGAGTTCAATCTTCAATTCAAAATTTGTCTCCCTTTGTTGCAGATCTTTGTGTGAAAGACACAATATGACAATGACACCAAAGTGTGACATTGAAGACTTATTTTACTCTATCTAAGAAAAAATAACCAAATAACAATAAACAAAACTGTTTCAAGTTGAAGCTAAAACCAAATCAAAACGGTCTAAGTTATGGTCTTTTAAAGGAGAAAGAAAAAAGATTGAAAATTTAAGAGTGCCCCTGATGAATTAAAACCAAGATGTTGATAACTTTACAGGGTTTTTGATAATATCATTACCATATCATTAAAATATGTAGCATATTTCCCCAAAATGTTGTAAAATGAAGCACAATTTTAAAGTCCCAAGGGTCAAATGTCTACTAAGAGAAGTATCTGTGATGGATCGTTATGTCAATCAAAGCGACATGGTTGGACTAGGAGTCTGTATTGTACAAGTCATATGGTATTGTGGTATATATATAGTCATATTTAATTTGTATCATGTATTAACTTTGTTGAGAGTGAGTTTCCTTTTTAAACTGGTAAGTTTAATGGAGAATGTGTTTGAATTAGTGAGTAGAGAGATTAATAGTAAAAGGTTTTGTTTTTTTGCAATAAGTTAAAATTTTATAAATGTAAATCCATGCTTGTTGATCATAGATCCATATTATATTAAAAGTAAATAAAAGTTTGAAATTAACTTTAAAATGCTGTTATGTGACTTAATGGATTTTATATATGCATTTATCATTTGTGGTCCATAATGGGTTTTTTTTCAGAAGTTATATTTCTGTTGGATATTCAGTGCCCCTAACTAGGTCAGGGGTTCAGAATTCCCTACGTCAAAGATGCAGAACATATTGATTTTGCACCAGGACCCTTAATATTTAAATTGTAAAAGTCCAATGGACCTGCCATTTTCACCAGGATAAACCTATTTTCTATATGACGATATAACTACACATGTATCTTTCATTGTTGATATTGGACTTTCAAAACTTTATGTGGGACCTTCCAAAATTAAAGACAAATGTTCATAGACTTTCCATTACAAAATTTAATCCAACTCTGGGAAGATCCTGGTATGAATATGTTTGTCATATTCATTGCTGAAAGTTAGTCGTTTTCTCTGAATACTCCAGTATCCCCAGCATTCATGAACTGACTTCCTCAATATAAGTAAAAAAATATTGACTAAGGTTTGGATCACCATTACTCCACTCCATTGGATATTGAATCAGTTTGACATCTTCCTAGAATGTATGATAAAACACTTATCCTAAGATTTCAAGGATATTACAAGCCTTGGCTTATCAAAGCCTTAATAAAGTTAACAATATTGTTGATAAGTATGATGTCTCTATATCCAAAATTACCCCGGGTATATTTTGTGGTTCCATGTTCCTTTGATTCTCAATTTTGTTTTCATATGTAGCTAGCTAGACAGAGGGTATTTTGCTTTTCTAGAACACAATGTCTCGCTTCCCTGCAGGAAAAATTCACACATTTTAAATTAATTTACCTCTTTCTCATTGTTTTCACTTTGCTTTTGGAATAGTGATTTTAGACATTGACCAGTTTGTGTGAGTTTGATTTCTGTTGATAAAAAATAAGGGAAAAACCCTTTTACAATCAAGATTTTCCACAAACTGACATATATTATTTTGTTAAAAGATTACAAAAACAATTGAAAAAGGGGAAATAAAATAGTATAAGCTATGTTTTTATCCCCGACAGCCAAAATCGAGAACTGAGAAATTATTTGAAGAAGTAACATACTTTTGCAAATTTATGAAAAATATTTTTAAAAAGAACTATATTTTCACAAAGTTTGATAAACTAATAATTTGAAATTTCTGGAAACCTAGTATAAATTTGAAACACCCATTATCTAAAACTCAAGGTTTTGAACTTTTTCAACGAGTTTGTCAATAAACCACGTGGTATGTGTTACCTCAATCAAAAACAAACATACTAATTCATGTCTGAATCACAACATTCAGAAGCAAAGATAAAAATTTGATACTGACAAGTTAGCTTAGACGCGTGAACTTTCACCAGGAAAGTGAGGCCGGGTGCTCCGGAAGGATAAGTACCTTCTGATAAGCTTGTTACAACCAGCACATGCAAGTTATTTTGTAAAAAGATTACAAAAAGTTAAAAATTATATAAGCCATGTTTCCATTCCTGGCAGCAAAAATCACCAATGGTAATTTATTTCTGAAAATTATTGTAAAAAGTAACATAGTTTTGTAAATTTATGAAAATATTTTTAAAAGGGACTACATTTTTCACAGTTGAAAATGTTGGCAACTAATTATACATTTGTGGAAACCTAGTAAAAATTTGCAACAAATTATCTAGGTCTCAATATTTCAACGTTTTTCAACAATGAGTTTGTCAATAAATCACGTATGTGATACATTATAAAATATGCAAGGAACCATTATTTCAATTTAATATAGAATGACACTAAAGTGTTGCATAATTTCCATGGAAACACTTGAACACTATAGTAGTCTACAGTTTTTCGATTCTTACTGTAGCACTTTATAAAGGTAATGATTCTGCGGTCCTGAACCGGAATGGTTATGGACACAAGCAAACGATATTTTTAGCTCACCTGAGCCGAAAGGCTCAGATGAGCTATTGCTATCTATCACCGTCCGTCGTCCGTCGTGCGTCGTCCGTCGTGCGTCGTGCGTCGTCCGTCGTGCGTAAACTTTACATTTTAATCTTCTCCTCCAAAACTACTGAGCCAAATTTGATGAAACTTGGTGATTATTATGCCTGGGTGACAGCCTTTCAAAATTGTGTTCGGGGTTTGACCACGCCCAACAATATGGCTGCCGTTACTATAAATAGCCAAAAGACAAAAAAATCTTCTTCTCTGAAACCAAAAGGTGCAGGCAAATTTTGATTAGATTTTTGGATTCAGGATACCTAGATTAACTAAAATTGTGTTTTTCATGAAAATTGGACGAAAAATAGGTTACGCGTTTTTTGGGTAAAATTATGTAATTTTTAAAATGAGACATTTATTGTTATAACTTCATAATGGCTAAAGATAATTGTATGGAGTTTTCACTGTTGATCTTGTCTTGCGATTTTCTTCCGATTGATGTCAAGGTCAAAGGTCAAGGTCATGTCCCAGTTTTTGACCTTTGATAAAAAATGCTATTTTTTAAACATTTCTGGTGATAATGATGTAGGATTTTTGGTTAATTGTAGGTATTGACATGACAATCATTTTGATATATCGATTAAGGTCATGGGTTCAAAGGTCAAGGTCACAGATGTACAAGTTTACCAAAATAGTTAATTATCTGCAAAACTATGAACTTTTTGTATAGGCATGTATATTAGAATATTGTAGGTAATGGCCCAATGGTCATTTTGATATATAAATAAAAGCCATGAGTTCAAAGGTCAAGGTCACAGATGTAAACAAGTACTGAAATGATTATTTATCTCAAAAACTATAGACTTTTTGTATAGGCATGTATATTAGAATATTGTTGGTAATGGCCCAGTGGTCATTTTGATAAATGAATGAAGGTCATGAGTTCAAAGGTCAAGGTCACAGATGTAAACAAGTACTGAAATGATTATTTATCTCAAAAACTATAGACTTTTTGTATAGGCATGTATATTAGAATATTTTAGGTATTATCCTAACGATCATTTTGTTATATGAAAGAAGGTCATGGGTTCAAAGGTCAAGGTTACAGATGTTAATGAATACCTGAATGGTTAATTATCTTGAAAACTGTTAACTTTTTGTATATGCATGTATATTAGAATACTGTAGGTATTAGCCTTACAACCATTTTGATATATGAATGAAGGTTATGGGTTCAAAGGTCAAAGTCACGGATGTGAACAAGTTCTGAAATGATTATTTATCTCAAAAACTATAAACCTTTTGTTACTTTGTATAGGCATGTATATTAGAATATTTAGGTATTATCCTAATGATCATTTTGATATATGAATGAAGGTCTTGGGATCAAAGGTCAAGGTCACAGATGCAAATGAATACCTAAATGGTTAAATATCTTGAAAACTATTAACTTTTTGTATAGGCATGTATATTAGAATATTGTTGGTACTGGCACAGTGGTCATTTTGATATATAAATAAAGAGCATGAGTTTAAATGTCAAGATCACAGATACAAACAAGTACTGAGATGATTATTTATCTCAAAAACTATAAACCTTTTGTATAGGGATGTATATTAGAATATTGGCCTAATTATCATTTTGATATTTGAATGAAGCTCATGGGTTCAAAGGTCACAGGTGAGCGTTAAGGCCCATGGGCCTCTTGTCATTATGACCCTCATATAGAATGATGCTGATCACTAGCAGACGACAGCAGTATTGTGTTGATACAAAATGAGCAAAGCTGAGCACATTAAAGCAGCTGACAGTTTAACCATGGCCCTGATAAAGAATGGTGCTGAACACTGTTGCAGCAAACAATATTACTATGACCCTGATACAGAATGGTGCTGACCACTAGCAGACGACATTTCTGTAGTGTTGATACAAAATGCCAGTGAGCAATTTAAAGCAGCCGACAGTTGAACAATACCTGATACAGAATGGTATTGAGCACTGTATCCACCGGCAGTTCTGAGGTGTTGGTACTAAACATTTTAGAGAAGCTGACAGTTTAACCATGCCCCTAATACAAAATGATGTTCAGCCGCCAGTTCTGTGGTCCTGATTCAAAATGGTGCTTGGCACCTTATACCAACTGACAGTTATGCAGTCCTTATACAGAATGGAGCTGAACACTAGCAACCGACAGTTCCTTAATGACCCCGACACAGATTGACACAAATGATGAACCTAATGAATTAAGTTACAATAACGATCGAGAAAGTGAAAGATATAAGTTTATAAATTTCTATAAAAATGTAAATTTGGAGAACAAACAATAGCACAGACAGTAACTAATAATATAAAATTACACACTCAAAGGCAAAAATATTGTTAATATAAGTCTAAAAAGCGGAAATATTATAAAGCATTAAAGTCGGTCAGTTTTTCTTCGAGTTAACTCAACACCATTTTCCATCACAGCCAATAAACTTCAATTTAAACAGTAGAAATATTGTAAACCATTAAAGTTGGACGGTTTCTCTTCTAGTTATTCCAGCACTGTTTTCCATCACAGCCAAAATAACTATATATAATTCTGTGGATTCTTCTTCGATTGGTAAAATCACAGATTGTTCTGTAGTCAGGTAATCAAACAATATAATACATCAGATATTATAAAGCATTAAAGTCGGTCAGTTTTTCTTCGAGTTAATTCAGCACCATTTTCCATCACAGCCGAAAAACTTCAATCTAAACAGTAGAAATATTGTAAACCATTAAAGTTGGACGGTTTCTCTTCTAGTTATTCCAGCACTGTTTTCCATCACAGCCAAAATAACTATATATAATTCTGTGGATTTTTCTTCGATTGGTAAAATCACAGATTGTTCTGTAGTCTTGTAGTCAAACAATATGTCAGAAAATCCATTCATTGAACCAACGTTGACTTTATACTTCATTGCAAGACCCTCTCTGCTTCTGAAAACGTTTTCCCATTCCAGTTTGGCACTTTTACCTCCCGTTTTCGTAACTGTTACTGGCTGACCTAGATGAAAACGTTTGAATAATGAAATGAAAAGTTCAAAATATGTTTGATGAACCTAGTCACCCCATACCTTAACCTACAAATGATATTTTAAATCTGACTTGTTTGGGTTTTTAAAAAAATATTCAAAGTACTCAGGACTTTAATGAATCAATTTTAAGGCCCTCAACATTGTGTGTTTTAAGTCTTTTGGACCATTAAAGTTTGCCACAATTTGATTAAATAAAGTTACAGAAAATTATGACCGTAATCAGAGCAAGAACCACAAGTTATAATATTAACCAACGCTTTGTTATCTCGGGTTTTGTTGAAAATTCAATTCAGTAAATCAACACTGATTGTAAAACTTGTTTTTTTGATTGGTTTTTTTTCTAATTTTATGATCTATTTTCACGTCTTGGTCACTCTATCAACTGTGCCACTTTTGTAACCTCAATGAAACAAGAGAAAACAAAAGAAACCATACTGATACCACCGATTATAAAACTGTCTCTTTATTAAACATGTACTAGATTGTGTTAAAATTTTATCCATTGGTATTCGAGTAAGTATGTTTTTAATCAAAATGATTTTACAACTAATGGCCGGATAGGTACTAGAAAAATTATTTCGATTGGTGTGGTTTGTGTTGGTATGTTTTGAATTCGAATAATTGAAAACTAATGGTTAAAACTTAAATTCGTGATCGGAGTGACTTATTGATTTGAAAGGTCAAACCTGTTAATTGTGGAGGTCTGCTCTCGATCAGTATCCCAGCTTGTGTTGCATTACTGACAATACTGCGTTCACCAATGCCTCTTATCTCAGCGAAATACGTTTTACCATCCGTCATTCTAAGATGATCCACCAAAGCTGCTGTTCGACGACCGACATTTTCCCATTCTGTTACTGGTGTCTGCTGTTCGTTGTTGATGCGGCACTCGTATTGAAGAAAGTCTGATTCATATTGAAATGGATTCCAGGTAACAAGAACCGATGTACTGTTCTTCTGAACTTTAGATCCGGGTTCTTCAAGTATAAACAAAGGCTTAGAATCAAGCGGATCAGGAGGAAGATACATCACCGTTTCCGGGTTTGATGATGCCGTCTTAAATAATTCAATGTGATTGACGCATTTGACGCTTCCATAGACACGTGTACCATGAGGGATATCAAGGTCGTCGGTTTGACATTCAAAACGTCCACTGCTGACTTTCCAGCTCTGTATATTAGATGAAAGTGGTGTTGTACCTATATGTGTAAAAAAAATAATTCTATACATTATATAACTATTAAAAACAGTTGCAAACCAAGGTCCGCAAAGAATTATATCCGTCACCAAAAAATATTGAAAAGGATGCTGCCTCGTTATCTGAAATTATCCTGGGTATATTTGACGTCCTATACTTCCATGTTCCTTTTATTTTCGGTATTGCTTTTACTTTTGGTGGGTTTAGCTAGCTAGACAGGAGGCATTTATCCTTCCAGATCCATCTGGTCTCACTTCCGTATTGCTTTAATAAAACATATTTGCACAAAACGTCAAAATTCCGATAGTCATCAATCAAAAAACGTTTTTATCTAGCTTTTCATTATTATAGCTTCAAATCTTGTAGTGAACTTCGTAATGCTTGATCTTTAAAAACACTTGATTCAATTCTTACTTACCTAGTGCACAGAGACAATACCGAACACCAGTATCTCGATCTTCAGCACGCCACTTTGTGTTGATATTAACCAACGTGCCATTATTCTCATTGTAGGTATAAGATAATGTTAATTCTAGTTCCCAAATATCGGGTGGTGTATGGTCGATGATTAAAACTTCGCTTTCATAGTGACTCAACAGTCCTGCATGGTTATACACCATAGCTGTAATATACACTGGAGATGCGTTTGGAACCATAACATCCATTACCATATGGTTATGTAGTTCTAACGGTTTCAATGACCTTATTTGGAAACCTCCTTTGGTAGTTCCTGCTCCAATATTAACCACTTTAATGCCACTTTCAGTATCGAATGTATTCACACAGACTGATATTTTATTTGCAGATAACTGCCGTACAATCAACGCCGATGAGTTTGATTGCATAAAAGAAGAACAGTTTGATATAGATAATTCTGATATCAATATTATATTGTTGCTATGGAAGGTGATTGTTACCATGGATACGCAATCTTCCGGTGAAACGAAATTGTAATCTGATTCAACTTGATCATCTGCTCGTACGGATATTGGTAGTAAAGTCGACATCCGTCCAAGCGAAAACTCGACGACTGAATTGTCCGTCATATTATTAAAGACTAGGTGTAATCTGTAACTTTGGTCTTTGGTAAAACTGATGTTATGGTACCAGACAGTTTTAACAGATGTGTTATGTATACTAAATATACGTTGGTAATGAAGGCACTCAAAAGCAAGAGGTGGGGTCGTATCGACGAGCAAAAGTGGAGAAAATGCTGTTTCACTTTCGAATCCAGCAGCATCTTGTGCCTTGACTCCAACACGATATTGCTGTCCGTGTGATAGAGGTATTTTTAACTCCACGCTTGTTCTTATCCCAACCGCCGTAAATGACAAAACTGTAACAGTTTCATTGTTAACCTGGCTAAGTAATGTTACTTCATAAAACCTGATAAAGGAGTGGTGGTCAGCAAATCCATGCCAAGAAGCTTTCAATGCAGTGGTGGAATGCTGAAACTGAACATTACGATGTCTGTCAGTATTAAATACGACTCCAGAAATTGGAGGCTGATCGTCAACCAATATTCCGTTTGACGATAACGAGTTTTCAAGACCAATTCTATTGATTGCTTTTACAGTTGAGTAGTATTTCGTCCCAGGAACAAGTGAAAGGCCATGCCAAGTGATGGTCTGATTTTTTCCTACTGAGACAGTTTGCTGTATGTCGTTACCTAAAAATGAAAAACATTTATTGTATTATACCTGTTAACGCACCCTGTTTTAATGTAAAAACAGTGATTTAATGAATTGGAATGAATCAGAGGTGCAATGTTATTACTGTTTATTATTTACAATTTACTTGTTCCTCTATATATGGATCTCATTTTCAATGAACCGACTAACATGCCAATAGTTCCGCAATGACACGCGATAAGTAAAAATGCGTAAACAGTCCCAATTGATAACCCTGATTTGATGTCTTCTGTTCAATCAAGAATGTTTTTCTTTATAAACGGAAACTAATATCTTTGGTTATGGCTCATCAAACACGTTTTAGAACATTCTTTTCATTAGAAACGATAATATCTAGGGGAAATTAAATTGAAATACTAATGAATATAGTATGTTTTTTGTACAAACTCACCTCCGGGTGATGTTCCTAGGGATACCTGGTATTCTTCTATATCAGATTGTTGGTCTCTGAAAACATTGTGCCAACAAGCTGATAAGGATTTTGTCTCTTTGGTATGTTGTAAATCGCTTTGACAACTTCCATCGGAATCCATCACAAACTTTCCCTTTCTAACACTGGGACCTGTCAAATCTATCATAGTCGGTTGTGACTTATAAACTCTAAATTCATTTTCCGAGAGCCATGCTCGAACATAAAATACATATTCAGAACCATGTTCAAGGCTTTTTCCTCTTGGAAGACAATGGGTTGCCTGTGTATTCATATCAACATCGTACCAAACGTTCTGTGTCAGGACATCAAAGATCTTTTCTCCAACTATACCACCCTTTATTCCAATACTCCATTCGTATCTTTTGATGGTTAGCGTAGGTTTATCACGTTTTGACCAAACCGCTGAAAGGCAGGCTGAACTAGCAGTTACATCGATGTTGCTGAAACGTGTACCTATTCTTATGTCTATAAGACCGTCCAAATGGCTTACATGTCCTAGGTCCTTACATGTGTCATTTCTCTTTATGTGAGCACATACCTTACCGAATACTGAGCATGTGCAATCTTTTGTGCAATAAAATGTGTCACAAGAATGTCTTTCAAGTTCAAATACTCCGGAAGAATGATCGTGATTTTTAGAAATTACAACAACAGTTGACTTAGCAGCATCACTTATTAAACCTGCTTTATTTACCGCCCGTACAGACAGAATTACCTTCCCAATCGTTGTCAAAGAGCGTTTTAAATCTATTGCTATTGATTGTTCATCGAGTTGAGTAGCAGTATGGTTTACATATATTAATCCTTCACTCAGTTCTGAGCCACTGTAATCAGTACCAACAGACAATATGTAGCTAGACACATTCGATTCAATATCTGAGAAACCATACCATGTTAAAGAAATACGTGTAAGAGTGGTGCCGTTCGACGATACAGATTTCCAGGTTAATGGTGGTTTAAATCCGCCGGTAAGAGGAGGACTGTCGTCTATTAATATATTTGAACTTTGCACTGAGGTACATAATTCGGCCGCATTACAAGCGGTTATTACGGCAAAATAAGTATCACCACTCGCCAGCCAGGATGTTGGACGAAGTTGAAGCAACAACGAATTGGCACTTGGAGAAATTTCGAATTGTTCTACTGGCGTATGCCCATCATGATGCGTTTTCAAGGTCAAATACTGCTTGGCAATGTAACTCTCATTGTCTGTAAATTCCCATTTCAGGTCAATAATTGACGGATCTATTTGAATCTCAGATTTAAAATATTTGTCTTTAGATTCAAAATTGAAAACGGGTTTCATTATAACTATTGGTGCCGTTTCATCAACCACAAAGCTATCTGAGGACACATCGACATACAACCCAACCTTGTTGAATGCCCTGACAGAAACATACATTGCTATTCCTGAATAAAGATTAAGATTAGTTTTTGTCATGGATGCGGATAAAAGGAAGTTCGAATAAGGCATTATATCGCAACTGTTCGCTTTTGTTCCAATACAAACTTCAAAATGATCTATATCTGACTGAGGATCTTCAAATCCAATCCACTGTGCCTGCAACGATGTTCTAGCAAGAAAAAGAAAATAATAAATGTATAAACTTACCAAAAGCATGATGATGCAGTGTTTCAAAGATGTATAGTTATTTGTAATAAAGAATAATGCTTCCAATAACGCTAAATTGTTCCAAAGACGTGACATCATGTTCATTTACCGAAGCTCGAGTGATTTTTTTTTTCATTTTCTGATCAAAATAATTTATGTGCTGTTTTGGAAATTCTCCATTAAATTAATTACACTAAGAACAGAAAATAGTATCCGAGACATAGATGTTTGTCCCAATGTGAATATAGAAATAAAAAAAACCTGGAAAATGTTTCAGAATCATTCACATGATTATAAATTTGATTGGAGATGTTCATCTTGTTAACTACCATGAAATAATCAATTAACATAAGAAATTGACTAGAAACAACCTTATATAGCAAGTTTTACAATCAGTATTGTAAGTAAACTGCACTTATTTTATATTACGAAGTGTAAAGAGTCATGGAAACAGAATTTAACTATGGAAAATTCCTGGTACATTGTTGTATTTGTAAATGAAACTATATGGTTCCAAAGATTTTACTTTGCTTCTGGATTATGATTCGGACATGGATTAGTATGTTTGTTTTTGATGACTCACTTTTGGGGCAAATATTTTGAATGCTTGCCCGTCATACCAACATGAACTAGTCCCGGGATAGGAGGTGAATTGTCAACAATTATACCATTTGATGATTCCTTCTTACAGAGTTTGGCTCCATTACAAGCTTCCATTGTGATGTAATATCTTGTACCTGGCTGAAAATGATGATGCCAGGTCATTTCTGCAATATATAAAACTTAAGTTATCAGAGCTTATATTTTATATATGACATATAATTCAACATTCAACATTTTCCCACTGACAATCGACATTTTACGAAAACATGCATTAATATGCAAAATTGATTGAAAATTGAGAATATCGCTAGACAGGAGGTACTTACATTTCCGGAGCACCCGACTTCATCTCACATGTTTAACTTAATTTGCCAGTTTCTAAAGTTTTAACTTCGGTTTTGGGATTGTTATTTGTTCATTGATTGGCGTGTTAGTGTTTGATTAGGCTTCCTCTAGGAAAGATACAGTAAAACCTTAGTATAACTTCTCCTGTGTCTTCTGTATATCGCTCTTAAGATTTATCACCAAAGCCCTTTTAAACGTCAAAATTCGACTAAACATATGATGTCATAAGGGTTTGGTGGATCTTGAATCTACACACTTTCCATACTGCGTCTTCTTAATTCGAAATGTTTTTACCTAAGCAGTAATCTCAATATTTATTTATATAATAAATGTTGTATTTTGTAAAATTATTTATTACTTTTTGCGGTTTTCATTTAGTAAATAATGTTGAATCTTCAATTTAATTCTCCATTTGAACATTCGATACTTTGTATGGTTTCGCTACCTTGTTGTAGTCCAACATTGACCATTTGTAAAACATCTGACTTCATAGGTTCTGTTCCAAGACCAACTCGATAATGACTGATACGTGAATGTGGGTCATGGAATGCATGCCAGTGACACATGATGGTGGTCGTATTAAGTTGGTAGTTCTTGTTCACCTGTGTAAAGACGTAAATGATTCTTTTTCAACATCTATATTATATTATATTAGTTATTATATAACAATTCCCTTCTTCAGCAATGCAGTTGCTTTCGTTAGCGAAAATTTCTTTATTTCCCAGGAAAATCCACACGTGGACACATTTATTTACATATTTACATACATGTTAATCAATTATGGTCTTTACCCGTTCACGTAATGTTTTATAGATATGAATGAACAGGCATTAACATGCATTTATAATTTATTTTAAACAAAACATTAACATATATTTTGAGATCTTTGATATTAATGATCAGCTAAACAAATGTTAAAATATTGAATATCAACCTCTGAACACTTTAATAATGAAAAAATAACTTAAAAGTTACTTATTGATGTCAGGATTGTATGCTCTTTATTTGCAGCAGTCCTCATCAATAGTAGTGCTAGGACTACTGATGAGGAATTGTATTCCGAAACGACCATCTAGTGCTACTAAATTAAAACGGATTTTAAAATAATAATTAGTATGTGCGTCCTTGGTTGAAAAATAGTTCAATGGTTTTCACTCTCAGACCATTTTGATATTACTTGTACTTGTATATCCAGTGATGTCATTAATAACGAGTTCATTAATCAATTATATTATGTATTTATGTTTATCCGTTTGGTGTTTCATTCACTTGTTTTTGGCAAGTACACGACTTTGATTTCATCAGTTTAATAATTTGTCTGCCAATGTTATTTAAAAGGAAGTTCTTACCCTTCCGGAACATCCGGCGTCACTTCCCTAGTGGAAGTTCACGTGTTTCACTTAAATTGCCAATTTTAAAGTTCTACTTTGCTTCGAGGTTGTGATTTGGACATGGATTGGTATGTTTGTCTTCGATAAATAAAAATATTAAATTACCTTTTGGTTGGTTGTGCCTTGGTATATTTTACCAGTGACTGGTGGAGAATCATCTAAGACAAAAGGTTTAGAGGCTATTGTTGTTGTCAATCCTGCTCCGTTGTATACCTATAAGAAATATGTTTTTGTTCATTGATACGTATAATGTACATATTTTCATTGCAAAATATCAAGAAAATTAACAAGCTAAACATTTTGTCTATGGCTCAATGTATTTATGGCCTAACTTCCCCGGTGGAAGTTCATGTGTCTTACCTGACTTGTCAGTTCCAACGTTTTTACTTTGCTTCTGGATTGTGATTCGGATATAAATAAGTATGTTTGTTTTTTATTACTAGTTGTTTAGGGGTTTTGCAGGCCAAGGCGTAATAGGTTAATGGTCATCATTACAATATTGTTGACTGCATTTTCTATACATGACTTTTTTGCCATTACATCTGGTGACAATCAAACGTTTCTAAATCAGTAATCTTAAAAGTTTCTTATCGGGTTTGACTTTACCAAGTTCAAGTATTTAACTATGCATTAACACATTTATTCGTAATATGCTTTGTTTGTTTCAAAGTTTATATTTGTTCAAAATTTATTTTGGATCTATTTTTCATTGATTTTGCGATTTTGATTAGAACATGGTACGATGAATGAATCAAAATCTTAATGATCTGCGACATAAGCATTAGCTAAGTTATTCTTACCTGTAAAATTGCATAAGACGGACGCCCATCATGGATGCGGGTATCGCCTTCAATATTTGCATATCCCTGAGAATAGTTTTTGAAAGGAATAACATCTGAGATATAAGGTTTAGTTCCTATACCTAATTGAAACGTCGCTATTCCACTTTCGTCGTCATGGAAACCCATCCAGTTGATGTTGATGTTTCTAGTAGAAAAATATTGTTCATGACTGCTTAAACCCCCAACATGAATCATTCCTGACACTGGTGGAGTGTCATCGAAGAAAACGCCATTCGAGACAGCAATAGTTGAAAGACCAACGTAGTCAATGGCTGAAACATAATATATTCCCTTTTTTACTCAAATAAACATGACTTGGTGTTTGCTCATGATCTGTTTCTGCTCATGTCCGTTGTTTTATAAAATTTTAAATAACAGACAAGACAAACGAATAGTTTGAATAGTTTGACCATTGATTGAAAACTTAATCATCGAACATTAATTAAAAAACAAATACATGCATTGGCAAATAATCGGGACACCAATAAGAAAATTAAAAAATTCAAACTTATTCATGATCCCAATAAACACGTTTGTTTAAAATCTACATTTCCACCCATTACCTTGATTAGTACCATATTACTGAATGCGTATAATCACGCCAGTTTACGCTTTATTTGGTGCAACTACCTTAATATTAAAATAGACTCGTTTTGCAGGTCCCATCCGAACGTTTGGAGACCTCAATAAATTTAGTTTATAGCTAGAAACAAGGTTGTCAATTGTAGCCTTTTGACATAATAATACATTTCAGATACCAAACGCGCTGTCCCATTTGGAAAAATGTTGTAAAATATATATAAAATTTTCATTCTTTGTCAAATGATTTCACGTAACATCTTTTTTGAGAATATATGGAAGTTACACCAAAAATAAATATTTTCATATACGTTCATCAAAAACAGATTTTGCACATTTCTAAATACTTTAGTAATTCCATCACAGTGTGGACTGAATCTTATTAAACGGCATGTTATTCTGCAAAAGTGTCTTTTATACATGGAACTCAGTTTTTATAGTTTTTTCATTGTTTTTATCATTTGGTTAATATATATAAAAATATGTATTCTTTTATATTCGTTTTACCACTCGCAGTTCATGTGAACTAAAATTGAAACTTTTATAAATTATGTCATTTGAAGGACACACTATATAGTAGATAAAATAGTCTTTTGACAAATATAAGTTAACAATTTGCAAAACCTATATAAAGGGTCTCCAAACTTTTAGGTATACTTTGCCATCAGGTCATGAACGACATATATCGGACCATTGACTATTTTACTTAAATGATAATAATCGTTGTGTTTGTTTTGTTGATTTAAAAGTACACGGATATTACAATCGAAAAGTGTCAGCATAGCAGGATTTCTTCTTAATACCTTTGATTGATACGTAATATGTAAGTCCACCAGTGAGATTTAAATTCCCCAGTATCGTGCTGGACGAGTAAATTGAATTTGTAAATGGTATGATATCTCTCCCGTTTGGGTATGTACCTACAAAGATAAAATATTTATTGATTTGTTTAATAAATTTTGTACTTTAAGACACTTAAAATTCGAAAATATTTTGATAATGTTAAAACTAACAGATAAGAACCAGGATGTTTCCATTTATAAACAAATGATTCCATTGGTTTAAACTTGACCAACCAATAAAGGGATGTCTGTACAAACCTAATTGAATTTTTAGTAATGCGTATAAAAGGTCAACTATGACAAAATAAAGTTCAAACACCAATACACTGTGTACTATTTCCTAAACTTCCTGCTAGTAAAAATTTGAAAATCCTAAATATTTCAGGTATACTCCCACATGCAACGTATTTCTTTTGCTAAATTTGGTTAAATATATGTTGGTCTTTTTATATGTGTTTATCAAATTTGGTCACACTGATCAGGAATTGTATTCCGATACGGACGTCTAGTGCTGCAAAATGAACACTGGAATAATATGTAACTTATAAAAGGTCACAGAAAAACATCAAACCTCTTACCTAAGGCATATTGGTATTCTTTAATCCCATTCCCATATCCGAAATCAGAATATAATTTAGAATCTGAAAATCCTATCCATGAAACAGCCATTTCTTTTCTGTTCATAATATATCCATTTTTGTTGGTAATCATGACCTTTCCTGCAACGGGTCTAGAATTGTCTATTATAGTGCCATCACTGCAAGCTTTGAAATCATCTTGGCTTTCCTCTTTTGAAGAATTAATTGTTGATAATGCACATATATAATAAACACGGTCTTCAATCAAAGGGCTTTTGAACTTGATAAAACCTCCCTTAGTGGTGTCGGTACTAATGCAATCTGAATCGTCGTAACAAGTTTTTGGCACCCGGGGGGTTGTCATCAGGAACCAGGTAGTATTCACATCGCCTCTTCCAACGACTATTGCTCCAAGCGTTATTGTTGGCTTTGCATAGTCTAATTCATTAGTATGCAGAGTAGAGAGTTCATCCCCAATATACAAACTTTTTAATGATGGCAATAACTTCTGGACAACAGGCGAAGTCATGTCAACGTCATAAACAATATTTGTATCGAATTCATTAGGATGAGACACAGATTCAACTTCTTTACAACCAATTTTCGATTGACCAGATACAACAAACTCTTGGATGCACACAAACAACTTTGAATGCATATTTACAGGAAGTTGTATGCATGTTTTAACCTTCAAATAAAGAGAAGATATATATTCGTATAACATATCAATTATTGTATACAATCAAAAACATACTAATCAATGTCCGAATCAATATCCAGAAGCTAAGTTAAAACTTTGGAACTGACAAGTCAGGTAAGACACGTAAACTTCAACAGGGAAGTGAGACAGGGTGCTCCGGAAGGTTAAGCACCTGCTATTTAGCTAGCTACACCCACCACGTGTGTAATCAAATTCTGTGAAAGGTACATATAACTTTGCCAATATTAGTACAATTTATGAGTCTAACAAAACATGATAAATTTTGCAAAATCTTTCTTTGTGAAATTTCGTTCTTCGCACACTCCGAATTCCTCCACTACCTTTAAAATGACCCCTTCAATATAAATGAAACAGTCTTGACTGTAGCCTAAAATTCCGTTGTTTAACTTAACAAACCACAAACCTCTAACAGTAATTGGAAATAATTAGAAAACCGGGAAAAGGTTTATTTCATATCGATAGCTTAAATCTATGAAAGCCGTACTCGTGAAATAATTAGCGAATTTGAAAATGAGGTTACCAAGCATTAAATATTTCCTTACCTTTTCAGTCTTTAAAAGGGCAATATATTTACCCAATCAAAACTGAATAGTGCAACAAATTGGGTAGTTCCAGTTTAGTTACCCCTTAGGCCATGAACCTGATCTGCATTTTTTCATTGCTATAAATACATTGGTCAATGCGTCTTGTGCAGTTTTTTCATATAAAAGTGTTTTATTTTGTTTTTGTTAAATCTTTCAAGACAGGCATACATACCGAATGATTCTCTTGATACTTGACTGGATGGTAAATAAACATGTCACTAAGATTATTTCGAGCAGAGTTATCTTTAAAAATTCCCCATCTGTAAAAAATTGGATCGGCATTTCCAGTCTTCCATTGTAGTTCAAGTTCAGTGCAATCAATTTTGTTTTCTAAAGTAGATTTGATTATTTCTGGACCCGATGAAGCGGATTCTACAACAAAACCATTACTCTGTCTAGGGTATAGACAATCCTTGTCAAAACATATCTGTACCAGAAAATGGTAGATACCTAAAGCATATATAGCATCAAAATGGTGGAAACGTTTTGCGCCATCCACAACTGCCGAATGTATTTCCTTGTCACAATTCGAAGGTTGACTGGTTTCATTTTGACATCTCTTTACCAATGTGACGTTAACATGAGAAGGAACGATTGAAATTTCATCAGGCACATGCCAGCTTACACCAACTTGAGAACCCTTTGCTAAGAAAGACATTTCGGTTTCACATGCGGATATCAAAATAGTGTTTGGAATCGCCGTTACGTTCTTAGGTTTAATGACAAAAAGAGGTTTGTTGACAAGTGGAATAAAACCAGTTCCGTTGCGTGTCATCCAAATAGACCGGGATACTTTATCTCCAAGTTTGAATAAAGACTCATTGCTATGAATCACAAGACGACCATTCCAGTCATCTGGAAACAGGAGTGTATAATGTTTACCAATATGCAATTCTTTATCCGAGCAAAACGTAAGCTCATGTGTACTTATGTTAATAAATTTTGATACTTCATCTACTAATACATCCCCATTACACCCTATGCCATCATAAACTTGAACTGTGTTTGATACATTTTGTTTGTCAAATATGAAAAACCCGTCTGATGTAGCATTTGCCGTTCCACCGGAGCAACTGGCTATCACTGTTGTAAAATATTGTCGACCGGAAGTAAGAGAGGAATCGTGTTCACAATAACTTCCTGTGCCCTTGAAAGATTTAAATTTTATTACATCATCTGTACCAGGATGAAGTCCTACTCCAATTGAAAATTCAATTCCCATATGGTGCCAGAATCCATCCCAAGAGGCACAGTAAACATACGATAGGAAACTAACATCGATATCATTGGTGGAATCTTCCGCAATAATGTCTATGACATATCCATTCCCAGGTGGAAACATGGAGGGAATTAAGAATTTGTCGCTGTCAACAGAACAAAAATGACCGGCATAGTTATAAGCATGGATTCTGAAAAAGAATGAGAGCCCATCCTCGGTGTTGTGTTGTTGTAATTTCTGAATTGGATATTTGATACATCCTCCGGAAACACCAGCACAGTGTGTCGATTCATAAATATTCCATTCAAAGAAAGGTGTCAATATGTCATGTTGATTCCCTGAAATAACGTTGAAAATATAAATTGTATTCTAAAACATTTAGTATAGTATAGTATAGTATAGTATAGTATAGTATAGTATAGTATAGTATAGTATAGTATAGTATAGTATAGTATAGTATAGTATAGTATAGTATAGTATAGTATGTTTTGGTGATTTGTTTTGCATATGTGCTGGGTTTTTAACTACTTTAGAAATAAGTTAAAAAGAAACAATATAAAGTGGGAGAAAAGTACTTATAATTCCAACAAGGTAGTAACTAAACCGTGCAACCCACCGACAAGTTCTGAGAATACAGTACAAAGAAGTCCCTTTAAATAAAAGTTTAAATTTGAGTTTTATACATAGTGTCGAATTCGTACTCACCAATCTGAAACATAATACTTCCGATTTGTTCTTTTTGTTCAAAATCGAAAAAAGTTTCATTGTCCCATTTTAATAGAATAACATCCTCTTTAACTGTAACTGGCAATGATGATGGACAATTTGGAGGGGTTTCATCTATCAATATCGGACCATACGGTAAAATGGTTTCTAAACCAGCTTTGTTGGCCACTTTCAGAAAGCAATATATCTCTGATCCACTGCTAAGACCCGTATGTTGCTTCTTGTAAGACGTAGTGTGTTTAGAGGGTGTATAGCTTATAATGTCTGCTGAAAATGGCGATGACCCAAAACCCACCATTACTTCATCTATTTGGCTTTCGTCCATTATATCCCACTTTAGATGTACAGTGTCGGTTGGCAGATAAATTGTACTTCCATTGAAATCTAACATCCTACTGCACAAAAATTCAGAAATCGAAAGGTCTGGGTTTGTTTTATTGTATGCAATAGCTTCAGTCATTGCATCAATTATAGGATTTAAGGTTGTTTTATTACAGCGAGATTCGCAAACTGTCGTTTGAATTAACTGTACTTTATTCACATTATTCTGAATGAACCATGCCATTCCGTCTGAACACCCGATACTATCGGCTATATGGGCGTTTTGAAGTGTAACGTTAGCAATTACTGGTTGACTTAAGTCGCGTGAAATGCCATCAGAGCACACGACCTTGGACGATTCCATTGCATTGTTATATGCCATTACAGATACAACATGTTTCCCCTCTCTTTCCAATGGTACAGTCACAGCAGTGTTTTTACTTTTAACAAATAAAACATCATCACTTTGATTCTTCATCTCAATAACTGAGAGACAATGGTTAGAAACTCCGATAATATAATGATTAATTCCACTTTCGTGGTCAATAAATCCGTGCCAATGCACTGTGGTGAAATCTTGATCAGTATAGTCTATATCCGGACCGTCGACAGGACCTTCAAACACAGTGCCAGTTTCGGGTGGAGAATCGTCAACAAGTATATCCAAATGTTCAACAGAAGTTAAGTTAGCATTGTTTGTGACTGTTATGGTGAAGAAATATTGCCTATTGTGATCTCCAATATTTGTATTCTTTTGTACCAGGCTGTTCAGGGAAACGTTGTAGTTTAAGGTTTCACAAACACCGACAGATGGACAATAACATAACGATTCATTTTTACATGAATTCTGAAAAAGATATATTGAAGCATGTGTGATATAGATGTGGCTAATATAAATTGTTACAAAACATTAAATAACAAAAACAAATGAGAAAACACAAATACTAATTATAACTGATATTTGGTGCTATTACAAAAGTGCCCCCCGTACGAACCACAACAGAGGAATCCATGTTTTTCGTTTTTTAAAAGACGTGTGATGGTGACCAAATGGTCTAACGAATAATCAGATATCGCAATAACATCAAAACAGAATGAATTTCATATTAGGATAAACACGAAAAGTTTTCACTTACCCCTGCCTTTAGTTTGTTTGGCGCCATTTTGCCATTACCGATATCTCTAGCACCTCCCACTGTTCCGAGTGCCCATTCAACGGTTGCAATTCCACTGTGGCTGTCAAATGCATCAAATGTGAGAATCATAGATGAAAGATCCTTTGATCCGTGAACAAACAATTGTCTGTGATCACCTTTTACAAGCCATATATTCTCAATATCTGGTACTGAGGAATCAATATGAACAGTTGTATTATCGTCAAAGGTATTATTCATTATATCAATTGCTTGAAGGTATAAAACATATGTTTCTCCGTCACTCGAGTTTGGTGCCAGACATATAGATTGTTTTGTGAAATCTGGTACATTAGAAAACGGATCATCATGAGGAAAAGTTCCTTCTTTTTGAAAAGCATATTTAAAATTGATTAAACCGTCTACATTAGTTGTCCCAGAGACAGGAAGTTCTCCTCGAGTTTGCTCATAAATGCCTTTGATACCATAATTATCATCCCTGGCGATCGGACGAAGGAAATTGTTTGATTGATAGAAGTCGTTGTAGTATTTATTTTTCCAAGAAAAGCATATTGTCCCAAGATTAGTTTGCCATATATGATCATTATCTACTAAGGATGCTGTTGTGACTTTAATGTTTTCAGAACTTCTTGTGGAAATATTCGAGTTGTGATCATAAAGAACAAATCTTCTTGCAAACCTAGAACTATCAGCGAAGTCCTTTACTGCTAGTTGTATTGCATACATAGCTGGATGACTTGTGTCGGGTAGAGTTATATCTAAATGATTTGTTGATGAATTGAGAGGATATTTTCCTACAATAGCCAAGCTGTCAGCATAAATGGTAGAATGGTTTTTCTCATTAACTTCCAACAGTGATATTTCATATGTTTCAATACCCGATGACCTATCAGAACTTGCTCCTCTTGGAACTGGATCAGTCCACCCGGAAAATGAAACTGAAATCCTTCTCTTATTTGTGATTCGCTTACTAAGGATCAACGGGTCGTAGGTACATTTATTTGTGCTGAGACAGTGAACGGGTTTAGCGCCATCATATATATAGCATAATAAACGGTCATTCTCTGTTTCTTCATAATAATGATTTGAATGATGTCCCAGATTATTCGATACCAAAATGCCGCCAGCCTTTGCATGAAACCGAAGGCATAACCTAAAATGAAGCCAATTTAAATGATTAAATGCAAATTTTGTCTTTCCTAAATATCTTAATCGCAATCACAAACAATACGAGTACTTTGCCGTCCAAAGAATATCGAATGATGCTCAGCCAATAAATAAGAAAATAGGCTACACACGTAGCGTGTGTAGCTAGCTAAACAGGAGGTGCTTACCCTTCCGGAGCACCCGGCCGCACTTCCCCGGTGGAAGTTAACGTGTCTAACCTAACTTGTCAGTTCCCAAATTTTTATTTTGTTGCTGGATTGTGATTCGGACATGGATTAATTAGTATGTTTGTTTTTGATTAGAACTGGTTTTTGCACCATCTCTCAAAAAAGCGATTCTCTAATTTCAAGAACACTTTAACAATATGATCTGCCTTGGATCTATAGGCCGAGGCGGCAGGGAACAAGACAACCTTGACTTACGCTAGTTAACCTTAAATGAGTGATTATTATATTGTTGATTAGTATGCAAGTATCCAAAATTACCATGGATATATTTTGATGTCCAATAGTTCCGTGCTCCTATCATTTGTAATTTGTATATAACATGTGGTTGGTGTAGCTAGCTAGACAGGATGTGTTACCCTTCTAGACCCCACTTCCCTGGTATGCTAAATTGCTAGCTCTGAAAGTTTTTACTTTGCTTTTGGGATTTTAATTAGGACATGGATTGGAATGTTTGGTTATCATATGAGTAAACTGGAGCACATTGACATATAATTTTCGGTGAGGTTACTAAAGTATGAATGAATATTTTACAAACTTTAAATTATCAGGTTAGAAAAAACATACTTTTCTCCATCCGAGAGTGGTGCCATATTCCCAGTAGATAATTGCATATTATCGGCTTCAAAAACTGCTTCTATACGTCCTGGTTTAAGATCTGATTTCGTTATTTGGTTTTGATTTTCTGAATTTTAAAAAAAACGTGTACATATGTATGATAATTGACAAAGTAATTTCAGTTTTACTAGTGAGAAAATTCGAATACAGTAACAAAATGAAGTTTTTTAGCTTGGTTACATCCTATGAACGGATGAACGGAGTAATAATTCAAAATATCACTCTCTTTACAAACATTTTTCCCAGACTGCCGTTATTTTTTGGTGAACAGTTAAAGTGTAAATAGTTCTGTAATAGCGTATGAAACGTAATAATGCGCAAATTCCAACAAATAGTTCCCATTGCTATTTTTATTCGATGTCTGCTCCATCTGGTATTGTTTGAAATTATCAAAAAGAACAATGGCATAATTAAAATATAAGAATTGACGTTAATTTAAATCGTTAACGGTGTTACTTGTTAAAACAGGCTGAGGCAAATCAACCATAGCACTGTGGTCAAGGCTGTACACGAGAATTATATTACCAATTGCTATGGATATCTCGTGATTTTCTTGATTGGAATGAAAATCCTGACGCAAGTAATTGAAATGTTTCAGCGACATACTCAAAATAGAAAGGCTACAGCATTTTTTACGAAAGAAATCAGAATTTGTTTGAGGTCAGACTACATAAATGCAATTTTCCCTTGGATAACCGTATATCTTCTTTAGAACTATACTTTCTCTTGTACAACCTCAATCACAGTGCAAAAAGCGCTTCGCCTTTAAGAAAATAATAACTCCCATTGAAACCCGTACATCTTCTTCTTCAAAAAAAATTCTCCATGTACAGCCTTAATTACGGTGCATAAAGCGCTTCGGCAATTAGAAAATAATAACTCTCTTGGATAAGCCTATATCTTGTTTATGACAAAAATTCCCCTATGTACAACCTTATTCACAGTGCATAAAGCGCCATTTAGAAAATAATAACTCAATCACATACTTGCTATATCTATTTTAACAATCTGTACATCTCCACCAGTTACACCAAACACATAACTTTCCACGAAGTCAGGCTGTTTGTTTCTAAACCCATTATCAATTATCACTGTGAAGTCATACGCCAGAGATGTCTTAAAATGATGAATTTGAAAATTTCCAAAAAAATCCTGTTGATTTTTACATTCTGTTGTCCCTTTGAATGGTGATTGGCGAGCATCCTTTCCTGCAGACACTGCTTCCATAAAACATTTGGTGATTTTTGGTTTCTGTGTTGCTATAGATAAAAAACAATAAAGATATACCATACATCGCATTCGAGTTATTAAATGTATATAGAATTGTAATCTAAAAAAAAGATACGATTGATTCTTCAAAGTTTGCTTCATATTTAGATATATACCTAAAATATGACGCCCACGAACGGTTATATTTGAAGCTCAATGACCTACATAACTTCCGTTTTTCTTTTCTATGCAGTAATATGCCAGCTTTTTCTGCTAATGGTGTATTTGTTTGATGTCTCTGTGTCCAGTTTTTGCTTTGCTTGACTGTAGTTTGGACATAGACTGGTATGTTTATTTTTGATTAATCAACTGTGCATTTTCCAATACAACGATAAACAATAATGCAGAAAAAACCTCGTTGAAATACTCTTGGATCATTTTTTCACCTCGCTTATCATCAAAATATTTTGAAGTCCAAACATTTTTTTCTTGTATATATTTTTACAAGTCTCCCTCTATTTTTCAAACCATTTCAAAATGTCCACAAATATATTTTTCTTGTATGTGTTTCTTTGCAAGTTTTCCATAATGTTCACTTAACACCTTTATATTGCCAAAAATATTTGCATATCCAGGGGCAGGCGCTGAGATTATTTGTGTTGTTTTTATATAGATTAGAATTATAGAACTATACATCATAGCTGACATCAGATAGCAAAGGGCATGCAATGCATTAAAATATAAACATTCAGAGTAGTCGAAAATAAATTGTATATTCTTACGCTGACAAAGTGCTTTGGTGCTGTCATATTGCCTGATGAAACCTGGGGCACATATACAACTTGTATCAAATTCCTCTGGACATTTACCTGGCCAACACCACCTGTTGTCATACGAGCATTTTCCTAAAACAGAGATCTTAAAAATGCACATCTTCAGTTGAAATAAACATTTGTTCAAATAATAACTTTTGGAAATTTTCTTAAACAAATTACAAACAAAATACATCTAAATTAAATAAAACATTTTAATAGAATTTTAAATAAAAAGTGATCATAAAAAACGATTTCAACCTAAAACTACAAATTTTGATTTTCAGACTGTGTGTGTGTGTGTTATATTTAAAATCATGTTGCCATTTTTGATGTGCATGAAATGAGTAATTCTATATTTGATCATAAACATAAAAACTAAATGAAATAACTTTTTTTTTAAATGTTTATTCCAGATTTCATAGGTACAGGTTTATCTTTGACAAAGCAAAACTAATTTGATGTCAACTCAGCTATCAATATCTCAACCAGAGCTTGTTCATACCAATATTGATCGTATATATATATATAATCTTACATGAAAGAAAAGATTGCCCAGCAGGTTGGTAAAAACTTGGGGAACGTTTTCTTGTTTGCTTAAGACAAGAAAATGCATTTTGCTGACATGATCAAAAGTAAACTAATTTAAACCTACCCACCAATTTTTCTCAATTTTTTAATGGAGTTAAGTTGAGTAATGGCGTATTATAACGTCCAAGTATTACTCAACTCAATTGAAAAATTGAAAAAATAAGCGAAGTATCTCAAACAGTGTGTGTGTGTGTTATTATGTTGTCATTTTAGTGTGCATTAAATGAGTAATTTCAGATTTTAACTAAACATAAAAACTAAAAACTAAATGAAATAACTTTTTTAAATTTTTTATTCTGGATCTCATAGGTACAAGTTTATCTTTGACAAAATAAATCTAATTTGATGTACACTCGACTTTTGATATATCAATCAGAGCTTATTCATGTCAATATTGATTGTATATATAACCTTAAATGAAAGAAAAAGATTTCTCAGCAGGTTGGTAAAATCTTGGGGAACGTTTCCATGTTTGCTTAAGACAACAAAATGCATTTACCTGTCATGATCAAAAAATACATTAACTAATTTAAACCTGCATTACACGATAAACTTTATCCTACAAAACAAATAATTTTGATAACATTATGTCTTCTATATTACATCAAGCATTAATAAGAAAAGGAGATAAGATAATTGTCTCGACTTACGCAAACATTTGGTGTTGCTGTCAGCAAGTTTATATAGGGTATTGTCTTTACATCCGTCACATGTAACGCTGTGTCGATTAAAACATGATGTAGTTAAACAATTCTTGATAGACGGGCATGCTATAAGAAAATAGATAAATAACCAAATACAAGCATGCTAATTACATATAACACCAGTGTTAATTTAACAGCACTAGACGGCCTTTTCGGAATACTATACCTCATTAGTAGTGCTTCGGCCAAAATTGTGGAACCAATTTTTTAAGGAATAAATCATGTCCAAATTACACTTCCAAAGCAAAGCAAAAACGCATGAAACTGACAAATTAGGTAAAACACGTGAACGTCCACCAAGGAAGTGAGGCCGGGTGCTCCGGTAGGGTAAGCACCTCCTGTTTAGTTAGCTATCTAGTTGATTAACAAACAACTTACTTTTTTACAACGGCACATCTAACCAACATAACATTCATGTAATAGAGTGAAGAATTGGTGTTTTACGCCAAAGTAAGATCAATTCATTAATTAATTGTTGACTACTTGTATCAAGATGTTACAAGCTATAGTCGAAATTAGAGAATTTGAACCTTTTCAGTGTGTGCTTAACGGTTGAAAGCTTCTTCCAAAGGACATGCCACTATTGTTTTCAAAAGCTAAGTGATCAGTTTTAAGAATTGCTCCAGGCAAGAAGTATGCTGGTCGAACAGACCTAAAGACAGGCGAACACCGAAACTTAAAATTTAAAAAAAAACTCCGGGGAAAGGGACCTTGTGTTCACTTTTTTGCTTAGATCTACTACCACTTAAATTTATATATTAATATTGTAAACGTATTTATTTTCGTGGTGTACTAATTTCCGCTTATTTTGCGGTCATTTGTTTTACGCGAAAATAATACAATGCGAAAATTATATTATATTATGTTATAGACCATATTTAAAAAACGCGAAAATTTAACTACGCGGATATGTCTAAATATCCTTTACCGCGAAAATAAATACACGCGAAATTAAATTCATTTACAGTAGTCATATCAGTGTATAGGTAAACATTTTTGAAAAATCTTTAAATTATGCATTTTAAAATAAAGTTTACTAATTGATGATGAATAGATTATTTTAGTACATTATGACAAGAGTTGTATAAGGTATGAGGATTTTTGAAAATTGGACGAATAATGTTTAAGTCTTATACAATACTTACGGTCACAGCTGTAGTCCACCATCAGATATTTATAAACATGGGCACATGGGTCACCACCGTAATCAGCATTATTCGCCCCCAGATTACAATATGGCCTGTCACTACATCTGGAAGATACTCCATTGTACGCATTGTTGGAATATCCACAACGTGGTGTAGACCCACTGTTTTCTCCTGGACAGGTCCATGTATCGCGACGTCCATAAATGGCACTGGTCACACGTATTAATTCTTTACCATTTCTGCATTGTATCTGGCCACTTTTTCTTTCACATATGATTTTACCTTAAACAATAAAAGCAATATAACATTGGAAAAAGCTTAAACAGAAAAAGAAAAATTTACAACAAAAAGCTACACTGACTAGAGCCTTCACTTAAGCAAAACATTTGTTTTATTATCGTAGAAAGGTTTTTAAAGTATAACAATATATATAACATGCGATCGGACAACTATGGAATGAATATTTTCCATAGTTGCGCCACCTCAAGGAGACTTCTAATGGAGAAAATTATAATGTAACATTAAAGTACCTTTCTTAAATAAAAAATTTTACAAAATATTTTAAACCATTTAATGCAGTGTAATTGAGAATTTATTTATCAAATATAGATTCTGAATTTGGGAATAATGTTAGTCTTAAAGAAGAAGATTCAGAAAAGACATCTCTCTTTGTACATATTGGTAATATATCTCATTAAATTTGGGGCACTTTTGATTTTCTCGCATTTTTAAGTTCCCATGACAACGGCCGCCATTTTGAAATGCATGGCACTTCTTTAGATGGGAATCAACCGTCGTGTGAAGTTTGATTAAGATAGAACCAACGGTCTTTGAAAAATTGGTTGGAAAAAATCGTGGCAGGAAGAAGAATAAGAAGATGATGAAGAGGAATAATAATAAGAAAGAAGAAAAAGAAAAAAGGAGAAGATGAAGAGGAATAATAATAGGAAGAAGAAGAAAAAGAAGAAACGGTGCAAAAACAATGAGTTGCCAAACTTTGTTTAGGCGTTTTAATACTAGTAACATACATGAGTAAATATATCCAAATAGAAGAACATATGATATAATTTAACCCAGAGGATGACTCTCATTAATTATTTTGATGAAATAGTTAATAACAGACATTTTTTAAGGAAAGGGCTTATATAGGCAATGCCTGCTGTCCAATCCTTTTCAAAATCTTTGAATAAATATTGTTTAAATAAAAACATAAAAAAGATAATTTTTTATGAAAATTAAAGTTTATATTATTTGGCTTAACTCTACATGTACAAGGTATAAACAGTTCTCTAAATGTAAAAAATGACTACAGTTTAAAATACATGTATAATGAAAATCATCACCAAACCAATTTTATCATTACATAAATTACATTTATATTTCCTTATGTTTTGACACCTTCCAGTTTCTATTGGCAGTCTATGGTTTGAACACTAGAACTTATTAAAATATTTTTTTAATTAATACATGTTGTTAAATAATCTTGCAATTTAAATTCATGATTAGCAAACGTAGTGTATGAAATAACCTTTTGATGAGGCGTTACAATAACAACCCAAACAAAGTTTTCTGTAACAAGGCATACAATTTAATTTTTGGGAAATTTAGAAAATAGATGTTTAAAATATATACTTACGATATGCATTTACAGGTATAAAACACAGGAACAGACAAATTATTACACCTGTAGGACCATCCATTATGAGATCACATGTTGGAATAAATCTAGATAGATATGGCTTAATCTTTTAATGTTTTCATACGAATTTAAATCTTAAGATTATCGGCAGCGGCTTGTGATGACCCAATCGCGATGATTTTAAAACAAGGTAAAGTATATGTATTTTCATTTAAATAAAGAAATGAAATGTACTTTTGAGTTTTTAACTCTCTTGAGCCAAAGACTCAGTTGAGCTATTGCAATCTATCACCGTCCGTTATGGTCCGTCGTGTGCTGTGCGTCGTCCGTCGTGCGTAAACTTTACTTTTGTCATCTCCTCCAAAACTACTGCTCCAAATTTGATGAAATTTACTGACAATCATGCCTGGGTGAAGGGTTTTCAGATTTGCACAAATGATGGAGTTATGTTTTCTTGGAGTCCCATAAATAAGAAATAATACCAATCATAGGTAGCACATGATAGAAGGGTTAATAATTGGTAACACGGGATCATTCTCATTTTTTCATAATCAATTCTTCTTCTAAGTCTAGAACCAGCACTAGACAGCCGTTGCCGAAATACAGTTCATCAGTAGTGCTTTCACCAATATTATAGAACCAAAATTGTTATCAAGATGTTGAAAAGATACCTAAAGAACCAAAATATGTTTTACCAAATTTAGTTCAGGAAATATTTTGCATGAGGGAGTAAACCTTAGTTTTTGAGGAATTTCAAACAAGGTAAAGTACATGTATTTCATTGAAATACGGAAGTGATATGTACTTTTGATTTTTTTATAAAATAATACCATTCAAAAGTAGCACATGATAGAGGGGTTAATAATAGATAACACGGGATTTTCATAGGCGTAGCGTGCATATAAGTCAATAATCCTGTGCTTGCACATAATTTGTTTGATTCAAGTACAGCTGTATCACTGTCTATGTCTAAATAAAAACGAAAAAAAACCCGAATATTAATTTTCTTCTTACCCATACAGATATTGTTTTAGAATACAGAAAAATGTAATAAATGGGGTTCGCCGCTGTACCACGTGGTCAATACCTCGTAACGTTTATGAGAAACATTTTGGAAAACGTCAACGTCCCAATTTCCCGGAATAACGTCGTTTTACGGGAAAACGTAATATTGTGCGATTCCATGTCCATTGGAAACAAGCGTTAGAAGGTACCACGTGGTACAGCGGCGAACCCCATTGTTCCATTTTTTCAAAATTTTCCGGGAGAACATGCCCCCGAACCTCATAAGGTAGATGCGCTGTGTCTTGTTTTTGGCACCAGGCTTACACATTTATTTTTTTCAGGCTACGCCACTGATCATTCCGACTTGTTTTCTCAAATGACGGATCGCCGGCCACGCCCATCATGTTCCGACAAAGGCCGCATCACGGCACCAAAGCAGCGTCCTGGCAACTTATGACGTACTAGTGTAAGTGACGTCATTAAAGGCGATATTCAGGCCGAGTTTTCATTCTTTTTGCGTGTAAATCAAGCATCCGGCCATTTGACGGAACATTGTAGGCGTGACCGGCGATACGTCAATTAATTCTGCCATCTACAGTACAGAACTGTCGAAAGCTAAATACTAAGTTAACGAAAAGGAGTAAAAGTTTTGTCTCCCCCCCCCCCCCCCCCCCCCCCCCGAATGGCCGAGATATGGACAGGTCTTAGTGAACGAAAAGCTGCCGAGATAGCAGATGGAGAGAAACAGACAAGGAGGGACCGAAATGATATCGATCTTACTATTCTGCGCTTATGCGTTACCTTTAAACATTCGACAGGCCTGCACTGAAAAGTACAGACCTGCAGAAAGCTTAACACCGCGCTTACGAAAAACAGACGATGCTCATTGGCCGAGTTGTTCACAATTTAGGGCGTTCGAGTACAGTACAGACCTGTACAAAGTTTAATACCGCGCTTATGAAAAACAACCGATGGACATTGGCCGAGATGTTCTCAATTTAATGCATTCGAGTACAGTACAGACCTGTACAAAATCATGTTAACACCGCGCATATGAAAAACAACCGATGCTAAGTAGCCGAGATGCGTTCGAGTACAGTACAGACCTGCAGAAAGCTTAACACCTCGCTTACGAAAAACGACCGATGGTCACTGGCCGAGATGTTCTCAATTTAATGCATTCGAGTACAGTACAGATCTGTACAAAATTTAACACCTCGCTTACGAAAAACGACCGATGGTCACTGGCCGAGATGTTCTCAATTTAATGCATTCGAGTACAGTACAGACCTGTACAAAATTTAACACCTCGCTTACGAAAAACGACCGATGGTCATTGGCCGAGATGTTCTCAATTTAATGCATTCGAGTACAGTACAGACCTGTACAAAATTTAACACCTCGCTTACGAAAAACGACCGATGGTCACTGGCCGAGATGTTCTCAATTTAATGCATTCGAGTACAGTACAGACCTGTACAAAATTTAACACTTCGCTTACGAAAAACGACCGATGGTCACTGGCCGAGATGTTCTCAATTTAATGCATTCGAGTACAGTACAGATCTGTACAAAATTTAACACCTCGCTTACGAAAAACGACCGATGGTCACTGGCCGAGATGTTCTCAATTTAATGCATTCGAGTACAGTACAGACCTGTACAAAATTTAACACTGCGCTTATGAAAAACAGCCGATGGTCATTGGTCGAGAGCTGGATAGCTATTAGCTAGCATAAAAAAAACCGCCGAGAGATAGATAGCAACTGCCGAAGTATTAACTGACGAGGGACCGAGAACAGCTTACGATTCGACAAAATTCGTTAGCTAAGTGTTAAACTTTGGACAAACCTGTACTGTATATTAGAAATTTCAGTGATCGGTGGAAAGTGCATTTAAGTTGACGAAAAGTGCTTATTTTGCAAGGATACGCCCTTTTGCTATATTAAAAACACTTATATTCCCATTGGCAGAATAAACGGTGTCTTCCCACTTAGCTAACATTTGAAAATTTCCTATTGCCACTTAGCCAACATGGCCCCGGTTCCACAACCATCCCGTAGCTAAGATTTACCTTAACTTAAATCTGGCAAATTTCATACCTTAAAAATTTTGTTAATTTATTAAGATATTCAGGAATTTAAGGTCTCATTTTGAAGATCACTTCAAGCTTAATTTTTTTTTATATACTTTTGTCAAAAATGTTCTTTCTTATTTTTTAAAAAACATTGTGATAATTTCTTAGTTAAGAAATAATTGTGAAACCGGGGCATGGTTAAATAAACATTTAAGATTTCACCTAGAAAGTTAAACTTTTTTGAAGCTCGTATATTCTGTTTGGTTCTTGTCATTTAAACATTTTAGGGATTATGCTTCTGATGTTTCAGTCTCGTTGAAATCTCGTTTGAAAATACACATGTTATTTCCAAAATCGTTATCGCTGGTGAAAATTGTTTATCATTTAGCAATACTTATGATCCCATTATGTTGTGGTATAGTTTATGCATTTATGATATAAAATATAAGTAATTTTTGGGTATTGTCTTTTTTAAGTCCTATATCTAAGAAAGCCAATAGCGTCGGCCAAAAAATAAAGAAACCATACACATTCCATATCTGTTTAAGTATTTCAAAATTCTCTTTGGTATGCATTTTTGCAATCATTTAGCTTAAAAAATAAGTCCTTTACCATCAAAAGTTTTTATTTTATTGGAATGATACGTCTGACTTCTGTCACCCACCCACCCCCACCCCTGGATGACAACGGAATTCCAGATAATTTTACTACTGACACTCATTTGCAAATACCGATACAAATTAAAAATTTTGTATGGATGGTTTTGGAATTCAGGAAAAATTACCGTAATGATAAAAAATTCCATGAATAAAAATATCTGACCCAGTTGCCATCCATAGGGGTCTGGATTAAAAATCAGATAGTCCAGTGTGGCATTTCAAATTAGGACATAGCAAATTTTACCTTATGAAAAAAAATATTAAATATCGCGGATTCTGGATTCTGGCGATATCGATGAGAAGTGGCAGTCATCTTGCGGGAAAATAAACGCTTCCCTTATGTTTCCGGGGTTCTAGGCAAACAACATTGATCTGTCCGCTTGACCTTTCATTAGGATAATGAATCTTCATTATGCATAAACTATGGACGTTTCTATGATGTAGATAATATGAACACATGTGTCCCCTTTACTTAGATTTACTGGGTCCATAATAAATATTTATGGTAATTTAAAGGTCAAGCGGACAGGTCAATGTTGTTTGTCTTTACGAATGACGTTGTAAGTTAGTGTACACCGTTGTCCAGTCTAGCCTTTAATCATTTAATCCCTTTAAACGAAGTGCAAGTATGTTCATGAATATTTGTATAAAATTTACCCAAAAGATTAAACTTTGCGGAATTAAACCCACATAATATAGGCAACAAAATATAACAGCATTGACATGTTCGCTTGGCCTTTAATTTACATGTTTATAATGGACGAGTGCATTAATAGGTATAGGGGACACAGATATTTTGTCACGTCTATATAATTAAGGAGAAGAGGAATAATAATAATAATAATAATAAATAAATAAATAAATAAATAAATAAATAAATAAATTCTTTATGATAGAGTCACATGTATAAACACGCATACTTACCGTTTTGAGCACCTGCAAAGCCTGCCACTACCAATGTATTGGGTGGACTCTCCTATATGAATATTCCTAATGAAAGGTCAAGCGGACATGCCAGCATTGTTTGCCTACATTAGGTGTTACAATTGGACATTGGAGAGTATTTAATGGATCAAAAAAGGTAAATATTAATAATATCAATATTTCGTTTTGTTTGTTTTTATATTGATAGTTCAAAATTTTAATTTATTTTTTTTATATTTTACTGGAGTTTTTATGATATAGGAACTGTCAGGAGTAGAATTATAATTTTAAAAAATCGGTTGAATTTGACCGAAATTGGCTGTATGTTACGTAGTATTTACAAAAGTGTCAGAGTTCTCCGTTTGTTTTGGACCCGTTGGTAGAGTGCTTGCTCGTATGTTGATGAGTTCGAAATTTTTACCTTTATATTGCGGTCAGGGCAATGAACAAGGAGGCTCTTTAAAGTGTAACGCAAGCCGTGACACAGGGCATCTGTTATTAGGTCACTGCATATTTACAAGTCTTGGTCAGAGTGACAATGAATCAAGGTTTTATTGCACAATAACATACTAGGTCCGAGTGCATATTGCTTGATTTGGCTCCGACCGGGGTTCGAGCTTACCAACCTCCCACATATGAAGCGAGCAACCTATCAACTGAGCTACCGTGGTGGTTCCTTACAACAGGCATACTTTTAACCCATCGTTTCAGGGTACATGAAGGTAAGAGAGCAATGTATACACCATAGCGCCAGCGCAGTAGAAAATACTATTAAAATTCTAAAAAGTAACTTGCTAGAACTTCCATTTGCAACCCCAAAGTAGCCATTAGACTCTATGTTAACTTTTTGAAAAATTATTTTTCACAGAAATTTGCATAATGGTTCTTTTTCACGGCATATTTAGTCAAAATGATACTGTAAAAAAATAATGGAGGGTACACATGGTAGGCCTTTCATTTCTCCCACGTTATGACAAGAATTCAATGCACGTTTTTCCCCAGTCAAACCTACTTTAAAGGTCATTCCTATATGAGGTCCATCCGCTTGTAAAGGCCAGTATTATTTTTCCAAACTCTCAGGCCGGCTTACTGTCCATAAGGACTACTTTACAGGTTCGCGAGGGTATCCTTTACAGACATGTTTGGCTGTATATGTGTGCGTCCTTTGTCCTAAATTTCTTCCTCTGGCGTCTTCTTGATAAAGAGATTGAAATTGTGAGATAGGACTAAACGTCAGTGAAAACCATTAAGTTATAAGTTATATTTATACTTGACCAGCTTTAGGTGAAATTGTAAGCAAAAAAGTATATTAACTTTGAAATGCAACATGAACAGCTCAGCTGTGATGGACTTGTCAGTGCAGAGACTATGGGTCATTAACTTGTTTGGACAACATCATCAAACTTATAATTATTATTAATATTATTATTATTATTATTATTATTATTTTCAGGATTTTACTGAAACATATATAATGTCAAAGGCAAGAAACTTCTTCGTGACGTCATTTATAAGACTGGGTTTTCTGTCTGTGATATGCTCTTTAGCGTATGTTTACATCTATTCCTCAATATCGGTACGTCCGGCGAAGATGTTGTCCATTCTTAGAAATACTTCACATCGTTTTATAATGCAGAAGAATCATATAGAGATGCTAATGATAAAATTCCAAAAACAGACAGAATATAAAAAAGAACTATTCAGGTATATTTCATCTAAGGTGTTGCGGAATATATCACTTCCGTTAAATCAGCAGTGAATAAAAATTTGAAATTCGATTCGTTAAGAAATTTGATTTAGAATAAAGAATCAATGACTCCAGATACAGGCGCGTATTGAAACGTTAATTATAAAACTTCAAAACCAGACAGAAAGTAATAAAGAACTATACAAGAGATGATGCGGAATATGTCACTTCCTGCAAATCAGCAGTGAATAAAATGTGAAATACGATTAGTTAATACATGCCTTTTTGCAATATGGCATGTGATATAAGATTTATGTGTCTCGATAGTAAATACAAAACAAGTTATAACTGAAATTGGATATCATTTCAAAATTGCCCAAACGAACCCCAATTGGGAAATGTATGTTTTCCCATTCATCCATCCATGTGCATTATTAAAATAGCGAATGGCACATCTACTCAGTGCAAAGATTTTTTCTGAAGATCTATGAGATAGTTTCCGAAAAAAGTGGTGGACAAAATCGTGACAGAAGAAATGAAGTTAACACTATATCCACTCCCCCTTCGTTTTGGGGACATAATTAGGTTATGTTTTGTGCAATCTGTTTTGTTTGTGAAGGACAAATCTTTTTAAAAAATTCAAATGATACCCGAAATTTTAAAGTACGCATTGTAAATGAAAGTTTTTATCTACAAAATCAAAATTATAAATTTTGAAAACAGACCGTCTGGCTGCGCAATTTTCTGTGCTTAATGTGAACAAATACCATTGATCTCAAATGAGAAGAAAAAAAGTTATGGAAACCGCTGTTGGTTAGCAAACTGTTGCATTTTAAAAATGATCAAAAAATCCACATGCGTCCATTAATTATGGCATTCTGTATCCATTTGTTATTTAAATAAACTATATAGGGTGTCACGTGGTACTACTGCATGCTGCTGAACCTCATTTTTTGTGTAAATTGCATTTTTTTTAAATCCTGGGAACACATAGCGTTCTTTGTGGCGGGAGATTGCTTAAAGGAAATGACGTCATAAACTCCACAAAAATTGGCGAGCTTGTAATGTTCATTCAAACGGGACGATGTCACGGAATCTGCTTTAGACTTTGAATAATGGCATTTGAGAACATGGAAAACCTTGGAAGTTTGGCACATTTTACATTAGACGGAACAGGTTTGACTTTATCAGTAAGTTTCATCTGTGGAAAAGCGGAAATGGAAAGAACTAGCAGGTATAGCCAGGCCAACATGGCGGTGTCACAAGTTATGGCGTTTGAAAAACGTTTACGGAAATTGACGATTTGCCTTACGGACATTACCGGAACTCCTCTCACACAGGATAAAATTGCCAACAGATATCCCAGTAAGTTCCGTTGTTTCCGAAAGGAAATTTCCCCTGACGAGTGTTATCCACATTGTCACTGTGACACTACCTTCACTGAAAGGAACACCATCGATAACGCCATTGTGAATACGGAATGCCGGGAAATCGTCAAATTTCTAAAAGAAAATGTGGAATATTTTCATTTTTTAGAAGAGTTAACATTTATATGTTGCCATGGTATCAACATTCCCGATGACTTGGCATTCATGCTGGATAAAAATCCCAAATTAAAATTGATTAAAGTGAATGAAAACTACATCGGACCAGTGTTTGATCTCTCTGAACCGGGTTCATTCCACGGATACACACCTTGGAAATATACTACCGGTGAAAAGAGTTAAATATTAATTAAAACTAATAATCGACTATATTCTCGTCTCTTTTTTAAATAAAATAAAAAAATAAACGTTATATAATATATTATTTTATTTACAATTTTGTTTCTTTTTCAATGGGTTAAGCGTACCACTGCGGTAGTTCAGTTGGTAGAGTGCTCGTTCTGTATGTGGGAGGTCGTGGGCTCGAATCCTGGCCGGGACCAGGACTTGAAAATAGGTTGTGACAATTATTTCGTCAAGCACTCGGCATTTGAGAAATGAAAGTCACGGGGTCCTTCGGGAAAGATTTAAAAAAAAAACGCTGTCCCGGCAGGTGTGGTATGTTTAAGAACCCTCTTTGTATATTGCCCTGAACGGACAGAAAAGGTTAACATTTCTGTCACTTCACGTATATTTGGTGGCGTCTCGATATAAGTGAAATATTCTTGACCTTGACTAGAACGTAAACCCATTCAATCAATCAATTGGTTTTACCAATGCACAATATAGGCCTGTTGAAAGTTTAACAGTAAACTATCGAATAACTGCCGAATAGGAAGTGCATCTTGGCCACTTGTCAGCAAGAGCCTTTTAGCAATTACTATTTATTTTCCGAAAGCTTAACGGACGCTAGCTATATAGCTCGGTTAATCGACACCAAAGCCTTAATCAATAGCTCAGTGTTAAACTATCGCCAAGCCTGTTCCTTGCCATGTGATATCCGTAAACGTTTGTGTGGAACTTCTGCCCCCAACCCCAACTGATTAAATAAAACATTTTTGCTGGTAGTATGGGCAAATTCAGCAGATTGTCAATAAGTAATTTACTAAAATTAACAAATCGTTTAACAGTTATCTCTCTTACATCGACAGTGGTGTTAATGACAAGAAAAATGAGATGATAGCTGCACAATTAGAACTGGTTTTGTGGAAATTCGTTTAGTCATTTATCCTCACATGTGTGGGCCTCAAAATAGTGCATCAAGACATGCAGCTGTCACAAGCAATCTCTTGACTTAGTCTAAAACTGTTTTGGTGCAACGGTGCATGGGTTAACCATTTATTGTGCTTGATATAGCTTCTATTAATACAACTTACCTAGCCAATATGGAGATACCGCGCATAGTAAAAATATTTGTATGCAACCATTAATTAGGATTATTCCAAGAGAACACATAGTTAACTTATATAATGTATTTTTGTTGTAGTGTAACGTAAGTGAGATTTGAGTAATGGAGTTAAATGCCCCGTTAAGATTTTTTTCACTTATATCGAGGCGGCAAGTTTATAATTAGGGGAGGTGGTGGAAACCAGACACGGTGTGGAAACCAGAGTGTCTGCATAAAACCACTGACCTTCTGCGCAGTGACAACTTTCCTCGTACTAGAAGATGTTCCAAGTGGGGTTCGAACTTGCTCAGTGAGAGGCGCTATGATTCGTTAGCCTGCGAGTTAACCACTCGGCCACCGAGCGTTGTAATAGAAACATATGAAAACAAATTGAAACCTGAAGTGAACGAAATAGGTTAGTGTATGTACTCAAATATGCATAATTGATGTGATTATACAAACTTTGAAGGATTGATTGATTGCATAGAGTTTTACGTTCCAGTGAAGAATATTTCATTTATATCAACACGTCACCAGCTATTGGCAAAATTGCTGAAATTTGTACCTTTGCAGTTGCCTCGGGGCAATGTGCAAAAGAAGGTGTGTTTAACATGCTACAACTGTCGTGACATGGGGCATTAGTTTTTAAGGTCAATTCAGAAGGACTCTGAGACTTTCATTTCTAGCTGCCGAGTGCTTAGCGAAAGAACCGTCACTACCTTTGTCAGACCCGACCGGAGTTCGAAACCACGACCTCCCACATACTAAGCGAACACTTTACTAACTGAGCTACCGAAAGGGTCTCTTAAATCATTATGCATATCTTTAATTGTACAATGTTTCAGCTTGTTTAAGTTTCTCGATGCACATATTCTTAATCTTTTTTGAATTTACACCATACATTACAGGCCTGTCGAACGTTTAACACAACGCTAACTAAAGGTAGTCGAAGTTCGGTTGCTGATTGACCAAAGGTATGGATAGCCAGTGTCCGAACAACTGCCGAGAGATGGACAACATCTGGACATCGAGATATAGGAACCGAATGGTGCACGTGAGAGAACTTGCCGATTCAACATTAAATCGTTATTATTTCAAATCAGTTTTGTAACAATTAATCCCATTGCTTTTATTTTATACATGTATTTTCGAAAATACTGTGTAATTTATTTGTAAAGTCAGTTTGAACCGATTATGGTTCTACATACATGCAAGTAATTTGCAATCGTAAACCTCAAAGCCAACAGAAACAGATTTTTGGAAATTCAATAACTTTTATCATTGTCGAATTCTTACGTAACATTTGTGACTGAAAATCTGTTTTGTGTCTGTTATGAGATAATAAATATGTCTTCTGGTCACGTGATACGATATTATCTCTGACGTCACTAATGTTGATTGAGAATACAGAGCACATGGTAGACACAACACAACACTGAACATTATAGACAGGAAGAAAACCCTTGTAGCTTTTAAATGACTTCAGAATAACTTGTTATTTTTACAAGATAATTTCTTAATTTACAATCAGATGTTTTGTAATACACAACAGCTGTTTAAGAAGTTAAAAACGGTCTTACAATCTGGAATTAAATGTGGTTTTACAATCTGGAATTAAAAATTGTCTACACGCCACTTTGCTAAAAACATGCATTATCCTTAAATCCTGACAAAATTGTACTTGCAATTAAAACTTTTCAACATTCATCGGTTGCTTCCGTCTTACAACCTGCAACTGAAAAAGCGGAACATTATTTACAAGATGCTTTTTGAAGTCCACAGTTTGCATTTCTATTACTTTTCCGTCGTAAATTTTCTAAACTCAAATGTAAAAGATTTTTTTTCTAACAAAAGTGTAACATTTTGGTAATTAATTCAAAGCCCGATTTGTATTTTCTTATATGACAATTTATTTTCTGTCTTGTAATTCATCTATTTTTACCAAATATTGTCAGTTAATGGATTTTGGAACTTCAAAATACAGTGGCATTAGGCAACTAGGCCCCGGTTTTAACAATCATTCCTTAGCTAAGGTTTTCCTTAACTTAAATATTGCAAAATTTCAAATCGATATAATTTTGTTAATTTTCAAGATATTGGGGATAAGTTAAGTTATAAGTTATTTCCTTAACTTAAATATTGCAAAATTTCAAATCGATATAATTTTGTTAATTTTCAAGATATTGGGGATAAGTTAAGTTATAAGTTATTTCCTTAACTTAAATATTGCAAAATTTCAAATCGATATAATTTTGTTAATTTTCAAGATATTGGGGATAAGTTAAGTTATAAGTTATTTCCTTAATTTAAATATTGCAAAATTTCAAATCGATATAATTTTGTTAATTTTCAAGATATTGGGGATAAGTTAAGTTATAAGTTATTTCCTTAATTTAAATATTGCAAAATTTCAAATCGATATAATTTTGTTAATTTTCAAGATATTGGGGAATTTAAGGTGAATTTTTTTAAAGATCACTTCTAGATTAAAACATTTGCATTTAGTTTTGACAAAAATATTTACCAATAGTTTCAAAAAGAGATTACAAAAAAATGACAAATTTAAGTTAAGGAAAATCTTAGCTAAGGAATGATTGTGAAACTGGGATCTGGTATAAGTTATGCATATTCAAGTACTTACATTAACCTTTTTCATCCAATTGTTTGCATGTGTTGGGTAGTAGCGGAATCGGTGGCCGATTGGTCTAAACTGCACACTTACGGACCAAAGCGCCTCTCCCTGTACAGGTTCGAATCCTACTCGGACCATTTTCTAGTACTAGGAAAGTTGTCACTGCGCAGAAGGTCTGTTGTTTTATGCAGACACTCATGTTTCCACCACTACCCATAAATATAGTGGCAATAAGCCAATTCAAATTCTAACTGGAACAACCCCCGCTTTATTGATTTCTTTATTTTATCAGAACAATGTGCTAATGGCTTTACGTTTAATTACCATTTTCAATGTGCATTATATCCGGGGCAATGACTTTAATATGCGTTAATTCGGAAACAACGAAAACACAAACCAATATGTTTGATGAAACAATATTATTTTACCTTTAAAACCTTATTTGTTCGTCATCACATTATTAATAAATATTGTTGATAAGTATGATGTCTCTGTATCCAAAATTCCCCTGGATATATTTGACGTCAGAAAGTACCATGCCCCTTTCAAACCCAACTTTTAAACACACGTGGCTGGTGTATCCAGCTACACAGGGGGTGCTTACCCTTCGTGAGCACTCCGTCATCACAACATTGTGGATAAATATGATGTCTCTGTATCCAAAATTGCCCTGGATATATTTTGACGTCCCATAGTCCCATGTTCATTTCAATCCCACCTTTTTTACACACGTGGCGGGTGTATCCAGCTACACAGGAAAAGCTTACCCTTCCTGAGCACTCGACCTCACTTCCCTGGAGAACTTGAAAATCACGTGTTATACTTAATTTGTCAGCTTCAGATTTTTACTTTGCTTTGGGATTGTGGTTTGGAAATGGATTGGGTGTTTGTTTTGAATTTGAACTATGCCGTTTGATATTATACCATACAGATGCTCGTCTAAAGTAAGAAGTCTGTGGTTTTAATATGTGTTTTTCTTGGTTGTGATTGTTGGGTCCTCGTATTTTAAACTACAAATTATGTCCTGGTACTAGAATAAAGCCGAAGGGTTATCTATTTTGAATACCGGCTGTAACTTGCAAAATGTTTTGGTTTTGGTGGGATTGAAATCTATAAGTGAGAGACGCTGAAATCTATAAGCACGCGCTTTAGACTCTTCTGTCACCTTATACTGTAGGTGTGGGAATATAGCCTCAAGTACGAGTTCAAATCAAAGGAAATCAGTTGGTGGTTTTAATTTCTTTCCTGTAGGAACGAAGGAATAAATGGATAAATGGACAGTAAGATGGACAAAAACACTTAGTAACGATGAGTAGTGACTTCCGAATTTTGTGAAGTATTAAAGGAAATCATAATTTAATATCTCTGGTTGCTCTATGTTAATAAAATTGCCTAACAGTGATTGGTTATGCCACTTCCTATATTCTGAGTGGTTTTGCATGTAAATGACAGAAGGTAATAGCATTAAGCCAAGTCCCCACCTGTTACCACTTACCGTGACTTGGAGAGGGTTAAACCCTTAACAATCACTGAAACGTGGGAACTACAGTACTGACTTGTCGAAAATTTAACACTTCGCTAAAGTAAAGGATTTGAAGCTCGACTGCCGAGTGACAGAGATATGAGTGGTTAGCCACCGGAAAAGATGCCGAGAGAACTATTGACCAGATAAGCTGCGGAGAGAGAGAGAGAGAGAGAGAGAGAGAGAGAGAGAGAGATAACATCTGCCGAAAAACTAACTTTAGTGTAATACTTTCGACAGTCCTGTACGGTAGTTCTTTCTTTCTATCACTAAACACTAATTTAATTATATTTTATATTTTATTGCATTAAGATTGAGTTAATATTTTCATTATGTAAGAAGTGGTTAACATGCATATAATGAAGTTAATATATGTTTATTGAAGTTCGACATCAAATTAAAAATTAATACCGTAATACATGATATTTTTGCGTGCATGTTATTTTCGAGTAATTCGCGAGTAAGTAAAAAAAATCGCAAAGTTAGTGTGCGCGAAAATAAAATTGATTGATCAAACAAAAGAACGCGAAGTGCGAAGAAGCGAAGTTTCGCATGCGAAGGGGCGATAGTACCTTCGCTTCTTCGTCATCATATCTTCGCATCTTCGCTTTTGCGTTCAGGCCAAAGAAGCGAAGTTTTGAAAGCGAAGGAGCGATAGTACTTTAATTGCTTCTTCATCCTCGTATGTTCGCTCCTTTGCGTTATCTCAACTTCGCTTCTTCGGCATCGTGTTTTCAATCCTTTTGCTTGTTGAGTTCAGGTAGAATGAGCAATAATGCAAATTTGGCCCCAACAGAACACCATAGTATCCAGTTGCAGTGATTGTATGAAATTCCTTTCAACACCACGCTTTTCACCAAGGTCCAAATTCCACTCGTCATATGGTTTATGACGAGGGCACAGGTGGCTTAACGTTTCAGTGTGTCGGCTTTTGGATCACCACGCTTCTCACCTAGGTACAAATTCGACTCTGAAGATTTTGAGTTGGCTTGCCATAGGTCAGTTGTTTTTCTAGGTATTTCCGGTGTTCTTCAAAAACGCAGAGCTGATTGTCTTGATGGGTCCTCAGGAAAAAACACTTAAAACAGATATCCAGACAGCAGGCGTGGCACGTTAAAGAACCCGTCCTATACACTGCCCTTGGCTCACTGGAAAGGTAAAGTTGCTGCCACTTCACCTATTTGCTGGTGACGTCTCGACATAAGTTAAATATTCTTGATTGGACATAAAACCCCAAACAATAAAATGATAAATCAAGCTTTGATACAAATTCGTGAATTTTCAAGGGGTGTAACCATAACTCCACTCCATTCGAACGTTCATGACACTGAGGTCCACGTGTTTCAAGAAGCACATGCGTTTATTTAAAGAATGCAGACATTGAAATGCATTTTATTACTAGTTGCTTACATATAATTATATGTACTAAGGTCGTTGGTTCCCTGGGTATTCCGGTGTATTTCATCACCACCCCACAGCTGATTGCCTAGGCAAAAGTTACAGGGGCGTTAACACCATAACTCCACTCAACGGCTTACGTCATTAAGACCTTCTCGTTCCATGATGCACATGCACATTAAAACCAAGAATGCAGATCTTATAAAATACATATACATTTTTATTAGTTTGCAAATAGATACACTTTGGTATTCTGGTTTTCTCCACCATCCAAGAGCTGCCTTAATTAAAAAAAATCCTCGAAGTATGTAAAATACCATATTCCCAAATCATGACACTGAGGTCTGGCTCCAGTTTTACAATCATTCCTTAACTAGTATGTTTTCTTTATTTAAATCTGACAACTTTCGACAATATTTGATAGTACTATAAATAAATAAATAAATAAATAAATAAATAAATAATAAATAAATAAATGAATACATGCAAATAAATAAATAAAAGTATAATAGCTTAGAATGGTCTGTATAATGACACCATCAATTCATGGATATCTTGACTACAAGCAAACCGATTCAGGTTTCACTTGCCAGATTTAAGTTAGGGAAATCTTGGTTAGAAATGAGAAACGGGACCTGGCCCCGCCTTCACAATTATTCCTTTGCTAAGATTTTTCTTAACTTTAATCTGGCAAATTTGTAATCTCTTTAATTTTGTTAATTGTTAAGATATTGGGGAATTTCAGCTGTCATTTTGAAGATCTCATCTAGATTAAAACATTTATATTTAGTTTTGTCAAAAACATATTTAGTTGTTCCAATTATTAAAAAGATTAAAAGATTACAAAAAATTGTTACATTTAAGTGGTTAATAGAAATGCAATGAAACAAGGACACTGTTTTCATAATGTACAAGCGTTTAAACAAAGAATGCAGACCTTGAAATACAGATTTATTGTTAGTATGCACATAGAAACACTTAGACTAGTTGTTTTCTCGGGGAATTCCGGTTTTCTCTACAACCAACGAGCTGATCACCTTGATATAAGTGAAAGAACTTTCAAGGGGCGTACTACACCGTATCCCCCATTAAAGACACCGAGGCCTGGTCCCGGTTTCACAATAATTCCTTAACTGAAATTTAGCGAACTTGAAGCCTTTTTAAAAAATTTGTAGGTTGCTTAAATCAAATGTAATTTGCATTCTGGTTTTGTCAAAATTTGCATTTTAGTTGCATAAAAGATTCCGAAAATAAGACAAATTTTAGTTAATGAAAATCTTGGTAAATAGAAAAGAGATGAAACACAAGGACCCTGATTTCATGATGCACATGCGTTTTAACAAAGAATGCAGACCTTGAAATAAAGATTAACTGGTATGCACATAGATACAACTTATATATACAAAACAACTGATTCTTGTGTATCTCTGCAACTCGTTTACAATTTGAAAATAGATTTTCTTGACATGCGGTAAGCGAGCTTGTTTTATCATAATGAACATTTATTGCCGCGTCAGTTTTTCTCTTACCATTATAGAACTATGTGTGTTACATCATACACTGACCTTCTCGTGTGCGCTTGCAAAGTTGAAGCATTCTTTACCTAATTATCGCTATTCACTGTGTAATTGGAAAAAGGGGGTTTTGTTTTTGGGGAAAACAATAACATTGGTTACTATGGAATTTATAACAATAATTATCAGAGTATAAAAACTTATGTTAACGAAAGACCTCTTCAAAACTTTCGAGGTTTTGGAAGCAAAAACAAAGCGAAATCCAAAGCTGCAAAACTTCTGTTCTTTATAACGCCACAACCCTCATGCAAATAGTTGAAGATCGGAAAACACTATTAGAAATCAGTGAAAAGTATAAAAAAAAAGATGAGGTCAAACACAAAATAGTTGGCGACAAAATCGTTTTCTCCAGTGGAAATGTTTATAAGGAAAATAATAACCACATTTGATGCTGAACAGTTCTTCAAGAATTTCGGTAAACGAATTTGACAAATTAGACTAAGTAATTACATTCGGCATTTAGGAACAATAACACATTTATTGCTAACGGCACAAGGGTAAAATCTTTTAATGAACTCCATGGCTGAATATCTCTTAAGCATTTTGGGAAACGAATTTAACAAATTAGACTATGTTGTTACAATGACCAGTTCGGAAAAAAAACGAAAGCAGTAACACTTTTATTGCTAACGATACTAGGTAAAATCTTACAAATTTTGTGACATGTATATTTCTAAAATTTTAAAATAAATTTTCTTGACATGCGGTAAGCGAGCTTGTTTTATCATAATGAACATTTATTGCCGCGTCAGTTTTTCTCTCTCCATTATAGAACTATGCGTGTTACATCATACACTGACCTTCTCGTATGCGCTTGCAAAGTAGTAGCATTCTGTACCTAATTATCGCTATTCACTGTGTAATTGGAAAAAGGGGGTTTTGTTTTTGGGGAAAACAATAACATTGGTTACTATGGAATTTATAACAATAATTATCAGAGCATAAAAACTTATGTTAACGAAAGATCTCTTCAAAACTTTCGAGGTTTTGGAAGCAAAAGCAAAGCGAAATCCAAAGCTGCAAAACTTCTGTTCTTTATAACACCACAACCCCAAATGCAAGTAGTTGAAGATCGGAAAACACTATTAGAAATCAGCGAAAAGTTTTAAAAAGATGAGGTCAAACACAAAACAAAATCGTTTTCTCCAGTGGAAATGTTTATAAGGAAAATAATAACCACACTCGATGCTGAACAGTTCTTCAAGTATTTCGGTAAACGAATTTGACAAATTAGACTAAGTAAATACATTCGGCATTTCGGAACAATAACACATTTATTGCTAACGACACAAGGGTAAAATCTTTTAATGAACTCCATGGCTGAATATCTCTTAAGCATTTTGGGAAACGAATTTAACAAATTAGACTACGTTGTTACAGTGACCAGTTCGAAAAAAAAACGAATGCAGTAACACTTTTATTGCTAACGATACTAGGTTAAGATCTTAATAAGTCTATGACATGTATATTTCTACAATTTTAAAATAGATTTTCTTGACATGCGGTAAGCGAGCTTGTTTTATCATAATGAACATTTATTGCCGCGTCAGTTTTTCTCTTACCATTATAGAACTATGCGTGTTACATCATACACTGACCTTCTCGTGTGCGCTTGCAAAGTTGTAGCATTCTTTAACTAATTATCGCTATTCACTGTGTAATTGGAAAAGGGGATCATGTTTTGCGGAGAAGACAATGACAGTGGTTACTATGGCATTAAAAACAAAAAAAAATATCGGAACACTGAAACTTATGTTGCATACCGATATCAAAGCATTTACTAATATGTATCATGCATTTTAATAGGGATATCAAATCGGCTAGAAATGCTACCCGGCTATACAGTTCTTTTCCGATCGAATAATCGGAAACTACTCCCAGTGAAGCAGTTTGAGATTTAGTATAGTAAAGAAGAATACGGAATTTAACATTTAAACTACTATCCTTAACTGTTGTATAGAAATAAACTTTTATTCAGAACTGCTTTTTAAGCTTTCAAAGTTTCAGGCAGAATGTTTCAAATTGTTTTACTTTTTGTCAGGAAGTATGTTCATCATGCCTTATGTTATTGCTTCATTTGTGTTGTGTTTCTTGTTTGTGGCGATTTCAATTCAGTTTAATTCTTTATTCACTGAGCGACATATGTGGTACATCAGGTGATAATACAATATACACAAATTTAACGTGACAATGACAAACTAACAAACTGACCATGAGCTCTATATCATATTACGCTTGCCTATGTTTTATATATTATTTTTAAAAAATACTGAAACATTTTCTATTACTCTTTTGTTACAATATGTTAATAAACCTGGCAGTTATGTAAGGATACTTTCTATAATACATTGGTATATATTTAATCCGATAAGTTTGGAAAAAATATATCACATTGAAACAAATAATGCATTTCATTTCCAATTCCAGAGGTACATAGAGGACAATTCCTTTCATTTCTGTTTAACCTAGACCATCTTCCAGTTTCAACTGGAAGGTTAATACTGTATACGTATTTATTTTCGCGGTGTACTAATTTTCGCGTATTTCGCGGTCGTTTGTATTGTGCGAAAATTAACATCAAGCGAAAATTATATTATACTCATTGTGTTATAGTGCATATTCCAAACACGCCAAAATTTAACTACTCGGATATAGACTCATATACCGCGAAAATAAATACACGCGAAATTAAATACGTTTACAGTATTGCTAGTCCTCAATTCACAAAGACAAAAGAGGTATTAAGCTTAGTAAAATAATCTTCACATTTAAAATTCCCTTTAAACATTATAAAACGGACCTTAAGAAGAGTTTTGTAAACTGCTTGACCAAGATTGTACAAACTGGTCACATAGAGACGTGGTAGTTGGAACAAAGATTGGTGTTCCTGGTTGAATTGGCTATAGCTTATAACATAGGTTTTAACGCAATGCAACCACCTTATAGAAAGATAATGATCCGGTTATTGTTTCCCTTTGTTCTGAATGTTTTTGTTTCTAAAGTCCCAACATGACAGTGGGTACACAGGTTATTTAGCTGAGAGAGTCTTTGCAAAATGAATGTGATGCAAATAGATTCATAAGTCAAATTTCATATACCATGGTTGTTGTTTTTCCGAGTTTGATTTCTCTATCCGTTGGGTGTACATTTAAAAACACCATTCAGGAGCATTTTATGCCTGTTCACTAGGAAACATGTGATGTCATTTGTATCTAATTAAATTTTATAACTCTTTGCGATTTCATTGGTTTAACAATGAAAAAACGTTGTTTTGAAAAATGAACGCTAGTTGCCCGAAATTTACCATCGAGACCATGTCTGCAGTGTAACGCCACATAGCGGTGTTGCCGCATAAACGTGCTCCAACACGTCTATGCGGGAAATGCCAACGCATAAAGAGGATGTTTTCATGCGACAAAAAGGTTACCTTCCGTCGCAAAAAGAAAGACATTTAAGGACGATACCATAATATCCTTCACTATCATCACATACACTTCCATCATCATTACCACCTTCACTAAAAATACCACATTCATCACTATCTTCGTGATGATCATAATGATGATCTTTAAGCGTTTGAATTCCCCGCATAGACGTGCCAGGCGCGTTTATGCGGCAACACTGCTGTGTGGCGTTACAATCCAACTGTCTTGACGTTTGCTTTGGCTACTACAGTCAAACGTTTCATTACATTATTATTTATTTCTGTAATTTAACTGATTTAGTTGTCACAATGGTATGAAATATTTCATTTCTTTTCAGAAATTTAATTATATTTCTTATAAGAAATTTAATTACAATCATTGAATGAAGTTTTCGATCGGGTCATTGACAATAAGACGTGTTTTGTTAAGAGAACATCGCGCGCAAAAAGACTTTTGGGATTTTAAGGCTTTCGTGCCATATAACCTCTCAATCTCCAATTTTATTTATTTATTTATTTATTTATTTATTTATTTATTTATTTATTTACCTTCAAATTAAACTAAGGAGTATTGCAAGATGCTTTCAATTGTTTTAACAGCAGTCGATCGCATCGGTTGGAAGAGCTAATTAACAGGACGAGTATCATGATAATCTTATCCCCGGAAAACTCGGCAGGGGTCGAAAATTAATTGATCAAATACACTACATTACATAAGATAAAATCAACATCTGATGCCGTTTTCATTGCTTAATTTTGGAATATTTTTTTCGATTTAAAAAATGTTGAGACGAGAGAAGTTCATGTACTTATGTACTTTTGCTTTTCATTTTAATTTTATTTTACAAAATCTTAAAATTAACAAATGTTTTTTTAATTTAATTTTTTTTATAATTTTTTAAATTTGTCATTCTACATAATTTTTTCTTATTTGTTTTTCTTTTACATAACAAAGTTTAAAAATCACAATTTTTTTTTAATTATTTCAAATAATTTTCAATTTGTCATTCTAAAGACAGAAAGAAAGAAAAAAAAATGAATGAAGGTTAAGTGTCTTTTATTAAGTTTTTAAAAAACTCAAAAGCATTTCCGTTTTGTCATTCTCAAGGAAGAAAAAACGAAGAAAATCCGGCAGATTTAAATCTGGCTTCAGTTTGTTTTTGGATTAAATTTTACTTATCTTTTTGGTGGTTTTGATAAGAGAAATTTAAGCCTCTCATAAAAACATGTTCTAATATACTATTAACGTGTTTTAAATATGTTGCAAAAAGTATACACATATTCTAGATAAATATTAATGGAAACCACAAGTTTTTGTATTTTACTATATGGCATAATTGAAAACCTAGATTAAACTTCGGACTCTTGACATCTAAACTTGGATTTGCTATATTATGTCAGAGACATTTGAAATGTCTCTGATTATATTTAACATTTATACCTTTGCTTGTTTATCAATGCCTCTGTCATATACCATTTTTTTTTAATTTAATCATAAAATACATTCAAAATATTGTCATATACCATTTTTTGAATGTATTTTATGATTAAATTCAAAAAGTGGCATATGACACGTTCATATCGCCATTGGATATAATTCAATAGTTCCGTGTTCTTTTCATTCCCACAGGATCACACACGTGACGGATGTAGCTGTCGTGTGCTTCTTTTGAATTTTTATGAAATAATACATTCAAAATTAGCACATGACATAGATAACTAAACAGGATGTGCTTACCAGGCCTCGCATCCCTGGTGTAAATTCGAGTGTTTAACATAATTTGCCAGTTTCAAAGTTTTTACTTTGCTTTTGGGATTGTGGTTTGGACATAAATTGGTATGTTTGTTTTTTATCAATTAAAATCAATAAACAAATCTATGCACTATGTGACATTTGGGTATGTGTCCAAATGAATATTCCATGGCCCAGAGCCTAGTTCAGGCTTTACATTATGCTTTACTATATAGTATAACCACGTGATACGTAATGAATCATTTGATAAAAGAGTCTACAAAAACATGCTGCACGTCGTGTGTCAAACATTCTTACCCTGATGGTAATCTAAGACGCATGCTCACTGAGGCTGCATTGGAGTTCTTGTTGTCGTTACGCCCTTTGTCACAAGAAGTATACCTAGCCGTTCTGGGCTACAATGGTCGATATCAGCCGCACAAGTTCCATTACGTTCGGCAGAGAAGTGTATTTTGTCATTGTCAAGTTGCTAAATTTTTCTCCTACTATTTTAGAATCTTGACAATATAGTTTCACTTTTCTTTCTTATTGTCACTTTTGTTTGTGACTATTGTATTTTGGTCATTATTCGGTTTTGATTGTTAGTTTTCGTATTTCTGCAAAGTTATTCTTACCATTTTTGGCTCTTGAAAACATTTTTCTGTTCACATTTCTTTATGAAATTGATTATTTCTGCAATACTCACAAACATGCACAACAAGAATATTAATGTTGTTGTCCCAGCTGCCAATGCTTCCGACAACATTATTCTCATTTGTAAGATATTGTTCCTTGGTTTAAACAGTATATCAGAGAATCCTACTTATACTAGAGCTAATTTTGCCAAAAGTTAAATTCTTCCGAGTCTTTCGGTATCAATGGAAAAGTGAAAGAACTTGACCTTTTTTATTTGTATTTAATTCCTACAATTCACAAAAATCCATTCGTATGAAGCAGAATTTATTCAGAACCTTGTTCAATCTCGAGAGAAGACTGTCGCCAAAACATTCAACTCCACATATATATATATATATATATATATATATATTATATATATATATATATATATATATATATATATATATATATATATATATATATATGACGTTTTATCCATTAAAGTATGGGTATGCCATCTATCCCAGTGAGCTTGAAAGGAATATATATCTGCCTCATATTTAGTCTTAAACCCCTTGTGACGCTAATGAAAGGCTACTTTTCTATGTAACACTGAACTTGCTTCTCCTGACATTTGCAAGTGATACGTTATAGTAGAACTTATTTCCACTATGGGAACTTAATACAACAAAGCAGGTTGCTTACAAATGAATTGCTGACGCAAGGATATTGCAAGCCTAGGCTTATCAAGGCCCTCAAAAGAGTTTATGACAGTCACCACAATATTGTTAATGATGTTTCTGTATCTAAAATTACCCTGGATATATTTGACGTCCCATAGTTCTATGTTACTTTCATTGTAAGTTAAACAAGTGATAGATGCAGCTAACTAAACAGGGGCGCTTACCCTTACGGGGCAACCGGCTTCACGTCCCGGGGGAAGTTGATGTTTTTAATCTAACTTGCCAGTTTAATTTAAAGATTTATAGTTTGCTTTGGGATTACGATTTGAAGATGGATTGAAATTCTCATTGTGCATCACTTTGTGACTCGATGAACATCTCCAATCAAATCCACCTCTACGGTAGCTGTTTTGGTAGAGTGTTCGCTCTGTAAGTGGGGGTCGTGGGCTCGAACCCCGACTGGGTCTGATCCAAGACTTGAAAGTGGGTAATGACTGTTCTTTTGCCAAACACTCGGCATTACGTAATGAAAGTCACGGATGGGAACTTAAAATAAACGAGGTCCCGTGACACGGTAGGCGTTGCACGATGAAGAACCACGCTAAACATCTCCAATAAAACCGGAGACTGTAAGATTTTTGTCGTGAACCACTTTACATCATGAAACGCACAAAACATTGACGATTTCACAGTGACTGACAAGATGAATATCTCTAATAAAACCAGATATTGTAGTTTTTTGCCATAATGAAACGCTTAAAACATTGAAGATTCCATGGTGACTGAAAAGATGAATATCTCCAATAAAACCGGATATTCTAGGTTTTTGCCATAATGAAATGCTTAAAACCTTGAAGATTCCATGGTGACTGAAAAAACGAATATCTCCAATAAACCAGATATTGTAGGTTTTTGTCGTCGTGATGAAACGTTCAAAATCTTAAAGATTCCACGGTGATTGACAACATGAATACCTCCAGTACACGGGATATGAAAATCTTGTTTTGGATGAAATTGTTCTCTTCTATGTGTCATATTATAAACTTTTTAATATTTTATTCAGAAAATTATAAAATTTATAACATGACATATGAAATATGGTCAAACCTTTTATCAATGATAATAATAATAATAATAACGACGTATAGCACTCTATGGATTTTATTATTATAGAAACTCAAAAAATCCACACATTATGCCTCTTACTTTAAACCATTTATATGGCTTTCGTTCAAAATATGCAACTTAAGCTCAGCTTTGGCTGACTGAAAAATAATACCACATGGTTTATTATAGAAAGACGCCCATCTCAGAAAGAGAGAGAGAGAGAGAAGAGAGAGAGAGAGAGAGAGACTCATTTCAGAGATAGAGAGAGAAAGGGGGTTAAATATAGAAAGACCCCTATCTCCGAGAGGGAGAGAAAGATTCTTTTTTAAACAAAATTGAACAAAACTTAATCTTTTAAATGTTGAAGAGAGAAAGAGAGAGAGAGGTCATGTTTGTTCCCGCAATTTCAAATTGTATAAGGTATGACATCTTTCTATAATACACCATTTAGCATATTCATATAAAAATGCATTTTTATCATAAAAAAATAAAATCCATTAAAAAATTTACAAAAAATGTTTTTCTGCAATAAATAATGAAATAAATAGATGATTACACACAACACTGCACACAACTTAAACACATATATTATCAACTTCTAAATAAATAAACAAATTTACATACATAATTTTAAATAAAGTGTATAAAATTATTTCTTTTTCGTGTTCATTTTTAGTATTCAAATTATTTTTATCCTTGTTGAATTGTAAACATTCACTGAAATAACTCGGGCAACCAAGACTACAAAAATCATTTTTTGAAAATAAAAATAAAAACTGAAAAAATAAATCACTTTTTCTTTTCCGTTTTGTTAACGAATACGAAGAGAATATGATATAGTGTTTATGTTTCGTGTCTGAGACCTTGTATATTTGCAATTGTTCGAATTGTACCGTGGTTTTGGTTGCCAAATTTTCAAAATTGCATTATCGTCACATCTCGGCTGTATTCGTGACATCGCCTCATTGGATGAATTTGAGTTCCGGTTTTGACCGAGGTTTGCCGAGTGAAATATGACGCACGTCCGCCTAATTCAAAGTATACAACACATCTTCAAACTCAAAATCCATATTGGTCGAATAAATAAATTATGAAATAAGTGAAGAATTAAGATAAATAAATAAATAAATAAATAAATAATGTACTTGAACGCACATTAGATGGCAAAAGTTAAGTCTTAAAATCTTAAACACAAACACACATGAAATGGTTTTAAAAAATGAAAATTTAAGATTTTTAAAAAATAAAATTAAAACACTTCGAGTTTCACTCGTCATAATAATGAAATACAATGTTTCACAAAAAGTACAATTTTTCAAATTTTACAGTCTAATTTTGACTTATATTGCAATCCTCCTTGAAGATAAAATATGACAATAAATATAAAATATTTGTTTAAAAAATTCATGATAATTTTTAAAAATACAAAAATGCTGCAAATAAGCTTAAAGACTGGTCCAATTATATTATTGGAAAATTAATATAATAATGATAATAATTAATGTCTTGGTCAAAAAATAATGATACGGAATATCTTGATTGAAAAACACAAATTTATGATAAAACACTCCTTCAAAAACTACCCATTGATAAGCGGATATTCAAAGCGTATTTTTACTTCATTCGAAATAAATAGACACAAAAAGGCTCTAAAATCAGTTTCGATTTCGACATAACATAGGTCAAATCGATGTTAAGGTCCATAATCCCTTTTAATCGAATTTTGCAGAAATAAATCGACAAAAAGGCTTTGACTCTTATTCAGTGTTCGACAGTTTCGACAGATCCGACCTGTGTGTTTCTAATTCATCAGAACAAAGTCCCAAACCCAAACCTTTTTCGACGGTTGAGGTAAAATGCAAAACGTAATTGCAAAGGGGTAACCGTGACAGCCCTATTAAAAATTAAAATAAATATGAACTTGAGATCAAACTGAGGTCGTTATCTAACTTAAATTAAATATTTATCTAAACTAGTATTTATTAATATATTTTCCATAAGTTAAAATAAATAAAAAGATCTTTTTAAAACGTTTCGGCCGAAAGCTTCATATAGAAGAAAAACTTCGATCGAAACACTTTTAAAAGATAAGTTTTTCTCAACAAAATTGTATATATCTAACTTTTAAAAAATCTCACACTAAATAAATACTTTTAAATATATTATTACTGTACACAATCTACAAATATGCATAGAAACCCCGATTGACAAGTCCATTGTGGGGACGAGGTTTTAATTTAAGGATGTATTCTTCTTCCGGTCACGTTGAAATCTCGTTTAAAGTAATTTTCAAATATGAAACAATGGTGGAAAAAAGTTCTAAAACACTCTTATATTAGCTATTTTGCTTTATATTTATTAAAGCTTATGATACCTATCTCAGAGAATATGAAAAAATTAATTGAAGAACTGATTTTTTTTTCAAGAAAACGTCAAAAAAAAAAAAAAATGGGTAAAAATGGGCGAAAAGGGGAAAAATTGTCAAAATAAGGACATCTTTACATTACCTTACGAAAAAGTAGTCTTATACCGTGTGATTTTTTTTCGTCATAAACCATCGTTTTATAGTTATATTAAAATTAAGTAAAGAAAAAAGTTCAATGGAGTAATTTTCCGAAATTTTGGACTCCTTAGAAGAATACATCCTTAAGTTATAAAAGTTAGGGTCAAACCTGTTCCATTCAATAAATAGATAAATAAATACTCAAATAAATAGATAAAAAATCAACAGGAAAAAATAAATTATCAAAGCCAAGTTAATAAAAAATAATTCTTTTTCTTCCATGAAGCATCAGCGATGATGAATGATTTTTGGTGACTCAATGGTGAGAATATCAACACAGCTGCCATTTTATCTTACACAGAATGACTGACAGATGATCAATTTCTGATGATTCATATAAAAGTAGTAATTGCAGGTAAAATAAATATCCATAACATATGGGAATGATTGAAAAAGTTGTTCTTTTGGAAAAGTGCCAAAATCGTTTATTCATATTTCCTTTTGACTCAGCAATTTTCTCACGCGCCAGACTCCAGACGATGCAACAAGTTTCATTTCTAAAAGAGCAGACGATAATTGTAACGTAACTTTAAAAAGTTTCAATGGCGTCTACCAGTGCACAACGCATTTGTCATATTATAATTTTTTTAATTATCTGAATGAAATATTCAAAAAGTTTGCATATTATAAATTTTAACTATTTCATTAAAACAATCAAAAAAATTATATCATGACACAATACCTCTTAATATAAAATATGGAATCGCATTATATAGCGTTTTCAGAAAGAATGACGTCATTCCGGAAAAGGCGACAAAAGCGTCACCAATAGAAACAATACCCTTAACCGTTAACGGGTATTATGTGATACACATGGGAACCCCATCATATAAATATATATCCTTGCTTTACACAACATGCAAACAATTTGACAATGCTTAATAAATTATTAATAAGGTTAAATAAATATATAAATAAATTAATAAATACATAAAAACCAAATTCAAATTAAATTTGTATAAAAGTTCGTTACGAACCACAACTAAAGGTCCGCTGCACCAATCTGCGCACATCATGTGGAATTCAAAGTTAGACTTGAAATGTATATTCCAAGATGAAATGGATCAAAGTTAGACTTCAAATCCTACTTCAACTGTTTAATCAAAGATGGCGAAGTGTGAGTCCGACTTGATTTTATAATCCAAAATGGTGTAGTTCGAGTCCGACTTGAGTTTGTAAAATCCAAGATGGCGTAGTGTGAGTCCGACTTGAGTTTATAAAATAAAAGATGGCGTAGTGTATATACATGTTAAATCTTTTTGGACGGTTAAGCACTTGCACAATTGCTATACAGCTTGACACACTGGCTTTGTTCGGAGATTGGCTATTTCGTTAACAAATAAAGGTATCTTTTCCAAGCGCACAGCAAAGAAACAAATAAATTTTTTGCCCAATAAGTTGATGAGTAAAGGAATAAATCGGTTCTGAGGTCAGAACAATATTCTCGATTTAGGAACAAATACGGATTACTCTGGCGGCGGCCAAAACTGGCGTTGCCAAAATATGAGATCTGAAATAAATATGCTGATTTATATGTTAAATTCTAGATTATAATCTGGTAAAAATGAAGACAAAAGTCCTGGAATAAAACGATGGTTAATGAAAAATGGAGAGATAAAATAAAAATGTTTGGAATGCTTGCAATGATGAATCAGGTTTTCAGCAAATTTTGAAAATGCAGGAAACCCGCTAAAGCAAAAAAGCGATAGATGTATGAAATGAATTTTAAAAATCTACTTCATTTTTATGAATTGGTCCTCTAATTAATGACGTCATTCAATGTTCAGTTTGTGTTTTGAATTCACCATGAGTTTCCGGTATAATCAATTGCCTCCATTTGTGGTTCGTCATTTTCCGTGAACTGAAGCACGCGTTTAACTTTATTTCTTTGTCCTCTCATGCAAGACGACTCTTCGTGCTTATAAAGATAACTCTTCAAAGCAAAGGACTTCCCACATCTCCCACAAACATATGGTTTTTCCGTGGAGTGCGTTTGGATATGCGCTCGAAGATTACTCTTATCCGCGAAGCATTTGCTGCACTTTGGGCATTTGAACGGCTTTTCACCCGTGTGGGTGCGTATGTGGCCCTGTAGCAGCCATGGCCGACTGAAACGTTTTCCACAATATGGACATTCGCATCCTTGGCTATGCGTGCGCACGTGCATCGAGAACGCTGGCATTGAAACGTAAACTTTGTCGCAATGCGGACATTTTCTTGCCTTCTTGTCGCTTACACTTCTGTGCGTCTGTCGATGGCGTGCTAGATTACTGGACGTACTGTACCGCTTACCACATTCAATGCAGACGTGCGGTTCTAATTTGTGATTTCCGTCAACGAGAGGATGAGAAAATTGGTCTAGCTGGCTAGTGAACTTTTGAAGCGGAGATAACGGTTCTGTGAGCGCAGTATATACTGGAGCTTCGAAACCCAAAGCTGGAGGACTTTCAATTTTGCGGTCATACAAATCCCGGCATGTGGGTTTCCTTGGACTATTTGTGATCAAATCAAAAAGCAGTGAAATGTGTTCCGAGCATTCCATGTTGTAGTCAATCTTTGGCGACAAATCTGGACGAGTTTCGTCGCTAGAAACGACGGAATAACTACTGTCACTGTCCCCATCATAGGAGCCGGTGGATCCTGGAGATTTTTGGATTTCATATGAGCCAGTTGATCCTGGGGACTTCTGGAGGATGTCGTCTGCTACAGGAATTACTCCAGATGGAAATTGGACCTCTAATTCTCCTGAAAATATACAATAATTTAATAGTTACAGAACTTCTCAAAATGAAATAATTTGGAATAAAAATTTTGTTGAAAATAGTAAAATGCATGCAAATGGAATACAAAACTGCGCAACCAAAAACAAACATGTATTTATCAATTATCAAAGCAACCAAGAATAGAGACATTGCTCAAAATTACATTTTGAATACAAATGCCTTAAGGAAACTTCAGCACAAATGTTCTTTTATTTACGGGAACAAGTTCAACAAAGGACATTGTTTGAATAACATGGGTACGTTATGATGCATTTTTGGACATCACCGTGGTTGAATTCGAACGACATTTATTCTTACCCGTCAACATTTTTCAGAACCAGAGTTTATATTCAAATGTAATCATTTAAAATATTTTTTTCTATACTATCGGTTTTTCCCCTCAAACAAATTAATGAAAATTTAAAAAATAAAAATAAGTTGAGATTTTCGATCAATCAAATCAGTTCACCCTGCACATCGCTCTGAGCGCATCGCAAAATATTGCAATTTCTACAAGTTCACCTAAAACTGGCAACGTCTCGATATAAATAAAATATTCTTGACTGGAAAGTTAAACCAAATCCATTCAATCGATCAATTCATAAAGTTTGCATAAATTGACTTTTTGCAACACTATACTGCATAAACACATATCAAAATAGTTTAACACTGATTGCATAACAACATTCTTTAAAAGAATTTGAAAACGTTTATTCAAATATTCAAATTTCTTTATTTCTCTAAATGCATAACAAATGCAATTACAGAGGGTATATAGAATTATATGTATGGATAACAACAATATAAACATTTCAAGCAGGAGGACCGAATCCCTCCATAATAATTTTAATAAACTTATATAATTTCATTTGTAGAGAAATAAAGTATTTTGATGTTTTGAAAAATATTTTGGTTTAAATGTGTTTCTTTATGTAGATAAAGCTATGATGCCATTTATCACCTAGAATGCATTTCCTTTCATCTCTTATACGACCAATGGAGAAAAAAACCACTGAGATTTATTAAGGTCACTGCAGGCCACCGGAAGGTCAAGATAACTTGTTTTGCGTTTATTTCTACTTAAAATGATAGAACTTCATTCCCAGCTGGAACAGGATAGAGTTTCAAGTGTAAACTGAGATCAAAACCGCGCATTTATGAAGACAACATGTTCTTTTTTCGAAAACAAAGAAAGAAAGAAGAAAAATAAACAAGTGTTAACAATTATGCATGAAACTCAAACTAGGAACAATTCAAAGGATATATGACTCTAGATGCATAGAACATTTTGTTAAGTTTTAAAAAAAAACTTTGCAAAAAGGCATTGAATACAGACATTGCCATTCACAAAAAACTAAACACATTTATACTTGTGTCATGTGCTGATTTTGAATTTTTATTAAAATAATGCATTCAAAATCAGTTGTCATGTGCTGATTTTGAATGCATTATTTAAAAAAAAATCAAAATCAGCACATTGCACTTGTCATAGGATCACATATAATTGAAAAATCAAAGCAGCATTTGAAAAGTGACCTCTGACCTTCAAGCTCCAAATGTGAGCAAGAAAGTTGTTTTTCTTTAAAAAATAAATTCTTGAATAAATATATTTTTTTTAGTTTTGGGGGAAAACATATATAAACATTTGGAAACATTTTAGTTGAAAAGCGCTAAGCAGAATGGTGTTTGCTACAATTTAATTTTGTCTGCTGTGACAACAACTTATGGATGCCGTTGTATAATTATTCTAACCAAACTTATGATATTCGAAATCTAACAACTTTTAATTCAATTATGTTATCATCTGCAGACTCTTCGACAAAGAAATTTCATAAAGAACGCTTATCTTAAAGTTTCAAAAGAATTGATATAATCAACTTGAACTATGATATAATCTTGACTTTTATTCTTGTAAACAATTTCGAAATAATTCAAGCCAAAGATTAATTAAAAGGTTTTAATGGGATTAGGCCGTATTTTTGTTTAAAACCACGGCAACTTTAGTTTATCCATCTGTAGCCTCAGTATCTTAAGTAAGTATGTGAATTTCTGTACAAGAATTCCCACAGGCCTCGCTAATTAATCTAGTTATGATGCTGTAACAGCCGGAGAGTGTTCACTAACGCATGTAATTACTCGGGATAATTTTTGTGTTGGTTTCATTTCCTGAGCTAATGATCGGCTGCTGTAATCATCGTCTGCTGCCGGTCGGTAAAGCACTTTTGTGAGATACCGTGACATACCAAACCTACTGTGAATGGCAAGACCTTTTGTCACGTGACTTCTGATAGCAATCGTTTGGCCTACAAGCTGAGATTTGTCCCGTAGTAAGGAGAACCGAAACAAAGAAAAACACATGCTACACACTTACGTGATGTTTTGATTTCAACATCCGGACGACTTAGAAAGGACTTTTATAAATATCATGTCATCTTGATTTTGGTTTTATTTTAGTTCGAAATTGAAATAAAAGTTAAATAAAATAAAATAAATATAATGTAACAATTTTCAACTTTGAAAATGTAGTAATTTTCGATTTTAAAAATGTCATTTCCATAGTATTTTTAATTGTTTAAACTCATTTAGGTTTTTTCAGTTTCAAATACACACCAGATAAAAAATAAACAATAAACAAGTTATAAATAAAATTATAAACATTATCTAAGAAGAAAATGAAATAAAATGGTTGCACACATGTTGTTAGAGTCCAAAACCACGTTGTCGTTTTAGAGAACTTAATTTAATTATATTTTTTAATTGAAATTAAAAAATAAAAATTAAAAAAAAATACTTACTGATAACATGCACGTGCTCTTTAAAATTATGACTTGTTGTTGTATTGTTGTGTTGTTTTTGAGCTAAGTATCTTCGATTGGTTATAAGAAAGGCACGAGGCATGTTGTTTCAAATGCCAAAAAGTTGTAATTCCTGCAGACGACCAATATCCACGTACGTTTACATCCAGGTCTCGTCTGCTTGTGCTTCTGCTTAAACGAACGCAACAAGTGTCAAATGAAATGTTTCTAACGCGTTTGGATGTTTTGTTTATCGTATATACGCCGCAGCTCTCCGCGGAGATTGGGGGACCATTGTAGCGAATGAGGGTACTCGAGTTACACCAAATGCCACCGGCAACAGATTCATAGAGTAAAATAACGGTGTGAATGGATGTGCAATGACAGGCGCACGCGAAAGTGTTTTCCTCCACGTGTATTGGGTCATAATGTACATATCTCAAAGCTTGATTACTTAACCGTCAGGATATAGCATCAGTTGGGAGTATTTTTACTGCACTCACTTAGAAGAGTTATAAATTTATCGGTAGTAGAATCCGCTCTTCTTAAGAGATATAAAACTTGATAAGGAATGGGAAATGTTTGAGTAATTTTCCCACGATTCTATAGCTAACAACTATATTGAGCTCTCAGAACAAAAAAGTTATAAACACGTGTGTATTTATTTTGGAAAATTGCCCTAATGCAAAAATTATCTAGTTAATGATGATTATGATGAATATTATCAAAATGGTGGTGTCATTGATGATGGCTGTGGTCAAGCACTAAGGTGGTGGTGATTGTGGTAGTGGTGGTGGTGATGATGATGATGATGATGATGATGATGGTGATGGTGGTGGTGAAGGAGGTGGTGGTGGATGATGATGTCAAGTTTCAATTGTCAATTTTCATATTTCTCCTACAATATTCATTGTTAAAAAAAATTGACAACAGTATTGTCACATTCCTGTGTTAAAATTGTATTTTGTCATAATCAAGTTTCTATTGTCAGTTTTCGAATTTCCTAATGTTATTCTATCCATTTTTGACAGCATAATTTTATAATTTCTTATTGTCATATTTCTGTGTGGAGATTGTATTTAATTTTGTAATTGTCATGTTTCAATTGTCAGTTTTCATATTATTCGTTATTCTTACCATTTTCAAAAAGTGACTACAAAATTGCCACGTTTCTTATTGTCACATTTTTTTCAAAACTCTTACAAATTAATTGTATATTTCATTTTCAGAAAGGAATGTGACAATAAGAAAATTGACAATTATGATTGCAAGAATAGTATTAGAGTTTTATGGCCGTCATCACAGTATTGTGCCTGATGTCCAGGATTGCCCTGGATATATTTGACATTCCACAGTTCCATGTTCCATTCACACAATTTCGATTACACACGTGGCGGGTATAGCTGGCTAAACAGGAGGTCTTACCCTTCCGGAGCATACGGCCTCGCTTCCCTGGTGGAAGTTCGCGTGTCTAACCTAACTTGTCAGTTCCAAAGTTTTTACTTTGCTTCTGGATTGTGATTTGGACATGGATTAGTATGTTTGTTTTTTATTAGAGAAATGTGAAAACTGACAATAGAAACTTGACAATTACAAAATAAAATTTTGAATTTTACTTGTTTTTTCAGGAACATTGGCAGTAACAAACATATTTATATGTATAGACGGGTGAATAATGGCACTGGATTCTAATTAGTCAATATGTCCGGTGTATGTCCAAAATATTTAAGTTTTAAAATCAATTTTCTTCATTTGTATATGAATTATATTTTTATCATATTTGTATTGCATATTTTTGGTGGCCTACTTTTGATGGTTTAGTTTTGTGGCATATTTTGGTACTCAACATGCTCAGACAATTATGACAGCAACTTTCTAAAATGTTGAGAACAACGTAGAAAAAATGTGAAAACTGACAATAAAAGTTGAAAATAGCAAAAATCGCTTTCCATCCACAAGAAATAAAGCTGATATCGGCCATGGATACTAATTAATGAAAAAAAATAATTAAGTTGTCCAGGTTTAGTTTTTCGATGACCGTGTAATTTCAGTGTAAATCAAGTGTATGTGAAAAAACATCTATATTTATTTAATTATCGACTAAATTTTCTAATTAGTTTTTCTTCTGAGTAATTAGGTTGATAATTACGCAGTTTGCACTATAGAAGTACTGTGTCATCAAAACATTTATCACACAACCCAGCAGGTGCGTGCATTACTGCGCACGTACAGTATAGACCTGTCGGAGGTTTAACGCTAACCTAACGATTAGTGCCGAAATTGTTGCTCATCCAGACGCATTTATTACCTTTATCTCAACAGATTTTCAGAAGTTTATATGTATTTCTTTGCAGATTTTCGGCCACTAGCTATCCATATCTCGGGCACTCGGCAGCTGAACATGGACTCTTTTTGGACATCTTAGTGTTAAACGTTTGTCGGGCCTGCATTTGTACACGTACTGGTGAAAACTTAACCGATTACCAATTTTATGGCAAAGGATGGAAAGAAAAATTTAAAAGAATCCGCCGGATGAATCATTTTTAAAATGCAGAAATTGATCATTTGAACGAAAGTTTTTTCTTATTTAAAACTTTGATAATCAAATTCCTTTTGGCCCATCTTGCACTAAGATGAAGCATAAAAATTAACCACAAAACTAAACCACAAAAAGTAAGTCAGAAAAATATGTCATAAAATGTATCAAAATATATTATTCTTACACTAAAAAAATCGATAATTTTTAAGACTCAATATTTTGGAGAAGCACCATGCATAGTGACCTATTGGAATCCAATAACATTTGTCACTTTCCTGCCAATAATCCGAATAAAATCATAACAAATAATTTTGTCAATTTACAACGAAACAAGCTGTTTACAAATAAGTTGACTCGTGGATATTGCAAGCCTCACTTAGACTTAACAAGACCCTGGGAAAGTTTTATTGCTGTCATCAGTATTGTTGATAAGAATAATATCTCATCCTGGATAAATTTGACGTATCATACGTAGTGAAATATTCCTTTTATTTTCAAATTTGGTTTTGCACGTTACGGATGAACCTGGCTAAACAGGGGGTGCTTACCCTTCCGGAACACCTAGCCTCACTCCCCCAGCAGTCCACGTGTTTTCAGATTTATAAAGTTTAAACTTTACATTTTACATTGTGATTTGGACACGGATCGGTATGTTTTAGTTGTGACCTTTGGGATTTTATTGGGACATGAATTGGGGACCTTTTGGATTGTTATTTGAACATGGACCGGTATGTTTGAGTTTGTTTTTTGAATTTTATTAATATATCTTATCGAAATACTTACTTTGATAGCAGAACCCATTTCGGAAATCGAACTATTTGGAGACATTTTGGAACCTATAAAATGATGATGCAACTTTTATTTTGTCTGGCTTTAGAAAATGGAATAGAAAGAAAAGGTTATATAATATATTTATGTTCTGTACGAAGTTTGAGTTGTGTTTATATCTTAATGGGTTAGAGCTGGGTTGATCTACCGGCACAGATTGAAGTTTTTATGATTATATTCTGTGGTGGAATGGTTGATGTGGTTCAGTTTCGTGATTTTGTTAGTGCATGGACCATGCGGGGTAGTTTTTATACCCCCCGCTTAAAAAGTGGGGGGTATATAGTGATAGGGGTGTCCGTTCGTGTGTCCGTCCGTCCTTCCGTTACACCTTAGGGTACCTATCTCTTATCCGCAACTCCTCCTAAACCCTTCAATGGATTTTCATGAAACTTTCAAACAATCTTTGTGATATAATGTAGATGTGCACCTCCTATTTAAAAAATTGATCCGATGGATTTTTGAGAGCGGGGGGGGGGGGGGGGGGGGGGGAGGGGGTATTTTTGTGAGCTTGTGGCTCAAAGTTTTTCTGGTTGTAATTATATTCCTGTGGGTGGATGATGCTCTTGTACAGTTTTAAAACTTATTTCTATAATAAAAAAATAATAATTATATTCAGTGTGAAAGATTGTGGTGATCCACCCTACCACAGTTTGTTGTTGTAAGTGCTATTTGTGCCTTTAGCCCAACCATTAGTCTAGACTTACCAAAAAGGTGGAAAGGGTAAAGAAATTAAGATTTGTAATCAAACCCTGAACAAAAATGAAAGTCAACTGCCAGTGTCTGTCTAGTGTAAATTAAATGTGATAATCTGCATCATGATATGTATTTTATTCACCATTAGAACTGATATGAAATTCTTATCGGGAAAATGTCTTCGGACTTTTGAAAGTTTTTAAATCTTGCACTTTTGTAAATTGGTAGTAACTCAGTACTTTTATCAAGTTATATGTCTCTTTTAGATAGGGCGATATCTATTTACTGTGGCACGTGGCTTTAACTCTCTTCGTTGTCTTGATAAGTTCCACAAAATGACAGGAACATCGTCCTTAAGAATCCGTTACCATGGTAACCGAAAGACATTTCTGATGAGATGAAGAATAAACATGTGGTAAACGTCGAATCACAAACGAGTCTGTCATGGTACTACATTTATTATGCAGAAAACATTAAAACTAAAACCATATGTTAATTTATAGAATAAGTGCCGCTCTAAGCGTGTTGCTTATCAAGAAATACATGAAAATATTTTAAAATCTCCTTAAAATTAAAAACAAACATATGTTTAGATTTCGTACAAGATTTTGAAAATCTCCCCTATGTTGTTATTACTCTTAGACCACAAGATGATAAGAAATTATCACTTTTCTTTCTTCAACCGATTTTCGACCAACAAAATTTGCTTGCCGATGGGCCAAATGTTTTCTCCGGGGAATCCCGTTTCCTCCAACACACCTGAAATGACCGTCTCGATATAAGTTTAAAAAAACTCTTGCCTGGGCAAACTCTTATTACTACAATCCGATTCCTTTCTTCCATTTTTAATATTTGAAACTCTGCTACTAAATCGTCATTGGTAAATTAATTGAAATTTTTTTTTATTTGTAGTAAAATATATGTTATAATCAAATCAATCCAGAATCAAAGTAAAAACTTTGGAACTGACAAGTTAGGTTAGACATGTGAACTTCCACCAGGGAATTGAGGCCGGATGCTCCGGAAGGGTAAGCACCTCCTGTTTAGCTAGCTACACCCGCCACGTGTGTAATCAAAATTGTGTGAAAGGAACATGGAACTATGGGACGTCTAATATATCCAGGGCAATCCTGGACACATTAATATTACCATTGTCCTATTCCTTAATTTCAGAGTTTTTGTTTATTATCATTATTATTTTCTTAACTGGGGTTTTGGTTTCTATAGCAAACTTCAAAATCCGTTTTCTTTGTTTATTTATTTCTTTATCTATTTATTTAGTTACTATTTATTTCCGAATTTTCTCTACTATCATCATCATCATCATTATTATTATTATTATTATTATTATTATTATTATTATTATTATTATTATTACATAGGCTATCTGTAGTTACATGAAAATAAAACTATGAATGAAAGTGTCTATAGTCTGGCGGCCGGTCGGAGTGATCTTACATGTGGGAGGATTTAAGTGGGTCACGCGTAAGGACGGAAGTAGTGAGGTTCTAAACGGGCAACTTGTGTTCTACTGGATTGTCTGCCTGCTAGTGTTTGCTATTACTCGGTCTATGCTTAAAATAACCTAGCTAAATTGCATTGAATACTTGATTGAATTATTATACTTTACAATTATAAGGTTCGACAATCATATATTTGTTGTATTAATGGTAAAGATCGGATGTCAATGTATATGTGTTATGTTGAATACCAAAATGATAAAATAAAAAAGTAAAGTTCTTAAAAGCTGAAGCACTACCTGTTTCAATTTTAGTAAATGGTTTTAAAATGAAATTTACTTTTCAGTCAAGCATATATAAATAAACCTTTAATAAAACACTGCATAAACGGCGACAGCAATATCAAATTATGGAATGCAGATGTTCGAAGCTTAAACATTAACTGAGCAATATTTCTAGACGTATCCAAAATAGATTGCTCTCAATCTTTTGTCATGAATAAGAAGGACTCTAAGTGAATAAATTAATATTTATCAGATTTACATGTAACTTTTCTGTCAGTAACCACAAAAGTTAAAACATAATTACATCATCTTTATCCTTGCGGTTAATACTTTAACGGAGTGTTTCCACCTGTTAACCACAAACTGTCATAAGTATAGGACCGGACCCTTCCATTAGCAGCCCCAGACGCTTACACATCTAAACTATTTGTGGTTTCTACAAACAATGGAACCTGTACATCGCATTTTAATGGAGTGCTTGCACATGTTAACTGCAGGCTGTAATACCGAACCGGACCTTTCCATTGGTAGCCCCAGACTTAAACACACCAAGCGCCTTAATTGTGGTTTATACAAACATACACACCACAGAGTCGGACCCTTTCATTGGTAGCCCCAGACGTTAACACACCAAACTCCTTGCGGCTTATACAAAAATACACACCACAGGACCGGACCATTCCATTGGTATCTTCAGACATAGTTCCACGTGTTAACCACAGACCGGACCCTCCCATTGGTAGCCCCAGACGTTAACACACCAAGCTTCTTGCGGTTAATACAAACACGCACACCGCATTTTAATGGAGTGTTTTCACGTGTGTAACCACAGGCTGTACTACCGTAATTCATATTACAAAAATAAACTTCACTACATTGTTTACTTTATAAAAACATCAGGAAATTTACACTAGATGGCTATCTGCAGGACATAAAAATTTTAGTTTAGTACATGTAGTTTTTTCTTTTGTGTGTGGGAATCACTTTGATTTGGCTTTATGAGTTATATGGTTGTTGTTCAATTCAAACCTATTTACGTCTATTTAAATATATTTATCCAACTTTATACTTTCCAAATGGAAATTAAAGCTATATTTTCGTGCCTTGTTACCCTTGCGAATGTATGCTAAAATAATAATTAAAAAACCACCGCGAAAATACAGTACAAAATTCACAATATAAGCATATCTACATCAGAATTTAGAATAAAATATGTTTAAGTTAAGTTGGGTTTTCGTGGAAGCGCGTGGCCTAGTGGTTAAGGCGTTGGACTCATGATGTGAAGGTCGTGGGTTCGATCCCTGGACCGGGCGATGTGTTGTGTCCTTGAGCAAGACACTTAATTTCACGTTGTTCAAGTTCACTCAGCTGAAAAATAAATGAGTACCAGCAAAATGATGGGGGTTAACCCTGCGATGGACCGGCGTCCCATTCAGGGGAGAGTCTTGTACTCTCAGTCGCTTAACGCCACCGAAACCGGGATAAGCTCCGGCCTGATGGGCCTGATGGCTCGGGACAGACTTTAACTTTAACTTTTAAGTCGGTTTTTCTGTTGTGGATGTTAACAAAATGCTAGAGAAAGTCGCTTATCTCAACCCCTTGTTAGCTAAATCTCAACATTTGACAGTTGCTATATGCATATCTCTCGGCAGCTCTTAGGCCACTTAGCAGCAGCCGAGCTTAGACTCTTTTCTGGTACCTCACGGTTAAACTTTTGACAACCGGTTAATATAAGCCATTCTGGCTTGTTCCTGGATCCTTTTCTATATATCTATATGATTGTATATTGAATTATATGTTGTATATATTGTTTTTGAGAAAAATGTTTTAAACTAAACTTTCGACAGGTCTGTACTATACATTTGTTTCAAAACCTCAAACATTTATTTACAAAGAAAATGAAGAAAACGTCTTTCAATGACATGATGTTCTTTTTGATTGAATTCAACAAGAACTTTTAGCTTTATCAAAGGGTCGCGTATACTTAACTAAAGGGGACTTAAATTACAAGATGAACTTAACAGATAAGGGGGGTTCTTATCATGCTTATCTGAAACAGGTTGAAGAAGCGAATATTTGGAATATCTTAAATTAGCATAAAATATTTTTCTGTATACAGGATATTTCTAAAAGGGTACAGATTGTAAAAAGAGGAATGGTTTGAAATATGAAAGAACATGTCACAGTTTCACAATTATTCCATTGCTAACGTTTTGCTTAAGTTTAGCGAATTTTGACGACATCTTTTGAAATCATATATAAACATTTTTGCAAATTGAATGATAAATTGAAAATTAAAAATATGTCAATTTCAGAATTTTCACCCCGAAAAATTTTATGGAAACGACCTCTCTCTCTCTCTCTCTCTTTCTCTCTCTCTTCATGGAAAACGGCAAATTTACAACACACTGAAAATTGCATTTAAGCAGTGAGCGTTGTGCATGTTTCATTATTATTTACGACATGCGTAACATACCCACCCTTTCTAAATCATTTAACTCTTAGCATCAATGTGACAGTGTTAAACATATCAAAGTGGAAAAATGATACCCTTTTGACATTAGACACAAACAACAAAAGAATACCAGTAGCAAGCAATATAATTAAGTTTGACAAAAGATCGCGATGTAAAAAATATAAGTTAATGTATAACTGTAATGCTAGATACATTTGTTATACAATTTCCCACGGTTTGTCTGACGAACAATATATATATATATATACGAAGACAGTTTGCAAAATATTTTCCATCTGTTTGCTTCTAAGAGATAATTATGTCGGGATAGAATTTAAACCTCCCTGACTAGATTATATCACTTGTATCACTTGTATCGAGACCTCACCATATGGAAAGCACGATTTTAGTTGTCAGTAACGAAAAGGAGTCGAAGCCTGACTTCCCAGTGGAAAAGATAGGGAGAGCTAGTGACAGAGAAGCTGATGAGATACAGCCAAACCTGTCTATAAGAGCCATCCTAGGGAACTTGTAAAAGTGGCCTATATGGAAAGGTGGCCTTTGTATACAGGTTCAAACAATATGAATAAAGAACAATTGGGATACAATTCTACTGGCCTTTATAAGCAGGCGACCTTTATATAGAGATGGCCTTTAAGGCAGGTTGACTGGCCTTTATAAACAGGCGACCTTTAAATAGAGATGGCCTTTAAGGCAGGTTGACTGGCCTTTATAAACAGGCGACCTTTATATAGAGATGGCCTTTAAGGCAGGTTGACTGGCCTTTATAAACAGGCGACCTTTATATAGAGGTGGCCTTTAAGGCAGGTTGGACTGTATACAGCTAACACAAGGGACCGATGTTAACTTAGTGGTAAACTTTCGAAAGTTTAACACCGAGTTCTCGGCTGAAGGAGTTGATGCTCGACTGCTAGTGTGACCGGCTGAGATATGGATAGCTAGTGACCCAAAAATCTGCCGAAAGATAAAAAATAAATCAGCTGTCAAGTTATAGCTAACGAGGGACCGACGATATACTGCCGATTCGACACTAATTCGTTACCTCAGTGTTAAACTTTTGACAGTTTCACAATCATTCCTTAGCTAAGATTTTCCTTAACTTAAATCTTGCAAATTTTCATATCTTTATAATTTTGTAAATTTTAAAGATATTGAGGAATTTAAGATGTCATTTTTAAGATCACTTCTAGATTAAAACATTTGCATTTAGTTTTGACAAAAATATTCATCAGTAGTTTCAAAAAGAGATTACAAAAAGTTTCTAAATTTGGGTTAAGGAAAATCTTAGCTAAGAATGATTGTGAAACTGGGGCCTGTACTGTTCTATAAAGACGGTCTGTAGAATATCAACTAAGCTGTTTATGGATACAAAAATAAAGACGGGGTTTAATTTTCATTGAGTTAGATCCCTTAATTTACTGGCTAGAATACTTCACTAATATCGAACGTATCTCAAATTATCTTGAGTTTTTATGACGTCGCATAGTTCCATGTTCCTTTTATTTTTAATTCGATTTCACATGTGGCGGATGTAGCTAACTTAAGCTTGACGACTGGTGCTTACCCTTCCATAGCACCCGATCTAACTTCCCTGGTGAAGCTCTCGTGTTTTATTCGATTTGCCATTTTTCAAGGATTTGAATTTGCTAATTGGTATAATAAATTGTAGGTATACATATACCCATGCCATACAGCACATCTCCGTCGAAAGTTTAACGTCGAACTAACTGAAAGTTGCCCAGTGGCCGAACAACTGTTGAAAGATGCCTTATATATGTCAGCTACCGAAAAGTTGTCGAGATATACAACTTGCAATAACATCGACATAAGCTATCAATTTGCAGTAAATTCGTTAGCTTAGTGTTAAACTTTCGACATGCCTGTACTGTACAAATTAAAAAGCTTAAAAAGCAAGAAAAAAACTATGACCACTAAAAAGAGAATTTAATCTTTATTTTCTTTTATACCCTATGGTTAAATGTTACAGTTAATTGTTGTTACATTTTACATGACGTAATATTGTTTCATATCTCCTGCGTGGTGACGAATATGATTAAAACGTCCTCTAAACTTGATGGTACAGCATGCCATTCTAGCTCCGGCATTCCCTGAGGCTGTACTTCCGGCGTTTCCACCCAAGCCTAGATCGTCTCTGTTTGCATGTATCTGAAAATAATATGTTAATAAATTGTTTAAATTGTGGTTTTTGAAAAGGATCCCTGGCGACAAATATGGATTCAATATACCGACAAAACAGCGAAGCGGTACACTGGTGAACTAAGTGTGTTTGGCTCAAGGTCTATACATCTTCCTTTTATTTTAATGTGATATATAAAATAGAATACAGTGCTCACAAGTAAGTTCTTGAATCGAGGATATTGCAAGTATATATATGTTTACTGAAACCCCAAAACATTTAATGGCTATCACCACAATATTATGATAAGTATGATGTCTGTCTCTGTAATCAGAAATAGTATGGATATATTTCACTTCCCGTCCCATAGTTCGGTGTTCCTTTTTCTTAAATCAAGTTTAATTCCACACGTGGTAGGTGTTGCTAGCTAGACAGGAAGCATTTACACCATCCGGAGAATCTGACCTCACTTTCTTGGGCGATACTAAGTATTCACGTATTGACTTAATTTGCAAGTTGTTCAACAATTTTAATTTGATTTTGGGATTGTGATTTGAATATGGATTGGTATGTTTGTGTTTGATTACAATGCGCAAATTGTGACCTGGTTGTTTGACCTTTAATATGAATTATTGAATTGGACTAAACGACTTTGTGATTCAGGTAAGTCAACATGTTTCATAACTATAAATACCCGGTAACCAATATTATAATTAGTATCATCTATCTTTATATATCAACTTTATATAGCTCCTAAATTACACAACGGATATCTCTGTTTGAATATTCAAATTAAAGGTCAAACGGCCTGGTCTAATTTGATGCATTATACTTTATTACATTCTACTTACAACAAAAGATTTTCCGATGATATCACGTAGTCCATCCCGTTTTAGTAGGGATATCATGTGATCATTAAATCGTACATTTATGGAGTTGTTAACTTCCGCTGCGTTACCAAGGTCACCAACATGTCTCTCTAAATGCTCTGGAGGGATACTGCAGGTTAATTAAATAACAGAATTCTCGATTTTATTAAGATCAAAATTTGTTTAAAAGGATATTTGAAATAAAACGAAATTCAAATTTTAAAAAAAAGAAAATGATTCTTTAAGCATCAATACTCTTCGAAAAAAATTGGTACATGCATCACAAAAGTGCCAAACTTAAAAAAATATCTATTGTTAGTTTCTACTGAGGATCTACATTTAAGATTAAAAAGGAGAAAAAAAAGAAAATGATAATATGCAACTAAAAATGGAAAAATAAAAGCAGGATCACAAGAGTATTCTTTATATTAGGCTAAGTCTGATATATCTGAAAATTTGGTTAGTTAATACTAAAATAAAACAAATTTTAATGTATATAAAACAATTTTGATTGTTGCAAAATTACACACAATTAAAACTGTTTTTCATAAATATTTACTGATTTCCTTGTGGTTGAATTCTGTCAGCATGTTTTCGATTGAATGGATTGTAATGGCCGCCTGCAGATGCGCAGCTGCTCCCATTAACCGGAAGTGCGTGAATATGCACTCCATGTAGTGTGTCGTCCTTGTCCGTGAAACCCTTTGCTTGTATTCTTACTCTCACCGGTGATCTGTGACGATGACAGTTCTGTTTTGTAACACATTAAGAAAAAAATTCAAATAATTTGACAATAGTCATGAAACAATTTTAAGTTGATTCAAAGAGTTGAAACCATCCACATATGTAACAGACTTTTAGCACCTTAACGTAGTGATAAAAACGTGACAATCGGTTGTAAAATACGCGCGATGATTCAGATGTAGGCAACACCATTTGACAGTGTATGCCTTTTGCCTTGCAGGGTATAATGTTATACGATCGAAATACCAAACACCAATGCATGTCTGTCAAAATCGCCATCCAAAAGCAAAGTAAAAACATATATACTGGCTTATGTTGAAATCGTAATTAATAAACGACTTGTATTACGGCTAATGGTATCCTCTGACAAAAGTCCACCAGTAGAGATACCAACCCAGTAGTATCACAACCCCAACAGCGAAGCAAAGACGTTGAAACTGTCAAACTAAGTAAAACACATGACCTTCCACCAGTGAAGTGAGGTCGGGTGCTTCGGAAGGATAAACACCCCCTGTTAAGCTAGCTACACTCGGCACCCGTGTAATCCAAATTGAGATAAAGGAACATGAGACTTTGTGACATCAAATGTATGCATGGTAATTTTGGGTAGAGACAGCTTATTAACAATAGCGTGGTGTGATGGCGGGCATAAAATTTTTGAGGGCCCTGACTCTGCTTGCAATTACCCTGGGTCAACAATTTATTTGTAAGCAACTTGCTTATTATAATGTTCCCTTAGTGGGAACACGCTCAAAAATAACTTATTAACCGTAAAACAAATGCATAATAAGCATAAGTAGGAGGTTTATTGCTGTATAGAAAAGAAAAGTTTACAATAGAAAAACGTCGTCAGCCCATTTGTCATGTGACTTATATGCATATAATCCTGGTCTTGTTTCTTATTTTTATTCACAGTGCTTGTGGTAGGTTCTTGGTTGTTGTGGCTCTTGTTTATGGGGAATTATCTTTCTTGCTCTGGTCAGTTTAAAAGTGTGATTTTTGTTTATTTTTTGTGTATTCTTGGTTGCTGTTACAATTGTTAAGAATACCTTCTTGGTTATTGTTGTAATCGTTCATGACAAATTCGTTGTTCTGGTCATTGTAAATGATTTGTTCTTGATTGTTATGGCCATTGTTTATCCCGTGCTCTACACACTGTCAAGAACGTGTTATAAACCTGATTTTTTTTATATTTCATAACACTTACCACTATTTGTGTAAAGTGTACCGATCCAGTGATCTTTGATGTTGCTCCTGGGTCAGATTGTAGAACACAACCAGCTGTCACTGTATCAAAGTAAAAACCAAAGATTAAACCTATTACTCCAACTAATTAATGAACAGGTGTTTAAAATCAGTTTCTATAACAACCTCGTCCTCAGCTATAGCAAGTATTTTGTATTTCAAAATTAACGAGGGAGTATTATGCCTTAACATGCAAAATTATGCAGAATGACATATTGAGAAGTAATTTCGTTTTATTGAACTGAACTTTTGATTATTTTGTCGGTGGTTTTCGGCAGACATACCATCCTAAACTGACTACTTAGGATATTGACTAGGGCATAATATACCAACTCAACTCCACTTTATTCAACAAAATTTTTTATTCCTGGTTTTATAAGTTTAAAACCTTGTAAGACGACTGATATCAAACAAATAAAAAAGTTTGATCTGGGTAATAAAAAACTTTGATTTCATCACACTGATATCCAACTAAAAATTCTTATCGCAAAGAACGTGATATATTTTGAAAAGAAAAACGCTTACCTCTATGTGGTATACAGCCGTGTCCCGGATGTCCATGGTGACCCGGATGGAACCTATGACCATGACCTGGGTGACCATGATGGGGCGGAGGCCCGTGACCATTAGGCAATGGACCAAAAGCCGATACTACACCAAGAGCTACGCATAAAATCACCACTGACAAACCCATATCTTAACAATCAATCTAGTTATGGATCTAGGTGTACGTTGCTTTTTTATGAAAAATAACTTATGTCGCCATAATTTAAAATGTATATAAGTTATAATCTCATGTTTTTCTTGTGAATCGTGTTAAAAGGATTTAGAATTTTACATGTTCTTAACAAATAGTTAATAATCTTCAGTTCATGAAATTCCTGGGAAAACAACATCAAACGCTGGCATACATTTGACGCAAATTATTTATGTTAATACATTTGATCGTAGTGGGATTGTCTTACTGTTAAATTCAAAGCCGGTTTATGAAAAACCGAGTCTCTCTGCACCACTCAGTTAGATAATAGTGTGAGAAAACATGTTAATTCTAGTGTGAAAAAGGAGGTCCAATTCGCTACAAGAGGGTATGTCGTTTTCTCCGAGTACTCAGCTTTTCACTTTTATTCTAGAGCAGACGGGTTCTATTTGAATTGTGGCATGGCGTAAACATGATTACCCCAAGTGTTCCGATATTGGGAGGTCAAAAAGTTTAATAGCCGTAATCACAGTATTGTTGATAAGTTTGATATCTCTGTGTCTAGGATTGCCCTGGATATATTTGGCGTCCAATAGTTCGATGTTCCTTTCACTCAAGTTTGATTACACACGTGGCGGGTGTAGCTAACTAAACAGGAGGTGCTAACTCTTCCGGAGCATTCTGCCTCACTTCCCTGATGGAAGTTTACGTGTTAGATCTAACTTTGTGCATTGTGATTCGGACATGGATTAGTATGTTTGTATTAGATTATCCGATTTCAGTACAGCATACAGTATAGTCTGAATGTGAATGAAAATGATAACATTTTGTCCCTGTTTTTTATTTTATCAAACAATGAAAGTCATTAGGCGTGATTGTTATCCACAACAACTTTAATTTTAAATTTTGTTCTGTGGAGTATCATTTTGTCATAGCAAAATATTATGTTCGATTATAAAACTGATGTAGTGCGTTTCAGGTTGTTTAAAAAAACGATACAAAATGATGACAGTCACCAACCTGTAGCGCTATCAATTTGTAGGGAACCAAACTACCAAGATTGAACGTTATTTAAGGCTAAGTTAAAAGCCAGGCCAATCAAGGATTTGAGGGAGGTTTATGGTCGGCATCACGATATTGTTGATAAATATGATGCCTCTGTATTCAAAATTACCCTGATATATTTCCAGTTTCATGTTCCTTTCATTGCCTATTTTGGTTTCATATGTTTGGGGGTGTAGATAGCTAAAAAGAAGATAATTACCCTTTCGGAGGACCCGGCCTAACTTCCCTATTGTTTAAAATCTTGTGCCTGTTTCGAAGTTTTTGCTTTGCTGTTATATGTGTTAGATTGTTACTGTTAAATCGGTATCTCTGCTGGCGGAATTCCCCTCTATGATACCATTAGCACAGTCGCATCTTGATTGTGATTTGAACATGGATCGGTATGTTTGTGTTTGATTTACACTACTGGATTGGTATCTTTGCTGTTGGAAATAATGCCATTAGCACATTCGACTGCGTTTCAAACATAGACTGTTCTGTTGTTGTTTTTTTAAATATTGGATCTGTATTTTTGTTGGTGGAATTTCCCCCGAAGATATCAATAGCCCAGTCGCATTTTGATCGTGATTTAAACATGGACTGGTATGTTTGTGTTTGATTACAAGTAGTTTAAATAAAAAAATGACAATGCAACAAAAATGAAACGATCCTTTATTGAAACTGTTGAAAATGACACGATAATTTAATCATATTAATGAGTTGATGACCTACAAAACTTTTTGCTTTTTAGCTTTACCCTGGTAACGATGACCAAAACGTCCTCTCATCTTGATGGTACAGCATGCCATTCCGGTTCCTGAATTCCCTGCTGCTCCAAAATCGTCTCTCTTTGCATCAATCTTAATGACAAATGAATAAAAATACAATTAAAGGAATTTTATTATTATCTGGCCACTCAAGAAATATAACCACAAAATGACAGGTAACGTTGTTAGTAAATATTACTTAACCTGTTTTAGTTTTACAGCACTATAGACGGCCATTTTGGAATAAAATTCCTGATCAGTAGTGCTCGGACCAAACTTGTGGGAAACCAAATATTTTTAAGATGTTAAAATAAAAAATAAAATAAAAGGACCAAATGTATTTGACAAAATCCACATAAGGCATACGCACAGCTTAGTTTTTTTTTTTTTTTTTTTTTTTTTTTGAAATTCAAAATTAAAGAGCCATATAATTTTCATGAAAAAAGGCAAAGTATAAAGTTAAAATGAGTCAAAATATCGATTTCAAATCCTGGTCAAGGTTACAGGAGGTGCTTACCCTTCCGGAGCACCCGGCCTCACTTCCCTGGTGGAAGTTCACGTGTCTAGCCTAACTTGTCGGTTCCAAAGTTTTTACTTTGCTTCTGGATTGTGATTCGGAAATGGATTAGTATGTTTGTTTTTGATTTTTGACGTTTTGCATAATAAGGCCTTCATTAGTGCACAAAGTGAAACCATTTGAGAAGAACAAATACGCAAAAAGGCGTCTGTTGTATATGTCAACAACGGCTAAATATACATGTAAATGGACTACAGTATAAATGTTAAAAGATGTTGTATTCATTGGTGAAATAAAAATTACAATACGAGCATTTTAGAGTATTTTGAAAGTAAAAAATCATATAATTTGTTTATTTAAAATTATCAAGTCAGTGGTAAGAAGCAAGCATTTCAAAAAATGATTTACATACATTTTAATGTAGAAAGTCAAAATCAAACTTACTAATCAATGCCCGAATCACAATCCAGAAGCAAAGTAAAAACTTTGGAACAGACCAGTTAGATTAGACACGCAAACTTCCACCAGGGAAGTGAGGCCGGATGCTCCGGAAGAGTAAGCACCTCTTGTTTAGCTAGCTACACCCGTCAAGTGTGTGTAATCAAACTTGTGCGAAAAGAACATGGAACTATGGGACATCAAATATATCTAGGGCAATCCTGAACACAGAGACATCAAACTTATCAACAATACTGTGATGACGACCATAACACTTTTTGATGACATTGATAAGCCTAGGTTTACAATATCCCTGAGTCAATAAATTAAAATGTATAAAGTGGATTTATTATTTGTTGGATATGCTTTCCAGAGATTATTGCTAGCTGATTGTTATTTTCACGAGTAAGTACAGAAGTAAGATAGTATTCATTGTATAGGTCCTTTACGTGGAACCAATACTCTGGGATATTGCAATCATATGCTTATCAAGGCCCTCAAGAAGTTTTTTATCCGTGGCGGTATTGTTGATATGTATAATGTCTCTCTAGCCAATATTACCCTGAATATTTGTGATGTCCCAAAATATTATGTTCCTTTTGTTTTTTTATTCAAATTTTGTGTGGTGTGCGTAGCCAGTTACAAATAAAAGGAGATGCTTACCATTCCGAAGAAACTTGTCTCACTTTCCTTTTAGAAGTGTACGTGTTTAACCTAATTTACCAGTTTTTATAGTTTTTGTTTGGTTTTAATATTTTAGTTTGAACATGGCCATTTTTTACGTTTTTACTTTGCTTTTGGGATCGAGATATGGACCGGTATGTTTGTGCTTGAGTACTTACAACGAATGATCTGCCGATGATGTCACGTAATCCATCACGTTTAAGAAGTGATATAACGTGGTCAGTAAATCGCGCGTGTATTTCCTCTTTCTTTTCAGCGACGTTTCCTAGATCACCAACTTGTCTTTTTACGTGCTCTGGAGGACTGTAAAATTGAAAATGAAAAATAATGCAATTCTATTTATTTTAGAAGCACCTTTACCATATGCGACTTAACATGTTACAACTATTCCATTTTCAGTTTTGATATCGTGGTTGTTTAATGGAAATATATCATGCTTTTGAAACATTTTAGTGAAGCAATTTTTTCAATGTTTTAAATTTATAAATTTCTACATCTCAAACGGAGTAAGCAAATTGTTCTATTGCACAATTGTTTGCAATCATTTTGGATAAAACAGTTTTAAATACAACATCAATATACGAAAAACGTCTTTTTGTACCCTCTATTAACATTTCAATTTTGATCGCGACTGAAAAGCCTAAAATATCGCTATAAAGCCATGTTATGGATTGGGATGGGTGGGGTAACAAAAAAAAGATTTTTCCAAGGTTACTACTAACATAAATATAACATTTATGCCAAATAATCAGCCACAACGACTTGTTACATAAAAATGACAATTTAAGTCCTTCTAAAACGCTAAATAATTTCCTTTTAAAATGCGTACATAAAATACTAGCAAGTCGACGTTTGGCCTTAGATTACAAACTAAAAAATTAATAAAACATAACAATGGCAAATTTTGAAGAAATTGAAGATTGAAGAAATATTTGTTCTAAAATTTAACTTATATCGTTTACCGATCAATCTTTTTCATGACTTTGAAAGATTGATGGTGAATAAATCATTTATTGGCATATCCAAACAATATTTAAAATTCTTTTGCGATGTGGAATTAGGATTTACATTTTTCAAAACAAACGAATTAGCGTAAACATAAAAAATATCTTTCGTAAAAAATTACCCTCCTTTTTTTGGTTGAAGTCTTCCAGCATGTGCTTGTTTGAAAGGGTTGTAAACACCGCCTGTAGACGCACAACTTCCGTTAACCGGAAGTTCATTAATATGTATCCCATGAATTGTGTCATCTTTGTCAGTAAAACCCTTTGCTTGAATTCTTACTCTTACCGGTGACCTGTGGTGGCGGCAGTCCTAATTTGAAAAAATAAAAGATCCAGTAACTTAATAGTTAAAGCTAAAATTGAGTTATCTAAACAAATTGCCTATATAAAAGAAACGACTAATGAATAAGACCTATCTAAAATACATGTATCTGAAATATTTTGCCAGTGTTTAAGGAATTCATTGCAAGAGTGCTTTAATTCCCTTGTGGAAGTAAACCCACGTGATTAACTTAATTTGCCAGTTTTCAACGTTTTACTTGCGACGATGATTTGAACACAGACCGGTTTGTATGTGTTTGAATATAATGTTTTTGGACTTCATACTTTTTAATACAAATTGAAATAACTTTGGGGCAATCAAAGGTTGATGAACCCAAAAACAACAAGTAACTAAAATAAATGTCATACTTACCACAAACTGAGTGAAATGAACTGAGCCAGTAATATTTGATGTCGCCTCTGGGTCAGATTGTAAAACACAGCTAGCTGTAACTATATCAAAATATTAAAAAATAAATATTTTTGAACAGGTGTTTAACAAAATAAAAAAAGCTTTATTATTTCCGATCTAACTTCTTTGGTGGAAGTTGGTTGAACTGAATCTGTCAGTTTCCAAAGATTTTTTTTAACTTTTCTTTTTTGGATTTGTGATTTGGACATGGACCGGTATGTTTGTTTTGGTAGTGATATTTTACTAATATCTAGTGATTTTTTTTCTTCTTGCTGGTGATACCTTATATGTAATCGGAAGATATTCCAATGTATACCACGCCGGCACAAAATATATACATTCTTTTAAATGATATAAACGACAAGATTCACATTTAAGACGGTCTTGTAAGAGCTTCATAAAAAGGTAGACAAAATGGAAGATCTTTAACATTTGTCCTTTGAAAACTGAAATAAATTTAATTTCCTGATCCAATGTTTTGAGCTGTTAAACAATTTGTGCTTCCGTTGTATTTAGTGTCCATGATGGCAGACATCAGTCTAAAAGTTTCATTTCTTATGGAAATGAAGTGTTTTATGTCATTGTCAGGTTTTCTATTATAAGTTTTCATTTTTTTCTGACGTTAATCTTGCCAGTTTAGTTTTTTAAGTTTAGATTCAATTTCGCCATTGTCAAGCTTCTGATGTGGCATTTTTCACATTTCTTCAACGTCAATCTTAGCATTTTAGAAAGTTGACAATATAAGCCTTTTCATATTGTCCTTTTCGAAAAATACCCAATTACATGTAATTTATAAACTTGGCAAAATATAATCTCTACAATGGAATACGACATTAGAGAAAGTGGTGATTTTGTTGTCAACATTCTAAAATGATAAGAATAAAACGTTCGAGAAATATGGAAACTGACTATAGAAACTTGACAATGACAAAATAAAGTGTCACAAGAGAATGTGACAATGAGAAAAGTGACAATGTTGTCAATTTTCAAATGGCGAGAATATAACGCTCGAGAAAGATGAAAATTGACAATAAAATTTGGCAATGGCAAAATATAATCTCCGTAAAGGAAAGTGACACTGAGAAAAGTGGCTATATTGTTGCGAACTTTCAAAAATGGTGGGAATAACAATAGAAAACATATGAGAAGCTGCAATAAAAACTTGACAATGACAAAATACAATCTATTCTCCACAAAGGCATGTGACAATTCTGTTTTCAACTTTCTAAAAAGTTGAGAATAGCGTTGGAAAAATATGAAAATTGGCAATAGAAACTCGACAGTGACAAAATGCAAATTCCTATGTGGCAACTTTGTTGTCCACTTTCTAAAATGACAAGAATATAACGTTCGAGAAATAAGAAAACTGACAATGACAAACTGCGAAAGCAATAAATCTTGACTGTTGAGTTTTTCCCTTTGTAAATGCGTTTTTAGAATAAATTAAAGACCCGTTTTAAGTGTATGTTACTTTTGTCTTTGCAGAGGACCCTTGCCACTGGAAGAAAAAAAAATTGAGTTTAGCAAAGAAAAGAAACTGAATTTTACACTCATTCCATGAAAATGTCAATGTAAATGTATTAATTTTAGCGTGTACGAATCTTAGCGCAAATTATAATTTGGGAAAATTTATGTGTAGACTTCAATTAGAGATGAATCTTTTTGTGCATTCTGGTCGAATTTAGTTCGGCGATGGATTACCGCTACTGTATTAATGCAAAATTGGTAAAATTAGTACACCCTTGAAGTTAATACGTTTGCAGTAGTTTAGTTCACCCTTAAAATAAATACGTTTGCAGTAGTTTACCTCTATGTGGTATGCACTTGCGTTTAGGATGCCTCTGTCCACGTCCGCGAGGATGACCATTGTCCTTAGCTGGACTCAGTGCCGATACAACACACAATACCACTGCAAACAAAAACAATACCTTCATAACCATTATTGCAAAACCAATGTTGACGAAGAGCAGAGACAAACTCTTTATAAATCGAAAATACGGAGCAACTCATGTCGCCATAATTTACGATGCATAAGCTTATGGTCATTTGTGTCAAGATTGGTCCTGTGCTTAATCCACCGTACTAAAAAGCTTAAACGGTTTGATCTGTTCTTAAACAAATAGTTTTTAGTTAGGCTGACGCCTATATAGACAACGTTAAAAATTGGAATATTTTTCTATTTTTCACACATAATTGAATATTTATTATATTTTCATAATGTCATATTCAGTGACCTCTTGTAAGCAGTCTGACCTCAGTTCAAGTCAAAACTATTTCGATCTGGCTGAAACTGCCTTAAACTGCTCTTTGTCGGATGTGCTCAGTTTCAACAAAGGCATTATAGTACAGGTTCAGGGATGGTGAATATGAATTACTAGCTTACCTGCTTAAATTCTAAATAAAAGTCGTATTTTAGTATTATTTATTTCCCAAATTAAAAGGCGATTTTACAGAAACACCTGTTACTAAATAATTTAATTTCCGTGTCAAAATAATGTTACGGACCTGATGGAAAACATCTGTTACGGGAATTTGAATTATTTTATACGGTGATTAAATCCAATGAAATGTCTACACAAATAAATGAATTTAGAAAAGAAAATAAACTTTTGAATTTACTTATAATCAAACACAATTGTACCAATCAAAAAACAATCTTAAAAACTGGTAAATTAAAACATATGAACTTAGATAGTGAGATTGGGTGCTCCCAAAGTTTAAGTAGCTCATGTTTATCTAGCTACACCAGTCATGTTAAAACCTGCGTATTTATGGATTGCTGGTTGTAAAATAAGTAAAGTGGTTAGGGGGGATATAGATACAACTATAACCACAATGCTAAGTAATTGTGCCAGTGTCCGTCTGGTCTAAATGAACTGTTTGTTTTTCTTAGTCTTTTTGTTTAAACATTTTATTTGTATAATTCTTGTTATTTAGTTGCAAATTTTTAGATTATATTAATACAACCAAAGCTAAGAAAAAAAAATAAGCATGAATATAACTCGTTTTTTGTACAATATGTGTATTGGTCGTCAGTTTATGCTCTTAAATATAATAACACTGATCCTGTTTCAGAATCATTCCTTAATTAATTAAGCTTTTCCATAACTACAATCTGACGAATTTGAAATGTTGATAATTTTGTTAATTATTAAGATATTCAGGCATTGAAGGTGTCATTTTGAGGATCGTATTATATTTATCAAAAATCTTTAGTCATTGTTCTAACTAAGATGGCCAAAATTTGCCAAGTTGAGTAAAACGTTAGTTAAGGAATGATTGGGTAGATCTAGTAACAGTCCAATTTCACAATCATTTCTTAATCAAAAACAAACATACTAATCCATGTCCGAATCTCATATCAGAAGCAAAGTAACAATTTTGGAACTGACAAGTCAGGTTAACACGTGAACTTCCACCAGTTAAGCACCTCTTGTTTAGCTAGCTACGCCCGCCACGTGTGTAATCAAAATTGTGTGAAAGGAACATGGAACTATGGGACGTCAAATATAACCAGAGCAATCCTGGACACAGAGGTATCAAGCTTATTAACAATACTGTGATGACGGTCATAAAAATTTTTGATGGTCTTGATAAGCCTAGGCTTGCAATATCCCTGAGTCAACAATTTATTTGCAAGCAGCCTGCTTCGTTGTACAAAGTCCCCGTAGTAGGAACTAAGATTTTCTTTAATTAAAGTTTAGCTAATTTTTTTCATTATTGTTTTGCAACTACAAATTAAATTTTTGATAAAACAAAATTTAAATGTTGACACTTAATTTCCTATATATCTTTGACATTAACAAAATTATTAAGGTTTCAAATTTGTCAGATTTAAGTTAAGGAAAATCTTAGTTTATATAAGGAACTGTTGTTAAACTGAGGTATATGCAGTTATATAAGCAAATAGTTTAATATTAAATCATTATAATTAAAGTTTCTTTTGTTTCAAGCATTTTTGCAGGAATGATTTTGTAATATTATGATATAATGGACGACGAAAAAGACATTTGAATTCCTTCCTATCGATGGTATTGACTTATTGACATTTAAATCATTTATTTGTTTTAAAAACATAAATGATTTTTTGTTATAGAAAAATGGACACATAAAACAATTCGCTAGTCTTGCTTCTTGCCAAGCACTTTATTCATTTGCCTGTTCCAAAGTTTTTACTTTGATTTGGGATTGTGTTTTGGACATTGATTAGTACGTTTTTTGCTGATGCATAACAAAATTTTGATAACTTCGTTTTTACACATGAAGTTTCTTCACATTTCATTAAAATACGAGTTAAAACTTATGATAACTCATATCCATTATTTATTTATTTTTATTTATTTATTTATTTATTAATTAATTTAGATTTAGTATTTTCGTTTGACGGGTTTTTTATTATTTTATTTCATTCGATTTTATGTTATTTTGTCTAATAGAATTAATAGCAAGGTTCTCACATTTGCTTTGAGACGTTTTCGGTTGTTTACAATATATATAGAGACAGTATGTAATAAGAAAAGACATGCAAAACCACAACAATGAATGCACACCAGTGATACCGTATACCTTACATCATAAACTTCTGCAGCAGAACGGAGAAAGTGATCATGTATCTATACCAGAAATCTACATATTTCTACAGGGTGACTAAACCTGCCTGTGAAGCCATTACATCAAGTTGTTGCTATCTGTCTTCGTTGATCAATCTGGAGTATTACATGGTGACCTGGGGTGATTCACGGTGAATCACCGTAGATAAAAACACCGTTATCATATTGAGAATCATTTTCTATGTAAGAAAATAAAGATAAGTTCTCCCATTTGATTTTGTCATTTTTTTTCTGGCGTATTATAATACGAGGACTTGACTTTGGTACATGTATTGTTTTTCGGGTATGGGTTTATCGTTCGAGCATTTAGGTTATGGTATGCATATTGACATTATATATTGACCTCCGATCCAATCATCGATATGGAACGATGTTTGGACGTTGGACATTGGTCAAGGTGGGCGTATTCTAAATTTCAACACACGTCATTAGCAACAGCTCAGACATTGAACATTGAGGTTGGTTTTGACAATAATAAGGTGTCATTGATTTACGACACCACATAACTTGAGCAAATAGGGGGTTTGGAACAAAATACTTACAGTATTCGGTATAATAAAGGAAATTGTCTTTTCTTTAGTGATGGGAATCGGTTGGGTTTTCATAATCGATAATCGGAACTACTCAAGTAACTAATTATCGGAAATAATCGATTATGTAATAAATACATAGAAAATAAACATTTGCTTATTGTTCAGTACAAAACATAGAATTTAAGTATTGTTTAGTAATTGCAATTGTTATAAAAATGTATATATACTAATAAATGCCACTAAATAAACTAAATAACTGTGTTTGTTGTGATTATGAGTTGATTTGTAGGGTACGGGAATAACCCATCTACGTGCATGTCAGCCATGTGTTGTTTTTTTCTTGTTCTCTATCCGTAGTTTCTTCCCGCCAAAAAGAGAACCGAGCATCGATTATTCAACCACATAATCGAGCGCTTAAAATCAGGCCACAATCGATCGATTTTCGATTATAATCGATCATCGGCACATCACTAACTTTTCTTGAGGGGAATATTGATAATTGTCTCCCCCAAAAAACACATTATGAAGTCGTAAAGTTGATTTAACAACTTGTGCGATCCTATTTTAAAATGTGCCTCATTGATAATGTTTGGTACTAGTATAATATTTGCAATTTTTTTTTAATTTGTTTGTTTATAAATAAATATTGAATAATGCACGTGACAGGCATTATTCAGTTAAAATAGTGCTATGTTGAGGGGATATAAACATGCCAGTCCATGTCCACATCACAATCTCAAAGTAGAAACTTTGAAACTGACAAATTAAGTAACAAAAACAGGAACTTTCACCAGGGAAGTATGGGTGAGTGCTCTGTAAGAGTAAGCGCATCCTTTTAACTAGCTACACCCGCCAAGTGTTAAATTGAAATTGCGAATGAAAGAAACTTGGAACTATGGGACGTCAAATATAGCCAGGGTAATTTGTAATACAGACACGTTATATTTTTCATCAATATTGTGATGATTACAATAAAACTTTTTGAGGGTCTTGATAAGCGTTGATTTGCAATATTCTTGTGTCAACAATTTAATTTGTAAGCAACTTTCTTCGTTGTATAAAGTTCTTGTAGGGGGATAAAGCTCTACCATAGCGTATTAACTGTAAAACAAATACACCATAAGCAGGAGAAGGTTTATTGATGCATAGAAAAACAATTGACAAAGTCACAATAGAAATATTGGAGTCAACACGTTTGTCATACAACTTCAAATGTAGCTTTTCTTTTGCGTCATGATTGAGGGTGAAGCAGAATTTATAGATTAAGTAATATATTTTATTTCAAACTCACTAGGATAGGTAACTTGCACATAGCTTCTAAATTTAGGATTATTAATAGATGCTTAGAAATACATATATATATATGTGTGTGTGTGTGTGTGTGGAGTTGAACAATATTATGGTTCAAAAGCATGTAACAAAATTTCAAAGAAAAACTGTATATATCCACATTGTATCTATACAAATTGTATAGATTGAGGGCACGCCCAATGTATGTTTTGATTTGAACACCCACATTAAATCATTTTTTAAAAATATTTTTCCAAAGTGACTCTAATAGCTTTTTCCCAAGCCAACGGTGATGATCACAGAAGTTTTATTCAAAACCAATTATACAAATACCGATCCATATCTTAATCAAAACCCCCAAAAAGTAAACACTTTGAAAATAGAACACTCGTGAACTTCCACAAAGGAACTGATGCGGGGTGCTCCGGAAGGGTAATTACCTCTTGTTTTGCTATCTACTCCAGCCACGTGTGGAATTGAAATTGAGAAGGAGAGGAACATGGAAGTATAGAACGTAAAATATATCAGGGCTAATTTTGGATACAGACACATCATACTTATCAAAAATATTGTGTTGACGGTCATTTTAAATGAGTATGTTGACTACATAATGTCTACATTTGATATAGTATAGCTAAATTTTAACAAAATTTCTTCCGTCAATCTTTTTCAAATTTTATTTTCAATACCAATATCAAATAAATTTTTTCCAAATTTTTTATTCCTCGAAACCAGGTCGAATGTCCAAAGTGACAAGTCTTGTCTATGTTTTCCATCATACCATTTTTCATGATATACTAGTTTTCGTAGCAGACCGTAAAGTCCTTGAGTATTATCAGGATCACTAAACAATATATTCTCAGATTTATTTCTTTAGCCGACGTGCAGACACACAAAGGATGATTAGATTGCTGCAATGATGACAAGCTGTTGTCAGAAAAAAAACACACAAAAAACCACAACAGATGACTGCTTTATTAATATAGGTTAAGAAACACTAGCATTGCATAACTATTTTATTTATTTATTTATTTATTTATTTATTTATTTATTTATTTATTTATTTATTTATTTATTATTTGGAGATCAGTCATATAATATAAGTTTTCAATTTTCTGTAGGAATTTTTTAAAATCATATTTTAAAGTTTTTGGAAATTACATTCAGAAAATTAAAAAAATTATCATACGACAGATTTACAAAATTCTCAATAATATTACTATATTTTCGAAAGTTGTGTAATTCAACTTCTGGCCCCAGTTTCACAATCATTTCTTAGCTAAGATTCCCTTAACTTAAATCTGGCAAATTTGAAATTTGAATTTTATAATTTTATAAGATATTTTTGAATTTGTGGTGTCATTTTGAAGATCTAATCAAGCTTATAATACCTATATTCTAATTTTTGTGAAACTTTTAATTTTTTGGTATGAAAATTGATTGACAAAAACGCCAGATTTAAGTTAAGGAAAATCTTAGTTAAGGTATGATTGTGAAACTGGGGCCTGGTACTTTTATATGAAATATTTCAACATTTTGTTTTTTTTAACTTATCATCTATGAAAAACATACAATTAAAAAAAATTAAGAAAGAAATAACAACAACAACAACATATTTGCATTAATCCGGTTGTAACAAAAGTTAGACAACATCCCCTAAAAGTGACATTGGACCCGGTGCACATCCAAGGTCGACAATTGTATAAGCAGTAACTTAGTTGAAATCATGTGGTTTATCAAGTCTTGTTATCATATTTTTTTTCGTTACGTATATTTAGTATTTCAAAGATTTTGTTTTTTTCCTGTATTTCACATGCGGAGAGTGCAGTTAGCTTAAAGCTAGACATAGTCTCGGAGCGCCAGGTCTCTATCTGTTTAACTTAATTTGTTAGTGACTGCTTTTGTGGATTGTGATTTGAACATAGACCGAGGTGTTGGGTTGTGAAAAACTTATTTTGATCAATTGTTTTTACATTTTGTTGCATTTGACAGTGCTGTTACAATGTTAATTGCTTTATTAAATTTTCAACGTTTATGTGCAAAAGCTTTTTGTTTCCTTTATGACAATGTTCAATCAATGCGTTGGCAACTTTATACGCAATATGTACTGCATTTTATCATATAACAATGCGTGTTTCGTACAATAGGTGCGGCTTTTCGTGTTCTTTGTGGGGTTTTACATTTGATTTTTCTTCTTTTTTTTTTTTTTTTTTTGCACTTATGATATTTCTTCATACACTATACGGTGTTTGATACAGAATATTCGGAGATGGACACAATATTATATTAAGCACAAACATACTCATCTATGTCCAAATCACAATCCTAAAAATAAATAAAGTAAACTAAAAAAAATTACTTGAAAAGTGGCAAAATAGGTAAAATACGTAACAAGTAGTGAGACGGGATGCTCCGGAAGGGGAACAGCTCAAAGATAGCAATTACTAATTTTTCGTCATCAAACAATGGCCATCCGATATGTTTGAAATAAAACAGGTGGCATCAAGTAGCTGCTTGATGTGTTTGTAAATCCCACCGATAATTTGTTCTGATTACATTGGTTAAACAGACCAGATGTTACTAGTGGGTGTTAAACTCCATGTCCAGATACAAATCCAGTGTAATAAAATTACCGCTTTCGAAATTTGAAAGAAAAAATCATGAAACATGTAATGTCTTGCAGAGCAGATAAGGAGAAGGCTTGGTTACATCCTTACTTTATTTCTTTTCGGGTTGGTTTCAGTATATACAATGAGAGGTATACTAAACTCTTTAATTGCGAGTCAGTGTTTTTGAATCATAAACGTGGTCATCATAGTAAAATAGTACAGATCTAGCAACTGATGGAACTTGGCCACAAGTGTTGAACCTTAAATGTGGTTTAAGAATCCCGTTCCTCATGTGACACTATTAGCCAATGAACCAATCTTAGACTCGGTGCCATAAACATTGAGAAAACATGCTTTAATTGAGAATTTTTATTTGTATCCGAAAATTCTGAAAGTTTCCTATATGCAAACAAAAGCAATTTTCATTTATATGAACGTAATGGTTTTTGGTCTTGTGCGTATGTTCTCAAATATCAATCAAACTTAAGCTTAAAATGTCATGACAAAAGACAGCGTTCGCTTTCACTGTTAAACTAGGGAAGACAGATATGTTATATATTTTAATACAATCTCGACTGTTTCCACAACGACCAAACACTTTTGATTTCAAGGTTAAGGCGCCCCGTAATTCCATGTTCCTTTCATTCTCAATGTAAATTTTACACCCGGATGGCGAAGTAAGCTAGACAGGGGTTTACCGGTCTTTCTTTTTCTGGTCGAAGTTTTCGTGTTTAATGCAATTTGTCAGGTTTTTTTATTAAGATTTTGCTTTGATTTTTTTATTGTGGTTTGGACATGGACCCGGTCTGTTAGATTTTAAATAAACCTTAAACCATTCAGTCATAGTGTCATATCATATTATATGTTGTTTTTTATTTTCTAAATAAAATATTCAAAAATTATAACATGACAACTGGAAAGAGTAAATTGAATACGAAATCTAAACTTTTTCATTTCATATCCACAGTTTTATTTTCCCAGGACGTAAAAATTATCGTATGCTTTTTCCAATCCGACATTATTACCGATGCAGTATGGTGCATAACGTCGACAGTGTGCGCTTTAAACCACTGGTCACTCTTTGAAAGATTAAAACTTCAACCATATTACAGTCATAGAAAAAAAATGAATTGGACACATAATCCAAATTTCAAGAGAACCATTGTCTGATTTATTACAGTTTCATTTCCCAGGTTGTGAAAATTGGCGTATGTTTTTTCCAAGCCAGCGTTATTGCCGATGAAGTATGATGCATAATGCCGAAAGTGCGCACTTTTGACCACCGGTCACTTTTGATTTGAAGGTAAAGACTACAACCATACAGTCAGATAAAAGTGTATATAAAACATTTAATAAAAGGTCAAGAGAAATATTGTCCGATTTCATATGCAGCTTTGTTTTCTCAGGACGTAAAAATTGGTCCAATTCTGTGTTCTTGTCGATAAATATGATGCATAATGCCGAAAGTGTGAGCTTTAAACCGCCAGTCATTTTTTGGAAGTTAAAACTTGGACCATATGGTTATAGAAAAGATTAAATTTAAAGCATAATCCTAATTCCAAGAGAATTATTTTCCGATTTCATATGCAGCTATATGTTCCTAGGACGGAAAAATGGGCGTATGCTTTTTCTAATCCAGTGTTATTGCCGATGAAGCATGATGCATAATTTGGAAAGTGGACACTTTTGATTTGAAGGTAAAGACTTCGAAAACCATAATACATTCATAGAAAAGAATGAATTGAGCAACATAATAAAATTCTCAAGAGAAATAATGATTATGTCCGGTTTTATTTGCAGTTTTGTTTTTCGTGTTGTCGATGAAATACTCGTATGATAGATAATACTGAAAGTGCGCACTTTAAACCACCGGTCACGTTTTGAAAGTTAAAATTTGGACCATACGGTTATAGAAAAGAGTGAATTGAACACATGATCCAAATTTCAAGGGAATTCATAACTACAGTTTTATTTTCCCAGGACGAAAAATGGATCTAACTCAGCATTATTGTCGATGAAATATGATGCATATAGCAGAAAGTGCGTGCTTAAGACCACTGGTCACTTTTTGAAAGATTAAAACTTCAACCATATTACAGTCATAGAAAACAATTGAACACATAATAAAAATTTCAAGAGAAATAATATATGTTTTATTTTCCCAGGACGGAAAAATGGGCGTATGTTTTTTTTTTTCCAAACCGGCGTTATTACCTATATGAAGTATGATGCATAATGATGCTGACAAATAGCGGTAATAGACACATTACATATAATAAAGTAATTATCATTATTTATCATTATCACCAATATACCTAGTCATAAGTGGTATCATCACTGATACATCACCGCCGTGCATATGCACGTGTGTTTATGTAAGTAATATTACTCATCCTTCTCCGCAAGATATCATCTTAACTGGTATGATTATACTCATGTTCTCAACGGGTGGTTGATGAATTATTATTTACAGTGTTGCCTCGTTATAACGCCAACTTTTGTACAACGGAAAATTTGGCGGTATAAAGAGGGTGCACTGGCGATAAAGCGAGGGAAGGAAAACCAGAACTGGTGTACAAACATGTATAAAAATACATGTATTAATTGAGAGGGAATTCTTCATACACACCAAGTGTTTAATTATTATAATAAATAGAAAATATTTCAAAATGTTTACATTTCATTTATTTTATTTACAGGCACTAACATTTTCAACATTTTTCAAACCCCGAGATCCAAAATCTTAATAACAGCCAACAAAATAAATCATTTGCAAAATATCAGTAAAATGGAAAAATATCTGGTTTATGGTGTTTTATATATATATATAAATTATATTTTCCTATGAAGCTAAACATTTTTATCATGTGACACATATAAAATGTCATATTTTTCAAAATATTTTGAAATAGAAAAGTACAATATTTCGACGTAACAAATTAAAAATTACTTATCATGTAATCTTAAAATCTATAATTTCCTTTTTTCATCGTAAATTTTCGAAATTTGAGACAAGTTAAATATTGTCTTATTTTTTAGCTTATTTTTCGTTAACAAACACTTTTCGAAATTTGATAAATCGCGTTTTTTCTTAAATTGTTTTTATAACTTTTTTTCAAAAGTTAAAGTTAAGTTTTACTTTTATCAAATGGTGTTTGAAATAAGAAAGAATGTTGTTTTGATGATAAAAGCTCAATCCAAAATGTAAACTTTTTAAGTTCTGAAAAAATGCTTTTGCTCAATTCTGTTTTCAAGATAAGAGATCTCCCATTTCTTAGGCTAAAATGTCAAATAAGACTTACTAAATTAGTTCATAAGATTTTTTTGCTCCAAAAGGTCCATGGACCTTGTCTCTGCAAATAATTGAAATATCGTGTCACCGGGTGTCATTCTTTTTCTTGTTTGAATAGCCATATTAACTGAAAAAAAACATTAGAGCGCCATGTCATTGGAGCCATGATTATTGAAAGCCATTCCCAAGAAATCAAATAAATCAAATGAATAAAATTCCAATAATACTTTAGACATAGGAAATAATTTAGAAGAAGATCGTGTCACAAGTCAGAAGTCACAAGTGTCATGCATTGGCATGTTTGATTCACTAATTTCAGCCATGTCTATTGACGGAACTACCACTGGAGAAATAAAACACCGAGTCGGATCATTTTACACATGGAATGCCTCAAAAGAGTCCGGTCGACCACAAGTGCCTTCCCGTGTGCCATTGTTGAGCAATTTTATTACAATTGTAGTTTGTTATTACTACATATGTGGTGTTATTATTTTTTAACATTTGTGACAGTTTTTACATTTGTGGGAGTTACTATGTATAGGAGATTAGGAGTCCCGTTAATCCACTATTGGTTGGCTTGGTACCAATATAATGACATGAGTGGTTTGCAATGTTTATTTGCGACATTGTCAGCAAGTGTATTGACACTTTCAAGGTCGTCATTACTGTGTACTAGTACAATACATATGAGAAAAACTTCACCACATGAACTTGTGTTTAGAAATTAACTCCACAAAAAGTTGAAAAATTGCTGATGCGACTGTCATATACCATTTTTTTAATTTAATCATAGAACCGTTTTTTTAATGCATTTTATGATTAAATTCAAAAAATGGTATATGACACGACGTATGCGACGTAAAGCAACATTAAAAAACTGATCATGAAACGCTTTGTTCAATTGCGCCATGATTGCATTTTAGCTAACTGTCTTGTTAATGTTGTTCTTTGATGTTTTTGCAACATATTAGAAAACACGGCGTAATAGCTACAGGCTCAAATTTCACAATTGTTGCTTATCTAGGAGTTTCCTTTTGAACTTGAATCTGACATTTTTTGCACTATTTAATGGTACTACAAATACAAAGTTTAAACAAAATTAAAATATACCAACCTACCTATCCTCTTCGCTCCAGGTGGAGCACAAGGTCAATACAAGATTTCGCCATTCAGATCTGTTCTTTGCCTTCGTCTCAGCCTCTCCCCAAGTCAGCTGCAGATCTTTCAGTTGACCTTCTACAGTCCGTCGCCATGTTGTTTTCTGGCCTTCCGCGAGGTCTTTTCCCTTTGGGTGTCCATCTTAATGCTTCTTTAGTTATGCATTCCCCCTCCATCCTAAAAACATACCCAAGCCATCTAAACTTTCTTTGAGTGATCTCGTCAATAATACATTTGGAATCTGTCATTTTCAGTAAGTTTCAATTTGATATGGAATAATATAAATGTAAATATAGACATGGTATAATTATAATAAGTGATCTTCAATATGACACCTTAAATACATGAACATCATTTAAAAAAAACATATATTCATCTGCCAGATTTAATTTAAACAAAATCTTAGTTCAGAAATAGTCGCGAAAACTGGAGTCTAAAATGTGTTGTTTAAGATAGTCTTAGTGATTTTCTTGACATATTAAATTTTAATCTGGCATGACAATAAACTCCTAAGATTTCCTTGTCAAAAATCAGGAAGAAAATAGACAATTTTGAATATATTAATTACCAAACATTTTCCATTATTACTCTAACATAAAGTGCTAATTAATCAACACTATGTTTTTCAATTCAAACCCTTTAAATCAAAAACAAAACAAAGGTGGCAGAAATAAGTACAGTACTGTAAAGACCTGTTGAAAGTTTAACACCGAGCTGACAAAAAGCAATCGAAGCTCAAATGCCGAAAAGCTCTGATGGTAGAAAGGTAGAGACAGATAGGCTGTCGAAAATGAGATAGCGACTCCAAAAAAAGCATCAGAGATAAAGCTCTCGAAGGACCGATTTGCCGATTCGCCACAAATTCGTTAGTTCAGTGTTAAACTTTCAACAGGTCTGTACTGTGGTTCTGTGCATTTCACCTCATAAATCATGTTTGATATAGTTTCTTCCCTTATTCAAACTTAATTATATATACATGTACATTCTTGTGTGGCTAGCTGAGTTTGACTGGTCAGTTTGTTTTTCTTGACCGCTAAGCTTTATCATGTCGGCATGCCGTACGTGCAAATAATTATACGCCATGGAGATACGTGACAGGCCATTAATAATAGTATGTCCATCTTGCTGGCTTTAGACGCTGACTGGACACCTGTTTCTAACTGTTTATTTATCATTATTGACCATTTACTGACCATGGAAGAATGTATGGTTTCACCAGTTAACAGTTGTCTGCCAACAATTATGCTTATCCCGTAGTGTTATGTTTCCCGGTTTTGGTTCATCTATGGGTAAAAATATGCTGCAATATGCGGAATTTTGATTTAATTAAAACTTTACAATCCCACGAATCAAGATATATTGAATTGATTTGAAAACATTTCTATTAAACACAAATACTGATTTTCTTCAGAAATCAATTTTTAAAAATTAAAATACAAATTTCCCGGCACAAAGTGGAAGTACGTTTGGCATGTGTCTTTACAACAATGGAACCAACACGGGTAAGCAATATGTTCATGATTTAGTGATTTCAATATGTGGTATACTCGTTCCGTTTGTGGGGAATGAGGCCGGATGTTTCAGAAGGGTTATCACCTATTGTTTAGCTAGCTACACCAAATACATGTGACATCAATATTGAGGAATGGAACATGAAACATCATACTTATCAACAATATTTTGACGACCATAAAACTTTGATAAACTTATGCTTACAACATCCCTGAATCAATAATTTTATACAAACAGCTTGCTTAGTTGCACTACGTTCCCATATAACTTCAAAGAGATAAAATAGATTTCAAGATTTTTTGAGATGGCACTGCAATAAAATAAATATTTAAATGAATTTTCAGGATGTTTCAAAAACATATAACTTATAACATCATTAACATCACCATAGATATTGGATCCTGACTTTTACGTACTCTGTGGAATGTTCTGGTCTAATGAATTAAAACTTATAAAAAACAAATGATGGATTTACCAGGTATAGTTAAACAACATTGACCTGTCTGCTTGACCTTCCATCGGGAATATTCGTATTGGACGACCCATCCAATTAATAGGTAGTACATGTATTAGGATTCGTAGTCAAGCATAAACACAGCATTTTTCTCATCGGGCACACGAAATAAACGGCATCTGTGTTCCCTATACATAGATGTACAGGTCAATGATTAAATATTTAAATTAAAGGTCAAGCTGACAGGTCAATGTTGTTTGTCAATAACTCAAAAACAAACAATACATCAGGGAGCAAAACGGAAACACATTTATCGTTTTACTTTGTTACATAATGATGGCGCGTGAATGATCGTCTGCTAAACAAATTACGTCATCCACCGACTACAGATACCTTGGTGTATTCGTACTAATTTGCAAGAACTTTAGAAAATATAAACATTGCAATTTACGGGAATGTTAATTTTGTCTGCTTTCATTGTTTTTACTTTTGTGTTGCAATTTTGTAGTCTATTCCACCGAAATTACAAATAAATACATTTAAGCAAAAAAAAATCAAAACACAAACATACCATGTCCATGTTCAAATCACAACCCATAAAAACCAAGCAAAAACTTAGCTTAATATGAACTTCCACCAAGGAGTGAGGAGACCGGGTGCTCTGGAATGAATAAAAAAAACCCACCACACGACTGGTTCAATCTCACTGGTTCATCTGGTGGGTCATTTTACCGAGACTACTTGTATGCCGACATATCCGGGAGCTTGCGAATCTTTCTGCAATCTATGCCAAACCAATTTCATTCGAAATTTATTATTTGCCTGAGCAATCAAACTAAGCTCTGGCTCATTAGACCAAGGCTAAACATTAAATTTTGTTAAATGCAAGGATTGATATAATGAACAATAATAAACGCGACATTTAGCTCCATGTACTGTCTAATCTTGCATGACATTATACCTGAAGTGTTCTTGCATGGCCTGGTGTTTTACAAAAACATAACAGTACACCCTGGATTATTAGTTCAACAGTAAACAGTATGACAATTGTAAGCTTATGCACGGGAATGACTTTCGACGGGCATTTGATTAAATGTCCAGTGGTGTGGTTTTAGTATTCTTGGAAGGTCCTCAACCATCCTTCTTATGTTTACATCAGCGGTTCATTAGTATGCACATTTACATTCGTTACTTTTTTACCAAAGAATGAAACATCTATGTTAACCATAAAATATAAGAAACAAAACACAAACATATCAGTCCATGTTCCAAACCAAAGTAAAAACTTTGAAAAGTGACAATTTAAGTTAAACTGGTAACTTCGACCAAGAAATGAGGCCGAGTGCTCTTGAAGGGTAAGCACATCCTGTTTAGCTAGCTACAACCGTTATGTGAACATCACAACCGCAACGTGAACATCCACCAGGAAAATGAGACCGGGTGCTCCAGAAGGGAGAAAACTGCAAGTTATAACAATTTATGTGTTTTTATAGATTTCTTTATGAAATATACATGTATACTGCAAAGGTACTAGCTAGTACCGATTCACAGAGAGTCCATGTTAATTGACCGCATTTTTTCTATGTTCATTCGCATTACATTAATGACATGCATATATCAATCACTAGCTGCTAAAACACATTTTGCATTGATTTTTTCGGATTACAAACAAGTGTTAATCCGACAAAGCTTTACCGACAATACTTCTAAAACAGGTGTTACTAATTTATAATATATAGTACAGACCAGTCAAAAGTTTAACACTAAGCTAACAGTGCCGATTCGGCATCTCAACTCAGCACCAGGTCAGTTTTGTCTCAGCAACTTTTCGACAACTGCTATCTACAGATTTTCGACCACTGGCTGTAGACATCTCGGTCATTCGGCACAGCTAATCTGTTCTTAAGCCCAGTGTTAAACTTTCGACATGTGTATTGTACATCATATCAAATCAATATCGAAGTACTGCTCAGACTTGTCGAAAATTTAACACTAAGCCACGAAATTTGTACCGAAGCATCGGCTCACCTTGGTCCAGTTAGCTACACCTCGACTATTTACGGCGGTATATATATATATATCCTTCTACAGCTGTTTGGTCACTAGCTATCCATGTCTTGGTCACTCGGCAACCTCTTTTTCGTTAGCTCAGTGTTAAACTTTCGACAGGTCTGTACTGAACATCATATCCAATTATTGTCCAAATACATTCAACACATGTCATGACACATTTAATCATTGGCGTTCCAGTGAGAGGCAACCAATTCTCAATCCATCATATTGGTTTTCAAGGTCTTAACCCCCTGGGCAGCAAATGTAAGCTAATCAACCAGCATATACAATATAAGAATGCAATACTTGCCAGATTAATAACTGTTATGTCTATATTATTAATAGGTAGTAAAAACAACAGCTTCTGAACATCAACTTCGTTTTAAGTAATTAAACGAGGTCTCTGTATAATTATTTAACACAAACATACACAGGTCCATTTCCAAACCAAATCCCAAAGCAAGGCAAAAACTTTGAAAACTGTCAAATGTCTGATGATTGATGGAATTTAACGCAGACCGTAAACACAAGCATATTAAATTCGGTTGCAACGGAAGGGCAAGTACCTTCTGTCTAGCTAGCTACACGCGCCACTTTATTGTATCTATTGTTTGAGCCAACGGTTGCAGAGTGGTTCAAAACGCCTGTTTCCGGATCACTGCGCCTTGTTTCAATTCTTAATAACACATCACAAATCATAATCTCAAAGCAAAGTAAAAACTTCGAAAACTTGCAAATTCAGTAATACACGTGTGTTTTCAACAAGGGAAGTGAGGCCGGATGTTCCAGAAGTTTAAGCACATTCTGTCTAGCTATCTACACCTGCCGCGTGTGAAATCAAAATTAAGAGAAGGGAACATTGAACTATGTGACGTCAAATAAACCATAGACAACCTTGGATACAGAGACATCATACTTATCAAAAGCATTTTAATGACGAACATAAAACTTTGATAAGCGTAGGTTTGCAACATCCCCGAGTCAACAATTTATATGCAGGCAGCTTGCATCGTTGTATGAAGTTCTAGCGATAACTTCAAAGCATAAATATGGATTTCAAGATTTTTCGAGATGGCACTGCAATAAAATAAATATAAATGAATTTTCAGGATGTTTCAAAAACATATAACTTATAACATCATTAACATCATCATAGATATTGGATCCTGACTTTTACGTACTCTGTGGAATGTTCTGGTCTAATAAATTAAAACTTATAAAAAACAAATGATGGGTTTACCAGGTATTAGCAAACAAAATTGACCCGTCTGCTTGACCTTTCATCGGGAATATTCAAATAGAAGGATCCATTCAATTAATAGGTAATACATGTATTATGATTCGTAGTCAAACATAAACAGTGCATATTTCTCATGAGGAACACGAAATAAACGGCATCTGTGTTCCCTGTACATAGATGTACAGGGCAATGATTAAATATTTAAATTAAAGGTCAAGCTGACAGGTTAAATTTGTTTGTCTATAACTCAAAAACAAACAATACATTAGGGAGCAAAACGGAAACACATTTATTGTTTAACTTTGTTACATAATGATGGCGCGTAAATGATCGTCTGCTAAACAAATTACGTCATCCACCGACTACAGATACCTTGGTGTATTCGTACTAATTTGCAAGAACTTTAGAAAAATATAAACATTATAATTTACGGGAATGTTAATTTTGTCTGCTTTCATTGTTTTTACTTTTGTGTTGCAATTTTGTAGTCTATTCCACCGAAATTACAAATAAATACATGTAAGCAAAAAAATCAAAACACAAACATACCATGTCCATGTTCAAATCACAACCAATAAAAACAAAGCAAATAACCTTCAACTAAGGAAGTGAGACTGGGTGCTCTGGAATAAATTAAAACTACCACACTTGTTCAATCTCACCGGTTTATCTGGTGTGTCATTTACCAAGACCAAGCCGACCAATTTGTAAACCAATATCCGGGAGCTTGCGAAGCTTCTGCAACCTATGCCAAATAAATTTCAATCAAAATTAATTATATGCCCAAGCAACCAAACTGAGCTCTTTGTAATTAGACCGAGGCTAAACATTAAATTTGGCTAATGCATGAATTCTAGAATGAACATTAATACACAGGATATTTAGCAATCATTATTAATAACATAAATCAAGAAAAAATTTCCCCACTATGTCTAAATTCGAATTATATCTGAAGTGTTTTTTGCATGGCCTGATGATGCACAATAAAATATGATGTACACCCTAGATTGTCAGTTCGACAGGATTGTAAGCTTATGCACGAGAATAGCTTTCGACGGGCATAAGAGAAAAATGCTCAGTGGTGTGGCTTAAGTATATTCTTGAAGGGCCCTAATCCATCCTACATATATGTTATACATAAAGTGTAAGAAACCAAACACAAACATATCAGTCTATGTTCCAAAGCAAATTAAAAACTTTGAAAAGTGACAATGTTAAGATAAACACGCGAACTTCGACCAGGGAAGGCATAGTGCTCTTGAAGGGTAAACACATCCTGTTTCGCTAGCTACAACTGCAACGTGAACACCCACCAGGAAAATGAGACCGGGTGCTCTAGAAGGGAGAAAACTGCAAGTTATAACAATTAATGTGTTTTTTTTTTATAGATTTCTTTATGAAAGGTATAATGCAAAGGTGCTAGCTGGTACCGATTCACAGAGGGTCCATGTTACTTGACCGCATTTTTCTATGTTCATTCGCATTATCAATCACTAGCTGCTAAAACACCTTTTGCATCAATTTTGTCGGGTTACAAACAAGTGTTAATCCGACTAAGCTTTATTGACAGTACTTCTGAGACAGGTGTTACTAATTTATATATACAGTACAGACCTGTCGAAAGTTTAACGCCAAGCTCACGAATTAGCGTCGAATCGGCAGCTCAACTCGGCACCAGGTCAGTTATGTCTCTGCAGCTTTTCGACAGTTACTATCTATCTCTCGGCAGCTTTTCGACGACTAGCTATAGATGCCTCGGTCACTCGACAGTCGAGATTTTTTTGAGCTGATTGTTAACTGTTCAACATGTCGGTATTGTACATCATATCAAATCAATGTCGAAGCACAGTACAGACCTGTCGAAAGATTAACACTACGCTAAAGAATGGGTGCCGAATTTTCGGCTCATCTCTGTCCCTCGTTAGCATCTGTTACATCTCAACAGACATTCGGCAGTATATACATCCTTCAAGAGCTCCCTCGTTAGCTACATCTCAACAGATATTCGGCAGTATATACATCCTTCAAGAGCTCCCTCGTTAGCTACATCTCAACAGATATTCGGCAGTATATACATCCTTCAAGAGCTCCCTCGTTAGCTACATCTCAACAGACATTCGGCAGTATATACATCCTTCAAGAGCTCCCTCGTTAGCTACATCTCAACAGATATTCGGCAGTATATACATCCTTCAAGAGCTCCCTCGTTAGCTACATCTCAACAGATATTCGGCAGTATATACATCCTTCAAGAGCTCCCTCGTTAGCTACATCTCAACAGATATTCGACAGTATATATATCCTTCGGGAGCTGTTTGGTCACAAGCTATCCATATCTTAGCCACTCGGCAGCTGAGCTTTTCTTGAGCTCAGTGTTAAACTTTTGACAGGTCTGTATTGAACATCATATCCAATTATTGTCCAAATACATTCAACACATGTCATGACACGTTTAATCATTGGGATTCCAGTGAGAGGCAACCAATTCTCAATTCATCATATCAGTTTTCAAGGTCTCCAACTCCCTGGGCAGCAAATGTAAGCTAATCAACCAGTATATACAATATAAGAATGCAATACTTGTCAGATTAATAACTGTTATGTCTATATTATTAATAGGTACATGTAGTAAAAACAACAGCTTCTGAACATCAACTTCGTTTTAAGTAATTAAACGAGGTCTCTTTATAATTATTTAACACAAACATCCAAACCAAATCCCAAAGCAAGCCAAAAACTTTGAAAACTGTCAAATGCCTGATGATTGATGGAATTTGACGCAGACCGTAAAAACTGACAATTTAAAAACGTGAAGAGCAAGAACCGTTGGTCTAGCTGACAGGGCCGTAACTAGGATTGATTTGTGGGCAAGGCAAGCCGGACGCGCCAAAATGCGCGTCTAGCTAGGGGGTCCCCCGGAAAATGTTGATATTTTGAACACAAAATCCTGCCATTTCCTTCAATTTAAATGCAAAATTTCCTTTGAAAAATGTACAACATTTTGATTACGTCCTTGGTCCTTATATATTTAGTGACTCACTGGATTAACAATCCCCAAGGAAACCGGAATGGTAATCTTTCAGAAATTATTATGGTTCATATTGAATAATTCTGTAAAGCAGAAAGACAGACAGACAGCCGGATGCAGCAAAAACTATATAACCTGTTATTTATGCTGTATATTCTAATTTACTACATAGAATTAAAAACTAACATAAATCCAAAGTTAAATCTGAATTATTACATGTCATAATTGACATAAATATCAGACTCTAGTCTAATTGTTCAAATACAAGTGGATTCTTGCGAGTTCCTGTGCTGTCCCATTTCTTAAAAAAAATTTGGAGAAACATGCCATCATCACGACACTTAACAGGGTCATATCCATATTTTACATTTTGAACTTTGTACAAACATCTGTGTTTGGCAACTGGGAACTATCACTAGCTTCAGGATTGATACTTCCACTAGCAGAATCCGATATTGTGCATATATTTGCAGGTTCTGAGCGTTTCATAAAGAAATTGTCGAGTTTAGATTGCTTTGGCAGTGCTATATTTTCACAAATGATGTGCAAACTGGAAGTCGCAATTTGTGTATAAAATTCGAAACAAAACAGAAGTAAACATAAAAAGATCCGGAAAGATAGTTCATAGCGAGCAAAAAGAAACCCGTTATAATTGTAGTTTTACCTGTTAAGCTTCGTCAACAAAGATTTACAAATTAACAAACTCATAGGTTTTTATCAGTAATTTATTTGGATATTTTATATTTAATTACCCAGAATTTGGAAAAATCCTGGACGAGGCAACTCGTCTGCCGCTGTAGTAGTTACGGCCCTGCATTAGGAGTTGCTTCAGTTCCTCTCGCCGACAGAGTTAGGATTTCATTCAGGAAGATGTGCCAGATCGCATGTCAAAGGTGGATGGTTTACGCCAAGCATGGCCTACCATAATGAATTGACCATCTTGATATAAGTTAAAGAATCTTAAAAAGGGCGTAAAGCACTATTACCCCCACACAACTTCACTCCGTTTGTATTTTATTCGGGCTGAGTAGTGTCTAGCTGCTTACTTTGGGAATACCAAAGTGCTTTGGAGATTTCAATGAACAAAGTGGACAAACAACTTCATAAATTTTGGTTTAGTTTTGTCCCCAAAACAAAGTGGTGACATATAGGTTTCCATGCATTTAATCTTCCTTCCATTCAACCGCAGCGTTTCTTGGAGATCGCACATTCGATACTGTAAACGTATTTAAATTCGGGTGTATTTATTTTCGCGGTATAGGGAATTCAGACATATCCGCGCATTAGATTTTTTCATTTTCAATAAGGAATGGGTGCATTTTGTTCTTCTTTTGGATTAAATATTAGTTTTACTTTTACTTTTACTCGGGTGAGCGATATGTTCAGAATTTAGTGGTGCTAATGTGTAGTATACTTGTTCCGTTTGTTGGAAGTGAGGCCGGGTGTTTCAGAAGGGTTATCACCTATTGTTTAGCTAGCTACACCAAATACATGTGACATCAATATTGAGGAATGGAACATGAAACATCATACTTATCAACAATATTTTGACGACCATAAAACTTTGATAAACTTATGCTTACAACATCCCTGAATCAACAATTTTATACAAACAGCTTGCTTAGTTGCACTACGTTCCCATATAACTTCAAAGAGATAAAATAGATTTCAAGATTTTTTGAGATGACACTGCAATAAAATAAATATAAATTTTTTTTCAGGATGTTTCAAAAACATATAACTTATAACATCATTAACATCACCATAGATATTGGATCCTGACTTTTACGTACTCTGGAATGTTCTGGTCTAATAAATTAAAACTTATAAAACAACTGATGGATTTACCAGGTATTAGCAAACAACATTGATCTGTCTGGTTGACCTTGAATATTCATATTGGATAATCCATCCAATTAATTTGTAGTGCATGTATTATGATTCGTAGTCAAACATAAACACTGCATTTTTCACATGGGGCACACGAAATAAACGGCATCTGTGTTCCCTATACATAGATGTACAGGTCCATGATAAATATATAAATTAAAGGTCAAACTGACAGGTTAATGTTGTTTGTCTATAACTCAAAAACAAACAATACATTTGGGAGCAAAACGGAAACACATTTATTGTTTAACTTTGTTACATAATGATGGCGCGTAAATGATCGTCTGCTAAACAGATTACGTCATCCACCGACTACAGATACCTTGGTGTATTCGTACTAATTTGCAAGAACTTTAGAAAATATAAACATTGCAATTTACGGGAATGTTAATTTTGTCTGCTTTCATTGTTTTTACTTTTGTGTTGCAATTTTGTAGTCTATTCCACCGAAATTACAAATAAATACATTTAAGCAAAAAAATCAAAACACAAACATACCATGTCCATGTTCAAATCACAACCCATAAAAACAAAGCAAAAACTTAGCTTGATATGAACTTCCACCAAGGAGTGAGGAGACCGGGTGTACTGGAATGAATAAATTAAAACTACCACACTAGTTCAATCTCACCGGTTCATATGGTGGGCCATTGTACCGAGACTTAGCCGACCAATTTGTAGACCAATGTCCGGCAGCTTACGAAGCTTTCTGCAACCTATGCCAAATAAATTTCAATAAAAATTAAATATATGCCTGAGCAACCAAACTAAACTCTTTGTAGTTAGACCAAGGCTAAAAATTACATTTGACTAAATGCATGGGATTATCTCTCATGAATTTCTGAATGAACATCAATAAACAGGATATTTAGCAATGATTATTAGTAACATTCATTAAGAAAATTTTTCTCCACCCATGTCTAAATTGGAATTATATCTCAAGTCTGATGATGTACAATAACATATGTACAATACACCCTGGATTGTTAGTTCAACAGTAAACAGTATGAAAATTGTAAGCTCATGCACGGGAATGGCTTTCGACAGGCATATGAGAAAAATGCTTGGTGGTGTGGTTTTAGTATTCGTGAAGGTTCCTCAACCATTCTTCTAATTTTCACAACAGCGGTTCATAAGTATTTACATTTAAAAACGCCCGTTATTTTACCAAAGAAAACAATTTCTACATGTCTATGTTAACCATAAAAATATAAGAAACAAAACACAAACAAATCAGTCCATGTTCCAAAGCAAAGTAAAAACATCGAAAAGTGACATTTAAGTTAAACTGGTAACTTCGACCAGGAAAATGAGGCCGGATGCTTTAAGAGTAAGCACATCCTGTTCACCTAGCTACACCCGCAACGTGAATATCCACCAGGACAATGAGACCGGTGATCCGGAAGAGAGAAAACTGCAACTTTTATGTGTTTTTATAGATTTCTTAATTAGAGGTATACTGCAAAGGTGCTTCTCGCTACAAAGAAGCTAGTATCGTTTCTGGGAGGGTCCGTGTTACTTGACCGCATTTTTTCTATGTTCATTTGCATTCCATTAATGACATGCATTTATCAATCACTAGCTGCTAAAACACATTTTGCATTAATTTTGTCGGGTTACAAACAAGTGTTAATCCGACTAAGCTTTACCGACAATACTTCTAAGACAGGTGTTACTAATTTATATATATATATAGTACAGACTAGTCGAAAGTTTAACACTATAGCTAATGCATTAGCATGGAATAGGCAGCTCAACTCGGCACCAAGTCAGTTTTGTCTCTGCAACTTTTCGACAGTTACTGTCTATCTCTAGGCATCTTTTCGACGACTAGCTATCGATGCCTCGGTCACTAAACAGTCGAGATTTTTTTTAGCTCATTGTTAACTTTTCGACAGGTCTGCGTTGTACATCATATTAAATCAATGTCGAAGTACAGCTCAGACCTGTGGAAAGTTTAACACTACGCAAAAGAATTAGAGCCGAATTTTCGGCTCATCTCTGTCCCTCGTTAGCATCTATTACATCTCAACAGATATTCGGCAGTATATACATCCTTCAAGAGCTCCCTCGTTAGCATCTATTACATCTCAACAGATATTCGGCAGTATATACATCCTTCAAGAGCTCCCTCGTTAGCTACATCTCAACAGATATTCGGCAGTATATACATCCTTCAAGAGCTCCCTCGTTAGCTACATCTCAACAGATATTCGGCAGTATATACATCCTTCAAGAGCTCCCTCGTTAGCTACATCTCAACAGATATTCGGCAGTATATACATCCTTCAAGAGCTCCCTCGTTAGCTACATCTCAACAGATATTCGGCAGTATATACATCCTTCAAGAGCTCCCTCGTTAGCTACATCTCAACAGATATTCGGCAGTATATACATCCTTCAAGAGCTCCCTCGTTAGCTACATCTCAACAGATATTCGGCAGTATATACATCCTTCAAGAGCTCCCTCGTTAGCTACATCTCAACAGATATTCGGCAGTATATACATCCTTCAAGAGCTCCCTCGTTAGCTACATCTCAACAGATATTCGGCAGTATATACATCCTTCAAGAGCTCCCTCGTTAGCTACATCTCAACAGATATTCGGCAGTATATACATCCTTCAAGAGCTCCCTCGTTAGCTACATCTCAACAGATATTCGACAGTATATATATCCTTCGAGAGCTGTTTAGTCACAAGCTATCCATGTCTTAGCCACTCGGCGGCCGAGCTTTTCTTGAGCTCAGTGTTAAACTTTCGACAGGTCTGTACTGTACATCATATCCAATTATTGTCCAAATACATTCAACACATGTCATGACACATTTAATCATTGGCGTTCCAGTGAGAGGCAACCAATTCCCAATTCATCATATTGGTTTTCAAGGTCTTAACTCCCTGGGCAGCAAATGTAAGCTAATCAACCAATATATACAATACAAGAATGCAATACTTGTCAGACTAATAACTGTTATGTCTGTATTATTAATACGTAGTAAAACAACAGATTCTGAACAACAACTTTATTTTAAGTTTCTAAACGCAATCTCTTTATAATAAGCAAACACAAACATATACAGGTCAATTTACAAACCAAATCCCAAAGCAAAGCAAAAACTTTGAAAACTGTCAAATGTCTGATGATTGATGGGATTTGACACAGACCGTTAAAACTGGCAATTTAAAAACGTGAAGAGCAGGAACCTTTGGTCTAGCTGACAGGGCCGTAACTAGGATTGATTTGTGGGCGAGGCAAGCCGGACGCGCCAAAATGCGCGTCTAGCTAGGGGGTTCCCGGAAAATTTTGATATTTTGGACACAAAATCCTGCCATTTCCTTCAATTTAAATGCAAAACTTGCTTCGAAAAATGTACAACATTTTGATTACGTCGTTGGCCCTTATATATTTAGTGACTCACTGGATTAACAATCCCCAAGGAAACCGGAATAGTAATCTTTCAGAAATTATTATGGTTCATATTGAATAATTCTGTAAAGCAGAAAGACAGACAGACAGCCGGATGCAGCAAAAACTATATAACCTGTTATTTATGCTGTATATTCTAATTTACTACATAGAATTAAAAACTAACATAAATCCAAAGTTAAATCTGAATTTATTACATGTCATAATTGACATAAATATCAGACTCTAGTCTAATTGTTCCTGTGCTGTCCCATTTCTTAAAAAAAATTTGGAGAAACATGCCATCATCACGATACTTAACAGGGTCATATCCATATTTTACATTTTGAACTTTGTACAAACATCTGTGTTTGGCAACTGGGAACTATCACTTGCTTCGGGATTGATACTTCCACTAGCAGAATCCGATATTGTGCATATATTTGCAGGTTCTGAGCGTTTCATAAAGAAATTGTCGAGTTTAGATTGCTTTGGCAGTGCCATATTTTCACAAATCATGTGCAAACTGGAAGTCGCAATTTGTGTATAAAATTCGAAACAAGACAGAAGTAAACACAAAAAGATCCGGAAAGATAGTTCATAGCGAGCAAAAAGAAAACCGTTATAATTGTAGTTTTACCTGTTAAGCTTCGTCAACAAAGATTGACAAATTAACAAACTCATAGATTTTTATCAGTAATTTATTTGGATATTTTATATTTAATTACCCAGAATTTGGAAAAATCCTGGACGAGGCAACTGCCTCGTCTGCCTCTGTAGTAGTTACGGCCCTGAGCTGGCTACACTCGCAACTTTTATCTCATTTTTGTTCGAGTCAACGGTTGCAGAGTGGTCTAAAACGCAAGTTTCCGGACCATTGCGCCTTGTTACAATTCTTAATGAAGTACAGCGCCTAATGAAGCCCGGGTTTCATTAGGCGTTGCAAGATTTCAAACAGCGTTGAACTCCATTAGGAGTTGCTTCAGTCCCTCTCGCCGACAGAGTTAGGATTTCATTCAGGAAGATGTGCCAGATCGCTTGTCAAAGGTGGATGGTTTACACCAAGCATGGCCTACCATAATAGAATTGACCATCTTGATATAAGTTAAAGAATCTTAAAAAGGGCGTAAAGCACCATTACCCCCACACAACTTCACTCGGTTTGTATTTTATTCGGGCTGAGTAGCGCCTAGTTGCGTACTTAGTTATCTTCCCAAAACAAAATAGGGACATATAGGTTTTCATGCATTTCGTCTTCCTTCCATTCAACCGGAGCGTTCCTTGTTGATGGCATATTGGAGACTGTAAACGAATTTAAATTCGTGGTATAGGAAATCAAGACATATCCGCGTAGTAATTTTTGCATTTTTTTAAAATATGCACCATAACACAATGCACATAATATATTTTCGTTTGGTATTAAAACATTTACAGTTATTTCAAAAATCCATTTGAACAATAAGGGATGAGTGCATTTTGTTCTTTTGGATTAAATAGTAGTTTTACTTTTAATTTATAAATTATTTCAGCTGTAAACGTCTATATTTAGTTTAAACTTAGCATCGATAAACACAAAATGCATCTAAAAACAGCGCGTTTAAGCAGTAACCATCTAGATTAAGTCGCATCCTGCATTTTAATTTATCCACATGACAGAACATGCTGTTATGAGATGATGTGACATTTCAACTATCACAGTAGTCTGGGGATAGTAAAACACATTAGTTCTGGATTTTATGGTAGGTATAATAGACATTTAACTTAGTTTTTACATAACAGACCATAGATAAGTTATTTAACACCATACTGATTGTCATGGTGACTAGTTACTACCGTCTCCGTTTGCAGACACGGGCCCTGGAAATTAACTCATAATTTTGGAGTTTTAGAAAACTTGGAGTTGACTGTACTGAAGTTTTACGCCCTAGTCAAATATATTTCGCTACAAGGAGCCATTTTGACTAGTTATTACCGTCTTTTTTTGCAAACATCAGTCCTGGAAGTTAACTCATAGTTTTTGAGTTTTAGAAAACTTGGATTTAGTTGTATTGAGGTTTAACGTCTCAGTCAAGAATATTTCGCTTATATCGAGGCGTCACAATAAGTGACTAGTTATTACCGTCTCTGTTTACAAAACATCAACCCTGGAACTTAACTCATATTTTTTCAGTTTTAGATTTCTCAAAGTGAGTTATCAATTCAAACACAGTTTTCATCTCAAATAATTGTCAAAATCTGACTTCGTCTCAAATAATTATTGGCTTCACAAAAAGAAAACTAAATAAACCTCAAAATCTAACTCCATTTAAAATAATTATGGTTTTATTAAAGGGGAAATTGAACAAATTTCAACTTATTAAACTGCGATTTCATTCAAATAGTTCAGACACGTAACTAACAATCTCAAAATGGCATCAACTGAAAAAATCTTAAGCATTCTATTAAAGTGCAATACTCTTTACTGGAACGTAAAACATTTTTCTATTGCAACATGGGTTAGCATAATCAAGTTTATTTTCTTCGCTTCAATTTTCATCTGACTTACAAAACTAGTGGTGTCAAGCCGCTTTCTGTGGAATCAAGTTCAATACTGCATTGCAAATGTTTTATAGTAATCCATTAGATGAAACATATCCAATCAAACCGGAGTGGTTAACTATTTCGTTCACATTATTAGCGGCATTGGTTCATAAGGAAATGTTAAGTCCCAAACACGATGCCATGTGCTAATTTTACATACATTATTTCATAAAAATTCAAGAAACTAGCACATTGCAATGACATTAAATTTAAAGTCTGAATTCAAAAATTACTAATTATAACAAATTTAAAATTAAAAACTCAAAATCCATGACAAATTTTTCAAGTTCAGTCCAGATTTTTTAGTTCGCCTATTTTCGTCGCATTTTTTTATTATTTCTCAGCACACGACCGTCCGCTGATCCATTAACACCGTTTCATGTGCAACACTTTTTGCTGTGTAATAAACAGCGACATAATTGTAAAACGTGATGTTATGTCGAGTGATGTGTATATTACGTTACATGCCGAGCGATCTGCCTGATATAATTAATGGTAAGTTACTTATCAAAAAGTAATTTACATTCGTTAAGGCAGATATTCCGACCTAGCATCGTTAGTAGAGTGCTCGATCCGTATGTGGAAGGTCGGGGATTCGATCCCCGGCCGGGTGTGACCTAAGACCTGAAGTGGGTAGTGACTGTTCTTTCGCCAAGCACTCGACATTACGAAATGAAAGCCACGGTTATATTAAGGCGCCCAAACGAAGTTTGGCGACTTATTGTTTTTGCACCGTTTCTTATTATTATTATTATTATTATTATTATTTTTATTATTTTCCTCTCTTCTTCTTCCGGCCATGAACTTGTCCAACCAATTTCTCGAAGACCGTTGGTCCAATCTTAACCAAACTTCACAGGAAGGTTGATCCCCATCTCCTTCCCCAGAGGCCGAGGTAAAATGCCCATGGGGTCATTAGGGGAGGGGCAGGAGGGCGGGGTCTTAAAAAAATAATGCTCAATTTTGCTATTTATACTATATTTTGTACTATAAAAACCATATATTCATGATCAGTGTCTCAAGATTTACAAGTCTGTATCACAAGATTTTCCCGGGAGTATCAGGGAGGGTGGGGATTGGCGGGGCAGTGTGCTAACTTTTAAACGGTTTAAGATCCCCACCCATAAAACTATATATTTCTGGTTCTGCATGAAAAGTTGAATGAGTGATACTAAAGAAAGTCCTATGGGGTCATTCCTGATGGAGGGTGGGGATGGGCGGGGCTGGTACTAACTTTTAAATGGTTGATATCCCCATCCTGAAAACTATATATTTTCTAGTTCTGTTTTAAAAGTTGAATAGAGTGATACTGAAGAATGCCCATGGCGTTTTCCAGAGGAGGACGGGGACAGGCGGGGCTGGGTACTAACTTTTGATCAGTTGAGATCCTCACCCTAACATATATTCTCTTATTCTTTATTAAAAGTTGAATAGATTGACCCATATGGTATTCAATAGGAAGGGGGGACAGGTAGGTCTAGGTACTAACTTTGAGATCCCCACCCTCAAACTATAGTTTTCTTCGTGGGATGGTTGTATCATTTTGTTTAAGAATTAAAACCATAAGCATGAATTTTCATTGTCAAGGATACTTAAGTAATCACTGATCCATGTCTAAAAGCTCTCAAGCTAAATCTGTTTTTATAAGCAGCACCAATGGTCAGTTATCCCTGGGGCATGATTTATGATTCAATTTGATAGAGTAGCTGCATTTAGTTATCAATATGACATTATATGGGTAAATGATGGATTAATTTAAAATCAACACATCATTAGCTCATCAAAACAATGGTTTGTGATATTGGGTATAGGCGATGTCAATCAACTTTGCCTATTGTTTGAATTTCAACCAATTGGATTCATGTACTACTTCTATATATAAAATCAAATCTTAAAATGAAAAGAATAATACAAGTTTAAAATTTCTAATAATCCATGTTGGGATTAAAATAAGTGTTACTATTTGATTAGGGATTTTTAAGTTTGGAAACCTGGTATTTGATAAAAAAAGTTCACTAAGTACATGTTTACATTAATGTAATACCATGTAAATGAAAAAATGATATATTTGTAATTATGCAAAGTGATCATATTTTTGTTGTCCTTTTAAAAATGGCAAAATGTAATTTGGTTTCCCTGCAGTTTTTTTAGTGATGTAGATCGTAATTAAAGGTTTAAAATGTTCAAAATGGCAGCCGTTGCCATGGACATGGAAAAAAGCGGCAAAAGTACAAGTCCTCCTAATATGAGTTCTAAGTAGAGGGTTTGATTTTTATTCGTTTGGGCGCCTTATTTGTAATGGTGCATCCATCATTACATTAATACTCGTTATTATTATAATGCCATCAGCGCCACGCACAGGCAAAATTTCTGCACCTTCGCCTACAGCTGGCGACGTCTCGATATAAGTGAAATATTCTTGACTGGCACGTTAAACACCATTACTCAACTCAACTGCGACCTAGCATCAAAGTGCAAAGTCCAATTGGAAGTTGCATTCGTCTGACAGTTATTGTGGAATGGAGTGGAGTAATATATTTTACGCCTCAGTCAAAATTGTTTCACTTATATCGTGGCGGTCTGCTCTGGAATGGTTGAGAAACAGTGAGTACCCATAGGAAAGTGCAGACCTTCTACAAGTGAACCGCTGACAAACCCTTTCGCAGTAGGGTCTATTCCGCGAGTAGGGTTCGAACCTAGGCTGCGAGAGGCGTTGTGTGTAAGTGAGAAGGACGGAAGTTTGGTAAAATAAATCTTCAAATTTTGACTGGAGTTAAATTTTTAAAATATATCATTATTATCATTATTTTTTTTTACTATTTCTGGTTTATCTAACCTTAGATATTCATTGTTCGGTGTTTAAGAACCAACCAAATTTTTTGTACAGTTCTAACCCCTGTCGGGTCTGACCAAAACTTGAAAATAGGTACCAAGTGGCTTTTCTTTCGCCTTGTACTCTGCATTTAGAAATTCGGAAGTCACGGGGTCCTTCGAAAGATATTAAATAACCCCCCCCCCCCCCCTGCCATATACCATTTTGAATGTATTTTATGATTAAATTTTTTAATGGTATATACGACACCCCTGCAAATTGTCTTGGGTTCACTAAAAATGTTAAAATTGCTACCACTTCACCTAGAGCTAGCCACAAAGCCTCAATATAAGCGATGGGGCGTAAATTTTAAAGAAAAAACTATTCTCATGCAAAAATCCATTTCAAGTTTGACTAGGAAAAAGGGAACTAACTCATATAAATTAAATGCCCTTTAATGAAGTTGCAAAAAATGATGTCAAACATAAAACATGATCGCAAACTATCTTATTATTTATCTTTATTTAACCAGTATACAAATTACTAAAAGTACTATTGTGTTCAGAAATTTAAAATCAAAAGTATCGGTTTGATTGGAGATGTTTATCTAGTCTACAAAAACATGAAAGTTTATAACTTATAGAATTATAGTAATATTTTTTACTCTGATAATGGAGATGTAAATGTTAACAAATACATTATGTAATGTGCACTTATTTAAGCTTTTCAAATAGATCTCTTCCCTGGGGTTTTTTAGTTGCTAGCGCAAAAGCTTAAATTCATCTGTGTTGTGATAAAAGCCCTCTATCTACCTCTTGGTTTCCTTTGGTAGAACATCTCTCTCTCTCTCTCTCTCTCTCACCCACCTATGTTGTCACAGAAGCTATCTGTCTATCTTTTGGTTCCCTTTGGTATACTCTCTCTCTCTCTCTCTCTCTCATGTTTGCCTTGGATATAATTTATATAATGTATCTTTCAGTCCACGATGTGGATATACAAATCTTTTAGAAAATACAAAATTATAAGCTTCATCATAAGAAAACTTCGATTTACATTTAAAAACATACGCCACAACAGTCGACCCCGCCCTTCCTATACCCGCTCGGCAATTCACCAATATCTTTCTCCCGGCAGCATCTTGTTGTGTCAACCATTCAACGGCTTCACGGATTTTATCAATCGGGATTTCATTTCCGGCACCATCCGCCATAGGAATTTTCTTGTATATCACGGGTTTTTCGAATTTTGACGGTACTAGGTCCAGATTGTCAGCAACATTAAGCACAGCGTCAAAAACCGAGTTTATCTGCAATGGACGCTGCCATAAAATTTCCGAGATTTACTCCCCTAATGATATGGTTGAATTCTGGGCCTTTGTCCATTTATCGTTAGATGGTGGTTTTATTTGGATAATTCCATCTTCCATCCACCCTCCTTTCCATACCAAGATTCGGATTTTCCAGTCTCTTCCAGCTTTGATCGGAATGTAAAACGATATTCTCCCCAGCTTGAAAGAATCACCGAATTTCATAAACATACAAATTATTCTCAATTTCTTTAAAGTTTAAGACAATGGCATGCCAGATTCCTTCCGGGTTCTTTCTGTGGTAAATGTTTGTCCAGACCTGTACCGCCACTTTCCTGGGATCGGTAGCATTTGGGTCAAGTTTAAGGTATGCTCTGAATGTCATAGCTTCCAGCATAAACATTAATGTGTGAGACGGAACTTCTGGCCATGTTGAAACAAAACAAATTTTATTCATGGCTCGGATAAACTCTTTAAAGAAAGAAAATTGAAAAAAGAGATTAAACTATAAAAGACCAATTACATTCAGAATGCACTAAGTGTGGAGAGGAGCAATAAAGTTTTACGCTCCAGTCAACATTCTTTCACTTATATCTCGGTTGTCAGTTACACTGTGGTACAGCGTACACGGGATATTAAAGCATAAAGTGAGCAAAACAGCCAGTGTAAACAACACCAGCGTGAGTCGAAAGCCGATTTTTGACTTATCTGTTCATTTCAACATGTGATTGTGTATTGGGGCATCAATCGGACACATAAACGTTTCTATTGAAATAGTTTACTGCATCTGATACACTTTTTAAACTTTGAAACAAATTGATAAAGCGCAAGTGCTCACCTGTGATTTTGCCGTCGCCGGGAGTTTCTGTTCAATATTTCAATTTTCACTTCTTAATTAAAAATTCTGAAACGTACAATTCCTTTAGGATGTTAAAAACTACATGTCGACCAAATTTCAGCTCAATATATTGCGAAATAAAGGAGCAGGAGACGTTGAAAAGATCGACGTGGTGTACTGGGAATTGATTCTCATCATTGTTTTAGTGTACTGGGAATTGCAAAATTACGGTTACCGGGAATCGTGTATAACATATTTCAAGTCTCAATTTTTAATGAAATCGGGAATTGCGAATGTATGATACATTTGTATGCATGGTGCATACAATACTTTTGTAATAAATAAGTTTCACGGTGCAAGTTAGTATTAGGTGTTCATAGAAAAGGCTCTAACCTTGAGTTCAAAATTGAATGGGTAGATTGCCAATATTAAGAGACATAAAGTGATTCAATAGTTTCATAAAAGTTTAACACTTAAGGATATCCAAACTAATATGGTATTCACACTAGGAAAATATGACATTCAAATTTAAAAGTAAAATGTAGGTTGTGGGATTTAAACGCAACAGAAAGGCCCTTTTCTAGAAGGTCTGTCATTGATGCAACCCAGAAAAGGTCAAAAAATTTATGATATTGTTACGACTGACAAGCGAGTTACAGAATGGTATGTAGCCAGTTGGCATTTCACAAGAAATACATGTATAACATTTAATAACGACAGAAAATCTTGCAATGAGAAATGCTTTCAGTTGGGTACCAACTTACCAAAGCATCTGACAATTGGTCAGAAGCACATCAAGTGTACTTTGTTGTGTGCTTATTTTAATTTAGAGATTAGTTACTATGGATGAAACGTGGGTTCATCATTTAACCCCAGTGGCCAAAGTTTACACTTGATCACCCTGAAAAAAGATACAGTTACATCAGCTGGAGAGGATATGACCTCGGCTTCCAGTGATGCTGATCATAATCTGGTGGTAGGTTATATCCAAAAGGGACAAACAATTAATGACACATACTATTCAGCACTTATGATGCAGTTACGGAAAATTATTAAATTCAAGAAATTGGGGAAAGCTCAGTAAAGATGTGCTGTTCCACCAAAAGTAGACTATTTAAATCAGACAAATCTTAAGAAAAGTTAGTGAAACTGCAGCCAGTTGGTGCTTGGTATATGTGTAATACCTTATTTTCATTATTATTAGAACCTGTTCTTGTCTATATAATGATTAAAAATTGACAATTCAAGGTAAAATATATCACGTTTTAAACAACATCACTTATGAGTGGCCGGAATTGTGCACCGTTATCAGTATGTTGCATTTACATAGAACATACTGGCTTCAATATACAAGCTGTTCTTATTTAGAGGTGGTTTTTACGTTAATGTTACTAGACTTAAAAAAGACAATATAGCATTATAAAAACATTTATGCAGAATGTGTAGTTTTTTATATCTCATTTTACGAGGGACCATTCTCATGATCCCATTTCCGATTGAGACAAATCGGATTGAGAGGCCGCGGTGGCCTAATGAATAAGACACCAGTCTACAAATCCAGGGTTTCTTACCGCTGTGTGTTCGAGTCCCACTCAGACCACATGTGGGAAAGTGATTTTTCCTGCCGTTGGTCTTTACTGGTTTACCCGTTATCAGTATAATGTGCCTAGGTAATGGTACGCTTGTCTGCGGCATACTGACTCTGTGTGCTAGCACGTTAAAGTCACCCCGAGTGGGCCTAGCCCATTAAACACCACTCGCACTTCCATGCATACACGAACTGTTCATAGATTAATAAAATTAATAGTTTTCATCGCGAATAGCTGGAAAATTGCTGATGCGACGTAAACCAACCAACCAACCCATTTCCGATTGTCTGACACGGTCATCATTTTTGTGCCTGTTTCAATACATGTTTTATACCCGGATACAAAAATTACACGCGTATCGAGGTGTCAGTATAGTTTTAGGCACTTTTTTGCAGAGCGTAACGGAATACTATTTTTGAGTTGCACATCCGATATTAAGGAATTAAAAAAAGTGTATAATATTTTACCAAGTGCA